>LR738713.1:552895376-552987328 GCA_902687465.1 Secale cereale | reverse complement strand
GGGGGTGTTGAAATCAGAAGTGATCGAATCCTTGACGATGGTTACAGGAAGCTTATATCTTCCTTGGAGAGACGCGTCGATCCAGAGGAGGGACGCGTCGGTTCCAGGAAGACGGGAGATTTTCCCCTAATTACATAATTATTAGTTTTAACACTCCCCCTAATCTACGCTTGACCATGTAGAATCATCTTCATAATTCTTCGGGAAGCTCTACCATCTCAAAAGATTCTCCTTCAAAATTTCTTCATAAAATCTTTGATGAGATCCTGAAACACATACTCACAAAGAAAGATAGTGTAATGTGATGTTTGAACAAGAGTGTCTCAAGAAGAGACTCCCCCGACGCTTGCAAGCCCCGAAGTCTTCGCATACCAATTTCATGAACATATTTTTGAAATGTTGAATTTGGTAGAGACTTGGTAAATAAATCAGTAAGGTTGTCGCATGATTTGACTTGCAGAATGCTTATTTCCCCGCTTTTCTGAAGATTATGGGGGGGAAACCATTTAGGAGAAATATGCTTAGTGATATTGCTCTTGATGTATCCGATTTGCATCTGTGCAACACATGCCGCATTATCCTCGTAGATAATGGTGGGTGATTCTATCGAACCAATTCCACATGACTGTTGTATGTGGTTTATCATTCTGCGAAGCCATACACATTCACATGTCGCTTCAAATAATGAAATTATTTCAGAATGGTTGGTAGATGTTGCCACCAGAGTCTGCTTTGAAGACTTTTATGATATAGCGGTACCACCATGTAGGAACACAAAGTCGGTCTGAGATGTGGCATTGTGGGGATCAGACAAATAACCAGCATCTGCATATCCAATCATATCAGAGTCCAGATTTCTCTGGAACTGGAAAATTAGGCCAAGATCCTTTGTGCCTTGGAGATATCGAAAGATATTCTTTACTCCAGACCAATGACGTTTGGTGGGAGCTGAGCTATGTCTAGCAAGTAGATTTACTGCAAATGCAATATCAGGTCTTGTGCAATTTGCAAGATACATAAGCGCTCCAACGACACTGAGGTATGGAACTCCAGGTCCCAACACCTCTTCTCCATCATCCCTCTGGCCTGAACGGACCTTTCTCTATGTCTAGAGATCGAACCACCATAGGAGTTTTGGATGGATAGGATTTGTCCATATTGAAATTCTCCAATATTTTCTGGATATAGGCAGCTTGGTGTACCATGATTCCTGAGGGAAGGTGCTCAAGTTGAATACCTAAGCAAAATTTGGTTTTACCCAAATCCTTCATCTCAAATTCCATCTTTAGGCGATTGCGTGCTTCATCAATGTCTGTTGTGCTGCCAGTGATGTTGAGATCATCAACATACACAAAAATGATGCAAAATCTTGTAGAGGACTTCTTGATAAAAACACATGGGCAATCAGCACTATCGGAGTAACCTTTCTGAAGAAGGAACTCACTCAGTCGGTTGTACCACATCCGCCCCGACTGCCTTAAGTCATATAATGACTGATAACCCACAAGTGTAGGGGATCGCAACAGTTTTCAAGGATAAATTATTCAACCCAAATTTATTGATTCGACACAAGGGGAGCCAAATAATACCCTTAAGTATTAGCAGCTGAGTTGTCAATTCAACCACACCTGGAAACATAGTATCTGCAGCAAGATAGTTTAGTAGCAAAGTAATATGATAGTGGCGGTAGCAGCAATAAAAGTAACGATAGTGTTTTTGTAGTTTTTGTAGTAGTAGCAGCGGAAAAGTAAATAAGCAACAAGCAATATAGGTAAAGCTCGTATGCATTGGATCGGTGATGGGAAATTATGTTGGATGCAATTCATCATGTAGAAGTTATAACCTAGGATGACACAGAACTAGCTCCAGTTCATCAATGCAATGTAGGCATGTACTCCGAATATAGTCACACGTGCTTATGGAAAAGAACTTGCATGACATCTTTTGTCCTACCCTCCCGTGGCAGCGGGGTCCTATTGGAAACTAAGGGATATTAAGGCCTCCTTTTAATAGAGTACTGGACCAAAACATTAACACATAGTGAATACATGAACTCCTCAAACTATGGTCATCACCGGGAGTGGTCCCGATTATTGTCACTTCGGGGTTGCCTGATCATAACACATAGTAGGTGACTATAGACTTGCAACATAGGATCAAGAACACACATATATTCATGGAAACATAATAGGTTCAGATCTGAAATCATGGCACTTGGATGTACCGAAGCTAGTTTGGAGTCCCGGATGAGATCGGGGACATGACGAGGAGTCTCAAAATGGTCGAGACGTAAAGATCGATATATTGGACGACTATATTCAGACATCAGAAAGGTTCCGACTGATTCGGGTATTTTTCGGAGTACCGGAGAGTTACGGGAATTCGCCGGGGAGTATATGGGCCTTATTGGGCTTTAGGGGAAAGAGAGAAAGAAGGCTGCGCCCCCCCCAAGGCTTAGTGCGGATTGGACTAGGGGGAGGGGCTGCACCACCTCCTTCCTTCCCTCTTCTCTTTTCCCTTTCCTTCTCTCCTACTCCTACTACTTGGAAGGGCTCCTAGTTCTACTAGGAAAGGGGGAATCCTACTCCCGGTGGGAGTAGGACTCCCCTAGGGCGTGTTGGGGAACGTAGTATTTTAAATTTTTCCTACGATCACGCAAGATCTATCTACTAGATGCATAGCAACGAGAGGGAGAGTGTGTCTACGTACCCTCGTAGACCGGGAGCGGAAGCGTCAAGTGACGCGGTTGATGTTGTCGAACTTCTTCGCGATCCAACCGATCAAGCACCGAACGTACGGCACCTCCGCGTTCAGCACACGTTCAGCTTGATGACGTCCCACGAGCTCTTGATCCAGTTGAGCTTCACGGGAGAGTTTCGTCAGCACGACGGCGTGGTGACGGATATGATGTGTTTACCGGCGCAGGGCTTCGCCTAAGCACTGCAACGGTATGCCCGAGGTGTGTTTCTGTGGAGGGGGCACCGCACACGGCTAAAACAATTCAACTTATGTGTCTTTGGGTGCCCCCCTGCCCCCGTATATAAAGGAGCAAGGGGGGAGGCCGGCCGGCCCTTCTATGGTGCGGCTGGGGGTGCAATCCTACTAGGAATAGGATTGCAATCCTATTCCTAGTAGGAACTACCAAAGAAGGAAGAGAGGGAAAGGAAAAGAAGGAGAGGTGGCGCCCACCAATCCTAGTCCAACTAGGAACCCTAGGTGGGGCGCCGGCCAGCCCCTATGGGCTGCCTCTCTCTTTTCCATAAGGCCCACTATGGACCATCCCCCCTCGTAGGGGGTTCCGGTAACCCCCTCCGGCAATCCCGTTAAATCCGAAACTTTTCCGGAACACTTCCGGTGTCCGAATATAGTCGTCCAATATATCAATCTTTATGTCTCGGACATTCCGAGACTCCTCGTCATGTCCGTGATCTCATCCGGGACTCCGAACTACCTTCGGTACATCAAAACTCATAAACTCATAATACCGATCGTCATCAAACGTTAAGCGTGCGGACCCTACGGGTTCGAGAACTATGTAGACATGACCGAGACTCATCTCCGGTCAATAACCAATAGCGGAACCTGGATGTTCATATTGGCTCCTACATATTCTACGAAGATCTTTTATCGGTCAAAACCGCACAACAACATACGTTGTTCCTTTTGTCATCGGTATGTTACTTGCCCGAGATTCGATCGTCGGTATCTCCATACCTAGTTCAATCTCGTTACCGGCAAGTCTCTTTACTCGTTCCGTAACACATCATCTCGTGACTAACTCATTAGTCTTTTGCTTGCAAGGCTTATTGTGATGTGTGTTACCGAGAGGGCCCAGAGATACCTCTCCGACACTCGGAGTGACAAATCCTAATCTTGATATATGCCAACACCACGAATACTTTCGGAGACACCTGTAGAGCATCTTTATGATCACCCAGTTACGTTGTGACGTTTGATAGCACACAAGGTGTTCCTACGGTATTCGGGAGTTGCATAATCTCATAGTCATAGGAACATGTATAAGTCATGAAGAAAGCAATAGCAGTAAAACTAAACGATCATAGTGCTATGCTAACGGATGGGTCTTGTCCATCACATCATTCTCCTAATGATGTGATCCCGTTAATCAAATGACAACTCATGTCTATGGCTAGGAAACATAACCATCTTTGATCAATGAGCTAGTCTAGTAGAGGCATACTAGGGACATACTGCTTTGTCTATGTATCCACACATGTACTAAGTTTCCGGTTAATACAATTCAAGCATGAATAATAAACATTTATCATGATATAAGGAAATATAAATAACAACTTTATTATTGCCTCTAGGGCATATTTCCTTCAGTCTCCCACTTGCACTAGAGTCAATAATCTAGCTCACATCGCCATGTGATTTAATACCGATAGTTCACATCGTTATGTGAATAACACCCATAGTTCACATCACCATGTGACGAACACCCAAAGGGTTTACTAGAGTCAATAATCTAGTTCACATCGCTATGTGATTAATACCCAAGAGTAATAAGGTGTGATCATGTTTTGCTTGTGAGAGAAGTTTAGTCAACGGGTCTGTCACATTCAGATCCGTATGTATTTTGCAAATTTCTATGTCTACAATGCTCTACATAGAGCTACTCTAGCTAATTGCTCCCACTTTCAATACGCATCCAGATTGATACTTAGAGTCATCTGGATTTAGTGTCAAAGATTGCATCGGCGTAACCCTTTACGACGAACTCTTTATCACCTCCATAATCGAGAAACATTTCCTTAGTCATCCAGTTACTAAGGATAATTTTGACCGATGTACAGTGATCTACTCATGGATCACTATTGTACCCTCTTGACAAACTCATGGCAAGGTACACAACATGTTTGGTACACAACATGGCATACTTTATAGAACCTATGGCTGAGGCATAGGGAATGACTTTCATTCTCTCTATATTTTTCTGTCGTGGTCTGGCTTTGAGTCTTACTCAACTTCACACCTTACAAGTCAGTCAAGAACTCCTTCTTTGACTGATCCATTTTGAACTACTTCAAAATCTTATCAAGGTATGTACTTATCGAAAGTCTTATCAAGCGTCTTGATCTATCTCTATAGATCTTGATGCCCAATATGTAAGCAGCTTCACCAAGGTCTTTCTTTGAAAAACTCCTTTCAAACACTCCTTTATGCTTTCCAGAAAATTCTACATCATTTCCGATCGACAATATGTCATTCACATATACTTATCAGAAAGGTTGTAGTGCTCCCACTCACTTCTTGTAAATACAGGCTTCACCGTAAGTCTGTATAAATCTATATGCTTTGATCAACTCATCAAAGCGTATATTCCAACTCCGAGATGCTTGCACCAGTCCATAGATGGATCGCTGGAGCTTGCACATTTTGTTAGCACCTTTAGGATTGACAAAACCTTCGGGTTGCATCATATACAATTTTTCTTTAATGAATCCATTAAAGAATGCAATTTTGTTATCCATTTGCCAAATTTCGTAAAATGGGGCAATTGCTAACATGATTCGGACAGACTTAAGCATCGCTACGGGTGAGAAAGTCTCATCCTAGTCAACTCCTTGAACTTGTCGAAACCCTTTCGCAACAAGTCGAGCTTTGTAAACAGTAACATTACCGTCTGCGTCGGTCTTCCTCTTGAAGATCCATTTATTTTCGATGGCCTGCCGATCATCGGGCAAGTCAACCAAAGTCCATACTTTGTTCTCATACATGGATCCCATCTCAGATTTCATGGCCTTAAGCCATTTTGCGGAATCTGGGCTTATCATCGCTTCCTCATAGTTCGTAGGTTCATCATGGTCTAGTAACATGACTTCCAGAACTGGGTTGCCGTACCACTCTGGTGCGGAACGAACTCTGGTCGATCTACGAAGTTCAGCAGAAACTTGATCTGAAGTTTCATGATCATCATCATTAGCTTCCTCACTAATTGGTGTAGGAATCACTGGAACGAGTTTCTGTGATGTACTACCTTTCCAATTCGGGAGAAGGTACAATTACCTCATCAAGTTCTACTTTCCTCCCACTCACTTTTTTCGAGAGAAACTCCTTCTCTAGAAAGGATCCATTCTTAGCAACGAATATCTTGCCTTCGGATCTGTGATAGAAGGTGTACCCAACAGTCTCTTTTGGGTATCCTATGAAGACACATTTCTCCGACTTGGGTTCGAGCTTATCAGGTTGAAGTTTTTTCACATAAGCATCGCAGCCCCAAACTTTAAGAAACGACAACTTTGGTTTCTTGCCAAACCACAGTTCATAAGGTGTCGTATCAACGGATTTAGATGGTGCCCTATTTAACGTGAATGTAGCTCTCTCTAATGCATAACCCCAAAAGCGATAGTGGTAGATCGGTAAGAGACATCATCGATCGCACCATATCTAATAAAGTATGGTTATGACGTTCGGACACACCATTACACTGTGGTGTTCCAGGTGGCGTGAGTAGTGAAACTATTTCACATTGTTTTTTACTGAAGGCCAAACTCGCTAACTCAAATATTTTACCTCTACGATCGTATCGTAGAAACTCTTATTTTCTTGTTACGATGATTCTCCACTTCACTCTGAAATTCTTTGAACTTTTCAAATGTTTCAGACATGTGCTTCATTAAGTAGATATACCCATATCTGCTCAAATCATCAGTGAAGGTCAGAAAATAACGATACCTGCCGCGAGCTTTAAGACTCATTGGTCCGCATACATCAGTATGTATGATTTCCAATAAATTTGTTGCTTGCTCCATTGTTCCGGAGAACGAAGTTTTAGTCATCTTGCCCATGAGGCATGGTTCGCAAGCACCAAGTGATTCATAATCAAGTGATTCCAAAAGTCCATCACTATGGAGTTTCTTCATGCGCTTTACACCAATATGACCTAAACGGCAGTGCCACAAATAAGTTGCACTATCATTATTAACCTTGCATCTTTTGGCTTCAATATTATGAATATGTGTATCACACGATCGAGATCCAACAAACCATTTTCATTGGGTGTATGACCATAGAAGGTTTTATTCATGTAAACAGAACAACAATTATTCTCTAACTTACATGAATAACCGTATTGCAATAAACATGATCAAATCATATTCATGCTCAACACAAACACCAAATAACACTTATTTAGGTTCAACACTAATCCCGAAAGTATAGGGAGTGTGCGATGATGATCATATCAATCTTGGAACTGCTTCCAATACACATCGTCACTTCATCCTTTAACTAGTTTCTGTTCATTATGCAACTCCCATTTCGAGTTACTACTCTTTAGCAACTGAACCAGTATCAAATACCGAGGGGTTGCTATGAACACTAGTAAAATACACATCAATAATCTGTATATCAAATATACCTTCGTTCACTTTGCCATCCTTCTTATCCGCCAAGTATCTAGGGCAGTTCCACTTCCGGTGACCATTTCCTTTGCAGTAGAAGCACTTAGTTTCAGGCTTGAGTTTAGCTTTGGGTTTCTTCATGGGAGTGACAACTTGCTTGTCATTCTTCTTGAAGTTCCCCTTCTATCCCTTTGCCCTTTACTTGAAACAACTGGTCTTATTAACCATCAACACTTGATGTTATTTCTTGATTTCTACCTTCGCCGATTTCAGCATTGCGAAGAGCTCGGGAATTACCTTCGTCATCCCTTGCATATTATAGTTCATCACGAAGTTCTACTAACTTGGTGATAGTGTCTAGAGAACTTTGTCAATTACTATCTTATCTGGAAGATTAACTCTCACTTGATTCAAGCAATTGTACTACCCAGACAATCTGAGCACATGCTCACTGGTTGAGCTATTCTCCTCCATCTTGTAGGCAAAGTACTGTCAGAGGTCTTATACCTCTCGACACGGGCATGAGTATGAAATACTAATTTCAACTCTTGGAACATCTCGTATGCTCCGTGGCGTTTCAAATCATTTTTGAAGTCTCGGTTATAAGCCGTAAAGCATGGTGCACTAAACTATCAAGTAGTCATCATATCGAGCTTTTGTCAAAACGTTCATAACGTCTACATCTGCTCCTGCAATAGGTATGTCACCTAGTGGTGCATCAAGGACATAATTCTTCTGTGCAGCAATGAGGATAATCCTCAGATCACGGAACAATTTCGCATCATTGCTACTAACATCTTTCAACTTGGTTTTCTCTAGGAACATATGAAAAATAAACGGGGAGCAACATCGCGAGCTATTGATCTACAACATAGATATGCTAATACTACCAGGACTAACTTCACGATAAATTAAAGTTCAATTTAATCATATTACTTAAGAACTCCCACTTAGATAGACATCCCTCTGGTCATCTAAATGATCACGTGATCCAAATCAACTAAACCATGTCCGATCATCACGTGAGATGGAGTAGTTTCAATGGTAAACATCTTATGTTGATCATATCTACTATATGATTCACGCTCGACCTTTCGGTCTCCAGTGTTCCGAGGCCACATCTGCATATGCTAGGCTCGTCAAGTTTAACCCGAGTATTCTGCGTGTGCAAAACTGGCTTACACCTGTTGTATTTGAACGTAGAGCTTATCACACCCGATCATCACGTGGTGTCTCGGCACGACGAACTTTCGCAACGGTGCATACTCAGGGAGAACACTTATACCTTGAAATTTAGTAAGGGATCATCTTATAATGCTACCGTCGTTCTAAGCAAAATAAGAAGCATAATAAGATAAACATCACATGCAATCAAAATATGTGACATGATATGGCCATCATCATCTTGTGCTTTTGATCTCCATCTCCAAAGCACCTTCATGATCACCTTCGTCACCGGCGCGACACCTTGATCTCCATCGTAGCATCGTTGTCGTCTCGCCAACTATTGCTTCTACGACTATCGCTACCGCTTAGTGATAAAGTAAAGCAATCACATGGCGATTGCATTTCATACAATAAAGCGACAACCATATGGCTCCTGCCAGTTGCCGATAACATTACAAAACATGATCATCTCATACAAAACCGTATAACTCATCATGTCTTGACCATATCACATCACAACATGCCCTGCAAAAACAAGTTAGACGTCCTCTACTTTGTTGTTGCAAGTTTTACGTGGCTGCTACGGGCTTAGCAAGAACCGTTCTTACCTACGCATACAAAACCACAACGATGTTTCGTCAAGTATGTGCTGTTTCAACCTTCACAAGGACCGGGCGTAGCCACACTTGATTCAGCTAAAGTGAGAGAGACAGACACCCGCCAGTCACCTTTAAGCAACGAGTGCTCGTAACGGTGAAACCAGTCTCGCGTAAGCGTACGCGTAATGTCGGTCCGGGCCGCTTCATCTCACAATACCGCCGAAGCAAAGTATGACATGCTGGTAAGCAGTATGACTAGTATCGCCCACAACTCATTGTGTTCTACTCGTGCATATCATCTACGCATAGACCTGGCTCATGATGCCACTGTTGGGGAACGTAGTATTTTAAATTTTTCCTACGATCACGCAAGATCTATCTACTAGATGCATAGCAACGAGAGGGAGAGTGTGTCTACGTACCCTCGTAGACCGGGAGCGGAAGCGTCAAGTGACGCGGTTGATGTTGTCGAACTTCTTCGCGATCCAACCGATCAAGCACCGAACGTACGGCACCTCCGCGTTCAGCACACGTTCAGCTTGATGACGTCCCACGAGCTCTTGATCCAATTGAGCTTCACGGGAGAGTTTCGTCAGCATGACGGCGTGGTGACGGATATGATGTGTTTACCGGCGCAGGGCTTCGCCTAAGCACTGCAACGGTATGACCGAGGTGTGTTTCTGTGGAGGGGGGCACCGCACACGGCTAAAACAATTCAACTTGTGTGTCTTTGGGTGCCCCCCCTGCCCCCGTATATAAAGGAGCAAGGGGGGAGGCCGGCCGGCCCTTCTATGGTGCGGCTGGGGGTGCAATCCTACTAGGAATAGGATTGCAATCCTATTCCTAGTAGGAACTACCAAAGAAGGAAGAGAGGGAAAGGAAAAGAAGGAGAGGTGGCGCCCCCCAATCCTAGCCCAACTAGGAACCCTAGGTGGGGCGCCGGCCAGCCCCTATGGGCTGCCTCTCTCTTTTCCATAAGGCCCACTATGGACCATCCCCCCTCGTAGGGGGTTCCGGTAACCCCCTCCGGCAATCCCGTTAAATCCGAAACTTTTCCGGAACACTTCCGGTGTCTGAATATAGTCGTCCAATATATCAATCTTTATGTCTCGGACATTCCGAGACTCCTCGTCATGTCCGTGATCTCATCCGGGACTCCGAACTACCTTCGGTACATCAAAACTCATAAACTCATAATACCGATCGTCATCAAACGTTAAGCGTGCGGACCCTACGAGTTCGAGAACTATGTAGACATGACCGAGACTCATCTCCGGTCAATAACCAATAGCGGAACCTGGATGTTCATATTGGCTCCTACATATTCTACGAAGATCTTTTATCGGTCAAAACCGCATAACAACATACGTTGTTCCTTTTGTCATCGGTATGTTACTTGCCCGAGATTCGATCGTCGGTATCTCTATACCTAGTTCAATCTCGTTACCGGCAAGTCTCTTTACTCGTTCCGTAACACATCATCTCATGACTAACTCATTAGTCTTTTGCTTGCAAGGCTTATTTTGATGTGTGTTACCGAGAGGGCCCAGAGATACCTCTCCGACACTCGGAGTGACAAATCCTAATCTTGATCTATGCCAACACCACGAATACTTTCGGAGACACCTGTAGAGCATCTTTATGATCACCCAGTTACGTTGTGACGTTTGATAGCACACAAGGTGTTCCTACGGTATTCGGGAGTTGCATAATCTCATAGTCATAGGAACATGTATAAGTCATGAAGAAAGCAATAGCAGTAAAACTAAACGATCATAGTGCTATGCTAACGGATGGGTCTTGTCCATCACATCATTCTCCTAATGATGTGATCCCGTTGATCAAATGACAACTCATGTCTATGGCTAGGAAACATAACCATCTTTGATCAATGAGCTAGTCTAGTAGAGGCATACTAGGGACATACTGTTTTGTCTATGTATCCACACATGTACTAAGTTTCCGGTTAATACAATTCAAGCATGAATAATAAACATTTATCATAATATAAGGAAATATAAATAACAACTTTATTATTGCCTCTAGGGCATATTTCCTTCAGGGCACGCCATAGAGAGGGCCGGCCCCTCCCCTCTCCTCCTCTTTTATATAAGGGGGTAGAGGCACCCCATAGACACATAAGTTGATCAAGTTGATCTCTCCAGCCATGTACGGTGCCCCCTCCACAGAAACACACATCGTTCATACCGTTGCAGTGCTTAGGCGAAGCCCTGCGGCGGTAACTTTATCATCACCATCACCACGCCGTCGTGCTGACAAAACTCTCCCGCAAGGTTCTACTAGATCAAGAGCTCGTGGGACGTCATCAAGATGAACGTGTGCTGAACGCGGAGGCTCCGTACGTTCGGTGCTTGCTCGGTTGGATCGCGAAGAAGTTCGACTACATCAACCGCGTCACTAGACGCTTCGGCTCCCGGTCTACGAGGGTACGTAGACACACTCTCCCCTCTCGTTGTTATGCATCTGGTAGATAGATCTTGCGTGATCGTAGGAAAATTTTAAAATACTACGTTGCCCAACAAATAGATATAAGTGAAGCATGAGAGTTCAACAATTTCTACAAAATATTACCACCACCATGCTCTAAAAGATATAAGTGAAGCACTAGAGCAAAAACTATTTAACTCAAAAGATATAAGTGACGCACATAGAGTGTTCTAATAATTTCTAGGCCATATTTAACTCTCTCAAATAGGTGTGTCCAGTAAGGATGATTGTGGAAAACTAATAAACAAAGACTCAAATTATACAAGACGCTCCAAGCAAAACACATAGCATGTTGCGAATAAAAATATAGCTCCAAGTATAGTTACCGATGGATGAAGACGAAAGAGGGGAACACCCCCAAGCTTAGACTTTTGATTATCTTGAATTTACTTGGGGTGCCATGGGCATCCCCAAGCTTAGGCCTTTGCTACTCCTTGTTCCATAGTCCATCAAAGCAATACTCAAAACTTGAAAACTTCACAACACAAAACTTAGACAAAAATTCTCGTGAGCTTCGTTAGTATGAGAAAGTGTATGGGCATATTTAGCCCGATGGTGTTTAGTGATTGATGACAATGCTTTTGCGGACTAATCATGTGTTCTAAGCTCTTTCAGATATTCCTCACCTAGGCACAAGACGATTAGATGCCCCTCGGAATCTATGGAAGACGGTGTTTCCTTTTGCTTATTTTTCGGTGGATCTGAGTAATAGGAAAGCCGTACTATTAAGAGAGGATCCGCTTTGGTAAGGTTTGGGTGGAATCAACACGTACACTTCCTTATCACACCCACCATACCTTCCCGCCTCGATGGAGTTCTACATTCCCCTCTTCTATGGTTTTCCTGGCCCCAACGGTAGTACCGCGGGCCTCAGCGGTAGTACCGCCTGAGTGCCTCAAGCGGTAGTACCGCTCCACTAAGTGGTAGTACCGCTTGTTGCACTCTGCGGCAGTACCGCTGCTGCTCCATGTTACTACTGCCTCGACTCAAGAGTGCTTTTTCGTGTCGGGTTTTGCGGTACTAGGAGCGGTAGTAGGGGCGGTAGTACCGCTCCCAGTGGTAGTACCGCCCTGCAGCCGCGGTAGTACCGCTCTGGGTCCCAGCCCCCCTGGCGCGGCAGTACCGCTTGAAGGGACACGGTAGTACCGCTTGATAAGCGGTAGTACCGCTCGCTCAAGCGGTAGTATCGCTCTCTACGGGGCTGAGTGGGGGGATAACGGTTGGATTGTTCCCCCCACTATATAAAGGCATCTTCTTCTTCCTTGTTGACTTACCTCTTCCCCCACATACTCCATTGTTGCTCCAAGCTCCATTTTTGCCCGATCTCTCTCCCTAGCCAATCAAACTTGTTGATTTGTTCGGGATTGCTTGAGAAGGCATCGATCTACACTTCCACCAAGAGATATTTGATTCCCCCCACTAATCCCTAGCGGATCTTGTTACTCATGGGTGTTTGAGCACCCTAGACGGTTGAGGTCACCTCGAAGCCATATTCCATTGTGGTGAAGCTTCGTGGTATCGTTGGGAGCCTCCAATTCGGTTGTGGAGATAGCCCCAACCTTGTTTGTAAAGGTTCGGTTGCCGCCTTCAAGGGCACCACTAGTGAAATCACGGCACCTTGCATTGTGTGAGGGCGTGAGGATAATACGGTGTCCCTAGTGGCTTCTTGGGGAGCATTGTGCCTCCACACCGCTCCAACGGAGACGTACTTCCCCTCAAAGGGAAGGAACTTCGGCAACACATCCTCGTCTTCACCGGTTCCACTTGTGGTTATTTCTTTCCTTTATTTGTGCAAGCTTTACTTGTTTATCTTATATAGCTTGCTTGTGAGGTTGTTATCTTTACTTCCTTTTAGTTGTCATCTTAGTAGCATATCTAGACAACTTACTTTGACGCTTAATTTAAAGTGGTTAAGAAAAGCTAAAAATTGTTAGTTGCCTATTCACCCCCCCTCTAGTCAACCATATCGATCCTTTTAATTGGTATCAGAGCCTCGTCTCTTTTTAAGGACTTTACCGTCCAAAGAGTATGGGTGACAACGTAGTCGAGACGGAGGGACATTCCGGTGGAACTCCGTCCTTGCCTACGTCCGATGGGGGAGCCTCGGTCTCTCGTTGTGACGCCCCCGATTTATTCGTACACTAATCATGCACGCAAATGTGTACGACCAAGATCAGGGACTCACTGTTAGATATCACAACACAACTCTAAAAGTAAAATAAGTCATACAAGCTTCATATTACAAGCCAGGGGCCTCGAGGGCTCGAATACAAGTGCTCGATCATAGACAAGTCAGCGGAAGCAATAGATATCTGAGTACAGACATAAAGTTAAACAAGGTGCCATAAGATGGCTAGCATAAACTGGGATACAGATCGAAAGAGGAGCAGGCCTCCTGCCTGGGATCCTCCTAACTACTCCTGGTCGTCGTCGGCAGACTGCACGTAGTAGTAGGCGCCTCCGGTGTCGTAGGAGTCGTCGTAGGTGGCGTCTGGCTCCTGGGCTCCACCATCTGGTTGCATCATCCGAGAAGAAGGAACAGAAGGGGGAAAAGGGGGAGCAAAGCAACCGTGAGTACTTATCCAAAGTACTCGCAAGCAAGGATCTACACTACATATGCAATGGTAACAATGATATGGGTAGTATCGGTGGACTGAACTGCAGCAAGCTAGAATAAGAGGGGGATAGCTAATCCAAACGAAGACTACGCTTCTGGCAGCCTCCATCTTGCAGCAGTAGAAGAGAATAGATGGTAAGTTCACCAAGTAACATCGAATAGCATAATCCTACTCGGCGATCCTCCCGCACATCACCCTGTGAGAGAGCAACCACCGAGTTATATCTGGAACTCATCTGGGTGTGTTTTATCAAGTGTCCGGTTCTAGTTATCATGAGGTCGGAATACAACTCCGGGTCGTCCTTTTACCGAGGGACACGGCTATTCGAATAGGTTAACTTCCCTGCAGGGGTGCACCACATAACCCAGCACGCTTGATCCCATTTTGCCGGACACACTTCCCAGGGTCATGCCCGGCCTCGGAAGATCAACACGTCGCAGCCCTACCTAAGCACAGCAGAGAGGTCAGCACGCCGGTCTAAACCCTAAGCGCACGGGGGTCTGGGCCCATCGCCCACTGCACACCTGCGTTACGAGGGCGGCCAGTAAGCAGACCTAGCCTCTCCTAATACCAGAGTAGGCTTTCCAGTCCAATCCGGCACGCGCCGCTAAGTCGCTGACGTCAAGAAGGCTTCGGCTGATACCACGACGTCGAGTACCCATAACTGTTCCCACGCAGCTGGTTAGTGCGTATAGACCAAATGGCCAGACTCAGATCAAATATCCAAACTCGTTAAGCGTGTTATTATGAAATAACCACGGACAACGACCAGGGCCAGGCCACCTGTCTCCTAGGTGTCTCAACCTGCCCTGTCGCTCCGCCACAAAGATCCACACAGAGGGCCGTCGGGAAAGTATGTCCTTTTAGCCCCCAATCCGTGAATCAACCGCGGGTACTCAACGAGCCGACCCGACTTTAGTCACATCAGGTATCATGTATATGTGTATGTAATATATACCCGTGATCACCCCCAAGTGATCACGACCCGATAGAATAGCAGGGCAGACGGACAAGGGTGTAGGGCCAATGATGGAATAATAGCATCCTATACTAAGCATTTAGGATTGCAGGTAAAGTATCAACAGTGATAGCAACAATGACAGGCTATGCAGCAGATTAGGATTATCGAAAGCAGTAACATGCTACACTACTCTACTGCAAGCAGTAGAGAGAAGAGTAGGCGATATCTGGTGATCAAAGGGGGGCTTGCCTGGAAGCTCGGCAGCCAAAGGGGGGTCGTCAACACCGTAGTCGATCGAGGCAGCAGCAGCGTCGGTCTCGTAGTCTACCGGAGAGAAGAGGGGGAAGAAACAGTGAATACAATGCAAACAGATGCATGACGATGCATGACAAGACATGTAACAGTGCTAGGTGTGCCCTAACGCAGTATCGGGTGATACTGACGAAGGGGGGAAACATCCGGGAAAATATTCCCGGTGTTTCGCGTTTTCGGGCGGATGAAACGGAGGGGGAAAGTTGAGGGTTCGGTATGCTAGGGATGTGTGGTGGACGAACGGTCTGCGTATTCGGATGCGTCTCGAAACTCTGAGCAACTTTCATATATAAAGTATTTTCATCCGAGTTACGGTTTATTTTATACTAATTTTTAAAGTTTTTAAATCATTTTCTAATTTATTAATTATTAAATAAATTAACATTATCCAGAATAGTGCATGCTCACATCAGCATGACGTCAGCAGTCAACAGTGGGTTGACTGGTCAAGCTGACGCGTGGGGCCCGCGTGTCATTGGCTGTAATCTAACTAACCATTTAGTTAGATTGATTATGTTTTAGATAATTACTGATTAGGCTAATTACTGATCAGATTAATCTAAATGTGATTAATTAACTTAATTAATTTGTTAATTAATTAATTAATTAATATAATTATTTATATAATTATTATTATTATTATTATTTTATCTTCCTTTTTTTAACGTTTCTGGGGGCGGGGCCCCTTGTCATAGGGCCATAGGCCTATTGGGCGACGGGTTTCGGGCGTGGGCGCTGATGTCTACACACGCTTCTACTCTTGTAGACTATGTTGGGCCTCCAAGCGCAGAGGTTTGTAGGACAACAGCAAATTTCTCTCAAGTGGATGACCTAAGGTTTATCGAACTCAGGGAAGTAGAGGTTGAAGATGGTCTCTCTCAAGCAACCCTGCAACTAAGATACAAGAAGTCTCTTGTGTCCCCAACACACCTAATACACTTGTTAGATGTATAGGTGCACTAGTTCGGCGAAGAGATGTTAAATGGCAAGTGATATGGATGGCAAAACAAAGTAATATAAATCTGTAATAAAAAGTGCAGCAAGCAAACAAGTGGTAAACGTGAGCACAAATGGTATTGCAATGGTGGAAACAAGGCCTAGGCTTCATACTTTCACTAGTGGCAACTCCCAACAACATTAACATAATCGAATCACATGATATTTCCCATAAAACATGCAAAGGGGACACACTCGGAGGTCATTCCTTCGTGGTCAAGAGAGGACGAGAATTATGTAGGGCTACAAAAGCACACCTCAAAGTTCGTAGTTCTCAATCTAAGGATTTCCCAATGTCACCGCGGCCATCCAAAGAGAGTCCCACAATCACCACAACATATCTAAAGGATAGTCAAAGACAAGCACCAAGAGACTCTCAATCTTCAATCAACACACAAGAGAGGAAATCACTCATGAAAATACTTTTCTAATCCATGTCCAATAGACCGCTGTCACCTTGGTCTCGGGGATTATACTAGATAAAGACAAGTGAGTACATCAATCCAATACATAGAATAAGGGGAAATATCATGGGATCACCCTAGATTAACATAGCATATGATCACAACGAAGATCACATCATGGGAGAGAGAATTGACCACATAGCTACTGGTAAGAATCTCAGCCCCGAGGAGGAACTACTCCCGCATCATGGAGGGAGGAAGCAACGTCGATGGAGATGAATCCGGGGCACTTCCCCGTCCCGGCAGGGTGCCGGCGCAGGAATTCTGGTCCCCCGAAACTTGATGGTGATGGCGGCGGAGATCGGAATCGCGTCTGGAGAAAAGGGGTCCGGAATCAGGGTTTTCTCGACGGACCTTAAATATATGCCAAAGGGGGTCACCAGGGGAGTCCTGGGGGGCCTAGGCCCCCCCCGGCGCGGCCTAGGGGTGGGCCGCCTGGGCAGGCCGCCTGGAGCCCCTGTGGGTCCCCCCGGCTGTACTTTGGCCGCACGGTAGCTCCTCGAACGCTGATTTTTTATATATTTTTTCTGGATTTTTCCTGGCAGTTCTCGTAATGTGAAAACCTGAAATACAAAAACACCCGAAAACAGAAACTGGCACTGGGGTGCACTGAGTTAATAGGTTAGTCCAAATATGATCAAAAGTGTATGGAAGTGTATAAATATCATAGCAATATCACCCAAAAGAGGCATGGAGCAAGCAGAAATTATAGATACGTTTTGGACGTATCAACATCCCCAAGCTTAATTCCTGCTCGTCCTCGAGTAGGTAAATGATAACAAGAATAATTTCTGTGGTGACATGCTATTAACCATATAGGACTTATTCATAGTCATATGACAAAAGCTTACTGAGACAATGAATCTGTAGTAATTAAGTTGCCTCATGAGAAAATCACAAAGAACTGAAAGTCTTACAATATGATACTGAAACATCAAATAGATTTGCAATGAACATGATGTGCAAATATGATAAAGTGATATCTAGCTTGCCCCCTTTAGTGAAGCAAAACATAAATGTAGGGGCACCTTCAAGGTTTAAGTCATGACTAGATACAATGATTTCAGAATAAACGATATCACAATCATGCAAAAGACAATGCTACTTTGGGACAATGCACATTACACTCAGAATGACAATCATGCTCTCAATAGTTGGTGCTTTAAAAGAAGGTGGAGACTCAACATAAAAGTAAAAGAATGGCCCTTCGCAGAGGGAAGCAGGGATTACTCATGTGCTAGAGTTTTTTTTATTTTGAAAACATAGAAGCAATTTTGTCAACGGTAGTAATACTTCATATGTGTTATGCATAAGACATCCTATAAGTTGCAAGCCTCATGCATCGAATACCAATAGTGCTCGCACCTTGTCCTAATTAGCTCGGATTTCCATGGGTTATCATTGCATTACATATGTTTCAACCAAGTGTCACAAATGGGTACCTCTATGCCACCTGTACAAAGGTCCAAGGAGATAAATCGCATTTGATTTCTCGTTTTTGATAGATCTCAACTTGAGGACATCCATACCGGGATAACATAGAAAATAGATAATGGACTCCTCTTTAATGCTTAAGCATTCATAAGAGGTTGAGGATTAATGTCCAAGCTAAAACTTCCACCATGATACATGGCTTTGGTTGGCGGCCCAATGTTCTTCTCTAACAATATGCATACTCAAACCATTCAACTCATGTCAAATCACCCTTACTTCGGACAAGACGAACATGCATAGCAACTCACATGAAATTCAACAAAAGTGTAACAGTTGATGGCGTCCCCAGAAACATGGATACCGCTCAGCAAGCAACTTATAAGAAATAAGATACATAAGCGACATATTCTTTACCACAATAGTTTTTAAGCTACTTTCCCATGAGCTATGTATTGCAAAAATGAAGGTTTTAAAGGTAGCACATGTAAATTTACTTGGAGTGGCGGTGAAATACCACATATAGGTAGGTATGGTGGACTCATATGGCATAACTGGATTAAAAGAATGTGGATGCACAAGCAGTCAGTCCGCTTAGTACAGGTGGAGGTTAGCAAAAGACTGGGAGCGACCAACTAAAAGAGCAATGACAGTCATAATCATGCAGAGCGACAAAGCAACATTGAATCAGGCATGGTAGTTATATCGCTACTCAAAAACAAAAGATCATCAAGGCTTGACAGACTTTCTTTACAGTCTTAAATATGCGTGAGCATACGCCAAGTCAATCAAAATAAATTCTTGAAGGAAGATATTACTAAACCATACCACATCATAGGCAAACAAATCAAGTTGGTACTCCAATAACACATTGGGAATCCCCCAGCTATTTGAGACTAACCACAAGAAAACATGAACTACTAAGCGCCATTATGCACGTAACATCTTTATCATAGACATATCAACCAATGCAACGGAAGCAAACTCTCTTAATAAGGTGAGCATGGTAATTAAAGAGAGTTCAAGCAACCAACTAAACAAAAGCTCTTTGAAAAGATAAGCATGAATACTAAGAGCTGAACATGATAGTAGCTATTAAAAGACAAAGAACACACACAGCAAAGATAAACATGAAAATTCTATGTTGTGTTCTAGGTTGAAGTGGAGCGTGTTTCTCTCCCACTCAAAGAAAGCTGAGTTCCAACTCGTTATGAAAAACAAGCAAAGCTAAAGAAAACTAAAAATGAAACTAAAAGCAAGACGCTCCAAGCATAGCACATAACACATGAAGTGATAAAAATATAGTGGAACGAAAGATGAACTGATAATGTTGATGGAGAAGGGGATGCACGGGGGCATCCCCAAGCTTAGACGCTTGAGTCTCCTTGAATATTTCTTGGGGGTGCACGGGGGCATCCCCAAGCTTGAGCGCTTGACACTCCTGAATCTTTTTATCATCTTCCCTCGCACACTTGAAAACTCCCTTCATAGATAACTCATCATAATCTGATTAGCGAGGTTAGTACCCATAATAAAATAATTTTTCCTTGCTGGAAATAAAGATATTCTTGAAGTTCAACTGTTTCTTAAGATTGCCAAAAGGTTTTTGCAAAGAAAAAGCAAGCTCTTGGTTTGCAAAATGAAAGAAAGGCAAAACAAGACAGAATCTGTGAAAAACAGAACAGCAGGTAGTAAATGATTTGTTCGGGGCACTTCTGCAACTCTAATCAAAAAACTCAGAATAGACGCACAAAAGACAATTGTATAGAGCACGCTGTCGAAAAAATTCAGACCAAAAAGGTGATCTGGTGATTTTATACAAATTTTTCTATCCAAGGACATAATCTGTTTCCTGGACAGCACGTCACAACTTTTGAACTTTCTTGCAATCAGAGGCTACACTTGGCACAAAGTTGAAAAGTAAAGATACAATGATGATGCTACTGTAGTAACAACATCAAGACACAAAGCAAAATAAAATTTTATTCATTGTGGGCTGCCTCCCAAAAGCGCTTTCTTTTATGCCTTTAAGCTAGGCATAGGACTTTAATGATGCTCTCGTAAGAATAAGAGCTGAAGAACAAAAGAGGGCATCAAGAAGCAAATGCCAAATACATTTAAGCCTAACATTCTTCCTATGCATAGGAATATTGCAATAGAATAATTCATTGAAGCACGAAGCAACTAGCATAGGAATGCAAAACAAGCATAACTTCAAAATATTCACCATAAAGAGAGGAAACTTCTTATTGTTAAGATATTTAGAACCAAGCCTCCCTCTCTCATTATAAATTTCAGTGGCATCATGAATGAACTCAACAATATAAGCATCACATAAAGCATTGTTACCATGATCCACACGCAAAAGGTACTCTCACTCCCCACATAAGCATATTTTTTCTCATTGGTAATAGTGGGAGTAGGACTATCATAAACAACTTGAACACTATAGATTAGTTGTATATTAGGAGGGTGGTGTTCAACAAGGGAGTAATTCCCTTCATGATTATGACAAGTTTCATAAGGATAATTTCTCCTTATGTCATACGTACCTTTATAATCACTATAGATTGGAGTTATAACATCATCATGGTAGAGAAGAGCATTATCATTGCTAGCAACTATATTTGTAAACATGTTGTCTTTATTCTTACTAGCAAGAGAATTATCAATTATCACATCACTAGTGGGGATAGGATTTGCAATCCTATCACCCCCAAGCTTAGAGCTTCCCATATCTTCACTTTCAGAGTTGGTACCAAAAAGATTTTCAAGATCATAAGCAGCATTATCATCATTTTCCCAATCACAATAAGTAACATGCATATCATAATCAAAATCATCTTCAATAGTACCTACGGATGTATCATCAAGATGATAATTAAGGCAATAAACTTCACCTTCTTCTTTAAACTTACAACCGTTAGGATAAAAGTTGATGGGAGGAATATGCTCAGGCCAGGTTGATACCCATTCTTCTTCCTTCTTGCTCCTCCTCCTCCTCCTATTCTTTTTCTTCTTCTTCACCTTAGGAGGGGGTGGTTGGAGATGAAGCTTCTCCACATATCCTGGTTTATCATTAGAAACAATAGGGGAAACTTGGGAGAAACTCTCCTTTTTATTAGCAGAAATATAAGAGACATTTTTATACTTTGGTAAAGTTCCCTCCTTTCTAATCTTACTTATGTAATCATTTTCATGGCAATTAACAACACAATAGAGATGGCAATTTTGCAAAGTGTTTTTTATTCCTATGGCATTATCATCCAGCCAAGAAGTCTTTTCTGATAACTCTTCACACATCAAAAATAACATAAGCTCATCATAAAGATCAAAGGTGATCATGTTATCACACAACCGGTTAACAGTTATGTTTTGAAAGTTCATGCATTGAAAATTAAAGCGACCCTCTATACGGCAAAGTTCACAAGTAAAAGGATAAAGGTCACACAATTCTCTAGCAATTTCATTTAAATCTCTGACCCAAGTGATTGTTCTTTCATGCTTATGTTGCTTACAATACTTCTCTTCTTCAATCATAGGCCTTTCACAAGGTCTATCCACTCCACAAAAATTAACATGCTTATATAAAACTTCATTTTTAGGAATTGGATCATGCATGTTGCAATCATTATGAACAATTTCATTTTCTTTGCAAGTCTCTTTAAAAGGTTTATGATGCTTGATCCAATCCTCCTTAGGCATATTAAGATGTGAAGCAAAAGATTTGAGGAAATCAACAAGGAGTTGAGAATCAAGCCCAAACTTAGCACTAAACTTATTAAAACTTGTAGTTTCAACAAAGGACTTAATGCAATCATACTCATAAATTATACCTGACTCTTTACCTTTGTCGATCTCCCAATCTTCAGTGTTGCGTTGAATTCTTTCAAGGAGTTCCCATTTAGCATCATTCTTTTCGTTTGTGAAAGAACCCATAGAGGAAGCATCGAGCAAATCTTTATCCCGTCGAGAGAGCCTCGCATAGAAGTTAGTAATAATAATATCTTTGGGGAGCCCATGGTTAGGACATTTTAGCATTAACGTTTTCAGTCTCCCCCAAGCTTGAGCTATGCTCTCTCCGTCATGAGGATAAAAATTATAAACATATATAATTCCTATTCTCATGGACTTCATGAAGAGGATAAAACTTGGAGTAAAAGAGAGACTGGATCTCTTCCCACTCCAGCAGGTGAGAGTCATTTAGTAGCCTATACCATTCCAATGCTTTTCCTTTCAGTGACAAGGCAAATAATTTCCTCATGACAAACTCCCTCGATACACCTGCAAGCTTAAATAATGAACATAGTTGTGACAGATATAGCAAGTGTTCACCGGGATGTCTGTCTCCTGCATAACGATTAGCCAAAACATGATCGATAATACCAGCCGGTATTTTATAGGGCACAATTTCAGTAGGAGGAGGAGCAACCACCACAGGTGTGGGGCGTCCTCCCGCAAGCAACGATCCAATAGCAAGGTTTTCCATAAACATAACTAGTGAAATAAAAACAAGAAACAAAAAGATTTAATTGCAAGATCTAAAGATATACCTTCAAGCGCTCACCTCCCCGGCAACGGCGCCAGAAATAGCTTGATGTCTACACACGCTTCTACTCTTGTAGACTATGTTGGGCCTCCAAGCGCAGAGGTTTGTAGGACAGCAGCAAATTTCCCTCAAGTGGATGACCTAAGGTTTATCGAACTCAGGGAAGTAGAGGTTGAAGATGGTCTCTCTCAAGCAACCCTGCAACTCAGATACAAGAAGTCTCTTGTGTCCCCAACACACCTAATACACTTGTTAGATGTTGATGTCTACACACGCTTCTACTCTTGTAGACTATGTTGGGCCTCCAAGCGCAGAGGGTTGTAGGACAGCAGCAATTTCCCTCAAGTGGATGACCTAAGGTTTATCGAACTCAGGGAAGTAGAGGTTGAAGATGGTCTCTCTCAAGCAACCCTGCAACTAAGATACAAGAAGTCGCTTGTGTCCCCAACACACCTAATACACTTGTTAGATGTATAGGTGCACTAGTTCGGCGAAGAGATGTTAAATGGAAAGTGATATGGATGGCAAAACAAAGTAATATAAATATGTAATAAAAAGTGCAGCAAGCAAACAAGTGGTAAACGTGAGCACAAATGGTATTGCAATGGTGGAAACAAGGCGTAGGGTTCATACTTTCACTAGTGGCAACTCCCAACAACATTAACATAATCGAATCACATGATATTTCCCATAAAACATGCAATGGAGACGCACCCGAAGGTCATTCCTTCGTGGTCAAAAGAGGACGAGAATTATGTAGGGCTACAAAAGCACACCTCAAAGTTCGTAGTTCTCAATCTAAGGATTTCCCAATGTCATCGCGGCCATCCAAAGAGAGTCCCACAATCACCACAACATATCTAAAGGATAGTCAAAGACAAGCACCAAGAGACTCTCAATCTTCAATCAACACACAAGAGAGGAAATCACTCATGAAAATATTTTTCTAATCCATGTCCAATAGACCGCTGTCACCTTGGTCTCGGGGATTATACTAGATAAAGACAAGTGAGTACATCAATCCAATACATAGAGGTAGGGAAAACATCATGGGATCACCCTAGATTAACATAGCCTATGATCACAACGAAGATCACATCATGGGAGAGAGAGATAACCACATAGCTACACGTACGAGCCCTCGGCCCCGGAGGAAACTACTCACGCATGGACATGGTGAGGAGGAGGTTGATGATGGTGTTGATGGAGAGGTGCAGCCCCGCGAGGAGGAGACGGCCGGCGGCAGCCACGGAGGCGGCGGCGGCGGCCCTTGGGGGCGGCGGCGGCCCTAGGGGGCAGCGGCTCCTTGGCCCCCCTTCTTCCTTGTGGATGGTGCTGCAATGGTGCTGGTCCTCCCCTCCAAGACGGCGGCTCGGGAGGAGGAAAATTCGTGGCCCTTGGTGACCTAGGTTTCCTCTCTTTATATAGACTCTCGGATTTCCGTCATCAGATTTTGGGCCTCAGTAAAACGGGCTTTACTCGGCCGTCCGGACTCCGATTTGGACGAATTTTATATCCAGAAGCATGGCCTCGAAATTCGCCACAACTTTCGCAACTAGACTTTTTCCGTTTGACGTCGTCTTCGGGCTGGAACGTGACCATCTTTAAAAAACGTTCTCAGACAGATTTCAGGAAAGTCAGAGTCCTACTCCAATACGACTCCTTTTGCGTTTTTGTCAATTTCCAAGTAATTCCTACACAATAAAGTGTAAAACAAGAACATTGTGCACTTTTACAACCATTAGTAGGTTAGTCCAAATATGATCAAAAAGTGTATGGAAGTGCATAAATATCATAGCAATATCACACAAAAAGGGCATGAAGCAAGCAGAAATTATAGATACGTTTTGGACTTATCAACATCCCCAAGCTTAATTTCTGCTCGTCCTCGAGTAGGTAAATGATAACAAGCATAATTTCTGTGGTGACATGCTATTAACCATATAAGAACTTTTCACATTCACATGACAAGTGCTTACTGAGACAATGAATCTGTAGTAATTAAGTTGCCTCATGAGAAAATCACAAAGAACTGAAAGTTTTACAATATGATACTGAAACACTCAATAGATTTGTAGTGAGCATGGTGTGCAAATATAAAGTGATATCTCGCTTGCCCCCTTTAGTGAAGCAAAACATAAATGCAGGGGCATCTCCAAAGTTTAAGTGACGACTAGATACAATGATTTTAGAATAAACGATATCATAATCATGCGAAACACAATGGTACTTTGGGACAATGCACATTACACTCAGAATGACAATCATGCTCTCAATAGTTGGTGCTTTAAAGAAGGTGGAGACTCTCGAACCGTGGCTTTTATTGGCAAGGTTGAAAACCCGTGGTCGGAAACAAAAACTAAACATGTGCCAGAGCTCTTGGTTTTAAAAACTGAGGTAATAATAATAATTATTTTTAGATATGCATGTTTCGTCAACGAATGCTAGCAGATAACTCAATTACTTCTTGAGCTGGACAAGTTTCGAGGAACGGCTCCCGAATGAGGACGATCACATCCTCTTAATCTCCTTTGTTTATCACTGCCAAAGTTTTCTGATTTCTCATGAACAAAGCGTGAAGGAGGGTTTGTTTGTTGTATTATTTTTAATGAGCCGGGCGCACTCTATGCCAGTTCCTTCTCGTATTATGGGTTTGCACATTAGACATGCAATCCCGGGGTGAAGCTTGTCCAACTTAAAAAGATCATGAATTAACTACTACTTCCTCATGAGCTAAAACAGAGACACAAAATAGGAATGCTTTTTTTTTGAATAATTTCGAGATGGTACATGAAAGTCTTCATTAGGAATGGCAGGTAAATACCATGTATAGGAAGGTATGGTGGACTCATATGGCATAACTGGTTTAAAGGATTTTGGATGCACAAGCAGTCAGTCCGCTTGGTACAGGTGGAGGTTAGCAAAAGACTGAGAGCGACCAACTAAAAGAGCAATGACGGTCATAATCATGCAGAGCGACAAAGCAACATTGAATCGGGCATGGAAGTTATATCGCTACTCAGAAATTAAAGATCATCAAGGCTTGACAGACTTTCTTTACAGTCTTAAATATGCGTGAGCATACACCAAGTCAATCAAAATAAATTCTCGGAGGAAGATATCACTAAACCATACCACATCATAGGCAAACAAATCATGTTGGTACTCCAATAACACATTGGGAACCCCCCAGCTTTTTAAGACTAACCATAAGAAAACATGAACTACTAAGCACCATTATGCACATAGCATTTTTATCATAGACATATCGACCAGTGCAACAGAAGCCAACTCTCTTAACAAGATAAGCATGATACTAAAGAGAGTTCCAGCGACCAACTAAACAAAAGCTCTTTAAAAAGATAAGCATGGAAACTAAGAGCTGAACATGATAGTAGCTATTGAAAGACAAAGAACACACACAACAAGGATAGACATGAAAATTCTATGTTGTGCTCTAGGTTGAAGTGGAGCGTGTTTCTCTCCCACACAAAGAAAGCTGAGTTCCAACTCGTTATGAACAGCAAGCAAAGCTAAAGAAAACTAAAAAGGAAACTAAAGCAAGACGCTCCAAGCATAGCACATAACACATGAAGTGATAAAAATATAGTGGAACGAAAGACGAACTGATAATTGTTGATGGAGAAGGGGATGCACGGGGGCATCCCAAGCTTAGACGCTTGAGTCTTCTTGAATATGTCTTGGGGGTGCACGGGGGCATCCCCAAGCTTGAGCGTTTGACACTCCTGAATCTTTTTATCATCTTCCCTCGCACACTTGAAAACTCCCTTCATACATAACTCATCATAATCTGATTAGCGAGGTTAGTACCCTTAATAAAATAATTGTTCCTTGCTAGAAATAAGGATATTCTTGAAGGTCTACTGTTTCTCAAGATTGCCAAAAAGTTTTTGCAAAGAAAAAGCAAGCTCAAGGTTTGCAAAATGAAGGAAAGGCAAAACAGGACAGAATTTGTGAAAAACTGACCAGCAGGTAGTAAATGATTTTTTCGGGGCACTTCTGTAACTCTAATCAAAAAACTCAGAACAGACACCCGAAAGCCAATTGTATAGAGCACGCTGTCAAAAAAATTCAGACAAAAAAGATGATCTGGTGATTTTATACGAATTTTTCTATCCAAGGACAGAATCTGTTTCCTGGACAACACGTCACAACTTTTGAACTTTCTTGCAATCAGAGGCTACACTTGGCACAAAGCTGAAAAGTAAAGATACAATGATGATGCTACTGTAGTAACAACATAAAGACACAACAAAAGCAAAATAAAATTTTATTCATTGTGGGCTGCCTCCCAAAAGCGCTTTCTTTTATGCCTTTAAGCTAGGCATAAGACTTTAATGATGCTCTCGTAGGAATAAGAGTTGAAGAACAAAAGAGAGCATCAAGAAGCAAATACCAAACACATTTAAGCCTAACATGCTTCCTATTCATAGGAATATTGCAATAGAATAGTTCATTGATGCACAAAGCAATAAGCATAGGAAGGCAAAACAAGCATAACTTCAAAATATTCACCATAAAAAAAGGAAACTTCTTATTATTAAGATATTTAGAACCATGTCTCCCTCTCTCATTATAAATTTCAGTGGCATCATGGATGAACTCAACAATATAACTATCACATAAGGCATTATTTCCATGATCCAAAAGCATAAAAGTGTCATTACTCTTCATATAAGCAAAATCTTTCTTATTAGGAATAGTGAGAGTAAGACTATCATAACCATCATGGTAATCATCGTATTTAGGAGGCATATCATAATCATAATAAATTTTATCCTCAATAGTAGGTGGACTGAAAATATCATATTCATCATTGTAATTATCATATATAGGAGGCATAATATCATCAAAGTAAATTTTCTCCTCAAAAGTTGGGGGACTAAAAATATCATGTTCATCAAACGTGTCATCCCCAAGCTTAGAGCTTTCCATGTCATTAGCAATATTGATATTAAATAAAAACATACTAATAACATCACCACCATCATGATTGTTATGCAAATAATAAAGTTCCAAAGATTTTTTAATTTTCTTTTCGAACACATCATGTCCAAGTTCGAGGTAGAGCTTACAAAGCTCTCTCATATTTTTGTTGTTTTCCATTAAGCAAAACTAGTGAAAATAAAAACAAGAAACAAAAAGATTTAATTGCAAGATCTAAAGATATACCTTCAAGCACTCACCTCTCCGGCAACGGCGCTAGAAATAGCTTGATGTCTACACACGCTTCTACTCTTGTAGACTATGTTGGGCCTCCAAGCGCAGAGGGTTGTAGGACAGCAGCAATTTCCCTCAAGTGGATGACCTAAGGTTTATCGAACTCAGGGAAGTAGATGTTGAAGATGGTCTCTCTCAAGCAACCCTGCAACTAAGATACAAGAAGTCTCTTGTGTCCCCAACACACCTAATACACTTGTTAGATGTATAGGTGCACTAGTTCGGCGAAGAGATGTTAAATGGCAAGTGATATGGATGGCAAAACAAAGTAATATAAATCTGTAATAAAAAGTGCAGCAAGCAAACAAGTGGTAAACGTGAGCACAAATGGTATTGCAATGGTGGAAACAAGGCCTAGGGTTCATACTTTCACTAGTGGCAACTCCCAACAACATTAACATAATCGAATCACATGATATTTCCCATAAAACATGCAATGGAGACGCACCCGGAGGTCATTCCTTCGTGGTCAAGAGAGGACGAGAATTATGTAGGGCTACAAAAGCACACCTCAAAGTTTGTAGTTCTCAATATAAGGATTTCCCAATGTCACCGTGGCCATCCAAAGAGAGTCCCACAATCACCACAACATATCTAAAGGATAGTCAAAGACAAGCACCAAGAGACTCTCAATCTTCAATCAACACACAAGAGAGGAAATCACTCATGAAAATATTTTTCTAATCCATGTCCAATATACCGCTGTCACCTTGGTCTCGGGGATTATACTAGATAAAGACAAGTGAGTACATCAATCCAATACATAGAAGTAGGGGAAACATCATGGGATCACCCTAGATTAACATAGCCTATGATCACAACGAAGATCACATCATGGGAGAGAGAGATAACCACATAGCTACACGTACGAGCCCTCGGCCCCGGAGGAAACTACTCACGCATGGACATGATGAGGAGGAGGTTGATGATGGTGTTGATGGAGAGGTGCAGCCCCGCGAGGAGGAGACGGCCGGCGGCAGCCACGGAGGCGGCGGCGGCGGCCCTTGGGGGCGGCGGCGGCCCTAGGGGGCAGCGGCTCCTTGGCCCCCCTTCTTCCTTGTGGATGGTGCTGCAATGGTGCTGGTCCTCCCCTCCAAGACGGCGGCTCGGGAGGAGGAAAATTCGTGGCCCTTGGTGACCTAGGTTTTCTCTCTTTATATAGACTCTCGGATTCCCGTCATCAGATTTTTGGCCTCAGTAAAACGGGCTTTACTCGGCCGTCCGGACGCCGATTTGGACGAATTTTATATCCAGAAGCATTGCCTCGAAATTCCCCACAACTTTCGCAACTAGACTTTTTCCGTTTGACGTCGTCTTCGGGCCGGAACGTGACCATCTTTAAAAAACGTTCTCAATCAGATTTCAGGAAAGTCAGAGTCCTACTCCAATACAACTCTTTTTGCGTTTTTGTCAATTTCCAAGTATTTGCTACACAATAAAGTGTAAAACAAGAACATTGTGCACTTTTGCAACCATTAATAGGTTAGTCCAAATATGATCAAAAAGTGTATGGAAGTGCATAAATATCATAGCAATATCACACAAAAAGGGCATGGAGCAAGCAGAAATTATAGATACGTTTTGGACTTATCAGATGTATAGGTGCACTAGTTCGGCGAAGAGATGTTAAATGGCAAGTGATATGGATGGCAAAACAAAGTAATATAAATCTGTAATAAAAAGTGCAGCAAGCAAACAAGTGGTAAACGTGAGCACAAATGGTATTGCAATGGTGGAAACAAGGCCTAGGCTTCATACTTTCACTAGTGGCAACTCCCAACAACATTAACATAATCGAATCACATGATATTTCCCATAAAACATGCAAAGGGGACACACTCGGAGGTCATTCCTTCGTGGTCAAGAGAGGACGAGAATTATGTAGGGCTACATAAGCACACATCAAAGTTCGTAGTTCTCAATCTAAGGATTTCCCAATGTCACCGCGGTCATCCAAAAAGAGTCCCACAATCACCACAACATATCTAAAGGATAGTAAAAGACAAGCACCAAGAGACTCTCAATCTTCAATCAACACACAAGAGAGGAAATTACTCATGAAAATACTTTTCTAATCCATGTCCAATAGACCGCTGTCACGTTGGTCTCGGGGATTATACTAGATAAAGACAAGTGAGTACATCAATCCAATACATAGAATAAGGGGAAATATCATGGGATCACCCTAGATTAACATAGCCTATGATCACAACGAAGATCACATCATGGGAGAGAGAATTGACCACATAGCTACTGGTAAGAAACTCAGCCCCGAGGAGGAACTACTCCCGCATCATGGAGGGAGGAAGCAACGTCGATGGAGATGAATCCGGGGGCACTTCCCCGTCCCGGCAGGGTGCCGGCGCAGGAATTCTGGTCCCCGTAGCTTGATGGCGATGGCGGTGGAGATCGGAATCGCGTCTTGAGAAAAGGGTCCGAAATCAGGGTTTTCTCGACGGACCTTAAATATATGCCAAAGGGGGTCACCAGGGGAGTCTTGGGGGGCCCAGGCGCCCCCCCGGCGCGGCCTAGGGGTGGGCCGCCTGGGCAGGCCGCCTGGAGCCCCTGTGGGTCCCCCCAGCTGTACTTTGGCCGCACGATAGCTCCTGGAACGCTGATTTTTTATATATTTTTTCTGGATTTTTCCTGGCAGTTCTCGTAATGTGAAAACCTGAAATACAAAAACAGCCGAAAACAGAAACTGGCACTGGGGTGCACTGATTTAATAGGTTAGTCCAAATATGATCAAAAGTGTATGGAAGTGTATAAATATCATAGCAATATCACCCAAAAGAGGCATGGAGCAAGCAGAAATTATATATACGTTTTGGACGTATCAGGCGCCCGTGCCCGAGAGGGACGAACCCGAGCACGGCGGGGCGTTGGCCCAGGGCGCCGGTCGGGGCGAGGTCGCCGGGCGGCGAGCGGCGCGGCGGCCATCGGCCGGAGGCGGGAGTGGCCACGGCGTGGGGCGGCTCTGGGGAAGTGGCCGGAGCGGCCAGGGCGAGGGCCCGACGTTTGCGGGCGGGAGGCCTCGGGGGCGCGCGGCCGCTGCGGAGGCGGAGGGCGCCGCCGGAGGAGGGAACGGCGCCGGCGTGCGATGGAGAGCAGGGGAGCAGAGGCGGCGCTCCATAGTAGGGCGTCGGCGGCGGGGACTGAGCTGGGCGCCGGCGCCTCGAAGGGGCGGAAGGCGTGGCGACGGGGATGTGCGGGAAGCGGCGCTGCGGTTCGTGCGGAAAGGGCGTCGGGCTCCAGACGCTGGAGCGCATGACGCGACATGGCGTAGCGAGGATGGCCAGCCGGAGCTGGCCCGGTCGGGGCCAGGCGCGGGCTCGGCCGCGTGGGTGCTGGCGAGCGCGGGGGCAAGGCCAGGAGAGGCGTCACCGGTAGCAGGCGAGGCCGGGGTGGGGGTGCGAGCACGCGGCGCGCATAGTGCGCGGCGAGCGGGCGCGGTGCATGCCCGAGGCACGAGCACGGCGGGCAGTGGGCGCGGTGCGTGGCCGAGGCAGAGAGGAGGGGGTCTCACTGCGGTCTGTAGGGAAGGGGCAGTATGCTCGGGGAGGGGGGACGAGGAGGTCCGGCGACGGTGGCGAGGCAGCTCCAGGCGGCGGCGATGGAAGGCCGGCGTCGGGCGTCGATGGGGTTTCCGCTTGCTCCCGATCCAATCGAGAGAGGGGGGAGGGGAAGTGTCGGTGGGGTGTGGGGGATATTTTCCTCACAGTGGGGTGGGGGTGTTATAGGCTGAGGTGGTAGTGGGCAGAGGCCTAGTAGGTTAGGGTAGGTTAGTTTTTATTTTATTTTTTTGTTGTTGGTTTTTCCTTTTCTTTTATTTAGTTATTCCTTTTCTGTTTTATTTTATTTAAAATACTTAGGCACTTTTAGAAATTGTAATAGCTACACCATAATTGATCTTGCAATATTTATCATCGCTCGAACATTTTTATTTAAACTTTCGGAAACTTATATTGTTCATTTTTATTTTGGACTTTTGAGAACTTTAATTACTTGACTTTGTTTTAAATTTGAATTTTGAATCGGTTTGAATCGTCGTGAGATTAACAACGGGTAATTGTGATGACGTGGCATCATTAGCAGGGAATTACTGTAGCGTGATTGCCCGAGCGTTACACTCGTGAGGAGTTCAATGTGGCTATGACCACATTGAAAGAATCACTAGCGACCGAGGTTAAAGGCATGTTTAAAGATTTGCTTGAGGGGCTTAAATTATCCACCACACCGTTGGAAGTGGTTCGTCCCGCTACCAACGTGTCGGAGGCTACTCCCGACAAGGGAGAAGCTAGTAGTGAACAAGCCCCGGTTACTAAGAATGGGAGTGGCATCTTTGCCCACTCCGCTCCTCCTACTCACTATGGAGGACCCGTTCCCACACCGCATTTAAATTCCGTTGGGCCCCCTCCTAAGTTTATAAAAAATTCTGATTTTGCTACTTGGATGTTTCGCTTCAAACGTCATTTAAATCATTGCTCTACTAATCTTTGGAGAATCATTAAGCAAGGTTTCTATCCACGTGATCCCGACAACATGGCTCCGAGAGAAACTGCGGATCATCAATTCAACGAGTCCGTTCTTTGCATACTTCAAGATGCTATCCCTCCCGAAGACATTGCACATCTTCGACCCTTCACTATGGCCAAGGAAGCTTGGGAGCATGTTGGCACTATGTACAAGGGGAGCGCTAGCATTCAATGCTCAAACTATGAAGTTGTGCAAGATGAAGCCGATGAGTTTGCTATGATCGAAGAAGAAGATCCACGTGAACTTTAACGGAGATTAACCACTCTTGTGGTCTCTCTTCGAGATCATGGGAGTAAGGACACGGATGACAATTGGATCAAGCACAAGTTTCTCAAGGCCATGATGCCCTACCATAAGGCCATGTCCTCTGTCATCCGTCAAAGACCGGACTTCCATCGCTTGTCATCAAATGAAGTGTTGGATGAGTTCGTTGCCATGAGGATCTTGGACAAGACCGCCGACAATGCGGTTTTAAGAGCTCAACGATCAAAGAAGCCTAACCTTGCGTTGAATGCCAAGGCTTGTGTGGAAGAAGAGGAGGAGGATGATGATGATGAGAGTTGCCCCGAGGACACCAAATATGCCTATCATGAGCACATGCCTCTTGCTTCACGGCAATTTTGGGGCAACAAGAAGAACACGAGGCCCAACTTCAACAAGAACAACTCAGGTGGGAACAAGGGCAAGCAACGAGTGAGGACATGCTTCAACTGTGGAAATGTAAGCCACTTCGTTGCGGATTGCCCATATGAGAAAAGAGAAGACTTTGGAGGCAAGCTTATCCGGAAGGACAAGGCCAAGTCTTATCCCAACAAGAACAACTTCAACAAGAAGACTCCTCCTAAAGGGTTGGTGGCCCAAGAAGAATATGTTGAGGATGGTGATAATGATGAAGATGATGAGATGGTCACCATGGCCACAATTGCTATTGCTACTACTCCGCACTCATCTCTCTTCGACTTACCAAATGAGAACATCACCGCCAAGTGTCTCATGGCCAAGGCCACCAACAAGGTAACCCCAAACATCAATACTACCATCACTTCTAATCCTTCATTGACGGATTGTATTGATGAGAGTGAGGGAACTAAGGAGGAAGAGAATGAATTTGAGTTGTTCATGAACAAACTCAAGGGCAAACCCAAGAAGCATTTTGTTGCTCTCTTGGAACAACTCGGTGAGGCCAATGACATGATCGAGGCTCACGAGGAGACCATTGCTAAAATGGAAGGTCATAGTCGAGACTATGCCGATGAAATATCGGATCTCTCTAATGCTCTAGAGGAAGAGCGTGGTCTTCGTTTGGCTCTTGAGGAGTCACACAACGATGATCATGCTAAATTAAAGAAAGATCTCGATCATGCTTTAGTTGTCTCTTGCATGCTTAACTCCGAGAAGGCAAAACTTGGGGTTGAACACGATAGACTCAAGGAGGAGTTTGCTATACTTGAAAAGGCTCACAAGGCCTTGAAAGGTAGGCATGCTTCCCTCAAGGAGTCTCATGATCAACTCCAAGTTTCGCTAACCAAGGAAAAGGCCATATTTCCTCGCATGGTGTTGATTGATAATGCAAATGCTACTAACCCATGTTGCGAGCATGTGCATCTTGTTGAAGAAAATGCCAAGTTGAAGAAGCAACTTGAGAAAGGCCTTGTGACATGCATACAAGGTGAGAAGAACCTCAACAACCTTTTGAGCAATCAAAAGGAGGTTGTGGCAAAGGAAGGAATTGGGTTCGCTCCAAATCCCAAGAAGAAGAAGAATGACAAGACCAAGCTACCTCCCCCTCTCCGACAAACCTTTGTGAAAGAGGGAGAGGGCGGCTCTAAGAAGAAGAACAATGCGAAGGGTTGAGGTGTCAAGAAAAACCCCACCTTACCATCAAACATGGCCGGTGACTTTAATCCTTCATATGTTTTATGTCGTGCTAGTGATGGTCATGTATTCGCTAAATTTGTTGGTTCTTCTTATGAGTACATTGAATGGTCTATTTGGGTTCCTAAGACCCTTGTTACTAACCTCAAAGGACCCATTACCAAATGGGTACCTAAATCCAAGCATTGATCTCTTGTAGGGGTTTGCTTCCGGTGGGGGATCATGGTTGCTCGATAGTGGAGCCACAAATCATATGACCGGAAGCAAAGACTTGGTGGTGGACGTGCATCTAGGTTCATCTATGGACACCAACGTTGAATGGGGTGATGCTTCATCTTCTAAGGTATTGGGTCTTGGCAAGGTTGTTATTTCTCATGATCTCACGATCGAGAAAGTCATGCTTGTTGAGTCCCTTGCATACAATTTACTTTCTATTCGCCAACTTGCACTCATGGGCTTTGCTACATTCTTTGATATTGATACCGTGGCCCTCTTGTGGAGCAAGACTCTTAAAGTAGCCTATGTTGGACATGTCGAGAACGGTCTTTATGTGGTTAACTTCTCGAAGCAACCTACTAAGACCGCGACATGTTTAATGGCTAAAGTTGATGTGGGATGGCTTTGGCATCGCCGGTTAGCCCATGTAAATATGAGATCTTTGCAAAGCCTTCTCAAGGGGGACCATGTCCATGGACTAGCAAATGTTAGCTTTGCCAAAGATCGCGCTTGCAGGGCTTGCATTGAAAGAAAATTACACGAGACGGCTCACCCTCCCACGACTATCATCTACTCAAAAAGACCCTTAGAGCTCCTTCACATGGATCTCTTCGGGCCTCCATCTTTTGATAGTCTTGGGGGTAGAAAGTATTGCTTGTTGATTGTGGACGATTATTCAAGATACACTTGGGTATACTTCTTCAAGAAGAAGAGTGAGACCCAACAAACCGTCATCAACTTTGCAAATGAAGCTCAACAACAACATGAAGCAAAGATTTTGATGATCCAAAGTGACAACGGCACCGAGTTCAAGAACTACACCTTGGATGAGTTTCTCAGTGATGAGGGGATCAAACATCAATATGCAACTCCCTATACCCCTCAACAAAATGGTGTAGCGGAGAGAAAGAACCGGACTCTGATGGACGCGGCAAGGACCATGATGGCAGAATTCAAATCTCCATACAACTTTTGGGCCGAAGCCATCAACACCGCTTGTCATGCATCCAATCGGATCTATCTCCGCAAAGGCTTGAACAAAACTCCATATGAGATACTTACCGGTAACAAGCCCAACCTCAAGTACTTCCGGGTGTTCGGGTGTAAGTGTTTCATCCTCAAGAAAGGTGTTCGTTTGTCTAAATTTGAATCTAGAGCTCATGAGGGCATTTTTGTTGGTTATGCTACAAACTCTCATGCTTATCGTGTCCTCAACAAGTCCAATGGACTCATTGAGGAAACGAGTAACGTAGAGTTTGATGAAAATAACGGCTCCCAAGTGGAGCAAAGTGGTACTTGTGATGTAGGTGATGAAATTCCTCCTCAGGCCATAAGAAGAATGGGTGTGGGATATATCCTACCCATTGAGGAACCCCTTGTGGCCGAAGGAGAAGGACAATGTTCCACTCAAGTGGAACCATCACCAACCCAAGACCCACACGCTTCCGAAGAACAAAGTGAAGGCCCTCAACCGGATGAACAAGGCCAAGTGCAAGATCAATCACAAGATGGTGCGGAGCCACCAAATGATACTCAAGGCCAAGTTCTACCCTCTGAGCAAGATCAAGATCAAGAGGAAGCTCAAGATCAAGATCTAGCTCCTGACATCGCTCAAGATGATCAACTCAGTGCTCCTCAATTATCTCTTGAGGAGCAATTGGAGCGTCGTGCTGCAAAAGTTGCCTCCAGGCTTGCTTCCAAAGAACATCACATGGAGAATATTCTTGGAAGCATCAAAAGGGGGGTAAGCACTCGTAGATAATTAGCTAACTATTGTGCTCACCAAGCTTTTGTCTCCTGTGTTGAACCTCAGAAGGTCTATGAGGCGCTCGAAGACCCTGATTGGCTTAATGCCATGCATGAAGAACTCCATAACTTCGAGCGCAACAAAGTGTGGCGTCTGGTGCCAAGGCCAAAGGAGAACCATATTGTCATTGGAACCAAGTGTATCTTTAAGAACAAACAAGATGCTCATGGCATCTTCATCCACAACAAGGCACGTCTGGTGGCTCAAGGCTACTCCCAAGTCGAGGGTATCGACTATGGTGAAACCTTTGCCCCCGTTGCTCGCCTTGAATCTATTCTTTTGTTGCTTGCCTATGCTTCTCATCATAACTTTAAGTTGCAACAAATGGATGTGAAAAGTGCATTTCTTAATGGTCCTATTAATGAGTTGGTGTATGTTAAACAACCCCCGGGGTTTGAGGATCCCAAGATCCCCAATCAAATGTACCACCTCGATAAGGCACTCTATGGCCTTAAACAAGCCCCACGTGCGTGGTATGAGCATATTACCGAGTTATTACAAGATCGTGGGTTTGAAATTGGGAAAATCGACCCCACTCTTTTTACTAAGAAGGTCAAAGGGGAGTTGTTTGTCTGCCAACTATATGTTGATGATATTATCTTTGGTTCTCCTAACAAAGCTTTCAATGATGAGTTCGCCGCACTCATGACCACACATTTTGAGATGTCTATGATGGGAGAGTTGAAGTACTTTCTTGGGTTTGAGATCAAGCAAAGAAGAGAAGGGATCTTTATCAAACAATCCAAGTATACTCAAGACATGCTCAAGAGGCTCAATCTAAGTGATGTCAAGCCGGCTACTACTCCAATGCCAACCAAGTGCCAACTTGACATTGATCCCAATGGTAAAGCGGTGGATCAAAAGGTATATCGCTATATGATCGGATCCTTGCTTTACCTTTGTGCATCTAGATCGGATATTATGTTGAGTGTGGGAATCTGTGCACGGTATCAAGCCTCACCTAAGGAAAGTCACTTTGTGGCTGTCAAGCGAATCTTTCGATATTTGGCTCATACCCCAAACTTTGGCTTATGGTACCCAAGAGGAGCAAACTTCAACCTTGTAGGTTTCTCTGATTCGGACTGGGCGGGAGACAAAGTGGATAGGCCGGAGGGTGCCAATTTCTTGGTTGCTCTCTGGTAAGTTGGTCGTCCAAAAAGCAAAGTTGTGTGTCTCTCTCGTCCACCGAAGCAGAGTATGTGGCAGTTGGCAGTTGTTGTGCTTAACTCCTATGGATGAGGCAAACTTTAAAGGATTACGGTGTCACTTGTGACAAAGTGCCTCTTTGGTGTGACAATGAAAGTGCCATCAAGATTTCTCTCAACCCGGTGCAACACTTCAAGACGAAGCATATAGAGATTCGGTATCACTTCATCCGAGATCATATACGGCAAGGAGAGATCGAGCTTCACTATGTCAACACTCATGATAACCTTGCAGATATCTTCACAAAGCCTTTGGATGAAGCAAGATTTCGCGAGTTAAGGCATGAGCTAAATATCATTGATTTGAGCAATGTAGCTTGAGCACGTGCACACCCCACCATACTCTTCATATTGTCTAATCTAGATGTAGGCATGGACATAGGGGGAGCGTTGTTCTCTCAATGAACTCTCTCTCCCCCCATTATGCATAAATTGATCAAGTCTTTCACATTAACCATCTTTGATGGTACTTGTGCTTCAAGGACGAGTTTTCGTCATGGGCCCAAGGTTAAAATCTTCACGGCGCCATACCTCTTGACTCAAACATAGGTGGCTTAGGCCACCGTCCTCTCTTGAAGAGGGGTTTCTTGTCTCTTGCTAGTGTGTGTGTGGTGTTTTGTTTTTCCTTGCTTGTGTGTTTCTTTTTGAGCTAAGCCTTGAACTTTAGTTGTCGTGGCTTGCTGGGCGGTACTACCGCTGGTGGTGCGCGGTACTACCGCTTATAAGCGGTACTACCGCCCACCAGCGTGGTACTACCACTGCGGGGCGGTACGTGGGGGTTATATCGGGGCAGGGGGAGGTTTCTCTTCCCCATATCCATTCACTCGCCCCTTCGTTCCCCTTTCTCTCCCCAGCAGTTCATCGCCGCGGGAGGGCTCCTGCGGATCTCCTCCTCTGGGGCGTTCCTCTCCATTTCCTTCGGTGGAGTTGATCCCCACCTAGCCCTCTTGCCATGGATGCCGGTATTGCCCCCGTTCCTCTTCTCCTCTTGTCTAGTTTTCAGATCTTGTGTTTTAGGGGCAATAGTGATTGCATCTCTAGATTTTTGGCTAAATCTAGGCTTGAGTAGGATGGAGAAAGCAACTAGACTGTCTAGATTAGAGTATGGTAGGAATATTTTTGAATTTGACAGGCCAGTAGTGCCGGATCTGACCACGGTAGTAGGGAACTGTTGTTCCCCCGCCTCGAGCAGTACTACCGCTCTCCTGGAGCGGTACTACCGCTTGGGCGGTACTACCGCTTACAGGTCGCGGTACTACCGCTGCCTGCCAAGTTGAAACATGTTTTCCCATTCTTTGATCATCTTTTGTTGTGTTCGTTGGCTTATGCTCGTTCCTTCTGGTTGGTTCCTTTGTGTTTGTGTTTGGTTCCAGGTGATGAACATCCTGAGCATCAAGCTCGCCGTATCAATCCCAATCGTGCAACCTCGAAGCGCTACCGCACATCTGAGTCTGCAGGAGGTTCCTCTAGTGCTCCACCTCCACCTCAACAGAAGAAGAAGTCCATGGCGAAGCCAAAGGGCAAAACTGTGACCCAAATGAGTGGCAAGGAGTTCTGGGCAATGCGTCGCCGCAACCCCTATGAAGTCGATCAAGAACCCAACTTGGTCAACCGTCCGTTTTGGAACCGCTTTCAGTTTGCCATCTACTTTGATGTGCTCAAGGCAAAGAAAAATCTCTTTGTCAGTGTTCGCTCCATCGACAAGGATTACCTAGAGAAGGATCCTGAGTATTTTGGCGATGCTCTTCAGATGTGCTCGCAGCTTAACATTCTCCAGATCATTCAGTTCAACAAGGATTTTGATGCAGATCTTGTGGCTCAATTCTATGCCACTGTCCATCTAGGGACGGATGAGGACAGAACTCTGACGTGGATGACCAATGGCAAATTGCTTTCTGTCAAGTGGAAGGCTTTCATGGAGTTACTTGGGGTAGAAGTGTGACACCCCGAGACTAGTGCGCCAGATGTCAGTCAGTTATTCGTCGTCGTTGCCATGTCATCTGCTTGCGTGTTGCATCTTTACCTTGTCATCGTGTGCATTGCATCAGCATGTTTTCAAAACTTGCATCCGTCCGAGTTCCCTCGTCCTCTCCGTTGTCCGTTCTGAGCCCAAACACACTTACACGCGCCCGCGGCACCTCCGAATATTTATTTTGTGAGTGGCCGGAAAACGTTCTCGGAATGGTTTGAAACTTGGCGTGTGGTCTTATTATAGTGTAGACAGGCCGCCTGCCAATTTTCATCGCATTCGGAGTCCGTTTGATAGCCCAACAGATATATATATATAGCGGCACTAGTCGCCGGTTAATTTGTCGGACGTTTTCGGTCTCCGAAAACCCCCGCGGGCCTCTTCTCTACTCTCCCCACAACACCTCCTACATAGCCCACTACCTAACCTAGGCCCATCCTACCCCCTCTCTGTCCGAAGCCGTCCGATTCGATCGGAGGGTCCGAAATCATTCCTAGACCCCCAAACCCTAGCCATTTCCCTATATATACGCCCCCTAGTCCATTTTTTGACACCCCTAAGCTAATCTAGCCATTCCCCTACCTCCTAGCCCCCTCTGCCTCAAAATTCGTGCGGCCAGCCCCTCCACACAGCCAGCCGCCGCCTCCTCCTAGTTTTCCGGCGCCGGCCAGCCCCGAACTTCCACTTGGCAGCTCCAGTGTGGCCAGCTGCCGCCGGATCAGCCGCCCTGGCCAACTGCAGGCCGCCGCGTGGCTCCAGCCACGTCGCCCCGCGCCCCTCAGCGCTCTCCCATCGCGCCGGCCCTTCGGGCCCAGTCGCGGCCCGCCCGCTGGCCGAACCGGGCCGGCCAGCTCCCCCGCTGCCCGAGCCTCCCCTGCTCCCGCCTGCGTCCCTGGCCTCTTCCCCGTCCGCCGGCCGGAGTCAGCCGTCGCCGGTGATCACCGCCGCCGCCTCGAACTCCGCCGGAACGCGCTGTCGCCAGGTCCGGCGAGCGCCTCCTCCGGCCACAGCTCTGCCCCGCCGCCCAAGTTTCGCCTCCGTCCAGATCCGACGAGGGGCCACCGGATCCGGTCCCCTCCGGCCGTTCCCGGCCGTCCCAAGCCCGCCGGAGCTCCTCCTCCGGCCGGAGCCCGCCTTCCCACCGCCGCCGCGCTCGGATCCGGAGCGATCCGGGACGGATCCGCCTCCTCCTACTCGCTCCGCTTTGGACGAACCCGCTCCGCCTCGAGCCACTGCCATGTGGGCCCTCGCTCACCCGCCAACGGACATGTCCGGGAGGAGCCCGGACGTGTCCGCCCCACTCTCTCTGCCATGTGGGCCCAGCCCGTCAGACGTGTCCGATGCCCTCTGGACATGTCCGCCCCGAGAGGTCTATTTTCCTTCTAAGTCCCTGTTAACTGTTATTCTAATGCATACTTTCAGTGCCTGTAACTTTTTGTGTGCTTATCCAAATTGAGTGTATGATATGTCAAAATGATCGTGGTGATATGCTCTACACTTTGTTCCATTGTGCCATGCTTGTTTGACTTCATCTTGATGCTCTAATATATGTTGCAAGAGTGCTACTTGTTATAAACTGCTGTTACTTGTTATTTTGTTGCCATGTTTGAGATATGATAACTTGGTGCATGTTTATCCAAATGATGCATATGATATGTCAAAATGTTCATTATGAAGTGTACTACATGATGGTTGTTGTAGCATGCTTGTTTGAGTTCATATTGCCATGTTAATCTCTGTTGCAAAAGTGCATTTGGCTGTTAAGTGCTGAAACTTGTTATGAGATGCTGATTTCACTTGCTCTTTTTTATTGGTATGATTGTCTTCATGCCACATGTTAACATGTTTTGGAAGCACATTAATATGGTATTTGATGTGGTGCAATCATCTTTCCATGATATGCCTTGAGGTGACTTAAACATGCTTGTAAACATGCCATGTTGTTATTGCTGTTTTATACTTAGTGAAAAAACTGCTAAGTCTGGAATCTGTTATAACCTGATGCTATGTTTGCTTGATGCCCTAGTCAAATCCATGCTTGTTTTGGAGTGGCTAATGATCATGTCTTGTTGTCCATGTTATTGTATATCCATTCATGCCCTTACTTGCTCATATGACCTGTTGTAGCTTATTTATTTCTTGCTCTCAAGTTGCTATAAATTATACCTGTCAGGATTTTATCAGCATGATCAATTTGGTGGAGCTTGTTGCTATTGATCCATGCCTCCTATGGAGTTGCTCCAATGGAGTTGTTTGATGTATTCTATGTCTACTAAATGTCCATGCTCTTTATGTTCTTATTAGAGTTGATATGCTTGTTGTTTTGTGCCTCCGAAGGCAGCATCATGATGATGTTTTTGTCTTCCCAGATTTTGGCTAAGTCTGGATAATTTTATTGCAACTTGCCATGCTTGTTTAAATGTGTTCCAGCAAGCTTTTGGGTGTGTTCTAAGTTCATACTTGTTAAGTAACATGTCTACTTCACATACATGCTTCTTGTTAACATTTTTGAGTGTTGTAGCCTATATTTACCTTGCTCCAAAGTTGCTATGTGGCTGTTAACTTCAGCTTGTTGTTATAACTTGTTTTGCTCGTATCTTTTAGCCCGTTGCTCCGTTTTGAGTGTGCCCTATATGAAACTTGTGTGATTTTGCATGTAGAATCATAATATCATGTTGTTTTCATGTTTGGAGTGTGTTTGCTTGATGTTTGGGTGCTTCTTGCACCGTTGCCTTGCTTGACTTGTTTTGCTCATATCTTCTAGGCCGTAGCTCCGAATTAAACAAACTTTATATGAAACTTGACAAGAATTTCGTGTAGATCATCATGGTGCATGTTAACCTGCTGTTTAACAACTTTAACTTAAGGTTTGTTCAGATCTGGACTAATTTCAAAACATGCATATGAGGACTTACCGGATTTGTTATATGTAGTTTCTGGCCTCATTTAAACTTGTTGTCTTGTGTTGTTTTCGAGTGCTTCTTACCTTGCCATTTTTTGCATCATATATAGACTTGTCTTGCATCATACTTGGTTGAGCATATTGGCGTGTTCTTGTGTTGTGTGTTTACCGTATTGCTTGCTTCTTCTCGTTAGTGCTTGTTCCGTTGCGATCGTGAGGATTCGTTCGACTACTCGTGGTTCGTCTTCAAGGCTTCTTCTTCGTCTTCTTCATTGACCCGTTCTTCTTGAAGGAAATATGCCCTAGAGGCAATAATAAAGATGTTATTTGTATTTCCTTATATCATGATAAATGTCTTTTATTCATGCTAGAATTGTATTAACCGGAAACTTAGTACATGTGTGAATACATAGACAAAACAGTATGTTCCTAGTATGCCTCTACTAGACTAGCTCATTGATCAAAGATGGTTATGTTTCCTGGCCATAGACATGAGTTGTCATTTGATCAACGGGATCACATCATTAGGAGAATGATGTGATGGACAAGACCCATCCGTTAGCATAGCATTATGATCGTTTAGTTTAACTGCTATTGCTTTCTTCATGACTTATACATGTTCCTATGACTATGAGATTATGCAACTCCCGAATACCGTAGGAACACCTTGTGTGCTATCAAACGTCACAACGTAACTGGGTGATCATAAAGATGCTCTACAGGTGTCTCCGAAAGTATTCGTGGTGTTGGCATAGATCAAGATTAGGATTTCTCACTCCGAGTGTCGGAGAGGTATCTCTGGGCCCTCTCGGTAACACACATCACAATAAGCCTTGCAAGCAAAAGACTAATGAGTTAGTCACGAGATGATGTGTTACGTAACGAGTAAAGAGACTTACCGGTAACGAGATTGAACTAGGTATAGAGATACCGACGATCGAATCTCGGGCAAGTAACATACCGTTTGACAAAAGGAACAACGTATGTTGTTATGCGGTTCTGACCGATAAAAGATCTTCGTAGAATATGTAGGAGCCAATATGAACGTCCAGGTTCCGCTGGTTATTGACCGGAGATGAGTCTCAGTCATGTCTACATACTTCTCGAACCCGTAGGGTCCGCACGCTTAACGTTTGATGACGATCGGTATTATGAGTTTATGAGTATTGATGTACCGAAGGTAGTTCGGAGTCTCGGATGAGATCACGGACATGACGAGGAGTCTCGGAATGTCCGAGACATAAAGATTGATATATTCGACGACTATATTCGGACACCGGAAGTGTTCCGGAAAAGTTTCGGATTTATCGGGAATGCCGGAGGGGGTTACCGGAACCCCCTACGAGAGGGGATGGTCCATAGTGGGCCTAAAGGGAAAGAGAGAGGCAGCCCATAGGGCTGGCCGGCGCCCCCACCTAGGGTTCCTAGTTGGACTAGGATTGGGGGGGGGGGGCGCCACCTCTCCTATTCCTTTCCCTCTTCCTTCTTTTGGTGAATCCTACTAGGAATAGGATTGCAATCCTATTCCTAGTAGGAGTCCACTCCCTAGCCGCACCAGGAAGGGCCGGCCGGCCTCCCTCCCATGCTCCTTTATATACGGGGGCAGGGGGCACCCAAAGACACACAAGTTGAATTGTTTTAGCCGTGTGCGGTGCCCCCCTCCACAGAATCACACCTCGGTCATACCGTCGCGGAGCTTAGGCGAAGCCCTGCGCCGGTGAACACATCATATCCGTCACCACGCCGTCGTGCTGACGAAACTCTCCCGTGAAGCTCAACTGGATCAAGAGCTCGTGGGACGTCATCAAGCTGAACGTGTGCTGAACGCGGAGGTGCCGTACGTTCGGTGCTTGATCGGTTGGATCGCGAAGAAGTTCGACAACATCAACCGCGTCACTTGACGCTTCCGCTCCCGGTCTACGAGGGTACGTAGACACACTCTTCCCTCTCGTTGCTATGCATCTGGTAGATAGATCTTGCGTGATCGTAGGAAAATTTTAAAATACTACGTTCCCCAACAGTGGCATCATGAGCTAGGTCTATGCGTAGATGATATGCACGAGTAGAACACAATGAGTTGTGGGCGATACTAGTCATACTGCTTACCAGCATGTCATACTTTGCTTCGGCGGTATTGTGAGATGAAGCGGCCCGGACAGACATTACGCGTACGCTTACGCGAGACTGGTTTCACCGTTACGAGCACTCGTTGCTTAAAGGTGACTGGCGGGTGTCTGTCTCTCTCACTTTAGCTGAATCAAGTGTGGCTATGCCCGGTCCTTGTGAAGGTTAAAACAGCACATACTTGACGAAACATCGTTGTGGTTTTGTATGCGTAGGTAAGAACGGTTCTTGCTAAGCCCGTAGCAGCCACGTAAAACTTGCAACAACAAAGTAGAGGACGTCTAACTTGTTTTTGCAGGGCATGTTGTGATGTGATATGGTCAACACATGATGAGTTATACGGTTTTGTATGAGATGATCATGTTTTGTAAACTTATCGGCAACTGGCAGGAGCCATATGGTTGTCGCTTTATTGTATGAAATGCAATCGCCATGTAATTGCTTTACTTTATCACTAAGCGGTAGCGATAGTCGTAGAAGCAATAGTTGGCGAGAAGACAACGATGCTACGATGGAGATCAAGGTGTCGCGCCGGTGACGAAGGTGATCATGACGGTGCTTTGGAGATGGAGATCAAAAGCACAAGATGATGATGGCCATATCATGTCACATATTTTGATTGCATGTGATGTTTATCTTGTTATGCTTCTTATTTTGCTTAGAACGACGGTAGCATTATAAGATGATCCCTTACTAAATTTCAAGGTATAAGTGTTCTCCCTGAGTATGCACCGTTGCGAAAGTTCGTCGTGCCGAGACACCACGTGATGATCGGGTGTGATAAGCTCTACGTTCAAATACAACGGGTGTAAGCCAGTTTTGCACACGCAGAATACTCGGGTTAAACTTGACGAGCCTAGCATATACAGATATGGCCTCGGAACACTGGAGACCGAAAGGTCGAGCGTGAATCATATAGTAGATATGATCAACATAAGATGTTCACCATTGAAACTACTCCATCTCATGTGATGATCGGACATGGTTTAGTTGATTTGGATCACGTGATCATTTAGATGACCAGAGGGATGTCTATCTAAGTGGGAGTTCTTTAAATTAATATGATTAAATTGAACTTTAATTTATCATGAACTTAGTCCTGATAGTTTTGCATATCTATGTCGTTGTAGATCAATGGCCCGTGCTACCGTTCCTTTGAATTTTAATGCATTCCTAGAGAAAGCTAAGTTGAAAGATGATGGTAGCAATTACACGGACTGGGTCCGTAACCTGAGGATTATCCTCATTGCTGCACAGAAGAATTATGTCCTTGAAGCACCGCTAGGTGACAAGCCCCCTTCCGCTAATGTAGACGCTTTGAACGTCTGGCAGTCGCGGTCTGATGACTACACGATAGTTCAGTGTGCCATGCTTTACGGCTTAGAACCGGGACTTCAACGACGTTTTGAACGTCATGGACCATATGAGATGTTCCAGGAGTTGAAGTTAATATTTCAAGCAAATGCCCGAATTGAGAAATATGAGATTTCCAATAAGTTCTACGGCTGCAAGATGGAGGAGAATAGTTCTATCAGTGAACACTTGCTCAGAATGTCTGGGTACTACAATCATATGACTCAACTTGGTTGCAAAGTTGACGAGGATAGTGTTATTGATAGAGTTCTTCAATCACTGCCACCAAGCTATAAAGGCTTCGTGATGAACTATAACATGCAAGGGATGCAAAAGACAATTCCCGAGCTCTTCGCTATGCTCAAAGCTGTGGAGGTAGAAATCAAAAAGGAGCATCAAGTGTTGATGGTTAGCAAGACCACTAGTTTCAAGAAAAAGGGCAAGGGAAAGAAAGGGAACTTCAAAAAGAATAGCAAGTCAGTTGCTACTTCCACGAAGAAACCCAAATCTGGAGCCAAGCCTGAAACTGAGTGCTTCTACTGCAAGGGGACTGGACACTGGAAGCGGAACTGCCCCAAGTATTTTGCGGATAAGAAGGATGGCAAGATGAACAAAGGTATATGTGATATACATGTTATTGATGTGTACCTTACTAATGCTCGTAGTAGTACCTGGGTATTTGATACCGGTTCGGTTGCTAATATTTGTAACTCGAAACAGGGACTACGGATTAAACGAAGATTAGCTAAGGACGAGGTGACGATGCGCGTGGGAAACGGTTCCAAAGTCGATGTGATCGCCGTCGGCACGCTACCTCTACATCTACCTTCGGGATTAGTTTTAGACCTAAATAATTGTTATTTGGTGCCAGCGTTAAGCATGAACATTATATCTGGATCTTGTTTATTGCGAGACGGTTATTCATTCAAATCAGAGAATAATGGTTGTTCTATTTTTATGAATAATATCTTTTATGGTCATGCACCCTTGAAGAGTGGTCTATTCTTATTGGATCTCGATTGTAGTGATACACATATTCATAATATTGAAACCAAAAGATGCAAGGTTAATAATGATAGTGCAACTTATTTGTGGCACTGCCGTTTAGGTCCTATTGGTGTAAAACGCATGAAGAAACTCCATAATGATGGACTTTTGGAATCACTTGATTATGAATCACTTGGTGCTTGCGAACCATGCCTCATGGGCAAGATGACTAAAACTCCGTTCTCCGGAACTATGGAACGAGCAACAGATTTGTTGGAACTCATACATACTGATGTATGTGGACCAATGAGTGTTGATGCTCGCGGCGGGTATCGTTATTTTCTGACCTTCACTGATGATTTGAGCAGATATGGGTATATCTACTTAATGAAACACAAGTCTGAAACATTTGAAAAGTTCAAAGAATTTCAGAGTGAAGTAGAGAATCATCGTAACAAGAAAATAAAGTTCCTACGATCTGATCGTGGAGGAGAATATTTGAGTTACGAGTTTGGTCTTCATTTGAAACAATGTGGAATAGTTTCACAACTCACGCCACCTGGAACACCACAGCGTAATGGTGTGTCCGAACGTCGTAACCGTACTTTATTGGATATGGTGCGATCTATGATGTCTCTTACCGATTTACCACTATCGTTTTGGGGTTATGCTTTAGAGACAGCTGCATTCACGTTAAATAGGGCACCATCTAAATCCGTTGATACGACACCTTATGAACTATGGTTTGGCAAGAAACCAAAGTTGTCGTTTCTTAAAGTTTGGGGCTGCGATGCCTATGTGAAAACACTTCAACCTGATAAGCTCGAACCCAAGTCGGAAAAATGTGTCTTCATAGGATACCCAAAAGAGACTGTTGGGTACACCTTCTATCACAGATCCGAAGGCAAAATATTCGTTGCTAAGAACGGATCCTTTCTAGAAAAAGAGTTTCTCTCGAAAGAAGTGAGTGGGAGGAAAGTAGAACTTGATGAGGTAATTGTACCTTCTCCCGGATTGGAAAGTAGTACATCACAGGAAATTGTTCCAGTGATTCCTACACCAATTAGTGAGGAAGTTAATGATAATGATCATGAAACTCCGGATCAAGTTTCTACTGAACGTCGTAGATCAACCAGAGTACGTTCCGCACCAGAGTGGTACGGCAACCCAGTTCTGGAAATCATGTTACTAGACCATGATGAACCTACGAACTATGAGGAAGCGATGATGAGCCCAGATTCCGCAAAATGGCTTGAAGCCATGAAATCTGAGATGGGATCCATGTATGAGAACAAAGTGTGGACTTTGGTGGACTTGCCCGATGATCGGCAAGCCATCGAAAACAAATGGATCTTCAAGAGGAAGACCGACGCAGACGGTAATATTACTGTTTACAAAGCTCGACTTGTTGCGAAAGGTTTTCGACAAGTTCAAGGAGTTGACTACGATGAGACTTTCTCACCTGTAGCGATGCTTAAGTCTGTCCGAATCATGTTAGCAATTGCCGCATTTTATGATTATGAAATCTGGCAAATGGATGTCAAAACTGCATTCCTAAATGGATATCTCAAAGAAGAGTTGTATATGATGCAACCAGAAGGTTTTGTCAATCCAAAAGGTGCTAACAAAGTATGCAAACTCCAGCGATCCATCTATGGACTGGTGCAAGCATCTCGGAGTTGGAATATACGTTTTGATGAGGTGATCAAAGCATATGGTTTTATACAGACTTTTGGAGAAGCCTGTATTTACAAGAAAGTGAGTGGGAGCTCTGTAGCATTTCTAATATTATATGTAGATGACATATTGTTGATTGGAAATGATATAGAATTTCTGGATAGCATAAAAGGATACTTGAATAAAAGTTTTTCGATGAAAGACCTCGAAGAAGCTGCTTACATATTAGGCATCAAAATCTATAGAGAAGATCAAGACGCTTAATTGGACTTTCACAAAGCACATACCTTGATAAAGATTTTGAAGAAGTTCAAAATGGATCAGTCAAAGAAAGGGTTCTTGCCTGTTTTACAAGGTATGAAGTTGAGTAAGACTCAATGCCCGACCACTGCAGAAGATAGAGAGAAAATGAAAGTCATTCCCTATGCCTCAGCCATAGGATCTATCATGTATGCAATGCTGTGTACCAGACCTGATGTGTGCCTTACTATAAGTCTAGCAGGGAGGTACCAAAGTAATCCAGGAGTGGATCACTGGACAGCGGTCAAAAACATCCTAAAGTATCTGAAAAGAACAAAGGATATGTTTCTCGTATATGGAGGTGACAAAGAGCTCGTCGTAAACGGTTACGTCGATTCTAGCTTTGACACTGATCCGGATGACTCAAAGTCACAAACCGGATATGTATTTTTATTGAACGGTGGAGCTGTCAGTTGGTGCAGTTCCAAGCAGAGCATCGTGGCGGGATCTACGTGTGAAGCGGAATACATAGCTGCTTCGGAAGCAGCAAATGAAGGAGTCTGGATGAAGGAGTTCATATCCGATCTAGGTGTAATACCTAGTGCATCGGGTCCAATGAAAATCTTTTGTGACAACACTGGAGCCATAGCCTTGGCGAAGGAATCCAGGTTTCACAAGAGAACAAAGCACATCAAAAGACGCTTCAATTCCATCCGCGATCTAGTCAAGGAGGGAGACATAGAGATTTGCAAAATACATATAGATCTGAATGTTGCAGACCCGTTGACTAAGCCTCTTCCACGGGCAAAACATGATCAGCACCAAGACTCCATGGGTGTGAGGATCATCACTTTGTAATCTAGATTATTGACTCTAGTTCAAGTGGGAGACTGAAGGAAATATGCCCTAGAGGCAATAATAAAGATGTTATTTGTATTTCCTTATATCATGATAAATGTCTTTTATTCATGCTAGAATTGTATTAACCGGAAACTTAGTACATGTGTGAATACATAGACAAAACAGTATGTCCCTAGTATGCCTCTACTAGACTAGCTCATTGATCAAAGATGGTTATGTTTCCTGGCCATAGACATGAGTTGTCATTTGATCAACGTGATCACATCATTAGGAGAATGATGTGATGGACAAGACCCATCCGTTAGCATAGCATTATGATCGTTTAGTTTAACTGCTATTGCTTTCTTCATGACTTATACATGTTCCTATGACTATGAGATTATGCAACTCCCGAATACCGTAGGAACACCTTGTGTGCTATCAAACGTCACAACGTAACTGGGTGATCATAAAGATGCTCTACAGGTGTCTCCGAAAGTATTCGTGGTGTTGGCATAGATCAAGATTAGGATTTGTCACTCCGAGTGTCGGAGAGGTATCTCTAGGCCCTCTCGGTAACACACATCACAATAAGCCTTGCAAGCAAAAGACTAATGAGTTAGTCACGAGATGATGTGTTACGTAACGAGTAAAGAGACTTACCGGTAACGAGATTGAACTAGGTATAGAGATACCGACGATCGAATCTCGGGCAAGTAACATACCGTTTGACAAAAGGAACAACGTATGTTGTTATGCGGTTCTGACCGATAAAAGATCTTCGTAGAATATGTAGGAGCCAATATGAACATCCAGGTTCCGCTATTGGTTATTGACCGGAGATGAGTCTCGGTCATGTCTACATAGTTCTCGAACCCGTAGGGTCCGCACGCTTAACGTTTGATGACGATCGGTATTATGAGTTTATGAGTATTGATGTACCGAAGGTAGTTCGGAGTCCTGGATGAGATCACGGACATGACGAGGAGTCTCGGAATGTCCGAGACATAAAGATTGATATATTGGACGACTATATTCGGACACCGGAAGTGTTCCGGAAAGGTTTCGGATTTATCGGGAATGCCGGAGGGGGTTACCGGAACCCCCTACGAGAGGGGATGGTCCATAGTGGGCCTAAAGGGAAAGAGAGAGGCAGCCCATAGGGCTGGCCGGCGCCCCCATCTAGGGTTCCTAGTTGGACTAGGATTGGGGGGGGGGGCGCCACCTCTCCTATTCCTTTCCCTCTTCCTTCTTTTGGTGAATCCTACTAGGAATAGGATTGCAATCCTATTCCTAGTAGGAGTCCACTCCCTAGCCGCACCAGGAAGGGCCGGCCGGCCTCCCTCCCTTGCTCCTTTATATACGGGGGCAGGGGGGCACCCAAAGACACACAAGTTGAATTGTTTTAGCCGTGTGCGGTGCCCCCCTCCACAGAATCACACCTCGGTCATACCGTCGCGGAGCTTAGGCGAAGCCCTGCGCCGGTGAACACATCATATCCGTCACCACGCCGTCGTGCTGACGAAACTCTCCCGTGAAGCTCAACTGGATCAAGAGCTCGTGGGACGTCATCAAGCTGAACGTGTGCTGAACGCGGAGGTGCCGTACGTTCGGTGCTTGATCGGTTGGATCGCGAAGAAGTTCGACAACATCAACCGCGTCACTTGACGCTTCCGCTCCCGGTCTACGAGGGTACGTAGACACACTCTTCCCTCTCGTTGCTATGCATCTGGTAGATAGATCTTGCATGATCGTAGGAAAATTTTAAAATACTACGTTCCCCAACACTTCTTCCTTGTGGGATCTCAGGCAAGATGACCATACCCTTGGATACCTTTACTATCATTGCCATGCTTAGTTGTCTCGATGCTATCGTTATATGTCGCGCTACCCATCATTATTGTCAGCCCCTCTCCTTGTTGCCATGAAACCTCTAACCTTTGACACCTTCCTAGCAAAACTATTGTTTGGCTATGTTACCCGCTTGCTCAGCCCCTCTTATAGCATTGTTAGTTGCAGGTGAAGATGAAGATCGTTCCAGGTGGGAACTTGTTGTTGGAATATCACAATATCTATTATTATTATTAACACACCTATATACTGGGCATGGGTGAAAGGCTTGGCCTTTTGCTTGGTGTTTTGTTCCACTCATGCCACCTTAGGCGCCGATAAACCGGCATTATGTTCCTTGATTTTGCATTCCTTACACGGTTGGGTATATGGGGACCCCTTGACACTTCGTCTTTGAATAAAACTCCTCCAGCAAGGCCCAACATTGGTTTTTAATTTGCTCATAATAACAACTTAATTAATTAATTAATTGCATAGGGAGTTAGCGCTACCCGAGATCCTTCTACATAGCAAGGGGGCCAGTGTTGATGGTGTTGGTCCCAAATGGGGAGCATGCGGGGCCACCTCGGGGAAACTCGAGGGCTGGTTTTACCTGTAGCATCACCCATCCGGACGTGGCCTGAGACGAGATATGCGCGACTACTATCAGGGTGTCGGCACGCTGGGAGGTCTTGCCGGACTTGTTTTACCATTGTCGAAATGTCTTGTGCACCGGGATGCCGAGCCTAATTGGATTTCCCTAAGATAAGGGGTAATAATAATTATTACTTCAGCTGATCGTGAGAGCTTGTGATGGGCTAAGTTGGGACACCCCTGCAGGGTTATGATCTTTCGAAAGCCGTGCCCGCGGTTATGTGGCAGATTGGAATTTGTTAATGTCCGATTGTAGAAAACTTGACAGAGGATCTGAAGTAAAACACACAACTGTGTGAGTAACCGTGACTGTCTCTTTTCACTTTGAGAAGAGAACACGGTGGGGTTATGTTTGACTCGTAGGTAGTTCAGGATCTTTAGCGATCACTACTAGTTTGCGACCGTTTGCGTAGATGCTCATCTTATTCTTGTACTCGTAAGTTAGCCACCATACTTTTGCTTAGCCGCTGCTGCAACCTCACCACTTTACCTCATCCTACCTATTAAGCTTTGCTAGTCTTGTTACCCATGGTTATGGGATTGCTGAGTCCTGATACGTCCAAAATGCATCACTATTTTGTATCATAATTTATCCCTATTCATTGATATATTTCACGTTATGATGATGTTCTTATGTTGTTTTGGTCTATTTTACACAGTTTGCAACTTTCCGATGCCGGAACAGCAGACGCAGGATTCAGCAGGAAAAAGTGGATGCTGAGTTGCTGAAGAAGAATACCTCCAAATTATCTGAAAATTGACGGGAGGTATTTTTCAGATAAATCACGAAGACACGCAAAAGGGGAGTCGGAGGGGGGCCACAGGGTGCCCAGGCGGCCTGGGGGCGCGCCCCTCCCCTGGCCGCACCGGGGGGCGCCTGGAGCCCCTGGCCCACCTCTGGCCGCCTCCTTTTGCATATATGCTCCCCGTTATCCAAAAACCCTAGGCACGGGACTTTTTACGGAGTTCCGCGCCGCTTCGAGGCGGAAACCTATAGAGAAGAAAAGGGCATCTCCGGCGGGCAGATTCCGCCGGGGAGATCACCTCCCGGAAGGGGAGATCATCGCCATCGTCATCACCATCGTCACGGGCATCATCGAGATCATCATCAACATCATCCCCAACACCAGCACCATCTCCATCTTCATCCAAATCTCATCTTACAATCGCAACTCGTGTTGTAACTCATACTACCTATCCTCTCTACTCCATCGGTGTTGATTACTACTTTGTGGTGAATGCTATTGAGTTTTGTTGGAGAAATATTATTATGTCCAGATTGTTTATCACATATTTATCCTCACTGATCATGGTCTCTTTTATGTCTTGTGAGTAGTTACCTTAGTTCTTGAGGACATGGGGAAAGTCTTGTTGTTAGTAGTCATATGCTGTTGAAGTAATATGTGTTGTTTGATACTTAAGTTGTGTTGTCATTCTACTAGTGGTGTTGTGTGAGTCGAACACCCAAAACTTCGCCTTATTAAGGACCTAGGAGAATACATTGTGTATAAAGAATGCTTATGGTGGGTTGCCGGAGTGACAGAAACCTGAACCCCAGTTTGCACGCTTTTGCATAAGGGAATAATGGATCCTCGATCGTATTGCTATGGTTAGGCTTTTGCCTTAAATTCTATCTTGTATTTGCGGATGCTTGCAAGGTGTTTAATCATAAGAGTGCATTCATCTAGTCTAGAGAGTGCACTAGCGTAGATCCACCCACTCAACACTTATCAACACATAACATAGTATCGATACGGAATATGGCGAAAGCACATGACTACCTCTCCCGTGTGTCCTCAGGAATGCTTTAGTCTTTATAAGTTCAGTTGCTAGGCCTCTCCTTTGCTAAGAAAGGATTGGGCCACTTGTTACTCTCAATACCTTTTACGTTACTTGCCTTTACATTCCTGTTGCTTATACCGAGAAAACCCCTAAAAGTTATCTTTCAGTGCTTGCAGTAATTTCTTGCTCAGAATCGCTTATCAATACCTTCTGCTCCTCGTTGGGTTCGACACTCTTGCTTATCGAAAACGCTGCAATAGATCCCTTACGGTTGAGGGTCATCAAGTACCGTTTTCTGGTGCCATTGCCGGGGAGCGTAGCGCTATTGGTAAAGTGAAACTGGTAAGAAAGTTTTTATAATTTTGTCTTTATTTTTGCTATTGCTGCTCTTTATCCTTATGGACAACCCTATTATTGGATCGTTGCTTGCGGGAAGACGCCCCACACCTGTGGTGGTTGATCCCCCCCCTACTGAAATTGTGCCTTATAAAATACCAGCTGGTATTATCGATTATGTTTTGGCTAATCGTTACGCAGGAGACAGACATCCCGGTGAACACTTGCTATATCTGTCACAACTATGTTCATTATTTAAGCTTGCAGGTGTATCGAGGGAGTTTGTCATGAGGAAATTTTTTGTCGTATCACTTATAGATAAAGCTTCAGATTGGTATGGGCTTCTCGATAACTCACACTTGCTGGACTGGCAGGAGCTTATGTCTCTCTTTTATACTAAGTTTTATCCTCTTCATGAAATTCATCGAGACAGGAATTATATCTATAACTTTAGGTCTCATGATGGAGAAAGCATTGCTCAAGCTTGGGGGAGATTGAAGTCTCTAATGCTCAAATGCCCTATTCATAAGCTTCCCAAGGAAATTATACTTACAAATTTTTATGCCAGGCTTTCTCGTCAGGATAAGGAAATGCTGGATGCCTCCTCTAGTGGGGTATTTCAGAAGAAGAGTGTTGAAGAAAGGTGGGATCTCCTTGAAAGAATCCAGAGGAATACCGAAGATTGGGAAATTGATAAAGGTATTGAACCCTCTATAAATTATGAACATGATTATATTGAGAGCTATGTGGAAACTGATTACTTCAATACTTTTTGCTCTAAGATTGGTCTTGATTCCCATCTAGTGATTGATTTGTGTAAGAATTTTGCCTCTCACGTTGATTCTTTTAAAAAGAAAGGATACCAGCACCATGAACCTTTTAAAGAACCACCTATTGATATTTATGTTACTGACCCTATTTTGCCTGCAGTTATATATGAAAAGCCTCCTTTTCCCACGAGGATAAGGGAGCATTCTATTGTGACAGGCATAATAAATAAAAGTGAGAGAAGAGTTGATGAGCCTGAGGACCAGATCAGGGTCGATCCTCAAGTTGCATTGATTAAAGACCTTGCTACTGATGATGTTTTCCAATATAAATTTTTGTGCTGTTTCCACTAACCTTGTCACAGCCAAGAATAAAGGCCCAATTTCAGGTACTCCAGTGGTATCTGTTAAAATAGGAGATCACAATTATTATGGGCTATGCGATTTGGGATCGAGTGCAAGTGCTATCCCCTATTCACTTTATGAAGAGATCATCGGTGAGATTTCCCCTTGTGAACTTGAAGAAGTTGATGTTACTATTCATCTTGCAAATAGAACAACTATCTCTCCTATCGGAATTGTGAGGGACGTTGAAGTCCTATGTGGAAAGGTAAAATACCCTACCGACTTTCTAGTACTTGGTTCAGAGAGGGACAATTTTTGTCCAATTATTTTTGGTAGACCTTTTCTTAGAACTTGTGGAGCTATAATAGATTGCAAGAAAGGTAAAGTTTCTGTTGAATTCGATGGTGAGCCATATGAATTTAATTTTTCTAAGTTCTCTAAGCAACCTCGTGGTACTGATTTACCTAGTGATGATAAAATTATTGAAAGTATTGCCTCTATTGCTATTCCCCCTAATGATCCTTTGCAGCAATACATGGAGGACCACGAGAATGATTTGCATATGCAGGAAAGAAATGAACTAGATGAAATATTCTTGAGGCAGCCTGCTATCCTGAAGCACAACCTTCCGGTTGAACCTTTGGGAATTTTATCAAAACCGAAAGAAGACCCGGTGTTCGATCTTAAACCTCTTCCCGATACGCTCAAGTATGCTTATTTAGATGAAAAGAAAGTATATCCTGTTATTATCAATTCTAACCTTTCAGGATATGAAGAGGAGCGATTATTGGAAGTACTTCATAAACACCGAGGCGCAATTGGCTACACCCTTGATGACCTTAAGGGGATTAGTCCATCTATCTGTCAACATACTATCAACCTTGAGCCTGATGCTAAACCAGTTGTTGATCATCAACGACGGTTGAACCCGAAGTTGATGGATGTTGTAAGGATTGAGATTCTCAAGCTTCTAGCCGCATGTATTATCTACCCTATAGCTGATAGTAAGTGGGTAAGTCCGGTACATTGTGTTCCTAAGAAAGGAGGTACAACTGTGGTTCCTAATGATAAAAATGAATTAATACCTCAGAGAATTATTATTGGATATAGAATGTGTATTGATTACAGGAAGTTGAACAAGGCAACCAGGAAGGATCACTACCCGTTGCCGTTCATCGACCAAATGCTTGAAAGGTTATCCAAAAATACCCACTTTTGTTATCTCGATGGTTATTCTGGCTTCTCTCAAATTCATGTTAACACTGCCGATGAAGAGAAGACCACTTTTACTTGTCCCTTTGGTACTTATGCTTACAGACGTATGCCTTTTGGTTTATGTAATGCCCCTGCTACTTTTCAAAGGTGTATGTCTGCTATGTTTCATGGTTTCTGCGGGGATATTATGGAAGTCTTCATGGACGATTTCTCCGTCTATGGAACTTCTTTTGACCATTGTCTTCACAACCTTAATAAAGTTTTGCAGAGATGCGAGGAGACAAATTTGGTACTCAACTGGGAGAAGTGCCACTTTATGGTTAATGAAGGAATTGTTCTTGGCCACAAGATTTCCGAAAGGGGAATTGAAGTGGACAAGGCTAAGATCGAAGCTATTGAGAGGATGCCCTATCCAAGGGACATCAAAGGTATTCGCAGTTTTCTCGGTCATGCAGGTTTTTATAGAAGATTTATTAAAGACTTTTCTAAAACCTCAAGACCCCTCACTAATCTTCTCCAGAAGGATGTTCCTTTTGTTTTTGATGAAAATTGTAAGGAAGCTTTTGAAGTCCTTAAGAAAGCTTTAATAACTGCTCCTATAGTACAACCACCTGACTGGAATTTACCTTTTGAGATTATGTGTGATGCAAGTGATTTTGCTGTTGGAGCTGTTTTAGGACAAAGAGTTGATAAGAAATTGAATGTTATACATTATGCTAGTAAAACCCTTGATAGTGCTCAAAGAAATTATGCTACTACTGAGAAGGAATTCTTAGCTGTAGTTTTTGCTTGTGATAAGTTTAGGCAGTATATTGTTGATTCCAAAGTTATTATTCATACTGATCATGCTGCCATTAAGTATCTTATGACAAAGAAGGATGCCAAGCCAAGGCTTATTAGATGGGTACCCCTTCTTCAAGAATTTGATTTGCAGATTGTTGATAGGAAAGGGGAAGACAATCCGGTGGCGGACAATCTTTCAAGGATGGAAGATATACCGCACGACCCCATCCCAGTTAACGATTGTTTTCCAGACGAGCAACTTGCCGTTGTAAAAGTACAATCTCTTTCCGATCCTTGGTATGCAGATTATGCTAATTTTATTGTTGCAAAGTATTTGCCTCCAGGTCTAACATTTCAGCAAAGGAAGAAGTTTTTTCATGATTTGAGGCACTACTTTTGGGATGACCCACATCTTTTCAAAGAAGGTCCCGACGGGATCGTGAGAAGATGCATTCTGGAACATGAGCAGAAGGACATTCTCAGACGGTGTCATGATAGTCCCTATGGAGGACATCATGCCGGTGAAAGGACTGCACATAAGGTTCTTCAATCAGGTTTTTATTGACCCACTCTTCTTAAAGATGCTATAAATTATGTTTTAGCCTGTGATAAATGTCAGAGAGTTGGTAACATTAGTAGAAGGAATGAGATGCCTATGAATTACTCACTAGTGATTGAACCTTTCGATTGTTGGGGTTTTGATTTTATGGGTCCTTTTCCTTCTTCGCACAAGTACACTCACATTTTAGTAGCTGTTGATTATGTGACCAAGTGGGTTGAAGCAATTCCCACTGAAAGTGTTGATTATGTAATTTTTCCTAGGTTTGGTGTACCAAGGTACCTCATGACCGATGGAGGATCACACTTCACGCACGGAGCTTTTAGAAAAGCTTTGGCTAAATACGATGTTAATCATAGAATTGCTTCACCGTATCATCCTCAAACTAGTGGGCATGTTGAGCTCACCAATAGAGAGATTAAGTTGATCTTGCAGAAAACAGTAAACAGAAATAGGAAGGATTGGTCAAACAAGTTAGGAGATGCTTTGTGGGCATATAGAACTGCTTACAAAAACCCCATGGGCATGTCTCCCTATAAGATGGTGTATGGCAAGGCTTTCCATCTGCCATTAGAGTTAGAACACAAAGCTTTCTGGGCTATTAGAGAGCTTAACGCTGACCCAAAACTAGCTGGTGACAAGCGTCTCATGAACTTGACTTCTCTAGATGAATGGAGGAGTGATGCTTACGAGAGCGCTAAAATGTTCAAGGAAAAGGTAAAAAGGTGGCATGATAGGAAGATTCTGAAACGTGAATTTAATGTTGGTGATAAAGTTTTGTTGTTTAGATCCCGTTTTAGGTTTTCTCCAGGTAAACTACTTTCCAGGTGGGAAGGACCATTTCATATTGAAGAAGTTTATCGGTCTGGTGCAATTAAGATTAATAATTTTGAAGGCACCAAACCTCAAGTTGTGAATGGGCAAAGACTTAAACATTACATAGCAGGAGACCCTGTCGATGTTGATGTGAATATAATATACACAACAACCCACGAAGAACATGTTGCAGCCCTATTTCAGACGCCAGCAGAAGCAGAATAAAGAAAAGGTATGTAGTACGGTAAGGAAACATTGTGAACCGCCATAAAAGTTCCGTATTACGAGTTTTTGCAAAATTAGTAAAATTCCGAGTCTAAGTGGAACCGGAGACGACCTCCAGGGAGTCCAGGCGCCCCCCTGGTGCCCCCCTGGGCCGCGCTGGTAGGCCGCCTGGACACCCGGGAGTCCGCCTCCGACCCCGCTTTGGTCCGTTACCTTCCTTTCTGTGCATAAATTTTTCCTATATATTTGCCCGGATTGTTCCGGCAACGTATCTTGCGATTTCGCGTGTTTTCTCTTCGGTCTGTTTCTGCCAGGGAATCTTTCAGCTGAATTTAGGTGCCATGGCTTCTCCAAGTTCCCCCAAGGACAAGTTCGTCGTCAACATCATCAACCCTTACCTCGCTGAGGTGAAGAAGCACCCTCAGGTTGTTCAGATGAAGGATGGCGTCCTTCATCAAGAAGATCTGAAGGGACCTATCAAGGAGGGGAGCGTCCAGGCCAGGCTGGAAGAAGTGGAGCAAGAAGTCTTCGAGTACAAGAAGATGATCGAGCATGGTGTTGAAGCTAACTTTGACATCACCAACGAGCTGAAGAACTACTTCCTGAAGGAGATGTGGGAAAGAATCACCGCGTCTGAAGAAAGAATTATAGAGCTCCAAGGGAAAATTAATGATCTACATAACCAGAACTGTGAGTATGAACTAAGGTTTCTGCGCATGGGTTTGGGTGCTGAATGCAGGATCCAGGAGACGAGCTTCTCATATGAGACTGGAGAACCCCTTCCATGGAAGCGTTTCGCCAAGGACTACTTGATCAACGCCAACAAGGATGATGAGTGAAACCTCCTGGGGTAATGGCATTCCCTTGGCTTGTTCCAAGCTTGGGGGAGTGCCCGGTATCTTTATCTTTTACCTTTTGTCTTTTAGAGTCAAGTAGAGTCGTATCATGTCTAGGGAGGTTGTTATATGAGATAGGTGTGTGCATTGAGGTCTATCGCTCCTTCGGTGAGGAATTGTATCCGTGAGTGTGGAGTCATTTATGATGGAATATTAATGAGAAGTTTATCGGTTCCTTTTGCTGCACTCGATATTCTCTTCACGCAATCGACCTTATATGATGATTCTTATGGGGAGTATTGACCTTATGTCAGGTATGGCTGTGAAAACTTTATTTAATCTTGGCAAACATAGCTTTGGTCATAACAACAAGCATGATTTTCTTAAAGTATCAACATAGCCAAAACCTTTATGTTATTATGCTTGAAGTGTTATGCTGACAAGGAAGACAACTTGATGTGTTATGCTTATTTCAATGTTCATGCTTTATATTGCTTTGCATCTTAGTCATCATCAGTTGTCTGCTCTCTCAAAACCTTTGCTAGCCTAACTCTGTACTAAGCGGTATTCTGCTTGTGCATCCATACCCTTAAAACCAATACCTTCCATATGAGTCCACCATACCTACCTACTCGTGGTATTCCAATACCACTTCCTAAAGTATATAATTTATGTGTTATCCTTAAATGTTCAAAATCTTTTATTTTGTGCCTCTGTTTTAGCTCATGAGGAAGTAATAGCTAATTCATAGTCTTCTTGAGATGGACAAGCTTCACCCCGGGATTGCATGTCTAATGTGCAAACCCATAATACGAGAAGGAACTGGTAAAGAGTGCGCCCGGGTTAAAAATAATATAACAAACAAACCCTCCTTCACGCTTTGTTAATGAGAAATCAGAAAACTTTGGCAGTGATAAACAAAGGAGAATAAGAGGATGTTATCGTCCTCGTGCGGGAGCCGTTCCTCGAAACTTGTCCAGTTCAAGAAGCAATTGAGTTATCTATTAGCATTCGTTGACAAATCATGCACCTCTCAAAATTTGTTTTCATTCTGTTTGATTTGAGGATAGCACATGAGTTTTCCCTACTACCCTAGAGCAGGGCCTATCTTTTAATTTTAAGTTGAGTCAGTTATTCCTACTTCCTTCTATTTCTCAAAGAGAGCAGGCGTTTGAGTTGATAAGGATTCATTCATATAAAGCTGCATTAAGATTTGTCATATCATATCCTTGTTGACATTATCATTCGATAAGTAAGTTGTTTGTCATGCCCAGCTAAGGCAAATATCTTCCTTTGTGTTAACACTTTCACTTCTTGCCTATTAACATGTTATTTCAAAAAGCTTCAATTGTTCTCATCAAAATATAAGAGCAAAAGTTAAATCTATTTGTTATTCTTTGACCAAAGGACATGTTTGCCATGATATAATTAGTTTCCTTAGCCCTACTTTCGAATATAAGTGTTATCACTCTTTCATAAGGGCCTTATGAGTTGAAGATTGCTGTTGATGATATTTGAGTTGGTAAAGAAACTATGATGCTTCTTGTCCGTATTCTATTTATTGACACTTCACTCTCTAAACTTGTGGACAGGTTTACCGAATTCATATTCGCTTGAGGACAAGCGAGGTCTAAGCTTGGGGGTGTTGATACGTCCAAAATGCATCACTATTTTGTATCATAATTTATCCCTATTCATTGATATATTTCATGTTATGATGATGTTCTTATGTTGTTTTGGTCTATTTTACACAGTTTGCAACTTTCCGATGCCGGAACAGCAGACGCAGGATTCAGCAGGAAAAAGTGGATGCTGAGTTGCTGAAGAAGAATACCTCCAAATTACCTGAAAATTGATGGGAGGTATTTTTCAGACAAATCACGAAGACACGCAAAAGGGGAGTCAGAGGGGGGCCACGGGGTGGCCAGGCGGCCTGGGGGCGCGCCCCCCTGGCCGCGCCGGGGGGGCGCCTGGAGCCCCTGGCCCACCTCTGGCCGCCTCCTTTTGCATATATGCTCCCCGTTATCCAAAAACCCTAGGCACGGGACTTTTTACGGAGTTCCGCCGCCGCTTCGAGGCGGAAACCTACAGAGAAGAAAAGGGCATCTCCGGCGGGCAGATTCCGCCGGGGAGATCACCTCCCGGAAGGGGAGATCGTCGCCATCGTCATCACCATCGTCACAGGCATTATCGAGATCATCATCAACATCATCCCCAACACCAGCACCATCTCCATCTTCATCCAAATCTCATCTTACAATCACAACTCGTGTTGTAACTCGTACTACCTATACTCTCTACTCCATCGGTGTTGATTACTACTTTGTGGTGAATGCTATTGAGTTTTGTTGGAGAAATATTATTATGTCCAGATTGTTTATCACATATTTATCCCCACTGATCATGGTCTCTTTTATGTCTTGTGAGTAGTTACCTTAGTTCTTGAGGACATGGGGAAAGTCTTGTTGTTAGTAGTCATATGCTGTTGAAGTAATATGTGTTGTTTGATACTTAAGTTGTGTTGTCATTCTACTAGTGGTGTTGTGTGAGTCGAACACCCAACACTTCGCCTTATTAAGGACCTAGGAGAATACATTGTGTATAAAGAATGCTTATGGTGGGTTGCCGGAGTGACAGAAACCTGAACCCCAGTTCGAACGCTTTTGCATAAGGGAATAATGGATCCACGATCGTATTGCTATGGTTAGGCTTTTGCCTTAAATTCTATCTTGTATTTGCGGATGCTTGCAAGGTGTTTAATCATAAGAGTGCATTCATCTTAGTCTAGAGAGTGCACTAGCATAGATCCACCCACTCAACACTTATCAACACATAACATAGTATCGATACGGAATATGGCGAAAGCACATGACTACCTCTCCTGTGTGTCCTCAGGAACGCTTTAGTCTTTATAAGTTCAGTTGCTAGGCCTCTCCTTTGCTAAGAAAGGATTGGGCCACTTGTTACTCTCAATACCTTTTACGTTACTTGCCTTTACATTCCTGTTGCTTATACTGAGAAAACCCCTAAAAGTTATCTTTCAGTGATTGCAGTAATTTCTTGCTCAGAACCGCTTATCAATACCTTCTGCTCCTCGTTGGGTTCGACACTCTTACTTATCGAAAACGCTGCAATATATCCCTTACGGTTGAGGGTCATCAAGTCCTCGTGGCTCACAGATACTACAACAACAGTTGCAGATGCAGGTTTCCGATGTCTTGATGTGAGAGCGATGATCGTTGTGTTGGAGTTCTTTCTTCTTCTTCTTCTTCAGTCTTGGGTTAGGTTCCGGGTCGAGCCTGGGATAGCAGATGGATGTCGTTGTGCTTTCATGTTTGCATCCGTAGTCGGATGCCTTGTGTTGATGATGTTGTATTCATGTGACTTGTATGTATTGTTGTATCCCCCATGTATGTATGTAATGGTACGATGTAATGATATCCATCATGCTAAGCGCCCGAAATGCGGTTGTGCCCCAATCACGTAAGTGTCACGTGATTGGGATAGAATCGCATCTTGGGCCTGACAAGAAGACCAGGGCTTGAGACTCCGGTTGGCTTTCGTCCTCATCAGAACACTACCTCCACTCACAAGCAAGCACTCTGGCCCTACTGCACCATGAAGGTCCACCCTGAGACTAAGAAGGTAACATATGAGTTGTCTGCCTATCTGGATATCCTTCACCGCATCTTCCGTGAGACTCTCTTCCCTCGAGTTGGGAATCATGATATGGTTCAGTCCTATCTTGTGGACATGCTTCTCTTTTGTCAACATCAGCTAGAAAGGAACACTGGTGAGACCCTGTATATCTCTCATGTGATGTGGTCTGAGCTCCTGTCTGCTATCTCTGAATGCAAGTGCCTGATCTATGGACCCTTCATCATGCTACTTATTGAGAAGGCTTGGGATCATGTCTATCCCAACGTGTTGCTTGAAACCGAAGAGTTGGTGTCTCATGAGATCAAGTGTCTGAGGAGGAAGGACAACTGGGGCACTCATGCTCCCAAATCTGGAGGTTCATCCTCCGCTGCTGCTATGGAGACTGAGGAGGCTGAGGCTGAGGCGGATGATGATGATGACTATGAGCCATCAGGTGCAGAGCCCTCGTGGGCAAAGAAGCTCAAGCGGAAGATGAAGAAGTTGTTTTGCATGGAGTCTCATGGTCAGTACATGACTCATGTGGCAGATAAGAAGGCCAGGGGACGTCACAAGGAGCTCATGCGTCAGTTGGGTGCGACTGTGGTCAGTGGCTCTGAGGAACAGGTAACCGAGGAGGAAGAGCGGATTCAGCAGCACTGCCCGTGGACAAATTCCGACGCCGAGCAGTTTCAGGTCGACGACGACGAAGCAGATGACCCCGCGGGGATTTGATGTTCAAGACCTTCACCTGCTCTCACCTGGAGCCATAGCTTAGCTCTATGCCCTTTTGGTGTCTCGATGCCAAAGGGGGAGAGAGTTTAGGGATTTGTGTCGTTGCCTTTGTGTTCCTGTCGTTTGTGCTTTCTCGTCTTTTGCTTTGGTTGGTTTTCATGAGACCTAAGTTCCCGTCATATGGTGTGAGAGACATGCTACCCTACCCTATCTTATTTATGTACTTTGGTACTCTATAGCGTGCATGCTTATCTTGTTATTTACTTGTTCTCATATATCATGCTTAGGTTGTTGGTCTCTAAAATATAGGGGGAGTGTTGATCCTAGTGTGTGTGCCGTGCAGTCCAAAGCACTTATCTAGATAGCACACATCTAGGGGGAGCCCATCTATATTTTAGGGGTGTGGGTGTTTGCGTTTACTCTATGTCATTATTCCTTTTTGTGCAAATCCCGTATTGTCATCAATCCACCAAAAAGGGGGAGATTGTAAGGGCATATTTAGCCTGATGGTGTTTTGGTGATTGATGACAATGCTTTTGCGGACTAATCATGTGTTCTAAGCTCTTTCAGATATATCTCACCTAGGCATAAGACGATTAGATGCCCCTCGGAATCTATGGAAGACGGTGTTTCCTTTTGCTTATTTTTCGATGGATCTGAGTAATAGGAAAGCCGTACTATTAAGAGGGGATCCACTTTGGTAAGGTTTGGGTGGAATCAACACGTACACTTCCTTATCACACCCACCATACCTTCCCGCCTCGATGGAGTTCTACATTCCCCTCTTCTATGGTTTTCCTGGCCCCAGCGGTAGTACCGCGGGCCTCAGCGGTAGTACCGCCTGAGTGCCTCAAGTGGTAGTACCGCCCCACTAAGCGGTAGTACCGCTTGTTGCACTCTGCGGCAGTACCGCTGCTGCTCTGTGTTACTACCGCCTCGACTCGAGAGCGCTTTTTCGTGTCGGGTTTTGCGTTACTAGGAGCGGTAGCAGGGGCGATAGTACCACTCCCAGCGGTAGTACCGCCATGCAGCCGCGGTAGTACCGCTCTGGGTCCCAGCCCCCCTGGCGCGGCAGTACCGCTTGAAGGGAAACGGTAGTACCGCTTGATAAGCGGTAGTACCGCTCGCTCAAGCGGTAGTACCGCTCTCTGCGGGGCTGAGTGGGGGGGATAACGGTTGGATTGTTCCCCCCACTATATAAAGGCATCTTCTTCTTCCTTGTTTACATACCTCTTCCCCCACATACTCCATTGTTGCTCCAAGCTCCATTTTCGCCCGATCTCTCTCCCTAGCCAATCAAACTTGTTGATTTGCTCGGGATTGCTTGAGAAGGCATCGATCTACACTTCCACCAAGAGATATTTGATTCCCACCACTAATCCCTAGCGGATCATGTTACTCTTGGGTGTTTGAGCACCCTAGACGGTTGAGGTCACCTCGAAGCCATATTCCATTGTGGTGAAGCTTCGTGGTATCGTTGGGAGCCTCCAATTCGGTTGTGGAGATAGCCCCAACCTTGTTTGTAAAGGTTCAGTTGCCGCCTTCAAGGACACCACCAGTGGAATCACGACACCTTGCATTGTGTGAGGGCGTGAGGAGAATACGGTGGCCCTAGTGGCTTCTTGGGGAGCATTGTGCCTCCACACCGCTCCAACGGAGACGTGTTGGAGATATGCCCTAGAGGCAATAATAAAAGCATTATTATTATATCTCCTTGTTCATGATAATTGTCTGTTATTCATGCTTGAATTGTATTGTACGGAAACAACGATACATGTGTGAATACATAGACCACAATGAGTCCCTGGTAGGCCTCTAGTTGCCAGCTCGTTGATCAACAGATGGTCACGGTTTCCTGACCATGGACATGAGATGTCAGTGATAACGGGATCACATCATTAGGAGAATGATGTGATGGACAAGACCCAAACTTGAGCATAACACGAGATCGTATAGTTCGTAATGCATAAGCTTTTCGGTGTCAAGTATTTATTCCTTAGACCATGAGGTTGTACAACTCTCGGATACCGTAGGAGTACTTTGGGTGTGCCAACCGTCACAACGTAACTGGGTGGCTATAAAGGTACGCATCGGGTATCTCCAAAAGTGTCTGTTGAGTTGGTACGAACCAAGACTGGGATGTTGTCACTCCGTATGACGGAGAGGTACCTCTGGGCCCACTCGGTAAGACATCATCATAATGAGCTCAATGTGACCAAGTAGTTAGTCACGAAATGATGGATTACGGATCGAGTAAAGAGACTTGCCATAACGAGATTGAACAAGGTATCGGGAATACCGACGATCGAATCTCGGGCAAGTACCGCACCGATGGACAAAGGGAATAACATACGGGATTGAGTGAATCCTTGACACGGTGGTTCATCCGATGAAGATCATCGAGGAACACGTGGGAACCAACATGGGTATCCAGATCCTTGTTGGGGAACGTAGTATTTTAAAATTTTCCTACGATCACACAAGATCTATCTACCAGATGCATAGCAACGAGAGGGAAGAGTGTGTCTACGTACCCTCGTAGACCGGGAGCGGAAGCGTCAAGTGACGCGGTTGATGTTGTCGAACTTCTTCGCGATCCAACCGATCAAGCACCGAACGTACGGCACCTCCGCGTTCAGCACACGTTCAGCTTGATGACATCCCACGAGCTCTTGATCCAGTTGAGCTTCACGGGAGAGTTTCGTCAGCACGACGGCGTGGTGACGGATATGATGTGTTCACCGGCGCAGGGCTTCGCCTAAGCTCCGCGACGGTATGACCGAGGTGTGATTCTGTGGAGGGGGGCACCGCACACGGCTATAACAATTCAACTTGTGTGTCTTTGGGTGCTCCCTTGCCCCCGTATATAAAGGAGCAAGGGGGGAGGCCGGCCGGCCCTTCCTGGTGCGGCTAGGGAGTGGACTCCTACTAGGAATAGGATTGCAATCCTATTCCTAGTAGGATTCACCAAAAGAAGGAAGAGGGAAAGGAATAGGAGAGGTGGCGCCCCCCCCCCAATCCTAGTCCAACTAGGAACCCTAGGTGGGGGCGCCGGCCAGCCCTATGGGCTGCCTCTCTCTTTCCCTTTAGGCCCACTATGGACCATCCCCTCTCGTAGGGGGTTCCGGTAACCCCCTCCGGCATTCCCGATAAATCCGAAACTTTTCCGGAACAGTTCTGGTTTCCGAATATAGTCGTCCAATATATCAGTCTTTATGTCTCGGACATTCCGAGACTCCTCGTCATGTCCGTGATCTCATCCGGGACTCCGAACTACCTTCGGTACATCAATACTCATAAACTCATAATACCGATCGACATCAAACGTTAAGCGTGCGGACCCTACGGGTTCAAGAACTATGTAGACATGACCGAGACTCATCTCCGGTCAATAACCAATAGCGGAACCTGGATGTTCATATTGGCTCCTACATATTCTACGAAGATCTATTATCGGTCAGAACCGCATAACAACATACGTTGTTCCTTTTGTCCAACGGTATGTTACTTGCCCGAGATTCGATCGTCGGTATCTCCATACCTAGTTCAATCTCGTTACCGGCAAGTCTCTTTACTCGTTCCGTAACACATCATCTCGTGACTAACTCATTAGTCTTTTGCTTGCAAGGCTTATTGTGATGTGTGTTACCGAGAGGGCCCAGAGATACCTCTCCGACACTCGGAGTGACAAATCCTAATCTTGATCTATGCCAACACCACGAATACTTTCGGAGACACCTGTAGAGCATCTTTATGATCACCCAGTTACGTTGTGACGTTTGATAGCACACAAGGTGTTCCTACGGTATTCGGGAGTTGCATAATCTCATAGTCATAGGAACATGTATAAGTCATGAAGAAAGCAATAGCAGTTAAACTAAACGATCACAATGCTATGCTAACGGATGGGTCTTGTCCATCACATCATTCTCCTAATGATGTGATCCCGTTGATCAAATGACAACTCATGTCTATGGCTAGGAAACATAACCATCTTTGATCAATGAGCTAGTCTAGTAGAGGCATACTAGGGACATACTGTTTTGTCTATGTATTCACACATGTACTAAGTTTCCGGTTAATACAATTCTAGCATGAATAAAAGACATTTATCATGATATAAGGAAATACAAATAACATCTTTATTATTGCCTCTAGGGCATATTTCCTTCAGTCTCCCACTTGCACTAGAGTCAATAATCTAGCTCACATCGCCATGTGATTTAATACCGATAGTTCACATCGTTATGTGAATAACACCCATAGTTCACATCGCCATGTGACCAACACCCAAAGGGTGTACTAGAGTCAATAATCTAGTTCACATCGCTATGTGATTAATACCCAAGAGTAATAAGGTGTGATCATGTTTTGCTTGTGAGAGAAGTTTAGTCAACGGGTCTGTTACATTCAGATCCGTATGTATTTTGCAAATTTCTATGTCTACAATGCTTTGCATGGAGCTACTCTAGCTAATTGCTCCCACTTTCAATATGCATCCAGATTGATACTTAGAGTCATCTGGATTTAGGTTCAAAGCTTGCATCGGCGTAACCCTTTACGACGAACACTTTATCACCTCCATAATCGAGAAACATTTCCTTAGTCATCTAATTACTAAGGATAATTTTGACCGCTGTACAGTGATCTACTCCTGGATCACTATTGTACCTCCCTGTCATTCTCATGGCAAGGTACACAATGTGTTTTGTACACAGCATGGCATACTTTATAGAACCTATGGCTGAGGCATAGGGAATGACTTTCATTCTCTATATTTTTATGCCGTGGTCTGGCTTTGAGTCTTACTCAACTTCACACCTTACAAGTCAGGCAAGAACTCCTTCTTTGACTGATCCATTTTGAACTTCTTCAAAATCTTATCAAGGTATGTACTTTGTGAAAGTCCAATTAAGCGTCTTGATCTATAGATCTTGATGCCTAATATATAAGCAGCTTCACCGAGGTCTTTCATTGAAAAACTCTTATTCAAGTATCCTTTTATGCTGTCCAGAAATTCTATATCATTTCCAATCAACAATATGTCATCCACATATAATATTAGAAATGCTACAGAGCTCCCACTCACTTTCTTGTAAATACAGGCTTCTCCAAAAGTCTGTATAAAACCATATGCTTTGATCACCTCATCAAAGCGTATATTCCAACTCCGAGATGCTTGCACCAGTCCATAGATGGATCGCTGGAGCTCGCATACTTTGTTAGCACCTTTTGGATCGACAAAACCTTCTGGTTGCATCATATACAACTCTTCTTTGAGATATCCATTTAGGAATGCAGTTTTGACATCCATTTGCCAGATTTCATAATCATAAAATGCGGCAATTGCTAACATGATTCGGACAGACTTAAGCATCGCTACAGGTGAGAAAGTCTCATCGTAGTCAACTCCTTGAACTTGTCGAAAAACTTTCGCAACAAGTCGAGCTTTGTAAACAGTAATATTACCGTCTGCGTCGGTCTTCCTCTTGAAGATCCATTATTTTCGATGGCTTGCCGATCATCGGGCAAGTCAACCAAAGTCCACACTTTGTTCTCATACATGGATCCCATCTTAGATTTCATGGCTTCAAGCCATTTTGCGGAATCTGGGCTCATCATCGCTTCCTCATAGTTCGTAGGTTCATCATGGTCTAGTAACATGATTTCCAGAACTGGGTTGCCGTACCACTCTGGTGCGGAACGTACTCTGGTTGATCTACGACGTTCAGCAGAAACTTGATCCGAAGTTTCATGATCATTATCATTAACTTCCTCACTAATTGGTGTAGGAATCACTGGAACAATTTCCTGTGATGTACTACTTTCCAATCCGGGAGAAGGTACAATTTCCTCATCAAGTTCTACTTTCCTCCCACTCACTTCTTTCGAGAGAAACTCTTTTTCTAGAAAGGATCCGTTCTTAGCAACGAATATTTTGCCTTCGGATCTGTGATAGAAGGTGTACCCAACAGTCTTTTGGGTATCCTATGAAGATTTACTTCTCCGATTTGGGTTCGAGCTTATCATGTTGAAACTTTTTTCACATAAGCATCGCAGTCCCAAACTTAAAAAAAAAATGACAGCTTAGGTTTCTTGTCAAACCACAGTTCATACGGTGTCATCTCCACGGATTTAGATGGTGCCCTATTTAACGTGAATGTAGCTGTCTCTAATGCATAACCCCAAAAGCAATAGTGGTAGATCGGTAAGAGACATCATCGATCGCACCATATCTAATAAAGTACGGTTATGACGTTCGGACACACCATTACACTGTGGTGTTCCAGGTGGCGTGAGTTGTGAAACTATTCCACATTGTTTCAAATGAAGACCAAACTCGTAACTCAAATATTCTCCTCCACGATCAGATCGTAGAAACTTTATTTTCTTGTTACGATGATTTTCTACTTCACTCTGAAATTCTTTGAACTTTTCAAATGTCTCAGACTTGTGCTTCATTAAGTAGATATACCCATATCTGCTCAAATCGTCAGTGAAGGTCAGAAAATAACGATTCCCACCGTGAGCTTCAACACTCATTGGTCTGCATACATCAGTATGTATGATTTCCAATAACTCTGTTGCTCGCTCCACAGTTCCGGAGAACGGAGTTTTAGTCATCTTGCCCATGAGGCATGGTTCGCAAGCACCAAGTGATTCATAATCAAGTGATTCCAAAAAGTCCATCACTATGGAGTTTCTTCATGCGCTTTACACCAATATGACCTAAACGGCAGTGCCACAAATAAGTTGCACTATCATTATTAACCTTGCATCTTTTGGCTTCAATATTATGAATATGTGTATCACACGATCGAGATCCAACAAACCATTTTCATTGGGTGTATGACCATAGAAGGTTTTATTCATGTAAACAGAACAACAATTATTCTCTATCTTACATGAATAACCGTATTGCAATAAACATGATCAAATCATATTCATGTTCAACGCAAACACCAAATAACACTTATTTAGGTTCAACACTAATCCCGAAAGTATAGGGAGTGTACGATGGTGATCATATCAATCTTGGAACTACTTCCAATACACATCGTCACTTCATCCTTTAACTAGTTTCTATTCATTATGCAACTCCTATTTCGAGTTACTACTCTTTAGCAACTGAACCAATATAAAATACCGAGGGGTTGCTATGAACACTAGTAAAATACACATCAATAATCTGTATATCAAATATACCTTTGTTCACTTTGCCATCCTTCTTATCCGCCAAATATCTAGGGCAGTTCCACTTCTAGTGACCATTTCCTTTGCAGTAGAAGCACTTGTTTTAGGCTTGAGTTTAGCTTTGGGTTTCTTCACGGGAGTGACAACTAGCTTGTCATTCTTCTTGAAGTTCCCCTTCTATCCCTTTGCCCTTTACTTGAAACAAGTGGCCTTGTTAACCATCAACACTTGATGCTCTTTCTTGATTTCTACCTTCGCCGATTTCAGCATCGCGAAGAGCTCGGGAATTACTTTCATCCCTTGCATATTATAGTTCATCACGAAGTTCTACTAACTTGGTGATAGTGACTAGAGAACTTTGTCAATTACTATCTTATCTGGAAGATTAACTCCCACTTGATTCAAGAAATTGCAGTACCCAGACAATCTGAGCACATGCTCACTGGTTGAGCTATTCTCCTCCATCTTGTAGGCAAAGTACTGTCAGAGGTCTCATACCTCTTGACACGGGCATGAGTATGAAATACTAATTTCAACTCTTGGAACATCTTATATGCTCCGTGGCGTTCAAAACGTTTTTGAAGTCCCGATTCTAAGCCGTAAAGTATGGTGCACTAAACTATCAAGCAGTCATCATATCGAGCTTTTGTCAAAACGTTCATAACGTCTGCATCTGCTCCTGCAATAGGTGTGTCACCTAGCGGTGCATCAAGGACATAATTCTTTTGTGCAGCAATGAGGATAATCCTCAGATCACGGAACGATTCCGCGTGATTGCTAATAACATCTTTCAACTTGGTTTTCTCTAGGAATATATGAAAAATAAACGGGGAGCAACATCGCGAGCTATTGATCTACAACATAGATATGCTAATACTACCAGGACTAACTTCATGATAAATTAAAGTTCAATTTAATCATATTACTTAAGAACTCCCACTTAGATAGACATCCCTCCGGTCATCTAAATGATCACGTGATCCAAATCAACTAAACCATGTCCGATCTTCACGTGAGATGGAGTAGTTTCAATGGTGAACATCTTATGTTGATCATATCTACTATATGATTCACGCTCGACCTTTCGGTCTCCAGTGTTCCGAGGCCATATCTGCATATGCTAGGCTCGTCAAGTTTAACCCGAGTATTCTGCGTGTGCAAAACTGGCTTACACCCGTTGTATCTGAACGTAGAGCTTATCACACCCGATCATCACGTGGTGTCTCGGCACGACGAACTTTCGCAACGGTGCATACTCAGGGAGAACACTTATACCTTGAAATTTAGTAAGGGATCATCTTATAATGCTACCGTCGTTCTAAGCAAAATAAGAAGCATAATAAGATAGACATCACATGCAATCAAAATATGTGACATGATATGGCCATCATCATCTTGTGCTTTTGATCTCTATCTCCAAAGCACCGTTATGATCACCTTCGTCACCGGCGCGACACCTTGATCTCCATCGTAGCATCGTTGTCGTCTCGCCAACTATTGCTTCCTCAACTATCGCTACCGCTTAGTGATAAAGTAAAGCAATTACATGGCGATTGCATTTCATACAATAAAGCGACAACCATATGGCTCCTGCCAGTTGCCGATAACTTTACAAAACATGATCATCTCATACAAAATCGTATAACTCATCATGTCTTGACCATATCACATCACAACATGCCCTGCAAAAACAAGTTAGACGTCCTCTACTTTGTTGTTGCAAGTTTTACGTGGCTGCTACGGGCTTTAGCAAGAACCGTTCTTACCTACGCATACAAAACCACAACGATGTTTTGTCAAGTATGTGCTATTTTAACCTTCACAAGGACCGGGCGTAGCCACACTTGATTCAGCTAAAGTGAGAGAGACAGACACCCGCCAGTCACCTTTAAGCAACGAGTGCTCGTAACGGTGAAACCAGTCTCGCGTAAGCGTACGCGTAATGTCGGTCCGGGCCGCTTCATCTCACAATACCGCCGAAGCAAAGTATGACATGCTGGTAAGCAGTATGACTAGTATCGCCCACAACTCATTGTGTTCTACTCGTGCATATCATCTACGCATAGACCTGGCTCATGATGCCACTGTTGGGGAACGTAGTATTTTAAAATTTTCCTACGATCACGCAAGATCTATCTACCAGATGCATAGCAACGAGAGGGAAGAGTGTGTCTACGTACCCTCGTAGACCGGGAGCGGAAGCGTCAAGTGACGCGGTTGATGTTGTCGAACTTCTTCGCGATCCAACCGATCAAGCACCGAACGTACGGCACCTCCGCGCTCAGCACACTTTCAGCTTGATGATGTCCCACGAGCTCTTGATCCAGTTGAGCTTCACGGGAGAGTTCCGTCAGCACGACGGCGTGGTGACGGATATGATGTGTTCACCGGCGCAGGGCTTCGCCTAAGCTCCGCGACGGTATGACCGAGGTGTGATTCTGTGGAGGGGGGCACCGCACACGGCTAAAACAATTCAACGTGTGTGTCTTTGGGTGCCCCCTTGCCCCCGTATATAAAGGAGCAAGGGGGGAGGCCGGCCGGCCCTTCCTGGTGCGGCTAGGGAGTGGACTCCTACTAGGAATAGGATTGCAATCCTATTCCTAGTAGGATTCACCAAAAGAAGGAAGAGGGAAAGGAATAGGAGAGGTGGCGCCCCCCCAATCCTAGTCCAACTAGGAACCCTAGGTGGGGGCGCTGGCCAGCCCTATGGGCTGCCTCTCTCTTTCCCTTTAGGCCCACTATGGACCATCCCCTCTCGTAGGGGGTTCCGGTAACCCCCTCCGGCATTCCCGATAAATCCGAAACTTTTCCGGAACACTTCCGGTGTCCGAATATAGTCATCCAATATATCAATCTTTATGTCTCAGACATTCCGAGACTCCTCGTCATCTCCGTGATCTCATCTGGGACTCCGAACTACTTTCGGTACATCAATACTGATAAACTCATAATACCGATCGTCATCAAACGTTAAGCGTGCGGACCCTACGGGTTCGAGAACTATGTAGACATGACCGAGACTCATCTCCGGTCAATAACCAATAGCGGAACCTGGATGTTCATATTGGCTCCTACATATTCTACGAAGATCTATTATCGGTCAGAACCGCATAACAACATACGTTGTTCCTTTTGTCAAACGGTATGTTACTTGCCCGAGATTCGATCGTCGGTATCTCTATACCTAGTTCAATCTCGTTACCGGCAAATCTCTTTACTCGTTCCGTAACACATCATCTCGTGACTAACTCATTAGTCTTTTGCTTGCAAGGCTTATTATGATGTGTGTTACCGAGAGGGCCCAGAGATACCTCTCCGACACTCGGAGTGACAAATCCTAATCTTGATCTATGCCAACACCACGAATACTTTCGGAGACACCTGTAGAGCATCTTTATGATCACCCAGTTACGTTGTGACGTTTTATAGCACACAAGGTGTTCCTACGGTATTCGGGAGTTGCATAATCTCATAGTCATAGGAACATGTATAAGTCATGAAGAAAGCAATAGTAGTTAAACTAAACGATCACAATGCTATGCTAACGGATGGGTCTTGTCCATCACATCATTCTCCTAATGATGTGATCCCGTTGATCAAATGACAACTCATGTCTATGGCTAGGAAACATAACCATCTTTGATCAATGAGCTAGTCTAGTAGAGGCATACTAGGGACATACTGTTTTGTCTATGTATTCACACATGTACTAAGTTTCCGGTTAATACAATTCTAGCATGAATAAAAGACATTTATCATGATATAAGGAAATACAAATAACATCTTTATTATTGCCTCTAGGGCATATTTCCTTCAATCACGCTGTTGGTTATTGACCGGAGAGTCGTCTCGGTCATGTCTACGTGTCTCCCGAACCCGTAGGGTCTACACACTTAAGGTTCGGTAACGCTAGGGTCGCAGAGATAAATGCACGTGGAAACCCGAAAGTTGTTTGGAGTCCCGGATGAGATCCCGGACGTCACGAGGAGTTCCGGAATGGTCCGGAGGTAAAGTTTGATATATAGGAAGTCCAGTTTCGGCCAACGGGTGATCTCCGGGGGTCACCGGGAGTGTCCCGGGACCACCGGAGGGGCCCCGGGGGTCCACCGGGTGGGGCCACCCATCTCGGTGGGGCCCCTAGGCCGCGAGGGGAAGTGTCCAGCCCTCTGGGCTGGCGCACCACTAGGGGCCCACCTCCCCATGCGCCTAGGGTTATAACCCTAAGGGAAGGGGGCCACCACTTGCCTTGGGGGGCAAGGACTCCCCCCTGGCCGCCGTCCCCCAGCAGATTGGATCTGCAGGGGCCCTGGCGCACCCCCTGGCCCCTATATATATGTGGGGGGGGGGGAGAGGGCAGCCGCTCCCAAGCCCTGGCGCCTCTCCCCCTCCCGTCACACCTCCATACTCCCACGCAGGGCGCCCGGCGAAGCCCTGCTCCGATCTCCACTGCATCCGTCATCACGCCGTCGTGCTGCCGGATCTCTGACGACTTCTCCTCCCCCCTTGCTGGATCAAGAAGGAGGTGACGTTGCTGCACCGTACGTGTGTTGAACACGGAGGTGCCGTCCGTTCGGCGCTAGATCATCGGTGACGAAGAACGTGAAGAGTACGACTACTTCATCCACGCTTCGTTGAAAGCTTCCGCTCGCAATCTCCATAACGGTATGTAGATGCACTCTTACTTGCTCGTTGCTAGATGTCTCCATAGATGGATCTTGGTGAAAGCTTAGAATTTTTTTGAATTATGCTACGTTCCCCAACAGTGGCATCTGAGCCTAGGTTTTATGCGTAGCATCTTGCACGAGTAGAACACAAAGCAGTTGTGGGCGTTTGGTTTTGTTCAACTTTCTTACCGTTACTAGTCAATCTTTATTCGGCGGTATTGTGGGATGAAGCGGCCCGGACCGACTTTACACGTACGCTTACGTGAGACTGGTTCCGCCGACAGACATGCACTAGATGCATAAGGTGGCTGGCGGGTGTTTGTCTCTCCTACTTTAGTCGGATCGGATTCGATGAAAAGGGTCCTTATGAAGGGTAAATAGAAGTTGACAAATCACGTTGTGGTTTTGCCGTAGGTAAGAAACGTTCTTGCTAGAAATCCTATAGAAGCCACGTAAAACTTGCAACAACAATTAGAGGACGTCTAACTTGTTTTTGCAGCATGTGCTATGTGACGTGGTATGGCCAAAACGAAGATGTGATGAATGATATATGTGATGTATGAGATTGATCATGTTCTTGTAATAGGAAATCACGACTTGCATGTCGATGGACTTGACAATCGGCAGGAGCCATAGGAGTTGTCTTAATTATTGTATGACCTGCGTGTCACTGAATAACGCCATGTAATTACTTTACTTCATTGCTAAACGTTAGCTATAGTAGTAGAAGTAATAGTTGGCGTGACGACTTCTTCAAGACACGATGATGGAGATCATGATGATGAAGATCATGGTGTCGAGCCGGTGACAAGATGATCATGGTGCCCCGAAGATGGAGATCCAAGGAGCAAGATGATATTGGCCATATGATGTCACTTTAATTGATTGTGTGTGATGTTTATCATGTTTATGCATCTTGTTTACTTAGAACAACGGTAGTAAATAAGATGATCTCTCACTAAAATTTCAAGTATTGTGTTTCCCCTAACTGTGCACCGTTGCTAAAGCTCGTTGCTCCGAAGCACCACGTGATGATCGGGTGTGATAGGTTCTAACGTTCGCATACAACGGGTGTAAGACAGATTTACACACGCGATACACTTAGGGTTCACTTGACGAGCCTAGCATGTACAGACATGGCCTCGGAACACGGAAGACCGAAAGGTCGAACACGAGTCGTATAGAAGATACGATCAACATGAAGATGTTCACCGTTGATGACTAGTCCGTCTCATGTGATGATCGGACACGGACTACTCGATTCGGATCGTGTATCACTTAGATGACTAGAGAGATGTCATTCTGAGTGAGAGTTCATTAAAATTTGATTAAGATGAACTTAATTATCATGAATTTAGTCTATATTCTTTACAATATCTCTTGTAGATCAAATGGCCCACGCTCAGGTTTCCCTCAACTTCAACGCGTTCCTAGAGAAAACCAAGCTGAAAGACGATGGTAGCAACTATACGGATTGGGTCCGTAACCTGAGGATTATCCTCATAGCTGCCAAGAGATCATATGTCCTAGAAGCACCGCTAGGTGATGCACCTACTCCCGATGCGGCTCAAGACGTTTTGAACGTCTGGCAGTCGCGTAGTGATGATTACTCCCTGGTTCAGTGCGGCATGCTTTACAGTTTAGAATCGGGGCTCCAAAAACGTTTTGAGCACCACGGAGCATATGAGATGTTAGAAGAGCTGAAAATGGTTTTCCAAGCTCATGCCCGAGTCGAGAGATATGATGTCTCCGACGCATTCTACAGCTGTAAGATGGAGGAGAACAGTTTTGTCAGTGAGCACATCCTCAAGATTTCAGGATTGCACAACCGCTTGTCTCAGCTGGGAATGAATCTCCCAGATGAAGCGGTCGTTGACAGAATCCTCCAGTCGCTCCCACCAAGCTTCAAGAGCTTCGTGTTGAACTTCAATATGCAGGGGATGGAGAAGTCCATTCCCGAGGTGTATTCAATGCTGAAATCAGCGGAGGTAGACATCAAGAAAGAACATCAAGTGTTGATGGTCAATAAAACCACTAAGTTCAAGAAAGGCAAGGGTAAGAAGAACTTCAAGAAGGACGGCAAGGGAGTTGCCGCGCCCGGCAAGCCTGTTGCCGGGAAGAAGCCAAAGTATGGACCCAAGCCTGAGACAGAGTGCTTTTATTGCAAGGGAACGGGTCACTGGAAGCGGAACTGCCCCAAATACTTAGCAGACAAGAAGGCCGGCAACGTCAAAGGTATATATGATATACATGTTATTGATGTGTACCTTACCAACACTCGTAGTAGCTCCTGGGTATTCGATACCGGTGCAGTTGCTCACATTTGTAACTCAAAACAGGAGCTGCGGAATAAATGGAGACTGGCAAAGGATGAGGTGACGATGCGCGTCGGGAATGGTTCCAAGGTCGATGTGATCGCCGTCGGTACGCTACCTCTACATCTACCCTCGGGATTAGTTTTAAACCTCAATAATTGTTATTTAGTACCAGCCTTGAGCATGAACATTGTTTCTGGATTTCGTCTTATTCGAGATGGCTACTCTTTCAAATCGGAGAATAATGGTTGTTCTATTTATTTGAGAGATATGTTTTATGGTCATGCCCCGCTGGTCAATGGTTTATTTTTGATGAATCTCGAACGTAGTGATACACATATTCATAGTGTAGATGCCAAAAGATGTAAAGTTGATAATGATAGTCCCACATACTTGTGGCATTGCCGCCTTGGTCATATTGGTGTCAAACGTATGAAGAAGCTCCATTCGGATGGACTTCTAGAGTCTCTTGATTATGAATCATTTGACACGTGCGAACCATGCCTCTTGGGCAAGATGACCAAGACTCTGTTCTCCGGAACAATGGAGCGAGCAACCAACTTGTTGGAAGTCATACATACCGATGTGTGCGGTCCAATGAGTGTTGAGGCTCGCGGAGGCTATCGTTATGTTCTCACCCTCACAGATGACTTGAGTAGATACGGGTATATCTATTTGATGAAACACAAGTCTGAGACCTTTGAAAAGTTCAAGGAATTTCAGAATGAGGTTGAGAATCAACGTGACAGAAAAATAAAGTTCTTGCGATCGGATCGTGGGGGTGAATATTTAAGTCATGAATTTGGCACACACCTTAGGAGTTGTGGAATTGTTTCACAATTGACACCGCCCGGAACACCTCAACGTAACGGTGTGTCCGAACGTCGAAATCGTACTCTGTTGGACATGGTGCGATCTATGATGTCCCTCACCGATTTACCGCTATATTTTTGGGGTTATGCTTTAGAGACTGCCGCATTCACTTTAAATAGGGCTCCGTTGAAATCCGTTGAGACGACTCCGTATGAACTTTGGTTTGGCAAGAAACCGAAGCTGTCGTTTCTAAAAGTTTGGGGTTGCGATGCTTATGTCAAGAAACTTCAACCTGAAAAGCTCGAACCCAAATCGGAAAAATGCGTCTTCATAGGATACCCAAAGGAAACGATTGGGTACACCTTCTACCACAGATCCGAAGGCAAAGTCTTTGTTGCCAAGAATGGATGCTTTCTGGAGAAAGAGTTTCTCTCGAAAGAAGTGAGTGGGAGGAAAATAGAACTTGATGAGGTGACAGTCACCCCTCCTATACCGGAAAGTAGCGCAGCGCAGGAAACTGTTCCTGAGGTGCCTGCACCGACAAGGGAGGAGGTTAATGATAATGATCATGAAGAAACTGATCAAGTTACTACTGAACTTCGAAGGTCCACAAGGGCACGTTCCGCACCAGAGTGGTACGGCAACCCTGTCCTGGAAATCATGTTGTTAGACAACGGTGAACCTTCGAACTATGAAGAAGCGATGGCAGGCCCAGATTCCAATAAATGGCTTGGAGCCATGAAATCCGAGATAGAATCCATGTATGAAAACAAAGTATGGACTTTGGTGGACTTGCCTGATGATAGGCACACCATAGAAAACAAATGGATATTTAAGAAGAAGACAGACGCGGATGGTAATGTGACCATCTATAAGGCTCGGCTTGTCGCTAAGGGTTATCGACAAGTTCAAGGGATTGACTACGACGAGACTTTCTCTCCCGTAGCGATGCTGAAGTCAGTCAGAATCATGTTAGCTATTGCCGCATTCTATGATTATGAGATATGGCAAATGGACGTCAAAACAGCATTCCTTAATGGCTTCCTCAAGGAAGAGTTGTATATGATGCAACCGGAAGGTTTTGTCGATCCAGAGAACGCTAACAAGGTATGCAAGCTCCAGCGCTCGATCTACGGGCTGGTGCAAGCATCTCGGAGTTGGAATATTCGCTTTGATGATGTGATCAAAGCGTTTGGCTTTATACAGACTTATGGAGAAGCCTGTATTTACAAGAAAGTGAGTGGGAGCTCTGTGGCATTTCTCATATTATATGTGGATGACATATTGCTAATGGGAAATGATATAGAATTCTTGGAAAATGTAAAGGCCTACTTGAATAAAAGTTTTTCAATGAAGGACCTTGGAGAAGCTGCTTACATATTAGGCATCAAAATCTATAGAGATAGATCGAGACGCCTCATTGGTCTTTCACAAAGTACATACCTTGACAAAATATTGAAGAAGTTCAATATGGATCAGTCAAAGAAAGGATTCTTGCCTGTTTTGCAAGGTATGAGATTGAGCAAGGCTCAGTCGCCGACCACGGCAGAAGATAGAGAAAAGATGAGTGTCATTCCCTATGCCTCGGCCATAGGTTCTATCATGTATGCCATGCTGTGTACCAGACCTGATGTGAACCTTGCCATAAGTTTGGTAGGGAGGTACCAAAGTGATCCCGGTACGGAACACTGGACAGCAGTCAAGAACATCCTGAAGTACCTGAAAAGGACTAAGGATATGTTTCTCGTTTATGGAGGTGACGAAGAGCTCGTCGTAAAGGGATACGTCGATGCTAGCTTCGACACAGATCTGGATGACTCTAAGTCTCAAACCGGATACGTGTATATTTTGAATGGAGGGGCAGTCAGCTGGTGCAGTTGCAAACAGAGCGTGGTGGCAGCGTCTACATGTGAAGCGGAGTACATAGCTGCTTCTGAAGCAACGCAGGAAGGAGTCTGGATAAAGGAGTTCATCACCGACCTAGGAGTCATTCCAAGCGCGTCAAGCCCGATGACTCTCTTCTGTGACAACACTGGTGCCATTGCTATTACCAAGGAGCCCAGGTTTCACAAGAAGACCAAGCACATCAAGCGCCATTTCAACTCCATCCGGAATTATGTTCAGGATGGAGACATAGATATTTGTAAAGTGCATACGGATCTGAATGTCGCAGACCCGTTGACTAAACCTCTTTCACGAGCAAAACATGATCAACACCAGAACTCTATGGGTGTTCGATTCATCACAATGTAACTAGATTATTGACTCTAGTGCAAGAGGGAGACTGTTGGAGATATGCCCTAGAGGCAATAATAAAAGCATTATTATTATATCTCCTTGTTCATGATAATTGTCTGTTATTCATGCTTGAATTGTATTGTACGGAAACATCGATACATGTGTGAATACATAGACCACAATGAGTCCCTGGTAGGCCTCTAGTTGCCAGCTCGTTGATCAACAGATGGTCACGGTTTCCTGACCATGGCCATGAGATGTCAGTGATAACAGGATCACATCATTAGGAGAATGATGTGATGGACAAGACCCAAACTTGAGCATAACACGAGATCGTATAGTTCGTAATGCATAAGCTTTTCGGTGTCAAGTATTTATTCCTTAGACCATGAGGTTGTACAACTCCCGGATACTGTAGGAGTACTTTGGGTGTGCCAACCGTCACAACGTAACTGGGTGGCTATAAAGGTACGCATCGGGTATCTCCAAAAGTGTTTGTTGAGTTGGTACGAACCGAGACTGGGATGTTGTCACTCCGTATGACGGAGAGGTACCTCTGGGCCCACTCGGTAAGACATCATCATAATGAGCTCAATGTGACCAAGTAGTTAGTCACGGAATGATGGATTACGGATCGAGTAAAGAGACTTGCCATAACGAGATTGAACAAGGTATCGGGAATACCGACGATCGAATCTCGGGCAAGTACCATACCGATGGACAAAGGGAATAACATACGGGATTGAGTGAATCCTTGACACGGTGGTTCATCCGATGAAGATCATCGAGGAACACGTGGGAACCAACATGGGTATCCAGATCCCGCTGTTAGTTATTGACCGGAGAGTCGTCTCGGTCATGTCTACGTGTCTCCCGAACCCGTAGGGTCTACACACTTAAGGTTCGGTAACGCTAGGGTCGTAGAGATAAATGCACGTGGAAACCCAAAAGTTGTTCGGAGTCCCGGATGAGATCCCGGACGTCACGAGGAGTTCCGGAATGGTCCGGAGGTAAAGATTGATATATAGGAAGTCCAGTTTCGGCCAACGGGTGATCTCCGGGGGTCACCGGGAGTGTCCCGGGACCACCGGAGGGGCCCCGGGGGTCCACCGGGTGGGGCCACCCATCCCGGTGGGGCACCTAGGCCGCGAGGGGAAGTGTCCAGCCCTCTGGGCTGGCGCACCACTAGGGGCCCAGCTCCCCATGCGCCTAGGGTTATAACCCTAAGGGGAGGGGGGCCACCACTTGCCTTGGGGGGCAAGGACTCCCCCCTGGCCGCCGCCCCCCTGCAGATTGGATCTGCAGGGGCCCTGGCGCACCCCCCTAGCCCCTATATATATGTAGGGGGAGAGGGCAGCCGCACCCAAGCCCTGGCGCCTCTCCCCCTCCCGTCACACCTCCATACTCCCACGCAGGGCGCCCGACGAAGCCCTGCTGCGATCTCCACTGCATCCGTCATCACGCCGTCGTGCTGCCGGATCTCTGACGACTTCTCCTCCCCCCTTGCTGGATCAAGAAGGAGGTGACGTTGCTGCACCGTACGTGTGTTGAACGCGGAGGTGCCGTCCGTTCGGCGCTAGATCATCGGTGACAAAGAACGTGAAGAGTACGACTACTTCATACACGCTTCGTTAGAAAGCTTCCGCTCGCAATCTCCATAACGGTATGTAGATGCACTCTTACTTGCTCGTTGCTAGATGTCTCCATAGATGGATCTTGGTGAAAGCGTAGAATTTTTTTGAATTATGCTACGTTCCCCAACAAGACGTACTTCCCCTCAAAGGGAAGGAACTTCGGCAACACATCCTCGTCTTCACCGGTTCCACTTGTGGTTATTTCTTTCCTTTATTCGTGCAAGCTTTACTTGTTTATCTTGTATAGCTTGCTTGTGAGGTTGTTATCTTTAATTCCTTTTAGTTGTCATCTTAGTAGCATATCTAGACAACTTACTTTGACGCTTAATTTAAAGTGGTTAAGAAAAGCTAAAAATTGTTAGTTGCCTATTCACCCCCCCCCTCTAGTCAACCATATCGATCCTTTCAGAAAGCAAATCACTACTCAAAGGTACAGCAATGAATTCATTATTTGTTTATATTGGTGTTAAACCTACTGTACTCCAAGTTCTCTATGGTTCATATCCTCCAATATTACTCATAGATGCATCGGAATAAGCAAACAACACACGAAAAACAGAATCTGTCAAAGACAGAACAGTCTGTAGTAATCTGCAGGGTTCGCCTACTTCTGGAACTCCAAAAAATTCAAACTAAATTTTTAAATTTGCGCAATTTGTCTACCAATCAGAAGCAAAAAGAATCAACTAAAAATCACACTCCAGTAAAATTCCACGACTACTTTAGAGAGTGCTAACGATTCTGTTTTTTACAGCAAGATCATATAAACTTCACACAAGTCTTACCAAAAGTTCTACTTGGCACAAACACTAAACAAAACATGAAACCACATCTAATCAGAGGCTAGATGCAATATTTATTCCCTAAAAGCAAAAAAAGCAAAAAACATAAAATTGGGTTGCCTCCCAACAAGCGCTATCGTTTTACGCCCCTAGCTAGGCACGATACAAGATAGATCTAGGTATTGCCATAGTGGTACGATATGTCGCGAAAGCTTATATCATATTCCCTACGTTCAGTAGCAAGCTTCCTTTGTGGCAAGCAAAAGTAATCAAAAGGGCTAAATTTAATGGGACAAAAGTCCCCTACATCAATCTCGGGAGGAACAGGTTCCTCCTTTGGCCCTTTGTAGTGGATGACCAATTCATCATTATAGGCATTCTTTTGGCGGAAGGCCATAAGCCTTCATTCAAGGGAGAAGCTGATACGTCCAAAACGTATCTATAATTTCTGCTTGCTCCATGCCACTTTTGGGTGATATTGCTATGATATTCATACACTTCCATACACTTTTGATCATATTTGGACTAACTTACTAATCCAGTGCACCCCAGTGCCAGTTTCTGTTTTCGGCTGTTTTTGTATTTCAGGTTTTCACGTTACGAGAACTGCCAGGAAAAATCCAGAAAAATTATATAAAAAATCAGCGTTTCGGAAACTATCGTGCATCCGAAGGACAGCCGGGGGGCCACCAGGGCTCGAGGCGCCCTGGCGGCGCGCCCCCCTGGGCCGCGCCGGGGGGCGCCTGGGCCCCCCGAAGCTTCCCCGATGCCCCCCTTTGGCATATATTTAAAGCATCCTCCGAAATCCTCAGAACAGGAACTCTTTTCGCGATCCCATCTCTGTTCCGCCGCCGCCGCCGCTTCCAAGATCGGGAGCACCAGGAGAACTCTTCCCGGCACCCTGCCGGAGGGGAGGATCACCACCGGGAGCTTCTCCACCACCATGGACGCCTCCCGGATGACTCGTGAGTAGTCTCCCTTGGACCATAAGTCCATGACCAGTAGCTATGTGATGTTCTCCTCCCGTTCTTGTGCTTCACTAATTAGTCCTCGTGAGCTGCCCTACATGATCGAAGCACATATGTAATCCTTATGTTGTTGCTATGTTGAGTTTGCTGGGATCCGATGGATTATGAGATTATGTTCAGATTGATCTTGAGTAATATATTTGATTTACCTCTTTTATATTTATGTTCATAAGTAATTCTTATAAGTTGCTTATGTATGGGAAAGTAGCTTAAAAACTATTGTGGTAAAGAATATGTTGCTTATGTATCTTATTTCTTATAAGTTGCTTGCTGAGCGGTAACCATATTTCTAGGGACGCCATCAACTGTCACACTTTTGTTGAATATCATGTGAGTTGCTATGCATGTTCGTCTTGTCTGAAGTAAGGGTGATTTGCCGTGGGTTGAATGAATATGCATATTGTTAGAGAAGAACATTGGGCCGCCAACCAAAGCCATGTATCATGGTGGAAGTTTTAGCTTGGACATTAATCCTCAATCTCTTATGAGAATATGCTTATGCATTAAAGAGGAGTCCATCATCTATTTTCTATGTTGTCCCGGTATGGATGTCCTCAAGTTGAGATCTATCAAAAACGAGAAATCAAATGCGATTTATCTCCTTGGACCTTTCTACAGGTGGCATAGAGGTACCCCTTTGTGACACTTGGTTGAAACATATGTAATGCAATGATAACCCATGGACATCCGAGCTAATTAGGACAAGGTGCGAGCACTATTGGTATTCGATGCATGAGGCTTGCAACTTATAGGATGTCTTATACATGACACATATGAAGTACTACTACCGTTGACAAAATTGCTTCCATGTTTTCAAAATAAAAAGCTCTAGCACATAACCATTCTTTTACTTTTATGAGTTTCCACCTTCTTTCTTCAAGCACCAACTACTGAGAGCATGATTGTCATTCTGAGTGTAATGTGCATTGTCCCAAAGTAGCATTGTCTTTTGCATGATTGTGATATCGTTTATTCTGAAATCATTGTATCTAGTCATCACTTAAACCTTGAAGGTGCCCCTGCATTTATGTTTTGCATCACTAAAGGGGGCAAGCTAGATATCACTTTATCATATTTGCACATCATGTTCATTGCAAATCTTTTTGATGTTTCAGTTTCATGTTGTAAAACTTTCAGTCATTTGTGATTTTCTCATGAGGCAACTTAATTACTATAGAATCATTGTCTCAGTAAGCTTTTGTCATATGACTATGAAAAAGTCCTATATGGTTAATAGCATGTCACCACAGAAATTATTCTTGTTATCATTTACCTACTCGAGGACGAGCAGGAATTAAGCTTGGGGATGTTGATACGTCCAAAACGTATCTATAATTTCTGCTTGCTCCATGCCACTTTTGGGTGATATTGCTATGATATTCATACACTTCCATACACTTTTGATCATATTTGGACTAACTTACTAATCCAGTGCACCCCAGTGCCAGTTTCTGTTTTCGGCTGTTTTTGTATTTCAGGTTTTCACGTTACGAGAACTGCCAGGAAAAATCCAGAAAAATTATATAAAAAATCAGCGTTTCGGAAACTACCGTGCGTCCGAAGGACAGCCGGGGGGGGGGGCACCAGGGCTCCAGGCGCCCTGGCGGCGCGCCCCCCCTGGGCCGCGCCGGGGGGGCGCCTAGGCCCCCCCAAAGCTTCCCCGATGCCCCCCTTTGGCATATATTTAAAGCGTCCTCCGAAACCCTCAGAACAGGAACTCTTTTCGCGATCCCATCTCTGTTCCGCCGCCGCCACCGCTTCCAAGATCGGGAGCACCAGGAGAACTCTTCCCGGCACCCTGCCGAAAGGAGGATCACCACCGGGAGCTTCTCCACCACCATGGACGCCTCCCGGATGACTCGTGAGTAGTCTCCCTTGGACCATGAGTCCATGAACAGTAGCTATGTGATGTTCTCCTCCCGTTCTTGTGCTTCACTAATTAGTCCTCGTGAGCTGCCCTACATGATCGAGGCACATATGTAATCCTTATGTTGTTGCTATGTTGAGTTTGCTGGGATCCGATTGATTATGAGATTATGTTCAGATTGATCTTGAGTAATATATTTGATTTACCTCTTTTATATTTATGTTCATAAGTAATTCTTGCATGTTCTCCGTTGTTATTTATTGCTTTGGCCAAGTAATGGGTAGTGACTCCAAGAGGGAACGTTATGCTCGATTGTGGGTTCATGCCCCTCGATGACTAGCTTGAGTGACAGAAACATGAGTCTAGGGGATGTGCTGTTGCCACAAGGGGGAAAACAACGGTGCTTGTGCCCGCGGGTGCAAGGATTGTTTACTTTACGCAAAGTTCTTTTAATGCAGTTGTCTGTTGCATTGAGTTTACACTATGGGTGGGACTCGCAACTTAATACCAGCGAGATGTTCTGGATAGATATCTCAAGGTGGATGATTAGTAGTAGATATTGATGGATTTCGGTCTACTTACTTTGGCGTACCGCCCATGCTTTGAACCTCAACCTTTCTTGCAATGTAGTCAGCATTGGTTTGCGTTCGTGGTCCTGTCAATTGCCCAGCTGTAATTTGTTTACCTCACATAGCTGTTTTATCGTCTTTTGGGAGAGAGACATCACTAGTGAACATCATGAGACTCTGGTCCATATTACCATCATTGATCACATCCACTATTTACTTTTCGTTATTATTTACTATTGCAAAGCACTATCTATCACTACTATCATTGCTTTTAATCCTTTGTGAACTACAAGGCCGGAGGGATTGACAACCTCTCTGTACTCGTTGGGAGCAAAGTTATTTGTATCTGTGTGCAGGTCCACGTTGATTGCTACTATCTGGCGCGGTAGCAGTTGACACCTACTTGTTGAACCTAGGAGTCTCTGGGGATTCGATCCTTGGCATCTTTGCTAAGGGAAAACACTTCCACAACACTGCATCTTACACCTTCCACTTGGGGTAACCAACGAGGGGTTCGAGGCCCATCAAGGAGTATTTTCTGGCGCCGTTGCCGGGGACTCCACTCTTCAGGATAGGGGAGTTGCACGCTATCTTTTACCTTTGCTTTTTAGTCTTGTTAGTTTACCTTTCATTTTTGCTTTAGTATCTTTTATCAAAAATCACAAAAAATTTATTTGCCTTTTTATTAGTAGTCCTTTCTGTTTAGCCAAACATGTTAGGATTTGGTGCTTTGAGGGAATCAGAAGTTCTAGATTTCCATCAAAGGGATGGAGAAAATATTAAGAAGGCATGGGACAGAATTTCTGATGCACATAGGAGAATTATGCCTTGGATACCTATAAAAATTGTGCTTAGAAATTTTTACCATGGTCTTTTTAAATTGTGTAAACACTCCCTTGACATTATAGCTGAGGGAGATTTCTTAGAATGTGATGAATCTAGACCTCTTGAAATTATACATGGTCTATCTAGTTACTTTGTTTATGATCATAACTTTGATACTGTCATAGATAGACTTGCTACCATTGAAAAGAGAATGGATGCTCTAGACTTGATGAAGGTAGAGAAACCCAAACCCAATAAGAAAGACATTTTGGAAATAGACAATGATTGGGAGCCTTTTGTTAGGATTAGCATCTCTAATCAAGACTTCCTTGCTTATTGTGATATTGGATCTATGGTTTCTACTATGCCAAAAATTGTTCATGATTCTTTAAAATTTAACATGGATAGATTACCATCTTATCATGAACACACTAATGGAGATATTTCTGAAATCCAGGGAAGAATAAAAGACGTGCCAGTTAAATTCCTTAAAGGGGTTGCAATGATTGATTTCTTCATCGTGGAGCCAAACCAAGGAAATATAGTGCTTGGAAGGGACTTCCTCCGAGCAGTTAAAGGCTTCATTTGATATAGGTAAGGGACAAATCCGCTTATGCGGGAAGGCAAAAGGTGTGTACCCCTTTCCTAGAAGGAACAAGAATGAACTTGTTGAGGAACCATTTGAAGCAATTTATAACTCCGATTATTATGATGGTTATTGATTCCTCTATGCATTATGCCTAGCTTAAAGGCATAAAAGAAAGCGCTTTTGGGAGGCAGCCCAATGAATAAAATTTTTGCTTTTGTTGTGTCTTGATGTTGTTTACTGCTGTAGAATCATCATTGTATCTTTGCTTTTCATATTTGTGCCAAGTATAGCCTCTGATTGCTAGAAAGTTCAAAAGTTGTGAGGTGCTGTCCAGGAAACAGATTCTGTCCCTGGATAGAAAAATTCGTATAAAATAAGCAGATCATCTTTTTGGTCTGAATTTTTTCGACAGCGTTCTCTATATAATTGTCTTTCGTGCGTCTGTTCTGAGTTTTTTGATTTGAGTTGCAGAAGTATCCCGAACAGATCAATTACTACCTGCTGTTCTGTTTTTCACAGATTCTGTCCTGTTTTGCCTTTCCTTCACTTTGCAAATCAAGAACTTGCTTTTTCTTTGCAAAAACCTTTTGGCAATCTTGAGAAACAGTAGAATTTCAAGAATATCTTTATTTCCAATAAGGTATAATTATTTTATTAAGGGTACTAACCTCGCTAATCAGATTATGATGAGTTATGTATGAAGGGAGTTTTCAAGTGTGCGAGGGAAGATGATAAAAAGATTCAGGAGTGTCAAGCGCTCAAGCTTGGGGATGCCCCCGTGCACCCCCAAGAAATATTCAAGGAGACTCAAGCGTCTAAGCTTGGGGATGCCCCCGTGCATCCCCTTCTCCATCAACATTATCAGTTCGTCTTTCGTTCCACTATATTTTTATCACTTCATGTGTTATGTGCTCTGCTTGGAGCGTCTTGCTTTTAGTTTTCTTTTTAGTTTTTCATAACGAGTCGGAACTCAGCATTCTTTATGTGGGAGAGAAACACGCTCCACTTCTACCTAGAACATAACATAGAATTTTCATGTCTATCTGTGTTGTGTGTGTTCTTTGTCTTTTAATAGCTACTATCATGCTCTGCTCTTAGTATTCATGCTTATCTTTTCAAAGAGCTTTTGTTTAGTTGGTTGCTTGAACTCTCTTTAATTATCATGCTCATCTCATTAAGAGAGTTTGCTTCCGTTGCATTGGTTGATGTGTCTATGATAAAGATGCTACTTGCATAATGGTGCTTAGTAGTTCAGGTTTTCTTATGGTTAATCTCAAATAGCTGGGGGGTTCCCAATGTGTTATTGGAGTACCAACATGATTTGTTTGCCTATGATGTGGTATGGTTTAGTAATATGTTCTTTCAAGAATTTATTTTGATTGACTTGGCGTATGCTCACGCATATTTAAGACTGTAAAGAAAGTCTGTCAAGCCTTGATGATCTTTTATTTCTGAGTAGCGATATAACTATCATGCCTGATTCAATATTGCTTTGTCGCTCTGCATAATTATGACCGTCATTGCTCTCTTAGTTGGTCGCTCCCAGTCTTTTTGCTAACCTCCACCTGTACTAAGCGAACTAACTTTGCAATATATAGCTCATGGGAAAGTAGCTTAAAAACTATTGTGGTAAAGAATATGTTGCTTATGTATCTTATTTCTTATAAGTTGCTTGCTGAGCGGTAACCATGTTTCTGGGGACGCCATCAACTGTCACACTTTTGTTGAATATCATGTGAGTTGCTATGCATGTTCGTCTTGTCTGAAGTAAGGGTGATTTGCCGTGGGTTGAATGAATATGCATATTGTTAGAGAAGAACATTGGGCCGCCAACCAAAGCCATGTATCATGGTGGAAGTTTTAGCTTGGACATTAATCCTCAATCTCTTATGAGAATATGCTTATGCATTAAAGAGGAGTCCATCATCTATTTTCTATGTTGTCCCGGTATGGATGTCCTCAAGTTGAGATCTATCAAAAACGAGAAATCAAATGCGATTTATCTCCTTGGACCTTTGTACAGGTGGCATAGAGGTACCCCTTTGTGACACTTGGTTGAAACATATGTAATGCAATGATAACCCATGGAAATCCGAGCTAATAGGACAAGGTGCGAGCACTATTGGTATTCGATGCATGAGGCTTGCAACTTATAGGATGTCTTATACATGACACATATGAAGTACTACTACCGTTGACAAAATTGCTTCCATGTTTTCAAAATAAAAAGCTCTAGCACATAACCATTCTTTTACTTTTATGAGTTTCCACCTTCTTTCTTCAAGCACCAACTACTGAGAGCATGATTGTCATTCTGAGTGTAATGTGCATTGTCCCAAAGTAGCATTGTCTTTTGCATGATTGTGATATCGTTTATTCTAAAATCATTGTATCTAGTCATCACTTAAACCTTGATGGTGCCCCTGCATTTATGTTTTGCATCACTAAAGGGGGCAAGCTAGATATCACTTTATCATATTTGCACATCATGTTCATTGCAAATCTTTTTGATGTTTCAGTTTCATGTTGTAAAACTTTGAGTCATTTGTGATTTTCTCATGAGGCAACTTAATTACTATAGAATCATTGTCTCAGTAAGCTTTTGTCATATGACTATGAAAACGTCCTATATGGTTAATAGCATGTCACCACAGAAATTATTCTTGTTATCATTTACCTACTCGAGGACGAGCAGGAATTAAGCTTGGGGATGTTGATACGTCCAAAACGTATCTATAATTTCTGCTTGCTCCATGCCACTTTTGGGTGATATTGCTATGATATTCATACACTTCCATACACTTTTGATCATATTTGGACTAACTTACTAATCCAGTGCACCCCAGTGCCAGTTTCTGTTTTCGGCTGTTTTTGTATTTCAGGTTTTCACGTTACGAGAACTGCCAGGAAAAATCCAGAAAAATTATATAAAAAATCAGCGTTTCGGAAACTACCGTGCGTCCGAAGGACA
>LR738713.1:552861062-552881132 GCA_902687465.1 Secale cereale | reverse complement strand
CCCCCCCCCCCCCCCGGCTGTACTTCGGGCGCAAGGAAGTTTCCGGAACGCTGATTTTTTATATAATTTTTCTGGATTTTTCCTGGCAGTTCTCGTAACGTGGAAACCTGAAATACAAAAACAGCCGAAAATAGAAACTGGCACCGGGGTGCACTGGATTAGTAGGTTAGTCCAAATATGATCAAAAGTGTATGGAAGTTTATGAATATCATAGCAATATCACCCAAAAGTGGCATGGAGCAAGCAGAAATTATAGATACGTTTTGGACGTATCAACATCCCCAAGCTTAATTCCTGCTCATCCTCGAGTAGGTAAATGATAACAAGAATAATTTCTGTGGTGACATGCTATTAACCATATAGGAATTTTTATAGTCATATGACAAAAGCTTACTGAGACAATGATTCTATAGTAATTAAGTTGCCTCATGAGAAGATCACAAATGACTGAAAGTTTTACAATATGATATTGAAACATCAAAAAGATTTGCAATGAATATGGTGTGCAAATATGATAAAGTGATATCTATCTTGCCCCCTTTAGTGAAGCAAAACATAAATGCAGGGGCACCTTCAAGGTTTAAGTGATGACTAGATACAGTGATTTCAGAATAAACGATATCACAATCATGCAAAAGACAATGCTACTTTGGGACAATGCACATTACACTTAGAATGACAATCATGCTCTCAGTAGTTGGTGCTTGAAGAAAGAAGGTGGAGACTCAACATAAAAGAATGGTTATGTGCTAGAGCTTTTTATTTATTTATTTTGAAAACATAGAAGCAATTTTGTCAACGGTAGTAGTACTTCATATGTGTCATGCATAAGACATCCTATAAGTTGCAAGCCTCATGCATCGAATACCAATATGTCGGTGTACTAAGGTAGGGGTACCTCAGTACCCCAACTTGTGCACGGGCGGTTGCAGCTTCCCGCGGCAAGGTTTACCGCGTGCTCGCCGGAGACCTTCCTGCCCCCTATTAATCCATTCAAAAACAAAGTATACAAGACATAAGACCGAGACCCCGGCAAGAGGAGCTTGCCGGGAAGGCCATACCAGGCTCAAGACTGCCCCACTAGCCCAGGACCCTGGCAAGAGGAGCTTGCCAGGAAGATTAGAAGACACGCCTCGGCGCTATATGCGCCCCGGCAAGGGCCCGGGGAGCGGCAAGCTCCCGGGCCCGACAAGATCAAGGCCTCGGCAAGGTGCTTGCCGGGAAGGCTGCGCTGTGTGCCCGCGCTCCAGCTCATCGGCCCACGCGTCGCCCTGGGGCCTATCCAGGGACGCGTGGCGGATGGCTGTGCAGCCTGGGGTACACGGTGGCACTCCACGGTGATGGATCCATCGCCGTGGCAGACGGAGACGCAAGAGCGGGAGCTTTTGGGGTCGACGGCGACGGGCATTAAATGCCCTTGTCCCCCACTGTAAAAGTAGGTATAGACCACTGTTCTGCACTGTAGCTCCACTGTTCCCGCACTGTTACAACTACCACCTCTTTTACGTTTTTACCCCTTTCTCCTATGTTGACACCTGTCGGTGACCCCTTGCACTATAAAAGGAGGCCCATGCACAACGTGGAGGGGGTTCGGAACCTAGATCACTCTCACGCTCGGTGCAGCTGTTTCTTCAAGCTCCCGAGCACTCAAACTCAATACAACCAAGCAGGAGTAGGGTTTTACGCGTCTACCGCGGCCCGAACCTGGGTAAAACTGCCCGCGTGCTCGCTACGATCTGCTCTTCGTGCTCCCTCCGCCCTCGTACCGCACAGACAAGGGGCTCCGGTCCCATAGGTGTTCGTGGTGGGCAGTTTCCCCCGACATCTTTGGCGCGCCAGGTAGGGGGCGTCAAGGTTGTGCGAACCTGATCCGGCGTTCGCGCGGGCGCATTCTTCATCAACCTCTCCAGCTTCATCAGCAACTTCACCAGCAACAGCTCCATGGCCCCGAAGAAGAAGGCTTCGGAGGTCGGAGGCCCGTCTGCGTCTCACCCGCCACCACCAGAGCCAACGGTGGGCGGGGGAGATGCCGTCGGAAGGGTGGTCGCCGGCGAGGACACTCACGGCGCCACCAGATCTAAGAACAGGACGGACGACCGAACCTCGGTCTCCGTGGACGCGCCGCGTCCATCACAGCACACGACGACCCAGCAGCGCCATACCACGGGAGGTGGTCTCCGCTTGCTGGGGCAAGGCCAAACCGGAGGCTCGCGGGACGCCCCGGACCCCCGTCCAGGCACAAGCAAAGCGAAGGCGCCGGCGCGGGACCCCGCTCCTTCTAACGTCGTTAGAAGTCCGAGCGTATCCCGCTCCTCGCACCGCTCGCCCGCGTTCCCCTCCACTCCAGCAGAAGCGCTCGCAAGGGCGCAACTGCTCCTCGACTTTCCTCCAGCGGCCGACAAGGCCGAAGAATGGAGGGCCACCATCCGGAGCCTGATAGACTTCGCCAACAACGATTCTCCACAGCAGCCGTCGACCTCACGGCCGCGGCAAGCTGAGAAGACGAAGGCTGACGGCAACAAGACTGCCGGGGGTGCGACAAGCGTGCACTCCCCACCGCAGAAGCAGAAGACGCCGCCCCGCCGGAACAACCCCGACGACGGCTCCACAGCCTCGTCGGACCCGCGGGCCCGTCGGGACCAGCGCCAGGTCCTCGACGACCGGCGAGAAGAAGACGCCCGGACCACAATCGAGCGCCGCCGAGAAGCTCGGCGACAATCAGACAAGAGAGCTGGGAACACTGTCGACGCGCACGCGCCCGGTGAGCCAGGCGACTTGCCGTACGCGGCAGGCTGCCCTGCGTTCACCCACGAGCTGCGGCGCGTCCAGTGGCCCAGCATGAAGAATTTTAAGCCCGACGTACCGGAGAAGTACGACGGCAAGACGCACCCCTCGGAGTTTCTCAGCGTCTATACCATCGCAGTGCAAGCTGCCGGGGGGCGCGACGAGAAGATCTTGGCTAACTACTGCCCGCTCGTGCTTAAGCCGAACGTTCGTTCGTGGCTTATGCACTTGCCGGAAGGTTCTATATCTTCTTGGGCCGACCTTTGCCACCAGTTTGTTGGCGCCTTCACCGGCGGCCACAAACCCCACGGCCAGGAGAGCGATCTCCATATTCTGGCCCAGAAGGAAGGCGAGACCCTGCGCAAGTATATCCAATGCTTCAGCCGGGTGCAGCACAACATCCCTGACGTTCACCCTGCCGCGGTTATCAGCGCGTTTCATCAGAACGTGCGTAACCGCCGCATGCGTGAAGAAATGGCAATGACCAAGATTCGGGACGTCAGCGAGCTCTACGCTCTTGCTGACAAGTGCGCACGCGCAGAAGAGGGGAGGAGACTCCCCGGAGAGGATGCTGGCGCAGGAGGAAGCGACAGCGACGACGCCGCCCCGGCAAAGAAGAGCCGGCGGCGGAACAACAGAAGGAAGGGCAAGAAGGAGGTGCTTGCCGTCGAGAAGACCGGCAAGGAGGCCCCCGCCAAGCAAGCGCAGGCTGGCGGCTCCGGCAAGGAGCCTGCCCCTACTGCGGCGGTCGACAAGCCGGGCAGCTCCGACAAGCAATACTGTAAGATCCACCGCACCAAGGGTCACGATCTCTCCAACTGCAAACGTGTCGAGTATCTCGTCGAGCAGCAGAAAGCTGAGTACGAGAGGCGCGACAAGGAGAAGGCCCAAGGTGGCGGGGAAGAGCCCAGCAAGAAGCGGCCGTTCAACGGCCGGGGAGGACGCCGCGGCAAGGCCAAGCAGCGGCAAGGAGATCGACCTCCCCGGGGCCGCGACAAGGACGAAGAGGACGACGATGAAGACATGGAGGACGAGGATAACAGCGAGCAGGAGTTCCAGAAGGCCACGGAGGTCCTGTGCGTCGACGGTGGCGTCTCCCTGCACACCTCCCACCGCCAGCTCAAGCAGTGGGTGCGTGAGGTGAATGCGGCGGAGCCGCCCGTGGAGTCGCGCAGGCTCCTCAAATGGTCCAGCACGCCCATCATTTTTGATCTTGAGGATCACCCTGACCGCACCACTGCGGTCGGGTGCTTGCCAATGCTGGTCTCACCCACCATCCGCAACCTCAAGGTCACCAAAATGTTGGTTGACGGCGGGGCCGGGCTGAACTTGATCTCCTCTGCTGTGATCAAGAAACTCCAGATTCAAGATGGCGAGCTCGAAGAAACCGGTTCATTCCAAGGAATCAACCCGGGAAGGAGCAAGCCCAAGGGAAAGATTACTCTGCCGGTGACCTTTGGCGGGGAGCTCAACTTCAGAACTGAGCGCATCACTTTCGACGTTGCCGATATTCCATTGCCCTACAATGGAATACTTGGCCGTCCTGCCCTCGCCAAGTTCATGGCGGCTTCCCATTATGCTTACAACGTACTGAAGATGCCGGGGCCGATAAGTGTCATCAATGTCCACGGCGACAAGAAGGACGCGCTTATCTGCGCCGACAAGATCTACCGGGAAGCAGCAGCTGCAACCGAGAAGGATTCTCTTGCCGCTGAAGCTCCTGGGGGGAAGAAGACGAAGACAAAGTCCGGCAAGTGCTCTGGGACCCACTCCGGCAACCGCACCTCTTCGGAGTGCTGCGCTGCCGTCGAGGACGTTCCATCGAGCTCCACCGGCAAGAGTAAGAAAGGAATGGCCGCTCCTCCGGCAACCAAGAAGGTGTCCGCCAAGGAGGACGGCACTGGTGGTACCTTCACCATCAGTGCCACCCTTGACAGCAAATAGGAAAGCGCGCTCGTTGCCTTCCTGCGGGCGAATGTCGATGTGTTTGCCTGGCAACCATCTGACATCCCCGGTGTTCCCAGGAAGGTAATTGAGCACAAGCTTGCTGTCTGTCCTCATGCGCGGCCCATCAAGCAGAAAGTGAGGAAGCAAGCCGTGGAGCGCCAAGAGTTCATCAACGAGGAGATCAAGAAGCTAGAAGCAGCAGGCCTAGTTAGAGGTGTGATCCATCCGACGTGGTTGGCAAATCCAGTCGTCGTGCGCAAGGCCAACGGGAAGTGGAGATTGTGTATAGACTTCACTGATGTGAATAAAGCATGTCCCAAGGATCCATTCCCTTTGCCGCGCATTGACCAGATCGTTGACTCTACTGCCGGATGTGAGCTACTCTGTTTTCTTGATGCATACTCAGGCTATCATCAGATTTTCATGGCCAAGGAGGATGAAGAGAAGACTGCATTTATCACTCCATGTGGCACTTATTGCTTTATTCGCATGCCATTTGGATTGAAGAATGCAGGCTCCACCTTTGCAAGGGTAGTATACACTGCTTTTGAGCCACAGATCCACAGAAATGTAGAGGCTTACATGGATGACATTGTGGTGAAGAGCAAGAGCAAGGAAACCCTGATTCAAGATTTGGAAGAAACGTTTCAGAACCTGCGCAGGATACAGCTCAAGTTGAACCCCGAGAAGTGCGTCTTTGGAGTCCCCTCCGGCAAGCTTCTCGGGTTCTTTGTATCACAGAGGGGGATTGAAGCCAACCCCGACAAGATTAAAGCCATTGAGCAGATAAAGGCCCCAAAGCGCGTCAAGGATGTCAGGAGGCTGGCAGGTTGTGTGGCTGCCCTCAGTAGGTTCATTTCAAAGTCTGCAGAACGCGCCCTACCTTTCTTCAAAATATTGAAGAAGGCAGGTCCCATGAAGTGGACTCCGGAAGCGGAGGCTGCGCTGCAGGATTTGAAACGGTACCTGTCCTCCACTCCAATACTTGTGGCACCTAGACCACAGGAAAAGTTGCTGCTATACTTAGAGGCAACCAACCAAGTGGTTAGTGATGCGTTAGTAGCGGAGAGGGAGTCCGACGAGGAGTCAGCACCACCGGCAAGCGAATCCAGCGACAAGCAGGGGGCTGCTCCGGCAAGCTCTGGCCCCGACAAGGAAGGCACTGCGCAGGAACAGGATGAGGTGCGGAAGAAGATGGTGCAGCGCCCAGTGTATTTTGTGAGCTCCCTTCTCCAGGGAGCTAGATCAAGGTACTCTGGTGTGCAAAAGCTGCTTTTCGGCCTCCTCATGGCCTCAAGAAAGCTGCGCCATTACTTCCAAGCCCATGAGATAACAGTGGTCACTCGCTTTCCGCTGAAGAGGATATTGCATAACCCCGAAGCAACGGGCAGGATCGTCGAGTGGGCACTGGAACTGTCAAGCTTTGGACTCAAGTTTGAAAGCACTTCAACCATACAGAGCCGAGCCTTGGCAGAATTCATAGCTGAGTGGACCCCAACGCCCGAAGAAGAAGTTCAAGAAACAAGTACACCCGTACAAGAAGCTACAAGTGAATGGGTAATGTATTTTGATGGTGCCTTCTCGCTGCAAGGCGCCGGTGCTGGCGTGATACTCATCGCGCCCACCGGAGAGCACCTCAAATATGTTATCCAGATGCACTTTCCCAGGGAGCAAGCGACAAACAACACTGCTGAATATGAAGGCTTGCTCGCCGGCCTCAGGATTGCGGCCGAACTTGGGATCAGGAAGCTGATTGTACGAGGAGATTCTCAGTTGGTGGTCCGGCAAGTCAACAAGAGCTATCAGAGCCCTTTGATGGAAGCTTATGTCGATGAAGTGAGAAAGCTTGAAGAGCACTTTGAAGGTCTACAGATGGAGCACATCCCGAGAGCTCAGAATGAAATTGCAGATGGCCTTTCAAAGTGTGCCGCAATGAAGTTACCTGTGGAACCAGGGACCTTCTTGCTCAAGCTGACTCAACCATCCGTTACACCATCAATTGGACAGTCCAAGAAGAGGAAGTTGGTCTCCGGCGACTACTTGCCGGCGGGTCTTCCTGAAACCGCCGCCAAGGTCCCTAGGATCAACAACCAGAACGCTGAGGAACAGGTCGCTCCTGCAAGCCCTCGGGCTTGTACAGTTGAAGCAAGTGTTCCCGACAAGCCTCGCCCCGGCGAGCTTGCCGGGGGACCATCAGCTCCGGCAGAACCAGAGGTCCTCGCCGTAGAAGCTGAGGTTCCCGCAGCGGCCCTCGAGCCTTTAGTCCTTGCCGTTGAGCCTCAGGCTCCGGCATGGGCACAGCAAATAGTCCGTTTTCTGCAAACTGGAGAACTTCCCGACGACCCTCAAGAGATAGAAAAGATAACCAGGCAGTCAAGTATGTACCAGTTCGTGGATAACGAGCTGTACAGAAGAAGACTCAATGGTGTCAGATTGAAATGCATCTCCAGGGAAGATGGACAGAAGCTGTTGGCGGAAATACACGGAGGCATATGCGGCCACCACATTGGCGCAAGGGCGCTTGCCGGGAAAGCTTTCCGGCAAGGGTTTTTTTGGCAAGAAGCCCTCCAAGATGCAACTGCACTAGTAACCAAGTGTGAAGCGTGCCAGTTCCATGCAAAGCAAATTCATCAGCCAGCTCAAGCTCTCCAAACAATCCCTTTGTCCTGGCCCTTTTCGGTCTGGGGGCTCGATATCCTCGGCCCCTTCCCCCGAGCCGTCGGGGTCTTTGAGTACTTGTACGTTGCAATCGACAAGTTCACAAAGTGGCCAGAAGTGGAGCCGGTGAGGAAGGTGACAGCACAGTCAGCGGTCAGGTTCTTCAGGTCGATTGTTTGCCGTTTCGGGATCCCTAACAGGATCATCACCGACAACGGTACACAATTTACTAGTCGCACCTTCATGCAGTATGTCCAAGACCTTGGCGCCAAGGTCTGTTTCGCTTCTGTTGCTCACCCGAGGAGCAACGGTCAAGCGGAGAGGGCAAATGCTGAAGTGCTGCGCGGACTCAAGACAAGAACTTTTGATAGGCTGCGCAAGTGCGGAAGAAATTGTATAGAGGAGCTACCGGCGGCTCTTTGGTCAATCAGGACGACACCAAGTCGAGCCACCGGACAGACACCCTTTGCTCTAGTCTATGGAGCAGAGGCAGTTCTCCCCACGGAACTCGTATACGGATCTCCTCGAGTGCTCGCTTATGATGAGCTCGAGCAAGAGCAACTGCGGCAAGATGACGCGTTGCTCCTCGAGGAGGGACGTCTCCAGGCTGCTGTACGAGCTGCTCGATACCAGCAAGCTTTGCGCCGCTACCATAGCCGCAAGGTCAAGGCCAGGAGTCTCGAGGAAGGCGACCTTGTTCTTCGGCGTGTTCAATCCGCCAAGAATTCCAACAAGTTGACGCCGAAGTGGGAAGGCCCTTATCGGGTGAGACAAGTCACGAGGCCCGGCGCTGTCCGCCTCGAGACCGAAGAAGGCTTACCGGTGAGCAACTCCTGGAACATAGAGCATCTTCGCAAGTTTCACCCATAAGGCGCGGTTGCCGTGATCCGTTCCGGCAACCACCTTTTGTACAAGCTTTGCCGCTGTTGCATGTAACCCTTTGTACAAAGCCGGGCGCACACCCCGTGCATCAGTAAAGATTTTGTGTTTTTCGCACCGATTGCCTTTCACATGCTTCTCTTTGCTATTTGCATGTTTTGTTTGGCATTTGGTACAACACTCAAATAAACGGTAAGCATTAGCACGCCGAAAGGCCATATACTTGTTTCCCTCTCCCTTTTCTTTCCTCTTAAACAGAAGGAACGTTCCTCGCGCACAAGTTTGCTGGGGGGGAAGGAGGTGGAGGAGGAACCAAGTGTTGTTCAAGAAAGAGAAGCCTTACCGGAAAGCAAACAATATAAGCAAGCAGCATATGAAAGATAAGTTGTTAGAATTTGACCAGTTCAAATTTTAAATTTTAGTTGTCTTCCTTGAACAATCACACTTTGTATGGAAAACCTGTGCGCGGAGGAACCTACCCGTAGCTTGCCGCACCCTTATCTTGTTTTCGAGTTCACTCAACGATTTAAGTGAGCTGCGACAAGTGTCGCGCCCTTGTTTCGTTTCCGAGCACGCTCAGCAAGCTAAGTGCGTTGCGGCTAGCCGCGGCGAGGTTGCTTGCCGGTAAGACCTTGGCCAGCAGGCTGCTTAGAGTCCAGCACTCAGCGCTCGCGGCAAAGGTCCCTTGCCGGCAAGCTTCCCGGGAGCGTAGGGTGAAAAACATACAAAGTCGAGGGTTAAGACAAGGAAGATAACATTGCACTGCTTAATCAAAATGAGATAAATATCTTACAAAGGATAAACTTGTCGCAATGGACTAATAAGTTCATGGTATCATATGCAGCAACAAAAAGATAAAGATAATGGAGCCCTAATCTACGCGGTCGCCCTCCTTCCTGCCGAGCTTAGCCACCTTGGCGATGATGTGGGCGACTTGTTCCTTCAGGGCCTCCGTGTTCGCATCAGCCGGCAAGCTGCGAAGAACGTTGGTGAGATTGATCCCCGGGTTGCGGTACACGATCTTCGTCAGCACCCGCTCCAGAGTTCCCGCGCAGAGCAGGCGCGACTCCTCGGCCAGCCGCGCGGGGATTTGGTCCCGGAGACCTGCCAGGGCCGGCGCGATCCCTCTGAAGAAGAGGCTGAGCTTGGCGCTGTGCGGGAGATCCGGATCCGGCGAGTAGATGAGATGTTCGACCTTCAGCGCCAGCAGCTCCTGGTCAATGTTGGACGCAGAAGAAACCAAGTCTTCGGTCCATACCTCAATGGTTTGGCGGAAGAGCTCGGATGCTTTGTTGACGCTGTCCACCAGGGTCCGCTCCTTGCGGAGTTCCTCCTTCAGTTTGTTCTCCTGAGCCCGGGCAGCATCGAGTGAATCCTTCAGAGTGGTGACCTTCAGCTCCAAGTCCTCGATGGAGTCCTTGGCGGCCTTCAACTCGTCGCCCCTCTTGGAGAGGCTCACCTGGAGCTCAGAGTTTGTGTGGGCGTCCTTCTCGCGCTCCGTGATGAGCGCGGCAACCTTCTCCGCGCTCACCTTCAGCGCCTTCTCCAGCTGCTCAACCTTGGCGGCGAGCTCCTTCTTGGCGTCTTCCGCGGCAACCGCGGCGGCCTTCGCCTCCTTCAACTCCCCGCCAAGGGCCGTCTCGCGAGCGGCAAGGTCCTCTTCATGGGAGTCGAGCTCGACCTTCCGCTGCGCGAGCTCGCCTTCTCGCCGGGACAGCTCCACCCCGGCGAGCCGCTGCTGTTCCTCCGCTTCAGCCTTCTCGAGCACCCACTCCTGGTACTCGCCGGCGAGACGCTCGCGCTCCTCCGCCACCTCGCGGAGGGCCGCCTGGTTGGCGGCGCTGAGCTCCGCCGCACGCTTCTCCATTTCCGTGGCGGCCTTGGCGGCGAGGGCTTCCCGGGAGGCGAGCTTCGCCTGCCTGGCCCGGTAAAGGGCCAGGAGCTGGTGGAGCAGCTTCTCCTCCTCGGGCCCCTCACTCCCACCGGGCGCCTCGACGATCTTCAGGCCCGCGGAGGCGAGGACTTCTCCGTCAAACGCCTCGCCCTCCGCGGGAGCTCGTGATGAAGACCCCCAAGGCATCTGGATGAAGACGCCGTTGGGGGCCTCAAGGTAGTACCCCTGCTCCTTGCTGGCGGAGGGGTCGGCGGCCGGTGCAGCATCTGATGCTCCCGCCACCTCCGGGTCGGCGGTGCGGTCGCCGTCCCCCTCCCCGGCCGCTGCGTCCGCAGCCGGAGCAGTCTCCTGCGCGGCCGGCTCGGCGGCCTCGGCCATCTCCACGGTGGCAGGGACGTCACCGCCGCCGCCCTGCGCGCCCTCCTCCTCGAGGTTGATAACCTCCGTCTCCATGGGCTCAGGAGGAGGAAGATCTAAGAAGAAAAAGAAGAAAAAGAAATTCAAGATTCAAGCAAATATCCAAAAAGAAACGAAGCCAAGAAGACAAGCTACAGAACATACCTTGGCGGACGTCCTCAGCGGCGGGCTCCCTCGTCGGGGAGCTCGGCCTTGGCGGAGTGGCCACCCTCGCCGAGCTGCTCGCCCTTGGCGGGGTACTCTGCCTTGACGGAGTACCCGCCCTTGGCGGAGAGCTCTCCCTTGCCGGAGAGCTCTGCCTTGGCGGGGACGGCGGGGCCTGCGGCTCCTCGATGACGGTCTCCGGGCGCTCTTCCCGCTGTGGCTCCACCTCTGCGCAAATCAAGAGAAGAAACATCAAGATATGAAGACAAGACCAATCCTCAGGCGTACCCCGATAAGCGAAAGAATAGACCCCCAGACTTACGCTGGGGGCTGCGCTGGGGGCTGCTCCTCGGAGCAGCGCTCGGGTCCGGCAGGCTCGGCTCCGGCACACCTCCTGCTGCCGCGGCAGCTGAGTCTTCCGCGGCCTCGACTGCGGGCGCCTTGGCTTTCTTCGCCACGCGCTGAGTCAAGGTCCTGAAATCAAAGCAATGAACAGAGTCAGCATCAACATAAACCAAGACAAAAACCGAGAAGGTGTAAGATCTTAGACTCTTACTCCTGGTCCTCCTCGTCGTCCTCGCTCAAGGCGGAGAAGTCGTACTCCACCGTCGGCGCGTCGGCGCGAGGAGCGGAAGATGAAGATTCCCTCGCGCGCTTGGTGGTCCCTGGGGCTGGGGGCTGTGAAGACCCAGCCCCAGCGGTAGCCGGCGCCCGAGGAGCGGGCGGAGCCGTTGCTCCGCTCCGAGAAGACCCCTGTCGGCTCGGCGCCGGCCTGCGAGGCGCCTCCGTCGTGGCCTGCGCGCGGGTTGCCTCTGCTGTGGCTGATGCGCCGGTCGGCCTTAGCGCGGCTTGGCTCCCCCGGGGAGCTGCCCGGCGAGCTGGCTGTTGCCGGGGCGCCTGCGCCCTCTCCCCCGTCGCCGTCTTGCGGAGACGCTTTGGTGGGGACTGCCTCGGGCTTGCCGGGGGCGGGGAGCTCTCCGACGAGGAGAGGTCGTCGGCGTAGAGCTCCGTAGATCTGCCGGAGTCCTCGTCCTCCTCCTCCTCCTCTTCCCCGGCCGGCTCACTGGTCCCAGCGCCCTGCGCTGCGACCCCTTTTCTCTTGCCGCCTCCGCCCCTCGTGGCGCCTCTGCTCCCTCCAGCGGCACCCTCCATCGCCGCGGCCTCGGCCGCGATTCCATGGATCCCGGAGTGCCTCAGGGAGGGGACCCCGGCGAGCGCGTCGGGAGGGAGCTGCAGCAACCTGCGGATCTCCGCCTCCTCCGCCTGGGCGGACGCATCCGCAACTTCCGCCTCTTCCGGCGTGTATCCAAAAATTCCTGCCGCTGCGGCTGCAGCGGCCTCTTCAGCCCGAGAAGCCATATAGGCAATCTCCTGGTCGGTGGTGTCCCGCGTGTGCTCCTTGAGGTCGTTCTTGTTCTTCGCCACCTCCGCGAGGTTGTCGTAGAAGTTGAGGACGTCGATGGGCTTGGGAGCGATCCACGTGCGGTCCACGCCGTGCGAGTCACACATGGGCATCATGGCGAGGATCCGGTCCCGGACGATGTTGTTGCAGAGCGGCACCACTTCCCGGGGAGGCCTGAACCACTCAGGGTGTGCCGGGTCGTACTTGAAGAGTTCCCGGACCATCCCCTTCAGCTCCAGCGTGGTGAAGTTGAAGTTGAGCCCGGGGCGCAGCCTCATTATGTCTGCCGGGCCGCCGTACTCCCAGGCTGACCTCTTCCGGTCTTGGAGAGGGGCGATGCGCCGGCGGAGGAAGTCTGCGCCCACCTCTGCAACTGACAGCTTGGCCATCCGAAGACGAAGAATCCGGACGAGGGCGATGTCGAGCTTGATGTCGTCAGAATCTAGCTCACTCCAGTCCCTGCCGCGCACGATGGGCGTTGTGCGCGGCGCGGTGAAGGCTTGCGGCTGGTCTTCGACGATCCAGCACCACTCCGCTCGCCATTCCTCCCACTTGCCGCGGAGCTCCCCCGGCAAGTACGCCCCCTTTTTATTCAGACGGAAAACCCAAGAAATTCCTCCGGAGAGGGGGGCATCGGCCTCGGCTCTAGGAGTGAGGAAGTGCCTAAAGAGCGCTACGTTTGGGTGTACTCCTATGAAGTTTTCGCACATGTGTGCGAAAACCGCCATGGTGAGGATGGCGTTGGGGGTGAAGTCAAGCAGATGGAGGCCGTATGTGTTCATAATGTCGCAGAAGAAGTTTGAGAAAGGAGGGCAGAGACCACAGTGAAAAAAGGCTGCGAAGAAGTAGTACCCGCCGGGATAGCTGTCCTTGGCGGCGGCCGGATATGCTCGCGTGCGGGGATGCGCGTTGGTTTCCTTGGCCCAGAACAAGTAATACTTGTTCCAGAGCTCCCGCACGCCGAGCTTCGGCGGGAAGACGAGATGCTTCTTCCGGTACGCGGCGAGCTTCGCCGCTTGCTCCGATTTCTCCCTCTTGGCCTTCTCCGCCTTCGCCTTGTCGGTCTTCGGGGCCATGGCGGGCGCGGCGGAAGGAAGGAGGGGCGAAAGGTCCGACGACGCCGGAGATGCAGACGGCGGCGGCGGAGGCGTGGAAGCAGAGCGCAAGAGAATCTTTGGAGAAGGAAGACGATGCAATGAAAGCGCAAGGAGGGGAACCGCGCCCGCTTCCTCTGCTTTTATGGGGGAGTGGGGGGCGTTTCGCCCTTTCCATTAAGAGATCGTGGGCACGTCCCATCCCACGACGCCGCGATCGACGCGTGCCGTTATAGTGGGGTGCGGCGGATACGGAAGTGGATTCGGCGCGCCGCGGGCCGCGGGTGCCCGTGCACTGTTTTGGGCCTGGCCCAACAGCGCTCGGCACCGTGTGTGGCCCAGGCCCGGGGGCTCCTGTCGGTGTACTAAGGTAGGGGTACCTCAGTACCCCAACTTGTGCACGGGCGGTTGCAGCTTCCCGCGGCAAGGTTTACCGCGTGCTCGCCGGAGACCTTCCTGCCCCCTATTAAACCATTCAAAAACAAAGTATACAAGACATAAGACCGAGACCCCGGCAAGAGGAGCTTGCCGGGAAGGCCATACCAGGCTCAAGACTGCCCCACTAGCCCAGGACCCTGGCAAGAGGAGCTTGCCAGGAAGATTAGAAGACACGCCTCGGCGCTATATGCGCCCCGGCAAGGGCCCGGGGAGCGGCAAGCTCCCGGGCCCGACAAGATCAAGGCCCCGGCAAGGTGCTTGCCGGGAAGGCTGCGCTGTGTGCCCGCGCTCCAGCTCATCGGCCCACGCGTCGCCCTGGGGCCTATCCAAGGACGCGTGGCGGATGGCTGTGCAGCCTGGGGTACACGGTGGCACTCCACGGTGATGGATCCATCGCCGTGGCAGACGGAGATGCAAGAGCGGGAGCTTTTGGGGTCGACGGCGACGGGCATTAAATGCCCTTGTCCCCCACTGTCAAAGTAGGTATAGACCACTGTTCTGCACTGTAGCTCCACTGTTCCCGCACTGTTACAACTACCACCTCTTTTACGTTTTTACCCCTTTCTCCTACGTTGACACCTGTCGGTGACCCCTTGCACTATAAAAGGAGGCCCATGCACAACGTGGAGGGGGTTTGGAACCTAGATCACTCTCACGCTCGGTGCAGCTGTTTCTTCAAGCTCCCGAGCACTCAAACTCAATACAACCAAGCAGGAGTAGGGTTTTACGCGTCTACCGCGGCCCGAACCTGGGTAAAACTGCCCGCGTGCTCGCTACGATCTGCTCTTCATGCTCCCTCCGCCCTCGTACCGCACAGACAAGGGGCTCCGGTCCCATAGGTGTTCGTGGTGGGCAGTTTCCCCCGACACAATAGTGCTCGCACCTTGTCCTAATTAGCTCGGATTTCCATGGGTTATCATTGCATTACATATGTTTCAACCAAGTGTCACAAAGGGGTACCTCTATGCCACCTGTACAAAGGTCCAAGGAGATAAATCGCATTTGATTTCTTGTTTTTGATAGATCTCAACTTGAGGACATCCATACCGGGACAACATAGAAAATAGATGATGGACTCCTCTTTAATGCATAAGCATATTCTCATAAGAGATTGATGATTAATGTCCAAGCTAAAACTTCCACCATGATGCATGGCTTTGGTTGGCGGCCCAATGTTCTTCTCTAACAATATGCATACTCATTCAACCCACGGCAAATCACCCTTACTTCAGACAAGACGAACATGCATAGCAACTCACATGATATTCAACAAAAGTGTGACAGTTGATGGCGTCCCTAGAAACATGGTTACCGCTCAGCAAGCAACTTATAAGAAATAAGATACATAAGCAACATATTCTTTACCACAATAGTTTTTAAGCTACTTTCCCATGAGCTATATATTGCAAAGTTAGTTCGCTTAGTACAGGTGGAGGTTAGCAAAAGACTGGGAGCGACCAACTAAGAGAGCAATGACGGTCATAATCATGCAGAGCGACAAAGCAATATTGAGTCAGGCATGGAAGTTATATCGCTACTCAGAAATAAAAGATCATCAAGGCTTGACAGACTTTCTTTACAGTCTTAAATATGCGTGAGCATATGCCAAGTCAATCAAAATAAATTCTCGAAGGAAGATATTACTAAACCATACCACATCATTGGCAAACAAATCATGTTGGTACTCCAATAACACATTGGGAACCCCCCAGCTATTTGAGATTAACCATAAGAAAACCTGAACCACTAAGCGCCATCATGCAAGTAGCATCTTTATCATAGACATATTAACCAATGCAACGGGAGCAAACTCTCTTAATAAGGTGAGCATGATAATTAAAGAGAGTTCAAGCAACCAACTAAACAAAAGCTCTTCAAAAAGATAAGCATGAATACTAAGAGCAGAGCATGATAGTAGCTATTAAAAGACAAAGAACACACACAGCAAAGATAGACATGAAAATTCTATGTTATGTTCTAGGTAGAAGTGGAGCGTGTTTCTCTCCCACATAAAGAAAGCTGAGTTCCGACTCGTTATGAAAAACTAAAAAGAAAACTAAAAACAAGACGCTCCAAGCATAGCACATAACACATGAAGTGATAAAAATATAGCGGAACGAAAGACGAACTGATAATGTTGATGGAGAAGGGGATGCACGGGGGCATCCCCAAGCTTAGACACTTGAGTCTCCTTGAATATTTCTTGGGGGTGCATGGGGGCATCCCCAAGCTTGAGCGCTTGACACTCCTGAATCTTTTTATCATCTTCCCTCGCACACTTGAAAACTCCCTTCATACATAACTCATCATAATCTGATTAGCGAGGTTAGTACCCTTAATAAAATAATTGCACCTTGCTGGAAATAAAAATATTCTTGAAGTTCTACTGTTTCTCAAGATTTCCAAAAGGTTTTTGCAAAGAAAAAGCAAGCTCTTGATTTGCAAAATGAAGGAAAGGCAAAACAGGACAGAATCTGTGAAAAACAGAACAGCAGGTAGTAATTGATTTGTTCGGGGTACTTCTGCAACTCAAATCAAAAAACTCAGAACAGACGCTCGAAAGACAGTTATATAGAGAACGCTGTCGGAAAAATTCAGACTAAAAAGATGATCTGGTGATTTTATACGAATTTTTCTATCCAAGGACAGAATCTGTTTCCTGGACAGCACCTCACAACTTTTGAACTTTCTAGCAATCAGAGGCTATACTTGGCACAAATATGAAAAGCAAAGATACAATGATGATGCTACAGCAGTAAACAACATCAAGACACAACAAAAGCAAAAAAAATTATTCATGTGGGCTGCCTCCCAAAAGCGCTTTCTTTTATGCCTTTAAGCTAGGCATAATGCAAATAGATCAAGATTTATCAAGAGTAAAAGAATAGCTAGCCCGTACAACGGACTCAAAAGGTAACTTGATCTTCTTACGAGGGAAGTGTTCCATCCCTTTCTTGAGAGGAAACTGAAATTTTATATTACCCTCTTTCATGTCAATGATAGCACCAACGGTGCGTAAAAAGGGACGTCCCAAAATAATTGGACAAGAAGGATCACATTCAATATCCATAGTAGTGAAATCAACGGGAACGTAATTATCATTAAAAACGATAAGAACATCGTCGATCCTCCCCAAAGGTTTCTTTATGGAAGAATCAACGAGACGAACACCAAAAGAACAAGAATCGAAAGGTTTCAATTTAAGCATATCATATATTCTTTTGGGCATAACAGAGGTACTAGCTCCAACATCACATAATGCATAGCAAGAGAAGTCATTCAATTTAATTTTTATGATAGGATCCCAACCATCTTCTAGCTTTCTATGTATGGAGGCTTCTACTCTAAGTTTCTCCTCCCTAGCTTTGATGAGAGCATTAGTGATATGCTCTGTGAAGGCAAGGTTAAGCGTGCTAGTGCGGGGATCTCTAGACATCTTGTGAAGGAAATCAATAACTTCGGTAAGAGTGCAATTATCAAAATCAAGGTCACGAGCATCAACTAAAGTGGTAGTGGTGTCCTTAAGGTTCACTTGTTTGGTAGTTTCTATAGTCATAGCATCACCATTAATAGGTCCAATGGGACCAGGAGTACATTGGGTGCTAAGAGTTTGGATATCCTCAACAACTTGGATAGTAGCAACAGTGTGGTGGGTAGGAAGGCTCTTAATTCTCTCTTCTTCCTCCCTTTCTCTAGCCCATCTCTCTTTAAGTTTAGCCATCATCCTAATGTTTTCATTGATTTGTACTTGAATAGCATTTATAGGAGTGACTTCCCTCTCCTCAAGAGGAGAAGTTTTAATTTTTAGCAATTTTACCTCATTGGCTAAATGGTCTACCTTAAAAGAAAGATCATCTAGTTTATGTAGTTTTTCTTCTACACTTTTATTAAAGGCTTTTTGGGTAGTGATGAAATCTTTAAGCATAGTCTCTAGTTCAGTAGTGGAGTTCTTGGTACTAGGATAAGCATTGTTGTTCCCATAAGAATTAGAGGGGAACGGTCTAGGATTGTTACCAAAGTTACTCCTATAAGCATTGTTATTAAAATTGTTTCTAGAGATAAAGTTCACATCTACTTGTTCTTGAGCAATCAAAGAATTTAAAGGAACATCACGAGGATCAACAGAAGATTGCTTCGAAAGTAGAGACATGATCAAGTCAACTTTTTCATTAAGGGAGGAAATCTCCTCGACAGAGTTTACCTTCCTACCTGTTGGAGCTCGTTCGGTGTGCCATTGGGAATAGTTGGTCATCATCTCATCGAGAAGCTTCGTGGCAGCACCAAGTGTAGTTGACATAAAAGTTCCTCCCGCGGCCGAATCTAACAAGTTCCGCGAGGTAAAGTTCAAGCCTGCATAAAAAGTTTGGATAAACATCCAAGTAGTCAAACCATGAGTAGGGCAGTTCTTGATAAGAGATTTCATACGTTCCCAAGCTTGGGAAACGTGTTCATTATCCAATTGTTTAAAATTCATTATGTTACTTCTAAGTTGGATAATTTTAGCAGGTGGATAGTATTTTCCAATAAAAGCATCTTTGCACTTGTCCCATGAATCTATGCTATTTCTAGGCAAAGACTGAAACCAAATTTTAGCTCCTCCTCTCAAGGAGAAAGGAAAAAGCTTAAGCTTAACAATATTACCATCTATTTCTTGGTACTTTTGCATATCACAAAGTTCAACAAAGTTGTTTAAGTGTAAAGTAGCATCATCTCCAGCACAGGAGAATTGTTCTTTCATGACTAAGTTCAGTAAAGCAGGTTTAATTTCATACGAAGGTGCTGAAGTGGCAGGTGTAGTGATAGGTGTGCTGATAAAGTCATCGTTGTTGTGACTGGTGAAGTCACACAACTTGGTGTTCTCGGTGGAACCCATAGTAGCAAGCAAGCAAGATAACTATTTTGTGATTTTCGATAAAGATACTAAAGCAAAAACTGAAAGGTAAACTAACAAGACTAGAAAGCAAAGGTAAAAGATAGCATGCAACTCCCCTATCCTGAAGAGTGGAGTCCCCGGCAACGGCGCCAGAAAAACTCCTTGATGGGCCTCTAACCCCTCGTTGGTTACCCCAAGTGGAAGGTGTAAGATGCAGAGTTGTGGAAGTTTTTCCCTTAGCAAAGATGCCAAGGATCGAATACCCAGAGACTCCTAGGTTCAACAAGTAGGTGTCAACTGCTAACGGCGCCAGATATTAGCAATCAACGTGGACCTGCACACAGATACAAATAACTTTGCTCCCAACGAGTACAGAGAGGTTGTCAATCCCTCCGGCCTTGTAGTTCACAAAGGATTAAACGCAAATGATAGTAGTGATAGATAATGTTTTGCAATAGTAAATAAAAGTGAAAAGTAAATAGCGGATGTGATCAATGATGGTAATATGGACCGGAGTCTCATGATGTTCACTAGTGATGTCTCTCTCCCAAAAGACGATAAAACAGCTATGTGAGGTAAACGAATTACAGCTGGCAAGTCACAGGACCACGAACGCAAACCAATGCTGACTACATTGCAAGTAAGGTTGAGGTTCAAAGCATGGGCGGTATGCCAAAGTAAGTAGACCGAAATCCATCAATATCTACTACTAATCATCCACCTTGAGATATCTATCCAGAACATCTCGCTGGTATTAAGTTGCGAGCCCCACCCATAGTGTAAACTCAAAGCAACAGACAACTGCATTAAAAGAACTTTGCGTAAAGTAAACAATCCTTGCACCCGCGGGCACAAGCACCGTTGTTTTCCCCCTTGTGGCAACAGCACATCCCCTAGACTCATGTTTCTGTCACTCAAGCTAGTCATCGAGGGGCATGAACCCACAATCGAGCATAACGTTCCCTCTTGGAGTCACTACCTACTACTTGGCCAAAGCAATAAATAACAACGGAGAACATGCAAGAATTACTTATGAACATAAATATAAAAGAGGTAGATCAAATATATTACTCAAGATCAATCTGAACATAATCTCATAATCCATCGGATCCCAGCAAACTCAACATAACAACAGCATAAGGATTACATATGTGCCTCGATCATGTAGGGCAGCTCACGAGGACTAATTAGTGAAGCACAAGAACGGGAGGAGAACATCACATAGCTACTGGTCATGGACTCATGGTCCAAGGGAGACTACTCACAACTCATCCGGGAGGCGTCCATGGTGGTGGAGAGGCTCCCGATGGTGACCCTCCCCTCCGGCAGGGTGCCGGGAAGAGTTCTCCTGGTGCTCCCGATCTTGGAAGCGGCGGCGGCGGCGGAACAGAGATGAGATTGCGAAAAAGAGTTCCCGTCCCGAGGGTTTCGAAGGACGCTCTAAATATATGCCAAAGGGGGGCACCAGACGGGCCTCGGGGGGCCCAGGCGCCCCCCCGGCACGGCCCAGGGGGGGCGCGCCGCCAGGGCGCCTGGAGCC
>LR738713.1:552828422-552860964 GCA_902687465.1 Secale cereale | reverse complement strand
CCCCCCCCCCCGGCTGTACTTCGGGCGTAAGGAAGTTTCCAGAACGCTGATTTTTTATATAATTTTTCTGGATTTTTCCTGGCAGTTCTCGTAACGTGAAAACCTGAAATACAAAAACAGCCGAAAACAGAAACTGGCACCGGGGTGCACTGGATTAGTAGGTTAGTCCAAATATGATCAAAAGTGTATGGAAGTGTATGAATATCATAGCAATATCACCCAAAAGTGGCATGGAGCAAGCAGAAATTATAGATACTTTTTGGACGTATCAAGTGGTATACTTTCATTGTCAACATAACAACCAAGAATCTCGATATCTCCCATGCTACGCACATTATAGACGGTTCCCAAATAGAATGGTAAAGTTTATACTCCCCCAACCACCAACAAGCACACTCCACGGCTAGCCCAAAACAACGGGTACCGTCCAAACCAGCAACAACCCTGGGGGAGTTTTGTTTAATTATTATGATTTTGAGCATGGGACTAGGCATCCCGGTTACCAGCCATTTTCTCATGAATGATGAGCGGAGTCCACTCATCGTGAGAATAACCCACCTAGCATGGAAGATATAGACAGCCATAGTTGATACATGAGTTGTTCGAGCATACAAAACAGAATTTCATTTGAAGGTTTAGAGTTTGGCACATACAAATTTACTTGGAACGGCAGGTAAATACCGCATATAGGAAGGTATAGTGGACTCATGTGGAATAACTTTGGGGTTTATGGAAGTGGATGCACAAGCAGTATTCTCACTTAGTACAGGTGAAGGCTAGAAAGAGACTGGCAAGCGACCAGCTAGAGAGCAACAACGGTCATGAACATGCATTAAAATTAATCAACAATGAATGCAAGCATGAGTAGTATATAAATCACCATGAACATAAATATCGTGAATGCTATGTTGATTTTGTTTCAACTACATGCGTGAACATGTGCCAAGTCAAGTCACTTAAATCGTTCAGAGGAGGATACCACCCATCATACCACATCACAACCATTTTAATATCATGTTGGCACGCAAGATAGACCATTATAAACTCTCGGCTAATTAAGCATGGCATAAGCAGCTCTGATCTCTAATTGTCATTGCAAACATGTTTCATTCATAACAAGCTGAATCAAGAACGATGAGCCAACATATTTACAAAAACAAGAGAGGTCGAGTTCATACCAGCTTTTCTCATCTCAATTAGTTCATCATATATCATCCTTATTGCCTTTCACTCGCACGACCGAACGGTGTGGATAATAATAATAGTGCACATGCATTGGACTAAGCTGGAATCTGCAGGCATTTAATACAAGGGATAAGACACGGTAATATGGCTCAAGGTTAAATCAACAACAAAGCATATGAGAGCCACTAAGCATTTTCAATCATGGTCCTCTACTCTTAACCCCTAAAGAAAAGAAAAGAAACTATTTACACGGGAAAGCTCCCAACAAGCAAAAAGAAGAACGGGAAATCTTTTTGGGTTTTCATTTTTAGTTACTACTACAAGCAAAGAAAGTAAACTAGCTAGAAGCTACAACTAATAATTTTTTTTCTGGGTTTTTCTAGCACACAAGAAAAAGACTAAGAAAAAGAAATTGAAACTAAGCATGAATGGTACAGTGAAAGAGTGTGAGCACCGACAACTAGAATAAGTGTGTGAACATGAATGCAAGTCGGTGAGAAACACGTACTCCCCCAAGCTTAGGCTTTTGGCCTAAGTTGGTCTATGGCCAGTATTGGCCTGGCGGATATCCAAAGTTGTAGTTGGGGTCGTACTGAGACGCAGCAGATGCTGCATGCTGAGCTGCAGCTCGAAGGCGGGTTGCTTCCGTCATGTTATAATAGGCATTTACCTCCTCCATAGTTATAGTGTATCTTCCTTTTTCCTGAAAGTTAAACAAAGTAGAGGCAGGAAGAACAATAGGGATGGCATGCTGCCGGTTAAAGATTAGTCGATATTTGAGGGTTTGATTATCCCACTCTATAAACCGGTGACTAGCCATAGCATGGCAATCAAAATAAGCGGGAGGTAAAGGTTCATCATAAGTGTGCACAGACACACCAAGATAGCGGGCTATGCGAGAAGCATAGATCCCACCAAATAAATCTCAATGCAAACCATTATGGTGTAGTCTACGTGCAATAATAGCTCCTAGACTATATTGCCTATCACCTAGTACAGCGCTCATGAGAACACTAAGATCAAGGACACACATGTGACAAGTCTCATCATTGCCGTTTATGCATCTACTGATAAAGAGAGCAAAGTAATGAATAGCAGGAAAATGTATGCTCCCCGTGGTAGCTTGTGTGACGTCCCTGGATTCCCCCACTGTAATACTAGCTAGGAATTCTCTAAATTCAGATTTGCGAGGATCACTCATACTGCCCCACTGTGGGAGCTTGCAGCAACATTAAAATCCTCTAAGTCCATGGTATAAGATTTATCATAAAGGTCAAACAGGATAGTGTGAGAATTACGTGAAGATGAAAATTTAAACCTTCTCACAAAGCTATCAGTTAAGCCACGGTATTGAGGAAACTTATCTTGCATGAAGTCCTCGAGGTCAGCGTTCCGCACATATGCGTAAAATTCATCTTTGATGCCCGCTTGACCCATAAATTCATTTGACGGTCATTCAGAAGGCCGCACATCAGCATCCCTCGGTGGTTCATCGTCCGGCTCACGGAACGCGAGCCTCGGTTCTTGCTTCCTTGAAGGACCACCTTGGAAGTTTCTCCTAGACATTTTTCTGAATTTTTCTGAATTTTTTAGTAACTCACAATAAAAGTTAACCAAACTCAACAAGATTGATAGCAACAACTCCTACTAGTGCCTAGAGGCTATATCATGCATTAGAACTACTTGGGACCAAGAAAATTTGACATGCAAGCTCAAGAACAAGGTCACCATAGCAGCATAAATTTGCAAAAAGTAAAGCACTAGAACAAAAACTAATTGGACCAACGGAGGAGTCACATACCAAGGAACAATCTCCCCAAACAGTTTGGTGAATGGTGCTTTGAGCAAGGAGATCGAAAATGGCAGGAAAATGAGCTAGAACTCGGGTTTGAGCTGGTTGAGGATTTTTTTGGGAGGAAGAAGAAGAGCATGGGTGAAAGGATAAGTGGAGGGGGCCACATGGGGCCCTCGAGGCAGGGGGGCGCGCCCTGGGTAGGGGGGCGCGCCCTGTGCCCTCGTGGCCACGTGCTGGCTCCCCTCGCTGTGTGTTCAGTGCCATATTTTCTTAAATATTCTAGAAAAAATCATATTCATTTTCATGGCATTTGGAGAACTTTTATTTTCGGGATATTTTTTATTGCACGGATAAGTCTGGAAACAGACAGACAATGCTATTTTTTTATTTAACCTAATTAACAGAAAGTAAAAGGAGGGTACAGAAGGTTTGTGCTATCTAGATTCACCTATCCCATGCTTATCAAAAGGAATCCATTAACAAGGTTGATCAGGTCTTGTTAATAAACTCTTCCCGAGTAACATGAAACTGGAGAATTTTCGAATAACACTATGTTACCTCAATGGGGATATGTATGTCCCCAACAAGAATAATGTCATATGCCTTCTTGATAGTAGGAATAGGAAACTCAAAACCTCCAATAGTAATAGTCGAAGTTTTTCCAATATAATTGATACTATGAACCTGAGGTTGTTTCCTCGGAAAGTGTACCGTATGCTCATTACCATTGACATGAAAAGTGACATTGCCTTTGTTGCAATCAATAACAGCCCCTGCAGTATTCAAAAAAAGGTGTTCCAAGAATAATAGACATACTATCATCCTCGGGAATATCAAGTATAACAAAGTCCGTTAGAATAGTAACATTTGCAAATACAACATGCACATCCTCACAAATACCGACAGGTATAGCAGTTGATTTATCAGCCATTTGCAAAGATATTCCAGTAGGTGTCAACTTACTCAAGTCAAGTCTACGATATAAAGAGAGAGGCATAACACTAACATCGGCTCCAAGATCACATAAAGCAGTTTTAACATAGTTTCTCTTAATGGAGCAAGGTATAGTGGGTACTCCTGGATCTCCTAATTTCTTAGGCATTCCACCCTCAAAACTGTAATTGGCAAGCATGGTGGAAATTTCTACTTCAGGTATCTTTCTTTTGTTGGTAATAATATCTTTCATGTACTTGGAATAATGATTTGTTTTAAGCACATCAGTCAAACGCATACGCAAAAAGATAGGTCTAATCATTTCAGCAAAGCGCTCAAAGTCCTCATCATCCTTTTTCTTGGATGGTTTCGGAGGAAAAGGCATGGGTTTTAGAACCCATGGTTCTCTTTCCCTACCGTGCTTCCTAGCAACAAAGTCTCTTATCATAACATTGATTCTTTGATTGTGGGTTATCAAGATCAACAGCAGGTTCAATCTCTACATCATTATCATTGCTAGGTTGAGCATCATCAGGAACATCATTATTAGTATTATCACTAGGTTCATGTTCATTACCAGATTGTGTCTCAACATCAGAAACAGATATATCATTGGGATTATGAGGTGTGTCAGCTACAGGTTCACTAGAAGCATGCAAAGTTCTATCATTTTTCTTTTTCTTCTTCTTAGAAGAACTAGGTGCATCTAAATTAGCTCTCTGAGAATCTTGCTCAATTCTCTTAGGGTGGCCTTCAGGATACAGAGGTTCCTGAGTCATTTTACCACCTCTAGTTGCAACTCTAACAGCATAGTCATTATTCTTACTATTTAATTCGTTGAGCAAATCATTCTGAGCCTTAAGTACTTGTTCTACTTGAGTGGTGACCATGGAAGCATGTTTACTAATAAGTTTCAGTTCACTTTTAGCACTAGACAGATAATCACTCAAGCGTTCAATCATATAAGCATTGTGTTGTAGTTGTCTACCAACATAAGCATTGAAGTTTTCTGTTTCACAATAAAATTGTCAAACTCGTCTAAACAGTGGCTAGCAGACTTATAATGAGGAATATCACCTTCATCAAATCTATAAAGAGAATTTACCTTGACTACCTGTGTCGGGTTATCAAGACCATGTATTTCTTTAATAGGCGGTAAATTCTTAACATCTTCAGCTTTAATACCTTTTCTTTCATAGATTTCTTTGCCTCTTGCATATCTTCAGGACTGAGAAATAGAACACCTCTTTTCTTCGGAGTTGGCCTAGGGGCTGGTTCAGGAAGTGTCCAATTATTTTCATTGGCTAGCATATTATTCAATAGTAATTCGGCTTATTCAACTGTTCTTTCCCTGAAAACACAACCAGCACAACTATCCATGTGGTCTCTAGAAGCATCGGTTAGTCCATTATAAAAGACATCAAGTATATCATGCATCTCAAGAGGATGATCAGGCAAAGCATTAAGTAACTGGAGAAGCCTCCCCCAAGCTTGTGGGAGACTCTCTTCTTCAGTTTGAGCAAAGCTATATATTTCCCGTAAGGCAGCTTGTTTCTTATGAGCGGGAAAATATTTAGCAGAAAAGTAATACATCATATCCTCGGGACTACGTGTTGGGGAACGTAGTATTTTCAAAAGTTTCCTACGATCACGCAAGATCTATCTACTAGATGCATAGCAACGAGGGGGAGAGTGTGTCTACGTACCCTCGTAGACCGGGAGCGGAAGCGTCTAGTGACGCGGTTGATGTAGTCGAACTTCTCCGCGATCCAACCGATCAAGTACCGAACGTACGGCACCTCCGCGTTCGGCACACGTTCAGCTTGATGACGTCCCACGAGCTCTTGATCTAGTTGAGCTTCATGGGAGAGTTTCGTCAGCACGACGCCGTGATGACGGATATGATGAAGTTACCGGCGCAGGGCTTCGCCTAAGCACTGCAACGGTATAACCGAGGTGTGTTTCTGTGGAGGGGAGCACCGCACACGGTTGGGAGAGATCAACTGATCAACTTGTGTGTCCTAGGGTGCCCCCTGCCCCCGTATATAAAGGAGCAAGGGAGAGGCCGGCCCTAGAGGGGGCGCGCCAAGTGTGGGGAGTCCTACTAGGACTCCCAAGTCCTAGTAGGATTCCCCTTTCCTTTCCGGAGTAGGAGAGAAGGAAAGAGGGGGAGAGGGAGAAGGAAAAGGGGGCTGCACCCCTTGTCCAATTCGGACCAGAAGGGGGCGCGCGCCTCCTTCCTTTTGGCCTCTCTCCTCTATTCCCGTAACTCCCCGGTACTCCGAAAATAGCCGAATCACTCGGAACCTTTCCGATGTCCGAATATAGTCGTCCAATATATCGATTTTTATGTCTCGGCCATTTCGAGACTCGTCGTCATGTCCCCGATCTCATTCGGGACTCCGAACTCCTTCGGTACATCAAAACTCATAAACTCATAATAAAACTGTCATCGAAACCTTAAGCGTGCGGACCCTACGGGTTCGAGAACTATGTAGACATGACCGAGACACGTCTCCGGTCAATAACCAATAGCGGAACCTGGATGCTCATATTGGCTCCCACATATTCTACGAAGATCTTTATCGGTCAAACCGCATAACAACATACGTTGTTCCCTTTGTCATCGGTATGTTACTTGCCCGAGATTCGATCGTCGGTATCTCTATACCTAGTTCAATCTCGTTACCGGCAAGTCTCTTTACTCGTTCCGTAATACATCATCTCGTGACTAACTCATTAGTATTTTGCTTGCAAGGCTTATTATGATGTGCATTACCGAGAGGGCCCAGAGATACCTCTCCAACACTCGGAGTGACAAATCCTAGTCTTGATCTATGCCAACACCACGAACACTTTCGGAGACACCTGTAGAGCATCTTTATGATCACCCAGTTATGTTGTGACGTTTGATAGCACACAAGGTGTTCCTACGGTATTCGGGAGTTGCATAATCTCATAGTCATAGGAACATGTATAAGTCATGAAGAAAGCAATAGCAGTAAAACTAAATGATCATAGTGCTATGCTAACGGATGGGTCTAGTCCATCACATCATTCTCCTAATGATGTGATCCCGTTGATCAAATGACAACTCATGTCTATGGCTAGGAAACATAGCCATCTTTGATCAATGAGCTAGTCTAGTAGAGGCATACTAGGGACACTCTGTTTTGTCTATGTATTCACACATGTACTAAGTTTCCGGTTAATACAATTCTAGCATGAATAATAAACATTTATCATGATATAAGGAAATAAAAATAACAACTTTATTATTGCCTCTAGGGCATATTTCCTTCAGTCTCCCACTTGCACTAGAGTCAATAATCTGGCTCACATCGCCATGTGATTTAATACCGATAGTTCACATCGTTATGTGAATAACACCCAGAGTTCACATCGCCATGTGACCAACACCCAAAGGGTTTACTAGAGTCAATAATGTAGTTCACATCGCTATGTGATTAATACCCAAGAGTAATAAGGTGTGATCATGTTTTTCTTGTGAGAGAAGTTTAGTCGACGGTTCTGTCACATTCAGATCCGTATGTATTCCGCAAATTTCTATGTCTACAATGCTCTGCATGGAGCTACTCTAGCTAATTGCTCCCACTTTCAATACGCATCCAGATTGATACTCAGAGTCATCTGGATTTAGTGTCAAAGCTTGCATCGGCGTAACCCTTTACGACGAACTCTTTATCACCCCCATAATCGAGAAACATTTCCTTAGTCATCCAGTTACTAAGGATAATTTTGACCGCTGTACAGTGATCTACTCCTGGATCACTATTGTACACCTTGACAAACTCATGGCAAGGTACACAACATGTTTGGTACACAGCATGGCATACTTTATAGAACCTATGGCTGAGGCATAGGGAATGGCTTTCATTCTCTCTATATTTTTCTGTCGTGGTCTGGCTTTGAGTCTTACTCAACTTCACACCTTACAAGTCAGGCAAGAACTCCTTCTTTGACTGATCCATTTTGAACTACTTCAAAATCTTATCAAGGTATGTACTCATCGAAAGTCTTATCAAGCGTCTTGATCTATCTCTGTAGATCTTGATGCCCATTATGTAAGCAGCTTCACCGAGGTCTTTCTTTGAAAAACTCCTTTCAAACACTCATTTATGCTTTCCAGAAAATTCTACATCATTTCCGATCGACAATATGTCATTCACATATACTCATCAGAAAGGTTGTAGTAATCCCACTCACTTTCTTGTAAATACAGGCTTCACCGCAAGTCTGTATAAAACTATATGCATTGATCAACTTATCAAAGCGTATATTCCAACTCTGAGATGCTTGCACCAGTCCATAGATGGATCGCTGGAGCTTGCACAATTTGCTAGCACCTTTAGGATTGACAAAACCTTCTGGTTGCATCATATACAACTCTTCTTTAATAAATCCATTAGAGAATGCAGTTTCGTTATCCATTTGCCAGATTGCATAAAATGTGGCAATTGCCAACATGATTCGGACAGACTTAAGCATCGCTACGGGTGAGAAAATCTCATCGTAGTCAACACCTTGAACTTGTCAAAAATCTTTCACAACAAGTCAAGCTTTGTAGACAGTAACATTACCATCAGCGTCAGTCTTCCTCTTAAAGATCCATTTATTTTCAATGGCTTGCCGACCATCGGGCAAGTCAACCAAAGTCCATACTTTGTTCTCATACATGGATCCCATCTCAGATTTCATGGCCTCAAGCCATTTTGCGGAATCTGGGCTCATCATCGCTTCCTCATAGTTCGTAGGTTCATCATGGTCTAGTAACATGACTTCCAGAACTGGGTTACCGTACCACTCTGGCGCGGAACGCACTCTGGTTAACCTACGAGGTTCAGCAGTAACTTGATCTGAAGTTTCATGATCATCATCATTAGCTTCCTCACTAATTGGTGTAGGAATCACTGGAACTAGTTTCTGTGATGTACTACTATCCAATTCGGGAGAAGGTACAATTACCTCATCAAGTTCCACTTTCCTCCCACTCACTTCTTTCGAGAGAAACTCCTTCTCTAGAAAGGATCCATTTTTAGCAACGAATATCTTGCCTTCGGAACTGTGATAGAAGGTGTACCCAACAGTCTCCTTTGGGTATCCTATGAAGACACATTTCTCCGACTTGGGTTCGAGCTTATCAGGTTGAAGCTTTTTCACATAAGCATCGCAGCCCCAAACTTTAAGAAACGACAATTTTGGTTTCTTGCCAAACCACAGTTCATAAGGCGTCGTCTCAACGGATTTTGATGGTGCCCTATTTAACGTGAATGCAGCTGTCTTTAATGCATAACCCAAAACTATAGTGGTAAATCGGTAAGAGACATCATAGATCGCACCATATCTAATAAAGTACGGTTACGACGTTCGGACACACCAATACGTTGTGGTGTTCCGGGTGGCGTGAGTTGTGAAACTATTTCACATTGTTTCAAATGAAGACCAAACTCGTAACTCAAATATTCACCTCCACGATCAGATCGTAGAAACTTTATTTTCTTGTTACGATGATTCTCTACTTCACTCTGAAATTCTTTGAACTTTTCAAATGTTTCAGACTTGTGCTTCATCAAGTAGATATACCCATATCTGCTCAAATCATCAGTGAAGGTCAGGAAATAACGATACTCGCCACGAACTTCAACACTCATCGGTCCACATACATCAGTATGTATGATTTCCAAAAAATCTGTTGCTCGCTCCATTGTTCCGGAGAACGGAGTTTTAGTCATCTTGCCCATGAGGCATGGTTCGCAAGCACCAAGTGATTCATAATCAACTGATTCCAAAAGTCCATCACTATGGAGTTTCTTTATGCGCTTTACACCAATATGACCTAAACAGCAGTGCCACAAATAAGTTGCACTATCATTATTAACCTTGCATCTTTTGGCTTCAATATTATGAATATGTGTATCACTACGATCGAGATCCAACAAACTATTTTCATTGGGTGTATGACCATCGAAGGTTTTATATTCATGTAAACAGAATAACAATTATTCTATGACTTTAAATGAATATCTGTATTGCAACAAACATGATCAAATCATATTCATGCTTAACGCAAATGCCAAATAACATTTATTTAGGTTCTACACTAATCCCGAAATTATAGGGAGTGTGCGATGATGATCATATCAATCTTGGAACCACTTCCAACACACATCGTCACTTCACCTTTAACTAGTCTCTGTTCATTCTGCAACTCTTGTTTCGAGTTACTAATTTTATTAACTGAACAGGTATCAAATACCCAGGGGTTGCTATGAACACTAGTAAAGTACACATCAATAATCTGTATATCAAATATACCTTTGTTCACTTTGCCATCCTTCTTATCCGCCAAGTATCTAGGGCAGTTCCACTTCCAGTGACCATTTCCTTTGCAGTAGAAGCACTTAGTTTCAGGCTTGAGTTTTAGCTTTGGGTTTCTTCACGGGAGTGACAACTTGCTTGTCATTCTTCTTGAAGTTCCCCTTCTATCCCTTTGCCGTTTACTTGAAACAAGTGGTCTTGTTAACTATCAACACTTGATGCTTTTTCATGATTTCTACCTTCGCCGACTTCAGCATCGCGAAGAGCTCGGGAATTCCTTTCGTCATCCCTTGCATATTATAGTTCATCACGAAGTTCTACTAACTTGGTGATAGTGACTAGAGAACTTTGTCAATTACTATCTTATCTGGAAGATTAACTCCCACTTGATTCAAGTAATTGTAGTAGCCAGACAATCTGAGCACATGCTCACTGGTTGAGCTATTCTCCTCCATCTTGTAGGCAAAGTACTCTCAGAAGTCTTATACCTCTCGACACGGGCATGAGTATGAAATACTAATTTCAACTCTTGGAACATCTCATATGCTCCGTGGCATTTCAAAACGTTTTTGAAGTCCCGGTTCTAAGCCGTAAAGCATGGTGCACTTAAACTATCAAGTAGTCATCATACCGAGCTTTTGTCAAAACGTTCATAACGTCTACATCTGCTCCTGCAATAGGTTTGTCACCTAGCGGTGCATCAAGGACATAATTCTCTGTGCAGCAATGAGGATAATCCTCAGATCACGGAACAATTCTGCATCATTGCTACTAACATCTTTCAACTTAGTTTTCTCTAGGAACATATAAAAAATAAACGGGGAGCAACATCGCGATCTATTGATCTACAACATAGATATGCTAATACTACCAGGACTAAGTTCATGATAAATTAAAGTTCAATTTAATCATATTACTTAAGAACTCCCACTTAGATAGGCATCCCTCTAGTCATCTAAATGATCACGTGATCCAAATCAACTAAACCATGTCCGATCATCACGTGAGATGGAGTAGTTTCAATGGTGAACATCTTATGTTGATCATATCTACTATATGATTCATGCTCGACCTTTCGGTCTCCAGTGTTCCGAGGCCATATCTGCATATGCTAGGCTCGTCAAGTTTAACCCGAGTATTCTGCGTGTGCAAAACTGGCTTACACCCGTTGTATTTGAACGTAGAGCTTATCACACCCGATCATCACGTGGTGTCTCAGCACGAAGAACTTTCGCAACGGTGCATACTCAGGGAGAACACTTGTACCTTGAAATTTTGTAAGGGATCATCTTATAATGCTACAGTCGTTCTAAGCAAAATAAGAAGCATAATAAGATAAACATCACATGCAAATCAAAATATGTGACATGATATGGCCATCATCATCTTGTGCTTTTGATCTCCATCTCCAAAGCACCGTCATGATCACCTTCGTCACCGGCGCGACACCTTGATCTCCATCGTAGCATCGTTGTCATCTCACCAAATATTGCTTCTACGACTATCGCTACCGCTTAGTGATAAAGTAAAGCAATTACATGGCGATTGCATTTCATACAATAAAGCGACAACCATATGGCTCCTGCCAGTTGCCGATAACTTTACAAAACATGATCATCTCATACAAAACCGTATATCTCATCATGTCTTGACCATATCACATCACAACATGCCCTGCAAAAACAAGTTAGACGTCCTCTACTTTGTTGTTGCAAGTTTTACGTGGCTGCTACGGGCTTAGCAAGAACCGTTCTTACCTACGCATACAAAACCACAACGATGTTACGTCAAGTATGTGCTGTTTTAACCTTCACAAGGATCGGGCGTAGCCACACTTGATTCAGCTAAAGTGAGAGAGACAGACACCCGCCAGTCACCTTTAAGCAACGAGTGCTCATAACGGTGAAACCAGTCTCGCGTAAGCGTACGCGTAATGTCGGTCCGGGCCGCTTCATCTCACAATACCGCCGAAGCAAAGTATGACATGCTGGTAAGCAGTATGACTAGTATCGCCCACAACTCATTGTGTTCTACTCGTGCATATTATCTACGCATAGACCTGGCTCATGATGCCACTGTTGGGGAACGTAGTATTTTCAAAATTTTCCTACGATCACGCAAGATCTATCTACTAGATGCATAGCAACGAGGGGGAGAGTGTGTCTACGTACCCTCGTAGACCGGGAGCGGAAGCGTCTAGTGACGCGGTTGATGTAGTCGAACTTCTCCGCGATCCAACCGATCAAGTACCGAACGTACGACACCTCCGCGTTCAGCACACGTTCAGCTTGATGACGTCCCACGAGCTCTTGATCCAGTTGAGCTTCACGGGAGAGTTTTGTCAGCACGACGGCGTGATGACGGATATGATGAAGTTACCGGCGCAGGGCTTCGCCTAAGCACTGCAACGGTATAACCGAGGTGTGTTTCTATGGAGAGGAGCACCGCACACGGTTGGGAGAGATCAACTGATCAACTTGTGTGTCCTAGGGTGCCCCCTGCCCCCGTATATAAAGGAGCAAGGGAGAGGCCGGCCCTAGAGGGGGCGCGCCAAGTGTGGGGAGTCCTACTAGGACTCCCAAGTCCTAGTAGGATTCCCCTTTCCTTTCCGGAGTAGGAGAGAAGGAAAGAGGGGGAGAGGGAGAAGGAAAAGGGGGCTGCACCCCTTGTCCAATTCGGACCAGAAGGGGGCGCGCGCCTCCTTCCTTTTGGCCTCTCTCCTATATTCCCGTAACTCCCCGGTACTCCGAAAATACCCGAATCACTCGGAACATTTCCGATGTCCGAATATAGTCGTCCAATATATCGATTTTTACGTCTCGACCATTTTGAGACTCCTCGTCATGTCCCCGATCTCATCCGGGACTCCGAACTCCTTCGGTACATCAAAACTCATAAACTCATAATAAAACTGTCATCGAAACCTTAAGCGTGCGGACCCTACGGGTTCGAGAACTATGTAGACATGACCGAGACACGTCTCCGGTCAATAACCAATAGCGGAACCTGGATGCTCATATTGGCTCCCACATATTCTACGAAGATCTTTATCGGTCAAACCGCATAACAACATACGTTGTTCCCTTTGTCATCGGTATGTTACTTGCCCGATATTCGATCGTCGGTATCTCTATACCTAGTTCAATCTCGTTACCGGCAAGTCTCTTTACTCGTTCCGTAATACATCATCTCGTGACTAACTCATTAGTATTTTGCTTGCAAGGCTTATTATGATGTGCACTACCGAGAGGGCCCAGAGATACCTCTCCTACACTCGGAGTGACAAATCCTAGTCTTGATCTATGCCAACACCACGAACACTTTCGGAGACACCTGTAGAGCATCTTTATGATCACCCAGTTACGTTGTGACGTTTGATAGCACACAAGGTGTTCCTACGGTATTCGGGAGTTGCATAATCTCATAGTCATAGGAACATGTATAAGTCATGAAGAAAGCAATAGCAGTAAAACTAAACGATCATAGTGCTATGCTAACGGATGGGTCTAGTCCATCACATCATTCTCCTAATGATGTGATCCCGTTGATCAAATGACAACTCATGTCTATGGCTAGGAAACATAGCCATCTTTGATCAATGAGCTAGTCTAGTAGAGGCATACTAGGGACACTCTGTTTTGTCTATGTATTCACACATGTACTAAGTTTCCGGTTAATACAATTCTAGCATGAATAATAAACATTTATCATGATATAAGGAAATAAAAATAACAACTTTATTATTGCCTCTAGGGCATATTTTCTTCACTACGCACACAACCAGGATCAAGAGAATTAAACCAAGTCTTAGCATCACCCTTTAACGAGAAAGGGAGCAACTTAAGGATATAATAGTAGCGGATCTTTTCATCATTGGTAAACAGGGTGGCTATATCATTCAACTTGGTAAGATGTGCCACAACAGTTTCAGACTCATAGCCATGGAAAGGATCAGATTCAACCAAAGTAATTAACTCAGGATCAACAGAGAATTCACAATCTTTATCAGTAACACAGATAGGTGAAGTAGCAAAAGCAGGGTCATGTTTCATTCTAGCATTCAAGGACTTTTCTTTCAGCTTAGCTAATAATTTCTTAAGATCATATCTATGATTGCAAGCAAGAAAGTCTCTAGCAGTTTCTTCATCCATAACATAACCCTCAGGCACAACGGGCAATTCATATCTATTGGGAGTAGTTTCATCATCACTTTCATAAATATCATCAACATTTGCACTCTCCCTAACCTTAGCAATTTGTTCATCTAGAAATTCACCTAGTGGCACAGTATCAGGCATAGAGGTAGTTTCATCATACATAGCAGAAGTAGCATCATCAAGAACATACGACATATCAGATTCAATAGCAGGAGTAGGTGTCGCAAGTTTACTCATAACGGAAGGAGAATCAAGTGCAGAGCTAGATGTCAGTTCCTTACCTCCCCTCGTAGTTGAGGGTAAGATATTGGTTTTTAGTCCCTCAAGTTCTTCATAGTGATAAACAGATATAAATCCCAAGTGACTTAAAGAATAGAGCTATGCTCCCCAGCAATGGTGCCAGAAAATAGTCTTGATTACCCACAAGCGTAGGGGATCGCAACAATTTTCGAGGGTAAAGTATTCAACCCAAATTTATTGATTTGACACAAGGGGAGCCAAAGAATTCTCTTAAGTATTAGCAGCTGAGTTGTCAATTCAACCACACCTGGAAACTTAGTATCTGCAGCAAGATAGTTTAGTAGCAAAGTAATATGATAGTGGCGGTAGCAGCAATAAAAGTAACGATAGTGTTTTTGTAGTTTTTGTAGTAGTTGCAGCGGAAAAGTAAATAAGCAACAAACAAAATAGGTAAAGCTCATAGGCATTGGATCGGTGATGGGAAATTATGTTGGATGCAATTCATCATGTAGAAGTTATAACCTAGGGTGACACAGAACTAGCTCCAGTTCATCAATGCAATGTAGGCATGTATTCCGAATATAGTCATACGTGCTTATGGAAAAGAACTTGCATGACATCTTTTGTCCTACCCTCCCGTGGCAGCGGGGTCCTATTGGAAACTAAGGGATATTAAGGCCTCCTTTTAATAGAGTACCGGACCAAAGCATTAACACATAGTGAATACATGAACTCCTCAAATTATGGTCATCACCGGGAGTGGTCCCGATTATTGTCACTTCGGGGTTGCCGGATCATAACACATAGTAGGTGACTATAGACTTGCAAGATAGGATCAAGAACACACATATATTCATGGAAACATAATAGGTTCAGATCTGAAATCATGGACTCGGGCCCTAGTGACAAGCATTAAGCATAGCAAAGTCATAGCAACATCAATCTCAGAACATAGTGGATACTAGGGATCAAACCCTAACAAAACTAACTCGATTACATGATAGATCCCATCCAACCCATCACTGTCCAGCAAGCCTACGATGGAATTACTCACGCACGGCAGTGAGCATCATGGAATTGGTGATGGAGGAAGGTTGATGATGACAATGGCGACGATCTCCACTCTCCGGAGCCCCGAACGGACTCCAGATCAGCCCTCCCGAGAGAGATTAGGGCTTGGCGGCGGCTCCGTCTCGTGATACGCGATAATTCCTTCTCCCTTATTTTTCTCTCCCCGAAACGGAAGATATAGGATCTGGGGGTACGTCGATGGTGCATCGGGGGGCCCTCGAGGCAGGGGGCGCGCCCCCACCCTCGAGGACAGGGTGTGGGCCCCCTGTGAGGATCTTCTTGCAGATATTTTATATATTTTATGAAATAATTCTCCCTTGATTTTCAGGCGATTCCGAGAACTTTTTATTGTGCACAAAAACAACACCATGGCAGTTCTGCTGAAAACAGCGTCAGTCCGGGTTAGTTCCATTCAAATCATGCAAGTTAGAGTCCAAAACAAGGGCAAAAGGGTTTGGAAAAGTAGATACGTTGGAGACGTATCAATAACTTATTCAGCTTTACACAATACATGTTGCATTTTGCATTTTTATTAGGGACAGAGATTCCATCAGGAACCTTCATATATATGTCCGAATCTAGTGACCTGTAAAGATATGCGGTCACAACGTCCATCAACTGCATAGATAGATGATTTCTGCACTGCCAAAGATATAAGATATCGGAAAGTGGTTGCACTCATTACTGGAGAATATGTTTCAGTGAAATCAATGTCGGGTTTCTGCATGAAACCTTGTGCTACGAGCCTTGTTTTGTATCTCACCACCTCATTGTTCTCATTTCGTTTCCGGAGAAAAACCCATTTGAATCCGACAGGGAAAACACTAGGAGGTGTCGGTATTGCTTCAGTGAATACCTTTCTTTTGTTAAGCGAGGCAATTTTTGCTTGGATTGCATCCTTCCATTTAGGCCAGTCGGAGCGCTTTTGGCACTCAACGATAGACCTTGGATCATGATCATTGAGAAGGGTATCTGCAATCTTTTCAGCAAAATATATGTCGACAGTCGTAGTCTTACGGTCAAATGATTCTCCAGAATCAACATAGTTGATAGAAATTTCCTGCACCCCTAGTGACTCTTCGTGATTTCCCAATACGATTGAGTCTGGGTATTCCGATGTCCCAGCCAATTTGTGCGCACTGGAGCTGGACTGTGGAGGTTGCCCTTCCACTGGGTGTATACTACCCATCAGGTGTTTGTCAATGTTGAGTTGACCTGCATTTACTAACTCCGAGGTTTTTCTACTCGATTTCCTTTGCTGCTTGCTAGAAGCATGCTCCAGGTCAGAGGCTGTACTACTCCCCCTCTTTTTGGGAATAGGGAGTTGAGTGGTTTTTATTGGTACCTCCACTCTTTCTGGCGCGTTTCTGGCCGGATTTAAGGATTTTGTAACACCTTTCAGATCAGTAAATGAATCTGGCAGATTATTTGCAAGATGTTGCAAATTAATGATCTTCCGAACTTGAAGTTCGGTCTCTTGGGTACGTGGATCAGAGGATGAAATGGCATGAGCATTCCAATCAATTTCCGGGCATTATTTCTAGTACTTGAAATCTCCCCCTAATGCCGGAAAATGTTCCTCATTAAATATGCAATCAGCGTGACGGGCTGTGAATAGATCCTCAGTTAGGGGTTCCAGGTACTTGATAATGGACGGCGATTTGTACCCCACATAGATCCCCAACTTCCTGTGTGGGCCCATAGATGTCCGATGTGGTGGTGAGATCGGGATGTATGTAGCACATCCGAACTTACGCAGATGGGAAATTCTTCGAGGATTTCCACGTACCAATTCCAGAGGGGAAGAAATGTGATATGCAATTGGCCTCAATTGTATCAAGTCAGCAGCGTGTAAAACGGCATGACCCCAACAAGAGGTTGGCAAGTTGCAATTCGTCAACAAAGGTATTGCAATGAGTTTAATCCTCTTAATCAATGCTTCAGCCAAACCATTTTGTGTATGGACATATGGAACAGAGTGGTGAACTTCAATCCCCAAAGCCATGCAATAATCATTGAAAGCATGTGCAGAGAATTTTGCAGCGTTGTCCATTCGAATTATCTTAATTCGACTCTCAGGATAATGGGCTTGCAACTTAATGACTTGCCTCATTATCTTGGCAAATGCATGGTTTCGTGTGGATAGAAGACACACATGTGACCATCGTGTAGATGTGTCAATCAGAACCATGAAATACCTGAAAGGTCCAGATAATGGCTGAATGGGACCACAAATGCCCCCTTGAATACGTTCAAGGAACTGAAGTGGTTCAGCTTGTATTTTGAGGTGCAAGGGCCTCAAAATTAGCTTTCCCGTGGCGCAAGATGTGCACACAAAATCAGAAGATCGAGGAAATTTTGACTCAAGCAAATTATGACCAATGGAATTGCTAGTAATTTTTCTCATCATCCCGATTCCGGTATGGCCTAGGCGATCATGCCAGGTTTGGAATGCATTAACATTCTGAAAAATTACTTTGTATGCAACATGTTCTACGGGTTTGATGTGCGTATAGTACAAACCAGACGATAGAGAAGGAATTTTCTCATGTACCTTTTTGCCATATCCGTGATCTTTGGTAAAGAGTAGATACTCCTCTTTGTTGTCTTCATGGGTTTCAATATGAAAACCATTTTTACGGATATCTCGATAACTGATCAGGGTACGTGAAGAATCGGGATACAGTAAAGCATCCTCAATTGTCACATATGTACCACTTGGGAGGGTGAATATGGCACGTCCAGTACCAACAATCACAGTATCGCGTCCAGCGATAGTTAGAATATCTCCATTCATCTTTTTCAGAGTTTGGAAATATTTCATCTCCCTCGGTATGGAGTTTGTGGCACCACTGTCCACAAGGCATAATTCCTCTTCCATCGGATTGTCCCCGTAGAGAACTATATAAAACAAAGAATTTTCAATAAGAAAACCTTATGGTAATACATAGTATACAATCTTTATTATATCAAATGTGCTGATACAATACAATATAAATACAACAACAAACTTATGTTCTTATTACAATCATCACAAATGGACATAAATGAGTAGATCATTAGGAGATTGAGGGACTAGTCGAAGTCACCAAACACGTTATTTGCGGTGTACTCAATCAACGTGTTCTCCATTTCAACAGGATCCTCAGGCGGATAAGGAATCATGGCATTGCTCGGTCCAGGAGGGATATCGTGCAAATCACCGGCTCCTTGTGCGCTATGCGGATGAAGGTTGAAGTTGGCTTCAAACCTTTTCCCTTGAGGTGCTTTGCGTTCCTGAGATTGCTGGTACAGCATAACCAGATGCTTGGGCATTGTGCACTTTTCAGTAGAATGCGTGTAGCATCCACACTTGTTGGAAAGCTTAGATTTATCAAACCTGGGCTTTGAAGTGCCTTTTCCCTTGCCTGGGTTTCTGGATCTTCTGTTCCCATTGCGCTTTCTCTTATGCTCGAAATTGGATTGTTTACCCCGAAAGGTACCATTAAACTTTTGTCTATTCGCGATATTCATATGAACTTCAGGTAAAGGTTGTGCCCCAACTGGGCGCTGAGAGCCATTCTTAGCAAGTAGCTCATCATGCTTTTCAGCCTGAAGTAACATGTGAATAAGCTCGGAATAGACAGTGAAGTTACGAGCACGGTATTGTTGTTGGAGGATCCTATCTGAAGGGAGCATAGTAGACAAAGTCTTTTCTATCTTCTCCCCCTCAGTAGGTTCCTTCTCACAAAAACACAGTTTGGAACATATCTTATGAACAGCATGATTGTACTCATCGATGGATTTGAAATCCTGAAGACGGAGATGAGTCTAATCATGAAGTGCTTCTGGCAGGACTACTGCCTTCTGCTGTTCATACCTCGTTTTGAGGGCCAGAAACAAAGTACTAGGAGATTCCTCCTGTAAATACTCAGACTTGAGATCTAGATGAATATGGTGCCTTATGATGAATAAAGCAGCATAGTTTTGCTGTTCTGTCAGTGGCGTGGCTCCAGCCGGGAGAGGAGTCTCCGGGGGTTGTATTGCACGCGCTATCCCATGGGACGCAAGACTGATCTTGATGTCCATAGTCCATGTAGGGTAATTGTGGCCATTGAGGGCAAGCTCCTCGAACTCTTTGGCAGTCATCTTTGCCTACATGGGAAACCAGAGATAATTAATTTACGGGCAGTAAATTAAAAACCATCATGGTTATGTAATAAGAATGCAAAAATTTGATGCTCAAGTGAAAAGACTTGAAAAATTTCTCAACCTCAATTATGTAAACATAACACATTGAAGATCACTTAGATCTCATAGTAATGGGCTACATTGCCATTACCTTGTGTATGCTATAATTCATATATAAGGAGGGAGAAATATTCAAAAATTTGCAAGTTTGGTATGCGAGAGAATATGATCTCGATCGCAAAGACATGTTCAAGATAACTTGATATGTGGTAAACACATGGAACATGTCATTCTTCCCGGATGAAATCTGGTACTTTATTTATATTCAATCTATTGCATAATATAAACACACTAGTAATTACACAAGTCCTAATCTATATTTAGTCTAGAACTGGACTAGAATGTAAGTAGTAGTACTAAAACAGTACCAAATATAGTCTAAAAACTACACCATATACAATAATTAGTACTAGACTAATAAAAACAGAGAAAAAGAAAAAAAATGAATCCAGCCTAGAAGGGGGCGGCTTGAGGACACAACAGGCGCATGGGCCTGGGCCTCCATGGCCTTTGGCCAGCCCACCCGCAACCCCACAGCATAAGAGAGAGGGAGGAAGCGGCGGTTACGGATAAGGGTCTGTGACCCGAACCCGCACCACCCGCTCGATCCCCTTCCCTGCACGGCGCCGGCGATTGGATTGGCCGCCGCAGTCCCTCGCGGCGCCGGGGGTCACCGGCGCAGCACCGACGAGCCTTCCTCGTCCAAAGAAGACGCGATGATGACGGGGTCCGGGCGTCCACCCTCTGGCGCGGCACTAGCGAGGCCGAGGCTCACCGGAGCCCACGAACCGGGGCGGCGGTCGATGGCGGCGCCGGCGCGCCCGAAGAGACGCCCGAAGCGCCGTGTCGCGCGGCTGCTCGAGCCTGCTGCCATCTCGTGCTGAAGCAAGGCGTTGGCGTTGACGCCCTCCATGCTGGCTCCAAGATGGATGACGCCGGAGGCGCCGGTTGGCGCGGAGACGAAGGCGAGCGCCTCCTCCTCATTCACCACGGAGCGCAACGGCACCGGGGCATAGCCATGCGGGTGGCGGCTCGGAGCAGGGGCCGCGGCATCCGGCGTCGGCGTGGACGGCGGGAGCCACCCAGCCGGTGGAGGAGGAGGTGGAGGCGGAGATCCGGGGGGTCCAGCGCCGAGTGACGACGCACGCGCAGCTGCGCCGAGGCCGTGCCCGTGGGCATTGCGAGCACCAGGAGCGGCGCGTACGTCGACGCGGTGGCCGCGTCCAGCGGCGCGGTGACCACCACGTGCGCCACGTCCAGTGGCGCGGTGACCACAACGGCCAGCGGCGCAACGACCGAAACGACGGATGGCCTGCATCCTGCGACGGAAGCGTCGGAGGCCACCAACGCCATGGTAGTGACGACGGTAGCGACGACCGTCCTCACGGATCGGGCGGAGAAAGAAGGAAACAAGGCCAGGCATCTCACCGGCGGCAAGTGCTCTCTCTCTTCTCCTTTCTCTGTTGCTCTCGCTGGTTGTTCTACGTGCGTGATAATGTGTTGGAATCAGAAGTGATCGAATCCTTGACGATGGTTACAGGAAGCTTATATCTCCCTTGGAGAGACGCGACGATCCAGAGGAGGAACGCGTCGGTTCCTGAAGACGGGAGCGAGGCGTCGGTTGCGAGAGCAACCGTACGGCTCTTCGGGCAAGGGGAGATTTTCTCCTAATTACATAATTAGTTTTAACAGGGGGCAAGGGCTGGAGGAGGGGCAAACATAACTATATTAGCTGTTTTTAATGGAAAATAGGCCAAATACAAAGGTATATATGCAAGTTTTTCTTGTGACCTGGGGGGGCCATGGCCCAGGTTGGCCTCCATGTAGCTCCGCCACTGCTCCATAGGTTATGTTCGGAAATGAAACATTTTTTTAGAGGAGCATTTCTTTTTACTTTGCCAAGTGAAATGTCTCCGAAGAAGACGTCTTGAAATGCAGTTAAAAAAAGATGAAGATCCTACTAGAAGCCAAACTAAGCGATCAAAAATTGTACTTCCTCCGTTCCAAAATATAAGTTTTTATAGGGATTTCACTAAGAACCACATACGGATGTATATAGATGCATTTTAGAATGTAGATTCACTCATTTTGCTCCGTATGTGGTCAATAGTGAAATCCCTCCAAAGACTTATATTTAGGAACAGAGAGGGAGTATAGACGAGTGTCCATGCCTCATTAATCTGCGTTCTTAGGTTGTTTTTTTTCATGCTAGTGCCATGCACAAAAGCGGTGACGGAGCCAAGCTGCACTGGCAGTGGCATTGGACCCTGGGTTGTGAGGCTGGGTTCCTTGGTTCATTGTAGCAACTTTTGCATTGTTTAGTGTTGTGGCTAATGTTTGGCATGGGGCTTGCTCGGGCCTGGCCCGATCCTATCCTGACGCTGCCACTGCACAAAAGGACATCTTCCAATGAGAGTTGAGATCTACTCCCTCTGTTCTAAATTACTCGTCATGGTTTTAGTTTAAATTTGAAATAAAACCAGGACAAGTAATTTGGAACGGAGGGAGTAGACATGACGACATCAGATTTGGACCATCTCACTGCACATGTGCGCCATGCGAACCTTCAACGCCTCCTGCTCTGGCGGAAACCCCAACCGCCAATATCGCGTGCTCTGGTTGTACCACTGCCACTGCCCCTTCACGCTTGGGAACCATGTCGCAGCCCCACACAATCTCCCACTGCAGAACACCGCCCCCTCACTCCCCTTCACGATGTTGCCACGCACGTTGCACCATGCAACCTGACCCCGCCCCAACCGGCTCCGAGCACCTCCAATTTGAGTGTCATCGACCTAGATGGGTCGCCCGTCGCCGCACTCCGCTACCCCATCCCGTCCCACATCATTTTCCACCGTGCCCATTCTTGCATTCCATGACGTGCACCTCCGTGTTGCATGTCGCGATGTGCGCCGTATCACCATGCCCCGGTCCCGGATGCAACATGAGGATGACATGTCGGGCAGGAGAGCAAAGGAGGGAGGGGATGAATGGAAGGAGCCACTGACTAAATAATCATGCCCTTAATAGTGAAGTGCATGTGCTAAAACAATAAAGATTTTTTGTGTGTGTAGCATCATGAAATTTCACTCACGTGTAGGCTCTATCCCTAGGAATGTTTTCTTTTTTCATTTCTAAAAAGTTGGGCGCTGTCCAATAGCAGTTTCTGAATATTACGGTGCTTAAAATCAGACAACAGGAGCACATAAAGCCAGCATGAAGTCTGGTAGTGCATTTCTGGAGATGCTCTAAGACAGCAGCAGCACATAAAGCCAGCATGGAGCCTGGCAGTGCATTTCAAGTATTTAAAAAATGGCAGACCGAGCTTAAAATCTGTTCAGAAAATTACACCATTGTTTCTGCTTAAGGCAAGGGCAAGGCCACTGTTCGTGTCGGATGTCGGGCCAAGCAGCATTGTGCGCTCGACATCTTGTAGAAACTTGAAACTAAGTAGAAACCTGAAAGTGCAATGTAATGACAAGCAACTCATGGAGCAAGAGGCAATCCAATCCAAGGGAGCAGTAGTCTCCTTGTACAAGTTGCAGAATAACTCGAGACGAAACAAACGCAATAAGAAGTGAGTTTAATGCTAGAGGCTCTCTTCCTTGTTGTCATAAGAAACGTCAGCAACTGTTGTACCCTGCCAAAAGCGAATATGGATCAGAATACCAAATACAAGAAGCGCTCGCAACTTTCCTCCCATATGCTAACAGGCAGCATGCAGAATTCTGATGAAAAATAAGGAGACATATCAGATATCCTCATTGTTCTTCTCTAACAGGAAACAAGGGACACAATGTTGCTAAATTTCAAGACAACGAATCAAGACCAGAATAACACAGGTGAAAAATGAAAATTTGTGACGGACCATAACAATAATCTTCTGGGGAATTCTTTGTTTTAGAACTTCGTGCTTGTAAATCTATCATCTCTCCCAAGCAAGTTGGGGTAGGCTAGAGATGAAACCTAACAAAAACCACTGAATAGTTACTTATGCCCAATCAAAGTAAAATAATCCCATGCTTAATTAGCACAACTATGTTCATCGCTCAGCATGTACAAAATATGCCACTAAACATGAAACTGGAAATGCATGCAAGAAAATGGACAGACAGTAGGCTAAGCTGCTTAGTTCTGAAGATAAGTTAATAGGCTTCGTAATTACAGCAAATGAGACCAGTAGGCCACAACAGAAACAAGAAAAGAGCAAATAAAGGCTGTTGCTGAAAACATGGATAATTTAGAAGTTAGAACCCATGCAAAAATTCACCTGATCCAACATTGTAACACTAGAGATGTTATCCATTGCCTGCTTCACGACCTATACGGAAGACAACTTTGTCAAATATGCCATGTTTCACCAACAATAGTAAATAATGTTAGTACATCAACAAATGCAAGCACACTGTCACACTGTACCTTAATCATGTGTTTTATCTTACTTAAACGAGCCATTAACTTCTGCTGCTCCCGGTTCTGCTCCACCCAATTAAGCCTCCGGATGGACAATGGCTATTAGATAATCACAAGAAACTTGTTAACGCCATAGTTACAATGCACTTAAAATATTATTATGCATTTGGCCTCAGATAATTATAGATGTTTTGAACTAACACAGAAAAGGTGTGATAACATGCATTCTATCATTTGAGCAGAGAATTACCTGATCTGGATTATCTGGTTTGCGCTGCAACACCTGATTGAGTTCCGTGAGTACATGTTCTTCAATGTTATATTGCTTATTCTGCAAAAACTTGCACATTTTACTCGATGTTTCTGCGAGTTCCTACAAAATAGCAAATTAGCAGTTTGTCAGATCTTAAAATATTAATAAATATCCATCAAGGCTTAACAATAACAGTCTGGCACACATACAAGTAAGTCATGCTCATATTTGTGGATCTGGCTCCGCATATCCGCATCCTTGCCAAGCATACGCTTCCATGTCTCCCACTTCTTCAATTCCCAGCCTTCCCGCTGTTTTGGTCTACGTACAATGCCAGCCTTCTTGTAGGCATCTAAACGTACAAGTGACTTCACACAAATGTAGGATTGCATGTTGTACGGCTTGCGGGGACTGAAATCTAACAGGTGTACCCACTTACTCTGGTTAACATCAAAGTTCTCACCGAACAACTCACACGAACATACATTATTGTTGCAACGTTGTGTGAGGATCCTATCCCTGTGGACAAAATGTGGACCTGGAATATAATTTGGTGTGTACTTAATATTGTACTTCTGACTCCACCTTTGTTCCTCTGCCGTGTTGTCAAGTGTCCATATCTGCATCTCACCAAGAAGAGCTCCAGGATCATAACGACTTGTTTGAGTAGTTACTATACATATTTTCCCATCTATATCTCTGATCCAGAACTTACGAGGACCATAACGATCATGATCTTCACGTGCTGCCGGCAGTTGTATCGTTGCAAAACTTTCTTCCCTGAGATCAAAGGAAATAACTGCATGCTGCCAGCTAGCTAACATGTCTTCAGTTAACCAATACATTTTGCCATCAACATTGACAACTCCAGAGTTTCTCACAGTGATCAAGCTAAGAGCTTCGGGGGTTCGGATATCTTTCCATCTCTCATCACCAAGCGTGTAAACTTGAATGACACCAAACCTGTCTTTATTATGGGGGCGACCCTCGACACAATCACCAAGGAAGTGTGTAATCTTGTATTGTTTTGTCACGGGATGAAATCCAAAGCTGTAGAAAGAGAAGTGATCACCCTTAACATTCTTTGCAGGTTTCTCAAGACGGAGACATTCACCAGTTGCAAGGTTAGCTATCTTGATAGTTGATGTCTTTGTGTATAAGCCCAGGAGTCCGTTGCATGAACCAAAAAGGAAATCATCAGGCCCAATCACTGGCACCGCATATGTCGATGGCGACCAGGCTTCGTCAATCAGGATAGCATCACTAGGGTAGGGCCTGCCTGAGGCCGACTCTTGCGGGAAGAACAGAAGGGCATCTCGGGGCGCACACTGGAGGTGTGATGCGACAAACTGCGGATCCCAGATGAAGTTGTGCCAGTGCTTGCAGACACCGACGCACCTCAACAAAGTGCTGACTGGAAGCCTCAAAAATATCCGCTCGATGAGGTCTCCTGGGAGACTGTTTATAATGCATTCCTCATTTCTTTGCTTCTTTACTTTGGTTTCCTCGGAAACCATAGTAGGCAAAATCTAGACTCCGGCCCAAGGAGACCTAGGTACCGAATCCTTCTGCAAACCCACATACAAAAAACAATAGGGCAAACTGTGTAAAGATTATGATTAACAGTAATTTGCTGGCAAGTGACATGAAGTTTAGTTAAAGTTTATCAGATGTTAAAGTTTATCTACTGAGAACGGGTAAAGAAAGAAAAAAGTGGCGGATCTGTAGCAAACACGGAGCCATTGACTAATAATCATAAGCACATCAATATACATATGATTCCTAAAATGTTGAAAGATAAAGCTAGTTTAAAAACTAAAGGCATGGTCAAGTACACCACCACAACATGCCCTGACCGACTCTTTGCACAACAGAATGTGTGCATCAGCGCAACAATCATAGTACAACATAGAAATAGTTTACACTGAAGCATTGGACAGAACAAGCAAATGGTGCATTCGGCATTGGGAAAAACGCACGAATCCGGATCAGCCAGCAAAAACTGCAGCAGCGAGAAAGAGAACCGGCTGTGGACAGCAATTTCAGCACCAATTTTAAGTTTCAGTGGCTACGGGGGACATCAATTTCTGCGCCACTTGTAAGTTTCAGGTAATACGCAGAGCAGACAGTAACATAATGATAACATCAATCAGTTGATTCCCGAAACATGTTTTCTGTGCGTAAATCTGGAGGCGCACGCTCTCTAGTCTCAACCTATGCTGAGAAATCCGAGGGTGGTAAAAGAGGGGGGCGGAGCTTACCGCCACCGCGTCGACCTGCACGCCACCGATGGTCGCCTCCCTGGAGCCCGCGAGTCGCGAGGCCTCGCTTCGCCGGCAGAGGCTCCTCCCTCGCCGCAGCTCGCAGCCGCACGGGCGATCTGTGTCTAGGGTTAGGGCTGGGAAATGGAGATTGGGGATTTCGCGCGGTTCGCGCACGGCTGCTGCACCAGACGCACTCAGTTTTTTTTTTTTTTAGCACAGATCGATCCTCATTGCTTTTTTTTGAGTAACAATCGATCCTCATTCCTCAGCTGCCGCGCGGGAAAGCGCACGGCCCAGCACCAGGGCGAGCACTCGGCGATGCGAAAGCGCACGGCCCAGCACCAGGGCGAGCACTCGGCGATGGGCACGGCCCAGCACAAGAGCGAGCACTCGGTGATGGGAAAGAGCACGGCTCAGCACCAGGGCGAGCACTCGGCGATGGGCACGGCCCAGCACAAGAGCGAGCACTCGGCGATGGGAAAGCGCACGGCCCAGCACCAGGGCGCGCGAGCGAACGCGGCCTGAGTGGCCGGGGAAGGGAGCAAAGGAATGACTACTGGTTGTCTCAAAAAAAAAAGGAATGTCTACTGGTCCTCAAAAGATTCTCAAAAAAAAAAAATCCTCAAAATAAAAAGGTATGTCTACTGCTTCTGTAAAAACCTGACTATACAGGTACAAGTTGGCATGAATGCCGGTGATTTGAACTTTCTTCTCGGGTCAGGCATTTAAGGGTGAATTTTATTGTACTTTGCAAAAAGCGAAATGTCTGCCAAGAAGAGGTCTTGAAAATGTTGCTTGTCTAGAAATCTTGACAGGAGATGTGGAACAGAGTTATGGCCGCCCTAGATGGCAGGGCACGGATCCTAAATGTTATGGAGCTGCCGGGGTACGCATTTGCCGAAAAATTTCAGTTTTGACTGCTACTGCATCGTCCACTCCGTTCAAAAAAATCGTTTACAGGAGGTTTTAGCACTGCTTTTAAAAAAACACAATTGTGGCTCGTGTTGCTTCTCTCTATGGTAGTTTTGCACGCTTTGCTTCTCTGTAATAAGAGTAGTTTTGCTTGCTCGGCTGCAACGGCTTCACGGACAAGAGCTTACTGACCGCCTGCACTTGTACTACTCCAACCCTCCCAATTTCGAGTCCCTGCCTCTCTGCTTCATCAGGCCTTCCACCTTCTCCTTCCAGATTTAGTCGCCAAGCCGGAATGAGCTAGGGTTTTGGGTGGTGTACGACCATGTATGTGCCCTAGATCCCACAGAAGCCGTGTGCAGAATGCCAGATTATTGACAGGAAACAACAGGGAGGGACAAGATGAGATCCAGAGACCTAGCAGCACAGATCGGCGGCGACATCAAAACCTAGCACGACGAAGGTTTAAATCACGACACCAAGTGCGTACCGTAAGAACTAGACCAGCAACAGCACGGAAAGGCAGCATGAAGTCCAGTAGCACATCTCAAATATTTAAAAACATGGCAAACTGCTTACAATCTAGTCGGAAAATGAATTACGCCACTGTTTCTGTTCAAGGCAAGGCCAATGTTTCTATCGGATCTCTCGAGCCAAGCAGCATTGTGCCCTGGACAGCTGTAGAAACCATAAACTTGAAGTGCAATAAAATGACAAGCAACTGATGGAGCAAGAGGCCGGATCGGCGCGCGAATAATGGTTGCGCGCGTCCAATCCAAGGGAGCAAGAGTCTCCTTGTAGAAGTTGCAGAATTTCTCAGGACGGAACAGAGGCAATTAGTAAGAACTGCCCCAGGAAAGCCGGGTTTAATGCTGAAGGCTCCCTTGTTCCTCCTTGTCATGACCGCCACTGGAAGAGGCGCCAGCAACTGACGCATCCTGCCAAAAGTGAACGTGGATCAGGATATCAAATACAAGAAGTGCTCACGACTTTCATCCCCTGTGCTAACAGTAAACATGTAGAAGTCTGAATAAAGAAAAAGACATACTCTCAGATATCCTCATTGTTCTTCTCTAACAGGAAACAAGGGGCACAGTGTTGCTAAATTTGAAGACGAGGAATCAAAACCAGAACAATACAGATTAAAACAAAATTTTGTAATGGATGGTAACAATAATCTTCTTGGCTACTCAAACAATTCTTTGTTTTAGAACTCCATTCTTGTAACTTAATCTGCTGTTCATAGGTATATGGAATAGATCAAACTATCAACCCTCTTATAGTTACTTATGCACAACTACAACAACAAAGCTATTGGCTAGAGAAGTAGAGATGAAACCCAACAGAAACATCTGAATAGTTACTTATGGACAATCAAGGTAAAATAATTCAGTGCTAAATTAGCACAAGCACAAGTGCACAACTATGCTTACTTCTCAGCATGTACAAAGTATTCCATCAAGCATGAAACTAAAGAAATGCATGCAAGAAAATGGATAGACAGTAGGCTAAGTTGCTTATTTCTGAAGATAAGTTAATAGGAATCGTAACTACAGCAAATGAGATCAGTAGGCCACAACAGAAACGAGAACTGTAAGGTTGTTGCTGAAAACATAGATAATTTAGAAGTCAAGTTAGAACCAATGCAAATTCACCTGATCCAACATATGACTTCCAATACCAAAGATGTTATCCAGTGCCTGCCTCACAACCTATAGGACGGACAACTTTGTCAAATGTGGCATATTTCACCAACAGTAGTAAATAATGTTAGTACATCAACAAATGTGAGCACACTGTCACACTGTACCTTCATCATGTCTTTCATCTTACTTAAACGAACCATTAACTTCTCCTGGGCCTGATTGTACTCCACCCAATTAAGCCTACGGATGGACCTTAGCTATTGGACACTTAAGACACTTGTTAACACAGTAGTTACAATGCACCTAAAATATTATCATGCATTTGGCCTAAATAATTATAAACGTTTTGAACTAACATGTGAAAACTGTGGTAACATACATTCTATCATTTCAGTAAGAAATTACCTGATTTGGATTATCTGGTTTGTGCTGCAACACCTGTTTGAGTTCCGTGAGTACATGTTCTGCTATGTTATGTTGCTTATCCTTCATTAACAGGCAGCTTTTCCTCATCATTTCTGCGAGTTCCTACAAAATGGCAAACTAGCAGTTTGTCAAATCTTAAAATGATAATTAACATTCATTAAGGCCTAAAAATAACAGTCCGGCCAACATACAAGTAAGCCGTGCTCAAATTTGTGCATCCGGCACTGCATATCCACTGACTTGCTAAGCCTACGCTTCCATGTCTCCCACTTCTTCAATTGCCAGCCTTCCTGCTGTTTTGGTCTATGTACAACGCCAGCCTTCTTGTATACATCTAAACGTACAAGTGACTTCACACATATGTAGGATTGCATGTTGTATGGCTTGCGGGGGCTGAAATCTAACAGGTTTACCCCCTTACACAGGTTAACATCAAAGTTCTCGCCGAACAACTCATAGGCATATGCGTTATCGCTGCAAAGTTGTGCGAGGATCCTATCCCTGTGAACAAAATGTGGACCTGGAATGTAATTTGGTGGGTTCTTAATATTGTATTTCTGGCTCCACCTTTGTTGCTCTACCGTGTTGTCGAGTGTCCAGATCTGCAGCTCACCAGCAAGAGCTTTGGGACCATAACGACTTGTTTGAGCAGTTACTATACATATTTTCCCATCTATATCTCTGATCCAGAACTTGCGAGGACCAAAATAATCATGATCTTCACGTGCTGCTGGCAATTGAATCATTGCAAAACTTTCTTCCCAGAGATCAAAGGACATAACTGCATGCTGCCAGCTAGCTAACATTTCTTCAGTCAACCAATACATTTTGCCATCAACATTGACAACTCCAGAGTTTCTTACACTGATCAAGCTAAGAGCTTCTGGAGTTCGGATATCTTTCCATTTCTCATCACCAAGCGTGTAAACTTGAATGGTGCTGAACCTGTCTTTATTATGGGGGCGACCCTCAACACAATCACCAAGGAAGTGTGTAATCTTGTATTCTTTTGTCACGGGATGAAATCCAAAGCTGTAGAAAGAGAAGTGATCACCCTTCACATTCTTCGCAGGTTTCTCAAGATGTAGACATTCACCAGTTGCAAGGTTAGCTATCTTGATAGTTGATGTCTTTGTGTATAAGCCAAGGAGTCCATTGCATGAACCAAAAAGGAAATCATCAGGCCCAATCACTGGCACTGCACGTGTCGATGGTGACCAGGCTTGGTCAATTAGGATAGCATCACTAGGGTAGGGCTCGCCTGAGACCGACTCTTGCTGGAAGAACAGAAGGACATCTCGGGGCGCACACTGAAGGTGTGATACGACAAACTGTGGATCACGGATGAAGTTGTGCCAGTGCTTGCAGACACTGACGCACCTCAACAAAGTGCTCACTGGAAGCCTCAAAAATATCCGCTCAATGAGGTCCCCTGGGAGACGGTTTATAATGCATTCGTCATTTCTTTGCTTCTTTGATTTGATTTCCTCAGAAGCCATAGTAAGCAAAATCTAGGCTCCGGGGGAAACCTAGATACTGAATCCTTCTGCAAACACACATAAAAAAAAGCAAAAGGTCAAACTGTGTAAAGATTGTGATTAAACTAAGAGTAATATGCTGGCAAGTGACATGAAGTCTAGGTAAGTTCAACAGATGTTTACGATTATCTACTGAGGATGGGTAAATAAGGAATTAAGCAGCGGACCTGTAGCAGATACGGAGCCTTGTGTGGCCATTGACTAAATAATCATAAGCAAATCAATATACATATGATGCCTAAAATGTTGAAAAATCAAGCTACTTTAAAACTAATTAAAGGCATGGTGGTCAAGTACACATATCAACATGCAGATGAAATACAAAGTGAGTAACTACACCACCACAACACGCCCTGAATGGCTCTCTGCGCAACAGAATGTGTGCATGAGCGCAACAACCACGCAACTTAGACATACTAGTTTACACTGAAACATTGGACAGAACAAGCAAACGGTGCATCTGGCATTGGCAAAGACAGCACGCATCCGGATCAACCAACCAAAACTGCATCAGCGACAAAGAGATCCCACCCGAAAAAAAAAAGCGACAAAGAGATCCGGCTGTGGCCAGCAATTTCTGCATCGTTTATAGGTTTCAGTGGCTACGGTGGACAAGCAATCTCTGCACCATTTGTAAGATTCAGTGACTACAGTGATACGCATATGTCTAAACAGACAGCAACATAATGGTACAGCGAATCAGTTGATTCCGAGACATGTTTTCTACTTCTAATCTCTACCTCTGCGCAGCCATGTGGATGCGAGGGCAGAAAAAAAGGAGGTCCGAGCTTACCGCCACCGCTTCGACCTGCACGGCTGCACGCCGCCGAAAACCCAAAGACCACCTCGCCTCCACTCCCTCGAGCACGCGAGTCGCCGGCGGAGGCTCGTCTCCCCCCGCAGCCGCACCGCACGGGCGGTCTTTGTCTAGGGTTAGAGAGGGGAAATGGAGATTTGGGGAATTTGAGGAATCGCGGTTCGCGCACGACGGCGCTATCGATCGTTTACCAGCCACGCGGCCGGGTCGGGCGGGCACTCAGCAGCGAAGCGAAAGCGAGCGCGGCCCAGCACCAAGCAAAGGGCCCAGCCAAACGGCCTTTCCCGATGAAACAAGAGACAGCTTCCCAACCCCCCCCCCCC
>LR738713.1:552780129-552828367 GCA_902687465.1 Secale cereale | reverse complement strand
CCCCCCCCCCCCGCCCCAAAAAAATGGGATTTTTTTGTGTGTGTGGACATTTGATGGAGTACTTTTTTTTTAGCTTAGTTTGATACAGTACTGGAAGGCCATAGTTCGACAGTTTCTCGGATGCTTTAGAGAAGAAAGACACTGTTTCTCAAATTGGAAACCTACATAACATTAGCATGGGAGGCAATTGTAATTCATGCACTGTCACACCCTGATTTTCATGCCACATTGCTTAAGCTAATAATCATGCTAAAAATGTGGTTTGGCAAAAAAAAAATTGAGTGATTTTGACTTTGCTTGATTGACTTTCTGTTTGCTGCTTGCTAGTGCTCTAAAAATCAAATAAATCCTCCAACTCTTATACTTTATCTCCTTGATCCAAAACCTTTTCCCAATGATCATGCCATGTGTATAGACCAGTATAGTATTTTCTTATAAAAATATTTTGGCCAAATAGTATTTTCTAAATTTAGTTTTCCAAAAACCCCTGAATTGAGGTTTGCACTACAAGTACCTTATTTAGGGTGTGAAAAATCTTTCAAAAAGTATATTTGAATCCTATTAGGTATAGGACTCCCAAAAACCACAAAATTATAATTTTAAAGTTATTTTATATTTTATTTAAAAGCCTTTTCTTAAGGCCTGAAATGGTCTTTAATAGGGAAAAATTATTTAACTATTTCAACAATATTTGCCAAAATTCAGGGAAATTCATAGGACATATATTGTCCATATATAAGAGTTTCAACACATGGTCATGTTCAAAATATTGGACAAATCCTTCCAAAACCCTTTCTGGATATTTCAAGCTTTTGAAATATTTACACAGGGAATATTCTCCAAAAATTCCAGAGAAATTCTATCATGTCAAATATGACATATTTGATGGTCTTACAAAGTCTCATGCCTTGAAGATCAAGGAAACATCATCTACTCCCCTCAAAACCATTCCTGTCCATTTTGAAGATTGAGCAACTTTACATTGCCAAACTTGTCAAAATGCTCTCAAACTGGGTGCACATGCTAAAATTATGTAATTATGCATATATGCCAAATGGCACAAGTTTTGGAGAAGCATAACTTGATCTAAGTGTCCCAAAACCATTTCTGTTCAAATTCAAATTTGAACAACTTTACATTACCAACTTTTTACCTGGGGCTTCAAACTTTGTGAGCATGATCATAACCCCAAATTATGATACTACACCAAGTGGTGCATCAAGGGGAGATTATTAGCTTAACTCAAACATGGTGAAACCATTTCTGTTGATTTCTAGGGTTCACCAAAGTTACATTGGCAACTTTTCCCAAATGAGCTCAAATTTGGTGGAAGGGCCGAAATGTATGTGACATTCCATCCTGTTAAGTCTCATGTCAATTGGAAGTCATTTGCTTTCCCAAAACATGATCAAACACCTTCTGTCATTTTTCTTAAACCATTGTTTTGACCACTTTTACTATTCCCCTCTACCTCAATTTCTTACCACAGGTAAACCTGATCATCCTCTACCTCCTGTAACTTCCCCATGTCCCCAGCTCAATGATTGAGGGGTGAAAACCCCATTTTTACTCTCCTGGACAGCAGCAGTCTCCTTCTTCCTCGCCTCCCTCCTCATTCCAGTGGCTCCCCAGGGCATCCAAGACCATCACACATTTCTTTACTCCTCCCCTGACCCCCTAGACAACATTGGGCAAGATGGACGCGACCAGAGCGGTGAGGGCACGGCCGTGCCGGCCATACGGGCGCTCTGGAGCGCGCTACAGTGCGCTCCCACAATGTAGCCGCGTCCTGCCCGAGGCACCCGACAGCCTGGGGCGTCTGGATCGTGTCTTCCGAGGTGCCCTCGACGTCCGTGACCTGCAGGCCTGTCGGCCCTATCCTCCCCTGCCCTCCTTCTCCCTCCGTGAGCTCGCCCGAGCGCGTCCATGGACGTTGCTCACGGTGCACCGCGGCCACGTCTATTTAAGCCACCCCGACCCTCTCTCTCGTCTTGGTTAGGACCCCCTTTCTCCCATGAACCTCCCAGACGAGCCCCCTCTCCCCCCTGGTGCTCTCTTCCCCTCTCCATGGCCGACGTGTCGCCGTCGGCCTCCTCCTAAATTCACCCCCTATGGCCTCCCCCTCCCATTTTTGACTCCACTAGGACACCTGCAACCTCACCGCAGGTCCCTCCCGAGCTCCATTCGCTCCTCCCGGCGGCCGCAGCGCTGAACCCATCGTCGGCAGCACCATCTTCCTCCATGACCGTGGCTCTGCTCGCCCCTGTCCTCCCCTGGACGTGCACGCAGTCGGGGCGGGTGCGGTGCCGTTCCCCAAGCTCGCCCATGCCCCCGGCGCGTCCAACGGTGGCCGGTGGCGCCGGCTGTCAACGTCGGCATCGCCCATGCCTCCTCCTCTGCGTCGGGCGGGGGGAGGACGACGAACCCGCCAGGCGGGCCCCGCCTGTAAGCGCCACGAGGCCGGTGGGAGCAACTGACGGGTGCCCCCCCGATAAGTGGAAGCGCACCAGCCAGGCTACGCCTTTTTGTGGTGGTGACGCCCGCCGTAATTATGCCTTCGGCGTCACCACCTCCTTCGCGCCGCTGAGCCGCTGGGCTGAGCCCAGTAGGCGATGTTTAGCTGGGCTTCGCCCAGAGCACATTATAAGGTTGAATTCTTTTTCCATATTCTTTTTCCAGTCAACTTCAAAAATCCATGAATAATTCAAATGAACTCCAAATTTGATGATTCAAATTTCTGGTAGTTTCTAAAATCATGCTCTATCACATGGTGCAACATGCACATTTTTTCAGAAACATTTCCTTCACAAATATTTATCAAATGCCATTATTCCATTTTCTGTGATGAGCTTTAGAAAATCACAGAGGGCTCAAATTTGATCCAAATGCAGTGGTTGAAATTCCTAGGTGCTTGTCATATCCAAACTTAGTTTTGGAACATTTTTATTAATACTTTCTGTGCCCCACCAAATATTGAGCCATTTCTTCATATTTATCAACTTTGCAAAATCCTAGGAAATACATTTGAATTCCAAATCCAGTGAAACCAACTCCTAGAAGCTTCTAAAATCATGACTTGATGGATAGGTGCCTTTGCTCATTGTTCAAAAATATATTTATGTACACTTCTTTCAAATCCATAAAACCCTTGATTCCATCATATTGAAATGTGCCAAACCATCCATTGATCATACCCCAACGAAACCACCTTGGTTATTTTTCATATGACCAGAGGTATCCTAGAAAAGTCCAACTCCTATTTTTAGAGCACTTTTATTTTTGCTTTGTTGTGTTGCTTATTATGATTGTTTCCATCGTTAGTTGACGAAATAAACGGAGTACTCGGGGATGGACCAGAAGGTTTGAAGACTCGGAAGAATAAGGCAAACAGCCCTTTGACCATGTTCGAGAAACCTTTTTATGCATGTCTCATAGCACCTTATTATCAATGCATCGGAATCATGTTGAGGTGGAAACCACTTTGGTTGCTACCTCTGTTACTTTACTATTGAAACTTGCATCAAGCATGACCCTACCTTCCTATGAGGGTTATGTGGACGGGAGTAGTTAGGATGCTATAGTAGTGGCTACGCAAATGGGACGGGTATATGCATGGTGACGGAGGCAGAGTACCTTCAAAAGACTTTTCGAAAACCCCGTCGGGTGCCATTTATGCCCGAGGGAGATGGTGAGATGGGTAACCACTTGATGACGAAGTGGTGTACCGAGACAAGTGTGTGTGATGTTTTTCAAACGGATTGGTTTAAGTTGCGACCGTTATTCCAACTAAACATGCGCAACCACTCTACCCTTATATGGGAAAGGGCATTATTGATTACCTAGGTCGATACTAGCATGGTGCCCGCATTACTAGTGACGGGGGTGACATGAGGTCACTCTCGGGACGGGGTCGTGCTCGGATAGGCGGCCATGACTGTTTTCACAGGGCACCGGACACACCATTGGTACCCCGTGTCAGTGATATGAGATGAATATAGGAGCAAGGCTCCACAATCTTTAAGATGTGAAATGTTTGGAACGGGGCTGTTACCAATCGAGTGGACTCCATATTAGTGTCGCCTAGGGAAAGATAGTGATCGGGGTGCTTACCCCGGGTACTTGAGGTACCGCGGGTCGTGGATGTCACGGAAGTTCCCCGGATCTAGTGGGTAAAGTGTGCAACCTCTGCAGAGTGTCAAACTATTCGAATAGCCGTGTCCACGGTCAAGGACAGTTGGGTAACCGCTCTTGGGCTACGTCCAATGTTTGCGAAACCCGGTGTGTGTGTGTGTGTGTGTGTGTGAGGAAACAACACGGTTCAGTGATATTGATGATGTGATTCTTGAGGAAGTCACAATGAGTTTGAGCATGAGTTGATTACAACTCTTTCTCGATAATGATGTCTGTGACCTCCTGATACTTGTTGCAGACACATGCATGTCCATGTTATATGTTGATCATACTTGCATATGAAAAACTAGCTTTCCGCGAAACTGCCAATCTAGCAGTAGAGCCTTGCATAATTATTCTGTCATCACACTTGGGTTGCTTGCGAGTACATTCAAAGTACCCATTGGCTTGCCGCTGGTTATTTTATTGGCCAGACAGGAGAGAACAGGATATGATGAAGATTTCTTGGTGACGAACATGCGAGCTAGAACGCTTCCCAGTCAGAATGCCTGTAGGGTTAAGGCAGATGGCATGGGTCCAAGTTGTTATTGAAGATTTCCGCTGCAACGATATACTCAAGACTTGACCATAATGGTCCTATTTGTGTAATACGTTATGTATGGATGTAAGACTCTTGTTATTCAGCTTCTGTGTGTTCAGTGAGCATTGATCTCTGGGATCACTGTACACGTGCATTCGGTGATCACGACTTACGAGTCGGGGTCCCCACATGCACAAGGTTGGTTTTGTACGTCGAGATGTTCTCTCAAACTCCAGTGGATGTTCATAGCGGCAATAGCCGGTTCAGACGTTCGAACATAACAGCAGATAGATGTCAGATACATAAACTACCGGCTTACTGTTACTGGCTGGAAAAGCTAGCAATCACTCGGGACTAAAAAGACGCAATAGCGACCTAAGAAGAATGCAATGATAAGTTCTCAAGTCCCAGGTTTGTATCATCTTCGCCACTGTGATTTCATGATAAGCCTGGCAAAATACGCGTTCGTTCCAGGTTGGCGCATTTTTACCCTTCAGGCGTTCCAGAATGTTTTCGCCCACTACTCACTCAGAGGACACTGATGCACAAGCACAGCCCATTTTGCACATACTTTGGTTGGAGACAACTTGGCAGATCAGTCCACAACATCAGATGCATATCGTGAGACGAACTAATAAGAGAACTACAGCGCAGAGAGCCAGCGTGAAGTCTGGCACTTAATCCCAAGTATTTAAAACATTGCAAATCACATCATTATTCCAGTCTAAGGCAAGGCCATCCTTCCTGTTGGATCTCTCGGCCAAGCGGCATTTTGCGCTGAACATTTACAGAAACTAGAAACCTGAAAGTGCAATGTAACGACAACAAGCAACTGATGGAGCGAGAGGCTAAATCGGACTACGAACAACGGCTGCGCACATCCAACCGAAGGGGACAAGAGCCTCCTTGGCAGAGGTTACAGAATCTCTCAGGATGAAATAGAGACAATAGCAAGAAGCGCCACAGATAGCTAAGTGCAATTTTAAATGTTCCCTTCTTCCTTCTTCTCGTCAAGACGGGCAATGGAAGAAGAAGAAGCGCCAGCAGCTGATTTACCCTGCCAAAAGTAAACATGGATCAGGATATCAAATACAAGAACGTGTTCGCTACTTCATCCCATGTGCTAACACGACACATTTAGAATTCCAATAAAAGAAGAGACGCACTATCGTATATCCTCATTGTTCTTCTCTAACAGTAAACATGGGGCACATTGTTGCTAAATTTCAGGATGAGAAGTTCAAAACCAGAGCAATACACATCAAAGTGAAATTTTGTAACGGATGGTAACAATGATCTTCTTGGCTACGCACTCCATGCTTATGATGATCCATTATAGTTACTGATGCACAATTAAAAAAAATGCAATGCTTAGTCAGCACGACTATGCTCATTGCTCATCAGTACAAAGTATTCCAGCAAACATGAAACTGGAAATGCATGCAAGAACATGAATTTTACAGAACTAGGCAACTACTCCCCCCGTTTCTAAATATATGACGTTTTGGTAGTTCAATTTGAACTACCAGAACGTCATATATTTAGGAATGGAGTGAGCACTAGACAAGGCTTACATATGCATGTTGGGTTTGCAATATTAATTATTAAATAAGAGAATATAACTCTTTTAGGATGCTGAATATACTCTCTAAAATAAAAGGCAAGGCATGGCATGAAGGTTTTTGACTGCATGTATTTAAACCGTATTGAATAAATTAATTTCCATACAATGTAAAATATGTGAACCGCTAGATTAAGTGCACGGTGAGTTGAATAAGTAGACAACTTCAATTAAACAAAGTTGCACAGCTGTCAAAAAGTAAAACATACAAGCAGTTGTATAAGATTACATTTGGTGTCGAAAATGTAGTGACATTTTAGTGGGCAAGACATTCATTTATTTCTTTCGAGAACATGCAAGTCATTCATTTATATGAATAGAGAACCCACTTAAGCTGCTTATTTCTGAAAATAAGTTAATTGGTTTCATTATTATGACAAATGGGACAAGTAGCCAAAAAAGAAACAAGTAACAAGCTGGCAAGTTGTTGCAGAAAACATGGATAATTTAAAAGTTTAAACCCGCAAAAGTTCACCTTATCCGCCTTAAAACTTGCAATAATACTCAAGATGTTATCATGTGCCTGCTTCATGACCTATAGGAAGGTCAAGTTTGTCAAATTTGAGATACTTCAACAACAGTAGTAAATAATGTTGCTAGCAAATCAACAAATGCAAGCAAACTGTACCTGAGCCCTTTCTTTCAGTTTCACTGAACGGGCCATCAACTTCTCATAGTCCTGCTTCTGCTCCACCCAATTAAGCCTCCGGGGGGACTTTGGCTATTGGAAAGTTGCAAAACACTTGTTAATGCACTAGTTACAACACACTTAAAATAGTTTTGTGGCGTTGGTTGAAATGTATGTCCGGTGGTTGTTAGTTGTGGTCTTGTCTGAGTGGTCAGTTATTTGGCCTAGTCTTAGGCTTGTAACTATATTTTTTCTGTCAAGGCATCAAGATGCAAGCTTTGCGTTTTCTCAAGAAAAAAAATCTTGTTACGCCTTTGCCGTCAGATAATTATGGATCTTTTTAACTAGAATGTGAAAAGTGTGGTACCCTCGGTTCTACCATTTCCGTAGAGAATCACCTGACTTGGATTATCCGGCTTGTCCTGCAACACCTGATTGAGTTCTGCGCGTAGACGTTCTGCTACATCATGTGGTTTATCCTGCAAAGACTGATACATTTTACCCATTTTTTCTGCATTTCCCTACAAAGTGGCAAGTTAGCAGTTTGTCAAAAATTCCAAAATAAGGAACATTCATCAAGGTTGAAAGCTAATAACAGTTTGGCCAACGTACAAATAAGGCATGCTCGTATTTGTGGACGCGGCACCGTATATCCTCTACCTCACGACGCTTATCCTCCCATGCCTTCCACTTTTTCAATTCCCAGCCTACTTGCTGTTTCGGTCTGCGCACAATGCCAGCCTTTTTATATACATCTAAAGATACAAGTGATTTCACAAAGATGTAGGATTGCATGTTGTACATCCAACGGGGCTTGGAATCAAACAGCTTCACCTTCTTGCTCAAATCAATCTCGAAGTTTTCACTAAACAAATCATATGAACACACGCTGTTGTAAAGTTGCGTTATGATCCTATCCCTGTGAACAGAATGTGGACCTGGAATGTAATTTGGTGGCTTTTCGATATTGTACTTCTTGCTCCACCTTTGTTGCTCTACCGTGTTCTCAAGTGTCCAGATCTGCAGCTCACCAACAAGAGCTCTGGGATCATAACGACTTGGTTGAGCAGTTACTATGCATATTTTCCCATGCATTTCTCTGATCCAGAACTTACGAGGACCATAACTACCCTGATCTTCACGCTCTGCCGGCAGTTGTATCGTCGCAAAACTTTCTTCCCTGAGATCAAAGGAAATAATTGCATGCTGCCAGCTAACTAACATGTCTTCTGTTAACCAATACATTTTGCCATCAACATTGACAACTCCAGAGTTTCTCACACTGATCAAGCTAAAAGCTTCTGGAGTGCGGATATCTTTCCATTTCTCATCACCAAGCGTGTAAACTTGAATGATGTTGAACCTGCCTTTATTATGGGGGCGACCATTAACGCAGTCACCAAGGAAGTGTGTGATCTTGTATTCTTTTGTCACGGGATGAAACCCAAAGCTGTAGAAACAGAAGTGGTCACCTTTCACATTCTTGGAAGGTTTCTCAAGATGTAGATATTCACCGGTTGCAAGGTTAGCTATCTTGATTGTTGATGTCTTTGTGTATGACGCAAGAAGGCCATTGCATGAACCAAAAAGGAAATCATCAGGACCAATGACTGGCACCGCATATGTGGACGGTGACCAGGCTTCGTCAATTAGGATAGCATCACTAGGGTAGGGCTCGCCGGAAACCAAACCTTGCGGGAAGAACAGAAGAGCATAACTGGGTGCAAGCTGGAGGTGTGATGCGGCAAACTGTGGATCCCGGATGAATTTCTGCCACTGCTTGCAGACGCCGCCGCACGTCAACAAAGTGCTCACTGGAAGCCTAAAAAATATCCGCTCGATGAGGTCTCCTGGCAGGCGGTTTATGATGCATTCCTCATTTATTTGCTTCTTTGCTTCGGGCTCTTCAGTAACCATAGTGAGCACGCAATGCTGGGGCAGCTGAACTACCAAGCCACTCTGCAAACACACATTCCAGTTAATGATGCAGTCCCGCAAAAAGAAAAATGATACAGGGCATACTGCTTGGAGCTTGACTTCAAAAATTACTAGACAGGAAACGGTCATTAAAATTATTTTGTCGGCGGAGAAAGAAGATGAAACATATCCATGTTTGTACCGCTTCCAAATATCTATTTACAGTACCAGCCAATGCGCCAAGGAAGGTACTGACGGGATCTAAAAAATTCTGCTCTGTTGCAGCGTCCAAATTTTTTACTAGGAAAATAAATTCGCTTCTTCCGTCTCCACGCTAAAACAATGTTATCCATTACCAAAAGCATAATCTTGCGGTCAAAGAAAAAAAAACTGCAATGTTATCGTCATCTCTAATGTACCCGAACTGCAGACTACTGTCAAATCCGACGAACAATCATGAGCGGCTGCGCGCCCTCCCTCCGGCGCCTCAATCCCTCAACAGTCAACCCAGGGCAAGCAGCCAGAAACCCTAGCCGCCGTTGCAGTTACAGATGGAAGGGGCGCGGACGAGAGGGGCGCCGGAGGAGGAAACAGCCCGCAAGCAAAAGAGGAGACCGAGGGGGACTGGAGGACTCACAATCACGGGCGCGATCAGGATCAGGCGGCCGCCGCCATGGGAGGAGGGCTCTCCGCTTGACGCGGTAGAAGATTTCCCGCAGGCCCCCAGCTGATGACGAAATGGTTTCCTGCGGCTCTTTCCCCCTCCCAACTCGGCTGCCGTTGGCGGCGTCCGTGATTTCGCCGGGCAGGAAGGAACAGAAGGGATATACTACTATATGGTTTTCTTTTCGCCGGGTAGAGTAGTGTGTATTAGCATGTGGGGCCCAGGTTCGGCCCAGATAGCGGAACACTTTTTTTGCGTGCAAGTTAGAGGAAGAGTAGCTTCGAGAGGGCACCATATGAACCCATGGGCATATGCACTCATTTTTCAAAAAATGTATTTTAAGCATGTTTCGAAATGTCAAAAAATATAACAGAAAATTTTATGCATACATGTTCGCAAATGGATGTGCGCGGCACAAAGTTTTGTGAAAAATGTCTTTTTGGTTTGCCTACGTAAAAAAGACAAATTCCAGTGCTTCTAAATAGCGTTTCACGACACATTTTTTTTGTCTTTTTTGCACATGCCATAAAAAAAGTTATTTTTCCGTGAAACTTTATGCACACACTGTGATAGCCTGGCTTATGAGGGATGATAGACTATTCATATCAATAAGGAATTCCTTCTTTTCCGGGAGCTCATTCGAAAAGAACTCCAAAGTTAAGCGTGCTCAGCTTGGAGTAGTTTCAGGATGGGTGACCGACCGGGAAGTTGCTCCCGGGTGCGCACGAGTGAGCACAAAGTGCGCAGAAAAGACTAGTATTGATATGTGAGGCCAGTCTAGATCCCGCCAGGAGTAACGACCGCCGGCGGGTGTGTCCGGGGTGTTACAAACACATAGAACCTGAAGACGCACCCGTGCAACCTTTTTCAGATTTTTTTGGCATTTAGAAATATGTTTTTCAAAGTGGGTTCATATGTACCCGGGTTCATCCATGCACTTCAAGAGTAGCTTCCCTCTGGTTAGGGTTTTTTCTTCATCTCGTTGCCGGCGGCGACGTTGAGAACCTACCGTCCCTCCTCTTTGTGAATCCGTTTGGTCGCTGCTCGGGCCGCTCCCGTGGTCGGGGTAGGACATTGATGCCCAGGCGGGGCTAGGGTTTCTACCTCTCTTCGGTCCTTGAGGACGAAGAGATCGATCCACAACTCTCCAAGGCTTGCTATGGCGAGTCGTGATGAAGCATTTGCAGCAGGAGCTAAGGGGAAGGGGGGCTGGAGAATCTCATGCAAGAACTAGCGCTGAAGGAAGAGGACCTCAATGACGTGATCCTCGAGGAGGAGGATGCCCCGGCTGAGGAGGATCTCAGGTGGATGATTTTGGCCCGTGTCCACATGGAGAATGGTTTCAACAACTATTGGTTTTTCCCCCAACATGTGTACTGCATGGGATCTAGCAAGATAGGTCAAGATCAAAACCCTAGAAGATAGCCTCTTTTCGGATGCAATTCAACTGTTTGGGGGACTGGGAGAGAGTTACCCAGGGCGGTCCGTGGCACTTTAGGGGTAACTCGGTGATCATAGACCCATATGATGGATATTAAAAGCTCACGTCCATTGATGTTCAAGTTTGAGATTTGGGCGCGTACTATTGATCTACCGATAGCGTACATGGCAAGGTGAAGGCATTGGCATCCAAGTTGGTGAGTCTGTGGACTCGGAGCCATCATTCTTCGACTTCGAAGGAAATCTTTACCGAGTTAGGATAAGGCTTGATGTGTGAAATCCTCTAAAGAAAGCAACTTCGATGATCCGTGTGGAGAAAGACATATTTTTGCAGTGAAATACGAGCGCCTGCTTGACTGGTGCCAATGTTGGAAATATGCCCTAGAGGCAATAATAAAATGGTTATTATTATATTTCCTTGTTCATGATAATTGTCTGTTGTTCATGCTTGAGTTGTATTGTACGGAAACGGCGATACATGTGTGAATACATAGACCACAACGTGTCCCTGGTAAGCCTCTAGTTACTAGCTCGTTGATCAATAGATGGTCACGGTTTCCTGGCCATGGACATTGGATGTCATTGATAACGGGATCACATCATTAGGAGAATGATGTGATGGACAAGACCCAATCCTAAGCCTAGCACAAGATCGTGTAGTTCGTAATGCTTAAGCTTTTTCAATGTCAAGTATCTTTTCCTTAGACCATGAGGTTGTGCAACTCCCGGATACCATAGGAATACTTTGGGTGTGCCAAACGTTACAACGTAACTGGGTGGCTATAAAGGTACGCAACGGGTATCTCCGAAAGTGTCTGTTGAGTTGGCACGAACCGAGACTGGGATTTGTCACTCCGTATGACGGAGAGGTATCTCTGGGCCCACTCGGTAAGACATCATCATAATGAGCTCAATGTAACTAAGGAGTTAGTCACGGGATGATGGATTATGGAACGAGTAAATAGACTTGCCATAACGAGATTGAACAAGGTATCGGTATACCGACGATCGAATCTCGGGCAAGTACCGTACCGATGGATAAAGGGAATTGCATACGGGATTGAGTGAATCCTTGATATCGTGGTTCATCCGATGAGATCATCGAGGAACACGTGGGAACCAACATGGGTATCCAGATCCCGCTGTTGGTTATTGACCGGAGAGTCGTCTCGGCCATGTCTACGTGTCTCCCGAACCCGTAGGGTCTACACACTTAAGGTTCGGTGGCGCTAGGGTTGTAGAGATATATGCACACGGTAACCCGAATGTTGTTCGGAGTCCCGGATGAGATCCCGGACGTCACGAGGAGTTTCGGAATGGTCTGGAGGTAAAGAATGATATATAGGAAGTCCAGTTTCAGCCATCGGGAGAGTTCCGGGGGTCACCGGTAGTGTACCGGGACCACCGGAAGGGTCCCGGGGGTCCACCGGGTGGGGCCACCCATCCCGGAGGGCCCCATGGGCCGTAGGGGAGGGGACCAGCCCCTAGTGGGCTGGCGCACCCCCCTTGGGCCTCCCCCCTGCGCCTAGGGTTGGGAACCCTAGGGGTGGGGGCGCCCCCTAGGCTTGGGGGCAAGCCACCCCCTTGGCCGCCGCCCCCCCTAGGAGATCCAATCTCCTTGGGCCGGCGCCCCCTGGCCCCTATATATAGTGCAGGGAGAGAGGGCAGCCGCACCTCAGCCCCTGGCACCTCTCCCCCCCCCCGTTACACATCTCCCTCCTCCCGCAGGGTCTTGGCGAAGCCCTACAGCTTTTCCCGTTGCATCCACCACCACGCCGTCATGCTGCTGGATCTCCATCAACCTCTCCTCCCCCCTTGCTGGATCAAGAAGGAGGAGACGTCGCTGTACCGTACGTGTGTTGAACGCGGAGGTGCCGTCCGTTCGGCGCTGGGATCATCGGTGACAGGGATCACGACGAGTACGACTCCATCATCCACGTTCCTTCGAACGCTTCCGCACACGATCTACAAAGGGTATGTAGATGCACTCCTTTATGCTCGTTGCTAGATGACTCCTTAGATTGATCTTGGTGAAGCGTAGGAATTTTTTTGAATTCTGCTACGTTCCCCAACAGTGGCATCTGAGCTAGGTCTTTGCGTAGCATCTTGCACGAGTAGAACACAAACAAGTTGTGGGCGTTGATTTTGTTCAATTCTCTTGCCGCTACTAGTCCAATCTTGATTCGGCGGCATCGTGGGATGAAGCGGCCCAGACCGACCTTACACGTACGCTTACGTGAGACTGGTTCCACCGACTGACATGCACTAGTTGCATAAGGTGGCTGGCGGGTGTCTGTCTCTCCCACTTTAGTCGGATCGGATTCAATGAAAAGGGTCCTTATGATGGGTAAATAGAAATTGACATATCACGTTGTGGTTTTGGCGTAGGTAAGAAACGTTCTTGCTAGAAACCTATAGAAGCCACGTAAAAACTTGCAACAACAATTAGAGGACGTCTAACTTGTTCTTGCAGCATGTGCTATGTGATGTGATATGGGCAAGAAGATGTGATGAATGATATATGTGATGTATGAGATTGATCATGTTCCTGTAATAGGGAATCACGACTTGCATGTCGATGAGAATGACAACCGGCAGGAGCCATAGGAGTTGTCTTATTTATTGTATGACCTGCGTGTCACTGAATAACGCCATGTAATTACTTTACTTTATTGCTAAACGTTAGCCATAGTAGTAGAAGTAGCATTTGGCGAGACGACTTCATGAAGACACGATGATGGAGATCATGGTGTCATGCCGGTGACAAAGATGATCATGGTGCCCCGAAGATGGAGATCAAAGGAGCAAAATGATATTGTCCATATCATGTGACTTTATTTGATTGCATGTGATGTTTATCATGTTTATGCATCTTGTTTACTTAGAACGACGGTAGTAAATAAGATGATCTCTCACAAAAAATTTCAAGAATTGTGTTCCCCCTAACTGTGCACTGTTGCTAAGGATCGTTGTTCCGAAGCACCACGTGATGATCGGGTGTGATAGGCTCTAACATTCGCATACAACGGGTGTAAGCCAGATTTACACACGCAATACACTTAGGGTTCACTTGACGAGCCTAGCATGTACAGACTGTTGGGGAACGTGGTATTTTAAAATTTTCCTACGATCACGCAAGATCTATCTACCAGATGCATAGCAACGAGAGGGAAGAGTGTGTCTACGTACCCTCGTAGACCGGAAGCGGAAGCGTCAAGTGACGCGGTTGATGTAGTCGAACTTCTTCGCGATTCAACCGATCAAGCACCGAACGTACGGCACCTCCGCGTTCAGCACACGTTCAGCTTGATGACGTCCCGCGAGCTCTTGATCCAGTTGAGCTTCACGGGAGAGTTTCGTCAGCACGACGGCGTGGTGACGGATATGATGTATTCACCGGCGCAGGGCTTCGCCTAAGCACCGCGATGGTATGACCGAGGTGTGTTTCTGTGGAGGGGGGCACCGCACACGGCTGGAACAATTCAACTTGTGTGTCTTTGGGTGCCCCCCTGCCCCCGTATATAAAGGAGCAAGGGGGGAGGTCGGCCGGCCCTTGTATGGTGCGGCTAGGGGTGCAATCCTACTAGGAATAGGATTGCAATCCTATTCCTAGTAGGAACCACCAAAGAAGGAAGAGAGGGAAAGGAAAAGAGGGAGAGGTGGCGCCCCCCAATCCTAGTCCAACTAGGAACCCTAGGTGGGGCGCCGGCCAGCCCCTATGGGCTGCCTCTCTCTTTTCCATAAGGCCCACTATGGACCATCCCCCTTCGTAGGGGGTTCCGGTAACCCCCTCCGGCAATCCCGTTAAATCCGAAACTTTTCCGGAACACTTCCGGTGTCCGAATATAGTCGTCCAATATATCAATCTTTATGTCTCGGACATTCCGAGACTCCTCGTCATGTCCGTGATCTCATCCGGGACTCCGAACTACCTTCGGTACATCAAAACTCATAAACTCATAATACCGATCGTCATCAAACGTTAAGCGTGCGGACCCTACGGGTTCGAGAACTATGTAGACATGACCGAGACTCATCTCTGGCCAATAACCAATAGAGGAACCTGGATGTTCATATTGGCTCCTACATATTCTACGAAGATCTTTTATCGGTCAGAACCGCATAACAACATACGTTGTTCCTTTTGTCATCGGTATGTTACTTGCCCGAGATTCGATCGTCGGTATCTCCATACCTAGTTCAATCTCGTTACCAGCAAGTCTCTTTACTCGTTCCGTAACACATCATCTCGTGACTAACTTATTAGTCTTTTGCTTGCAAGGCTTATTGTGATGTGTGTTACCGAGAGGGCCCAGAGATACCTCTCCGACACTCGGAGTGACAAATCCTAATCTTGATCTATGCCAACACCACGAATACTTTCGGAGACACCTGTAGAGCATCTTTATGATCACCCAGTTACGTTGTGACGTTTGATAGCACACAAGGTGTTCCTACGGTATTCGGGAGTTGCATAATCTCATAGTCATAGGAACATGTATAAGTCATGAAGAAAACAATAGCAGTAAAACTAAACGATCATAGTGCTATGCTAACGGATGGGTCTAGTCCATCACATCATTCTCCTAATGATGTGATCCCGTTGATCAAATGACAACTCATGTCTATGGTTAGGAAACATAACCATCTTTGATCAATGAGCTAGTCTAGTAGAGGCATACTAGGGACACTCCTTTTTGTCTATGTATTCACACATGTACTAAGTTTCCGGTTAATACAATTCTAGCATGAATAATAAACATTTATCATGATATAAGGAAATATAAATAACAACTTTATTATTGCCTCTAGGGCATATTTCCTTCAATCTCCCACTTGCACTAGAGTCAATAATCTAGTTCACATCGCCATGTGATTTAATACCGATAGTTCACATCGTTATGTGAATAACACCCATAGTTCACATCACCATGTGACCAACACCCAAAGGGTTTACTAGAGTCAATAATCTAGTTCACATCGCTATGTGATTAATACCCAAGAGTAATAAGGTGTGATCATGTTTTGCTTGTGAGAGAAGTTTAGTCAACGGGTCTGTCACATTCAGATCCGTATGTATTTCGCAAATTTCTATGTCTACAATGCTCTGCATGGAGCTACTCTAGCTAATTGCTCCCACTTTCAATACGCATCCAGATTGATACTTAGAGTCATCTGGATTTAGTGTCAAATCTTGCATCGGCGTAACCCTTTACGACGAACTCTTTATCACCTCCATAATCGAGAAACATTTCCTTAGTCATCCAATTACTAAGGATAATTTTGACCGCTGTACAGTGATCTACTCCTGGATCACTATTGTACCTCCTTGTCAAACTCATGGCAAGGTACACAACATGTTTGGTACACAGCATGGCATACTTTATAGAACCTATGGCTGAGGCATAGGGAATGACTTTCATTCTCTCTATATTTTTCTGCCGTGGTCTGGCTTTGAGTCTTACTCAACTTCACACCTTACAAGTCAGGCAAGAACTCCTTCTTTGACTGATCCATTTTGAACTACTTCAAAATCTTATCAAGGTATGTACTCATCGAAAGTCTTATCAAGCGTCTTGATCTATCTCTATAGATCTTGATGCCCAATATGTAAGCAGCTTCACCAAGGTCTTTCTTTGAAAAAACTCCTTTCAAACACTCCTTTATGCTTTCCAGAAAATTCTACATCATTTCTGATCGACAATATGTCATTCACATATACTTATCAGAAATGTTGTAGTGCTCCCACTCACTTCTTGTAAATACAGGCTTCACCGCAAGTCTGTATAAATCTATATGCTTTGATCAACTTATCAAAGCGTATATTCCAACTCCGAGATGCTTGCACCAGTCCATAGATGGATCGCTGGAGCTTGCACATTTTGTTAGCACCTTTAGGATTGACAAAACCTTCTGGTTGCATCATATACAAGTCTTCTTTAATAAATCCATTAAAGAATGCAGTTTTGTTATCCATTTGCCAGATTTCTTAAAATGCGGCAATTACTAACATGATTCGGACAGACTTAAGCATCGCTACGGGTGAGAAAGTCTCATCGTAGTCAACTCCTTGAACTTGTCGAAACCCTTTCGCAACAAGTCAAGCTTTGTAAACAGTAACATTACCGTTTGCGTCGGTCTTCCTCTTGAAGATCCATTTATTTTCAATGGCTTGCCGATCATCGGGCAAGTCAACCAAAGTCCATACTTTGTTCTAATACATGGATCCCATCTCAGATTTCATGGTCTCAAGCCATTTTGCGGAATCTGGGCTCATCATCGCTTCCTCATAGTTCGTAGGTTCATCATGGTCTAGTAACATGACTTCCAGAACTGGGTTGCCGTACCACTCTGGTGCGGAACGAACTCTGGTTGATCTACGAAGTTCAGCAGAAACTTGATCTGAAGTTTCATGATCATCATCATTAGCTTCCTCACTAATTGGTGTAGTAATCACTGGAACGAGTTTCTGTGATGTACTACCTTCCAATTCGGGAGAAGGTACAATTACCTCATCAAGTTCTACTTTCCTCCCACTCACTTCTTTCGAGAGAAACTCCTTCTCTAGAAAGGATCCACTCTTAGCAACAAAGACCTTGCCTTCGGATCTGTGATAGAAGGTATACCCAACAGTTTCTTTTGGGTATCCTATGAAGATTTACTTCTCCGATTTGGGTTCGAGCTTATCATGTTGAAACTTTTTCACATAAGCATCGCAGTCCCAAACTTAAAGAAATGACAGCTTAGGTTTCTCGTCAAACCACAGTTCATACGGTGTCATCTCCACGGATTTAGATGGTGCCCTATTTAACGTGAATGTAGCTATCTCTAATGCATAACCCCAAAAGCGATAGTGGTAGATCGGTAAGAGACATCATCGATCGCACCATATCTAATAAAGTACGGTTATGACGTTCGGACACACCATTACACTGTGGTGTTCCAGGTGGCGTGAGTAGTGAAACTATTTCACATTGTTTTTATTGAAGGCCAAACTCGCTAACTCAAATATTTTACCTCTACGATCATATCGTAGAAACTCTTATTTTCTTGTTACGATGATTCTCCACTTCACTCTGAAATTCTTTGAACTTTTCAAATGTTTCAGACTTGTGCTTCATTAAGTAGATATACCCATATCTGCTCAAATCATCAGTGAAGGTCAGAAAATAACGATATCTGCCGCGAGCTTCAACACTCATTGGTCCGCATACATCAGTATGTATGATTTCCAACAACTCTGTTGCTCGCTCCACGGTTCCGGAGAATGGAGTTTTAGTCATCTTGCCCATGAGGCATGGTTCGCAAGCACCAAGTGATTCATAATCAAGTGATTCAAAAAGTCCATCACTATGGAGTTTCTTCATGCGCTTTACACCAATATGACCTAAACGGCAGTGCCACAAATAAGTTGCACTATCATTATTAACCTTGCATCTTTTGGCTTCAATATTATGAATATGTGTATCACACGATCGAGATCCAACAAACCATTTTCATTGGGTGTATGACCATAGAAGGTTTTATTCATGTAAACAGAACAACAATTATTCTCTAACTTACATGAATAACCGTATTGCAATAAACATGATCAAATCATATTCATGCTCAACACAAACACCAAATAACACTTATTTAGGTTCAATACTAATCCCGAAAGTATAGGGAGTGTGCGATGATGATCATATCAATCTTGGAACTACTTCCAATACACATCGTCACTTCATCCTTTAACTAGTTTATGTTCACTATGCAACTCCCATTTCGAGTTACTACTCTTTAGCAACTGAACCAATATCAAATACCGAGGGGTTGCTATGAACACTAGTAAAATACACATCAATAATCTGTATATCAAATATACCTTTGTTCACTTTGCCATCCTTCTTATCCGCCAAATATCTAGGGCAGTTCCACTTCTAGTGACCATTTCCTTTGCAGTAGAAGCACTTAGTTTCAGGCTTGAGTTTAGCTTTGGGTTTCTTCACGGGAGTGACAACTTGCTTGTCATTCTTCTTGAAGTTCCCCTTCTATCCCTTTGCCCTTTACTTGAAACAAGTGGTCTGGTTAACCATCAACACTTGATGCTCTTTCTTGATTTCTACCTTCGCCGATTTCAGCATCGTGAAGAGCTCGGGAATTACTTTCGTCATCCCTTGCATATTATAGTTCATCACGAAGTTCTACTAACTTGGTGATAGTGTCTAGAGAACTTTGTCAATTACTATCTTACCTGGAAGATTAACTCCCACTTGATTCAAGCAATTGTACTACCCAGACAATCTGAGCACATGCTCACTGGTTGAGCTATTCTCCTCCATCTTGTAGGCAAAGTACTGTCAGAGGTCTTATACCTCCCGACACGGGCATGAGTATGAAATACTAATTTCAACTCTTGGAACATCTCATATGCTCCATGGCGTTTCAAAACGTTTTTGAAGTCCCGGTTATAAGCCGTAAAGTATGGTGCACTAAACTATCAAGTAGTCATCATATCGAGCTTTTGTCAAAACGTTCATAACGTCTACATCTGCTCCTGCAATAGGTCTGTCACCTAGTGGTGCATCAAGGACATAATTCTTCTGTGCAGCAATGAGGATAATCCTCAGATCACGGAACAATTCCGCATCATTGCTACTAACATCTTTCAACTTGGTTTTCTCTAGGAACTTATAAAAAATAAACGTGGAGCAACATCGCGAGCTATTGATCTACAACATAGATATGCAAATACTACCAGGACTAAGTTCATGATAAATTAAAGTTCAATTTAATCATATTAATTAAAGAACTCCCACTTAGATAGACATCCCTCCGGTCATCTAAATGATCACGTGATCCAAATTAACTAAACCATGTCCGATCATCACGTGAGATGGAGTAGTTTCAATGGTGAACATCTTATGTTGATCATATCTACTATACGATTCACGCTCGACCTTTCGGTCTCCAGTGTTCCGAGGGCATATCTGCATATGCTAGGCTCGTCAAGTTTAACCCGAGTATTCTGCGTGTGCAAAACTGGCTTACACCCGTTGTATTCGAACGTAGAGCTTATCACACCCGATCATCACGTGGTGTCTCGGCACGACGAACTTTCGCAACGGTGCATACTCAGGGAGAACACTTATACCTTGAAATTTAGTAAGGGATCATCTTATAATGCTACCGTCGTTCTAAGCAAAATAAGAAGCATAATAAGATAAACATCACATGCAATCAAAATATGTGACATGATATGGCCATCATCATCTTATGCTTTTGATCTCCATCTCCAAAGCACCGTCATGATCACCTTCGTCACCGGCGCGACACCTTGATCTCCATCGTAGCATCGTTGTCGTCTCGCCAACTATTGCTTCTACGACTATCGCTACCGCTTAGTGATGAAGTAAAGAAATTACATGGCGATTGCATTTCATACAATAAAGCGACAACCATATGGCTCCTGCCAGTTGCCGATAACATTACAAAACATGATCATCTCATACAAAAACCGTATAACTCATCATGTCTTGACCATATCACATCACAACATGCCCTGCAAAAACAAGTTAGACGTCCTCTACTTTGTTGTTGCAAGTTTTACGTGGCTGCTACGGGCTTAGCAAGAACCGTTCTTACCTACGCATACAAAACCACAACGATGTTTCGTCAAGTATGTGCTGTTTTAACCTTCACAAGGACCGGGCGTAGCCACACTTGATTCAGCTAAAGTGAGAGAGACAGACACCCGCCAGTCACCTTTAAGCAACGAGTGCTCGTAACGGTGAACCAGTCTCGCGTAAGCGTACGCGTAATGTCGGTCCGGGCCGCTTCATCTCACAATACCGCCGAAGCAAAGTATGACATGCTGGTAAGCAGTATGACTAGTATCGCCCACAACTCATTGTGTTCTACTCGTGCATATCATCTACGCATAGACCTGGCTCATGATGCCACTGTTGGGGAACGTGGTATTTTAAAATTTTCCTACGATCATGCAAGATCTATCTACCAGATGCATAGCAACGAGAGGGAAGAGTGTGTCTACGTACCCTCGTAGACCGAAAGCGGAAGCGTCAAGTGACGCGGTTGATGTAGTCGAACTTCTTCGCGATTCAACCGATCAAGCACCGAACGTACGGCACCTCCGCGTTCAGCACACGTTCAGCTTGATGACGTCCCGCGAGTTCTTGATCCAGTTGAGCTTCACGGGAGAGTTTCGTCAGCACGACGGCGTGGTGACGGATATGATGTATTCGTCGGCGCAGGGCTTCGCCTAAGCACCGCGACGGTATGACCGAGGTGTGTTTCTGTGGAGGGGGGCACCGCACACGGCTGGAACAATTCAACTTGTGTGTCTTTGGGTGCCCCCCTGCCCCCGTATATAAAGGAGCAAGGGGGAGGCCAGCCGGCCCTTGTATGGTGCGGCTAGGGGTGCAATCCTACTAGGAATAGGATTGCAATCCTATTCCTAGTAGGAACCACCAAAGAAGGAAGAGAGGGAAAGGAAAAGAGGGAGAGGTGGCGCCCCCCCAATCCTAGTCCAACTAGGAACCCTAGGTGGGGCGCCGGCCAGCCCCTATGGGCTGCCTCTCTCTTTTCCATAAGGCCCACTATGGACCATCCCCCTTCGTAGGGGGTTCCGGTAACCCCCTCCGGCAATCCCGTTAAATCCGAAACTTTTCCGGAACACTTCCGGTGTCCGAATATAGTCGTCCAATATATCAATCTTTATGTCTCGGACATTCCGAGACTCCTCGTCATGTCCGTGATCTCATCCGGGACTCCGAACTACCTTCGGTACATCAAAACTCATAAACTCATAATACCGATCGTCATCAAATGTTAAGCGTGTGGACCCTACGGGTTCGAGAACTATGTAGACATGACCGAGACTCATCTCTGGCCAATAACCAATAGCGGAACCTGGATGTTCATATTGGCTCCTACATATTCTACGAAGATCTTTTATCGGTCAGAACCGCATAACAACATACGTTGTTCCTTTTGTCATCGGTATGTTACTTGCCTGAGATTCGATCGTCGGTATCTCCATACCTAGTTCAATCTCGTTACCGGCAAGTCTCTTTACTCGTTCCGTAACACATCATCTCGTGACTAACTTATTAGTATTTTGCTTGCAAGGCTTATTGTGATGTGTGTTACCGAGAGGGCCCAGAGATACCTCTCCGACACTCGGAGTGACAAATCCTAATCTTGATCTATGCCAACACCACGAATACTTTCAGAGACACCTGTAGAGCATCTTTATGATCACCCAGTTACGTTGTGACGTTTGATAGCACACAAGGTGTTCCTACGGTATTCGGGAGTTGCATAATCTCATAGTCATAGGAACATGTATAAGTCATGAAGAAAGCAATAGCAGTAAAACTAAACGATCATAGTGCTATGCTAACGGATGGGTCTAGTCCATCACATCATTCTCCTAATGATGTGATCCCGTTGATCAAATGACAACTCATGTCTATGGTTAGGAAACATAACCATCTTTGATCAATGAGCTAGTCTAGTAGAGGCATACTAGGGACACTCCTTTTTGTCTATGTATTCACACATGTACTAAGTTTCCGGTTAATACAATTCTAGCATGAATAATAAACATTTATCATGATATAAGGAAATATAAATAACAACTTTATTATTGCCTCTAGGGCATATTTCCTTCACAGACATGGCCTCGGAACACGGAAGACCGAAAGGTCGAACATGAGTCGTATAGAAGATACGATCAACATGAAGATGTTCACCGTTGATGACTAGTCCGTCTCACGTGATGATCGGACACGGGCTAGTCGATTCGGATCATGTATCACTTAGATGACTAGAGAGATGTCAATCTGAGTGGGAGTTCATTAAATTTGATTAGATGAACTTAATTGTCATGAACTTAGTCTAAATTCTTTACAATATGTCTTGTAGATCAAATGGCCCACGCTCATGTCACCCTCAACTTCAACGCGTTCCTAGAGAAATTCAAGCTAAAAGACGATGGTAGCAACTATACGGATTGGGTCCGTAACCTGAGGATCATCCTCATAGCTGCCAAGAAAACTTATGTCCTAGAAGCACCGCTAGGTGACGCTCCTGCCCCGGCAAACCAAGATGTTATGAATGCTTGGCAGTCGCGTTGTGATGATTACTCCCTGGTTCAGTGCGACATGCTCTACAGCTTAGAATCGGGGCTCCAAAAGCGTTTTATGCACCACGGAGCATATGAGATGTTCCAAGAGCTGAAAATGGTTTTCCAAGCTCATGCACGAGTTGAGAGATATGACGTCTCCAACGCATTCTACAGCTTCAAGATGGAGGAGAATAGTTCTGTCAGCGAGCATATACTCAAGTTGTCTGGGTTGCACAATCGCTTGTCTCAGTTGGGAATGAATCTCCCAGACGAAGCGGTCGTTGACGGAATCCTTCAGTCGCTCCCACCTAGCTACAAGAGCTTCGTGTTGAACTTCAATATGCAAGGGATGGAGAAGTCCATTTTTGAGGTGTATTCAATGCTGAAATCAGCGGAGGTGGAGATCAAGAAAGAGCATCAAGTGTTGATGGTAAATAAAACCACTAAATTCAAGAAGAGCAAGGGTAAGAAGAACTTCAAGAAGGACGGCAAAGGAGTTGCCGCGTCCGGTAAGCCAGTTGCCGGGAAGAAGCCAAAGAATGGACCCAAGCCTGAGACTAAGTGCTTTTATTGCAAGGGAACGGGTCACTGGAAGCGGAACTGCCCCAAATACTTAGCAGACAAGAAGGCCGGCAACGTCAAAGGTATATGTGATATACATGTTATTGATGTGTACCTTACCAGCGCTCGTAGTAGCTCCTGGGTATTTGATACCGGTGCAGTTGCTCACATTTGTAACTCAAAGCAGGAGCTGCGGAATAAGCGGAGACTGGCGAAGGACGAGGTGACGATGGCGTCGGGAATGGTTCCAAGGTCGATGTGATCGCCGTCGGCATGCTACCTCTACATCTACCCTCGGGATTAGTTTTAAACCTCAATAATTGTTATTTAGTACCAGCTTTGAGCATGAACATTGTATCTGGGTCTCGTTTGATGCGAGATGGCTACTCATTTAAATCCGAGAATAATGGTTGTTCTATTTATATGAGAGATATGTTTTATGGTCATGCCCCGCTGGTCAATGGTTTATTTTTGATGAATCTCGAACGTGATGATACACATATTCATAGTGTGAATGCCAAAAGATGTAAAGTTGATAATGATAGTCCCACATACTTGTGGCATTGCCGCCTTGGTCATATTGGTGTCAAACGTATGAAGAAGCTCCATGCATATGGACTTCTAGAGTCTCTTGATTATGAATCATTTGACACGTGCGAACCATGCCTCTTGGGCAAGATGACCAAGACTCCATTCTCCAGAACAATGGAGCGGGCGACCGACTTATTGGAAATCATACATACCGATGTGTGCGGTCCAATGAGTGTTGAGGCTCGCGGAGGCTATCGTTATGTTCTCACCCTCATAGATGACTTGAGTAGATATGGGTATGTCTACTTGATGAAACACAAGTCTGAGACCTTTGAAAAGTTCAAGGAATTTCAGAATGAGGTTGAGAATCAATGTGACAGGAAAATAAAGTTCTTACGATCGGATCGTGGGGGTGAATATTTAAGTCACGAATTTGGCACACACCTAAGGAACTGTGGAATTGTTTCACAATTGACACCGCCCAGAACACCTCTGAAAGGATCGATATGGTTGACTAGAGGGGGGGGGGTGAATAGGCAACTAACAATTTTTAGCTTTTCTTAACCACTTTAAATTAAGCGTCAAAGTAAGTTGTCTAGATATTCTATTAAGATGACAACTAAGGGAAAGAATGGAAAACAACAACACAAGCAAGCTATAGGAATCGAACAAGTAAAGCTTGCACAAGTAAAGGTAAGAAATAACCACAAGTGGAGACGGTGAAGACAATGATGTGATATCGAAGTTCCTTCCCTTTGAGGGGAAGTACGTCTCCATTGGAGCGGTGTGGAGGCACAATGCTCCCCAAGAAGCCACTAGGGCCACCGTATTCTCCTCACGCCCTTACACAATGCAAGGTGCCGTGAATCCACTAGTGGTGCCCTTGAAGGCGGCAACCGGACCTTTACAAACAAGGTTGGGGCTCTCTCCACAACTTAATTGGAGGCTCCCAACGAAACCCCGGAGCTTCACCACAATGGATTGTGGCTCCGAAGTGACCTCTTTCGTCTAGAGTGCTCAAACACCCAAGAGTAACAAAATCCACACAAGAAAGTATGGGGGAATCAAGTTTCCTTTGGTGGAAGTGTAGATCTAGGTCTCCTCCTTCAATCCCTAGCAAATCAACAAGTTTGGTTGGCTAGGGAGAGAGATCGGGCAAGAAAGCTTCAATGGCATTAATGGTGGAGAGAGAGAGGTAAGAGATAAGGTGGAGGTGGGAGAAGGGGCTCCTTAAATAGGGTCTCCACCAATCCAACCGTTATGTGCAGATTTACATAGGACCGGTAGTTCCGCTACTCCAACCGGTAGTACCGGTGGGTGAAGAAATCTGCGCCCCTGCCACTAAAGCGGTACTTCCGGTGGCTTGCCCGGTAGTACCGGTCTTCCGGAGAAAACCGGAACTACCGCCCAGCTTCCGGTCAACTACCGCTTGGAAACCAGAAGGTTTCAACCAGGGGCGGTAGTTGGGACGGTGGTTGGGCCGGAACTACCGCCTGGCAGATAGTCTCTGCGTGGTGGCAGTCAGAGCGGTACTACCGCTCGGAACACCAGTAGTACCGGTCTTACCGGTACTTCCGGGCCACCACCGGTCTACCACCGCACCCAGTACAGAGGGTATCACCCCTGAGCGGTACTTGGGGCGGTGGTTTGACCGGAACTACCGGCCACCGGTACAACCTCCCAATAGGGCGGAACTACCGCTGTGGAGAAATCTACAATAAGGAGAAATGAAATGGGACCTCTCTCTCCACGAACGGAGGCAATATGGTGGGTGCAAAGAATCTGTGTGCGTGACTTGATTCACCAATTACCTTCCGATGCGGGTTCCCTCTTAATAGTACGGATTTCCTATGACCAAAAGAAACAGAAAGGCATCGGAAACTCCGTCTTCGATCTTTTCCTTAAAGAGAGAAAGTCTAACCGTCTTGTGCCACATGTTATCAACCTGAGTAATATTGACACACGATTAGTCCAAACACGAATTGTCATCATCACCAAAACCTTGGGCAAGAGATGCCCTTACAATCTCCCCCTTTTTGGTGAATGATGACAACCACGAAACGATCACGGTTGTTTATAGAATGAACGTAGAGCTCCCCCTGAATGTGAGCACTTAATAGAGTTTGCTTTTGGAATGCAAAAGTGCTGACACTAGGATCTATGCTCCCCCTAGGTTTCATAAACCAACCAGTGACTTAAAATTAAAACAGATATACAACAGATCATATGAAAGCAAAGTGCATGGATAATTAAGATAGTGGCACATGTCTTACACCATGCAACAGGATTTCACGGTAACGAAGTTCAAAGAGCATAGAAACTAAGATAACATGTCTTACACCATGCTATGGAAGTTCACAGAGAAACATAAATAAACACCAAGAAACACTCCCATGCAACTCCCGTGACCTAGCAATACTCAACTCTCCCCCTTTGGCATCAAGCACCAAAAAGGAAAAGAGCGAGACTAACGCCCGAGGGCTCAGTACAGCTCCTCGCCTGTCGCCAGAGAATCATCTGAGTCACCATCGTCAGAGTCTTCAGTGTCCTCGTCGTCCTCAGCAATCTCAGCGTCAGTCTCCATCGCATCCATAGTCGCTCGAGTGGTGGAGGTGGTAGGCTCATCATCTGACCACTGACAGTTGGCAAGGCACCACTTGTCCTCAGGAGTGATGCACTTCTCAGAACCGCTCTGCACATCCAGCACATTGAGGTGCTTCATCAACTGAATCTGCCGGCGTCGCGCCATCTTTTCATTCACATGAGCCTTGTAGAGCTTCTTCTGGACGTGGGCCTACAGGCAGAAGGTCTTCTTGACCTTGGCAGTAAGTTTATCCACCCAGGAGGGCTTGGCCCCAGCCTCTAACTCAAAGTCATCATCATCTAAGGTAGCAAAGACATCCTCCTCATTGCCCGCAGCGAACCTAGGAGTTTTATGCTTCTTTTGTCTCAGTACCTTGACCTCATGCTTCGTGAGCCTGTCCGGAGTAGAAAGAGGCTCTCCAGGCCTCCTCACTTCCCACACTGAGTAAAGGAAACGCATCACAAAGGGAGCGTAGATCGGTACCTTGCGGTACCAGACACAGTTGTACATCTCCTCCCACATCCATTTGGATACATCAAAAGTAATGCCCTTGCCACGCTTTGTCTTCATTGCTACAAGCAGATCCACAAGATAGCCATAGATATCATCCTGGTTCCCAACTTTGGGCAGCAGCACACACCGGAACACACGGTGAAGGATGTCATAAACAGGCAAGAGGTCATTGGATTTACCTACTATGCCATGACCAGGGATATAGAGAGGAGCAAGCTTCACTTTATCCATGGGTTGGGCTCGGTCGTGAGGACGGAGACCACCTTGGCCTTCCAAGCCAGTGTCCTCATAGCCCAAGGCATTGCAAAAAGCACTCCAGGGAACACGGAAGAACTCATCCCGGCACATAAAAGAGAGGTGACGCTGATCGTCACTGCCGAAGTGGACAGTAGCATAGAACTGATGAATGAGTTCCACATCAAAGTCACAACGCAGCTCCATGAGCTTGACCAAATCAAACTCCTCACAGACTTCCAGAGCCTCTCCAAAGTAAGCAGGGTTGCTTCTCCACTTGGCAAGGTCAATTGACCACATACGGGTGAACTTGTTCTTGTGGTGCTCAAAGATGTCATCCACAATCCTCAACTGCATCTCATTGCGGAAGCGAGGATTATTCCAACGAGGAGGAGGTGGTACGGTGTAGGGGTCTTGAAACCGAAACTTCTCCCAGTCGAAAAGCTTCCATTTGTGCATAGGAAGCGCTGCACGCTGCTTGGCTGCCACTGACTTTTCTCGGCGTGTTGTTTTGGAGGGGATCACAACTTCGGGAACATCTTCATCATCGGCTGGCCTCTTGCCCCTACGGGCCTTCCTTTTGGCAAACTGACTAGAGCGAGAGCTAGAGCCACCTGCAAACGCACACGGAGAACACATAGCAACCCAGAAAAGATGAGAGGAATGTACACAAGATCAGAAGAATAATTCACTAGTACGTACGAAGAATAGATGCAATGCATATAAATTCAGAGTAACCGGTAGTTCCGGTATCAGCACCGGTAGTTCCGGCCGGCGGTAGTACCGGTCGAGTGACCGGTAGTACCGCTGAGGACGGATCTACGAAGACGAAGGAAACTACCCGATCTCAGAACTACATGCACGGTGTCTATTCTAATTACGCATAAGTGAATAGGAAACTATACGGACCTCTCCCTCAAATCATTTAGCCAAAAATGAAGGACTACACGCATTGCCCTAGAAAGAGGATTCAAGAAGAACCCTAAAACAAAGAAGAAGCAGGGCAATACCGGTATCCATGGGAGGAGATCGAAGAAGAGGCGGCCTCCACGGAGCAGATCCAGTGAAGGGCCGACGGATCCGTAGGGCCGGAGGGCGCTACGGGGCAGTGAGCGGAGTAACCGGCGGCTGGGGCGAAATAATGAACGGGTGAGGAAGAAAACCCCTTCATCCTGTGCTTTATATACCTCCCCAGATCAGCACCGGTAGTACCGGTCCGGGGACCGGTAGTACCGGCCCGGCTGCTGCCAGGTAGTGGAACGGTACTTCCGCGCCAGGCGGTAGTTCCGCTAAACACCACCGGTAGTACCGGCCGGGGGTACAAGTCAGAGCATCAGCGGTAGAACCGCCTGCTCTAGACCGGTACAACCGCTGGGCTGAAAACCAGTGATTAAGCGGTAGAACCGCTCGAACCACCAGTTGTACCGCCTGGGTGTGCCCACTCACTCCATGATAACAAGCTTGTGTACATTTGGAGAAGATGGCTAGGATGGGATGGCTTGGGATGGAGCAAGACACTGTAGTACGAGAAAAACACGAAAAGCAGAAACCAACCAAAACAGAGGGCGGTGGCCGGAGCCACCAATGTTAGAGTCAACTGGCATGGCACCGCGAAGAATTATCCTTGGGCCCATAACCATAACTCGTCTTTGAAACACAAGTGTCATCACAAATGACGAATGTGAAAAGCATATCAATTTATGCATAGTGGGGGGAGGATGAGTTCATTGAGAGAAACCACTCCCCCTATTTCCATGCCTACACCTAGACTAGACAATATGATGAGTATGGTGGGGTGTGCACGTGCTCAAGCCACATTGCTCAAATCAATGATATTTAGCTCATGCCTTAACTCGCGAAATCTTGCTTCATCCAATGGCTTCGTGAAGATATCTGCAAGGTTATCATGAGTGTTGACGTAGTGAAGCTCGATCTCTCCTTGCCTAATGTGATCCCGGATGAAGTGATACCGAATCTCAATATGCTTCGTCTTGAAGTGTAGCACCGGGTTGAGAGAAATCTTGATGGCACTTTCATTGTCACACCAAAGAGGCACTTTGTCACAAGTGACACCGTAATCCTTTAACGTTTGCCTCATCCATAAAAGTTGAGCACAACAACTGCCAGCAGCCACATACTCTGCTTCGGTGGACGAGAGAGATACACAACTTTGCTTTTTGGAAGACCAACTAACAAGAGAGCAACCAAGAAATTGGCACCCTCCCGAAGTGGACTTCCTATCCACTTTGTCTCCCGCCCAGTCAGAATCAGAAAAACCTACAAGGTTGAAATTTGCTCCTCTCGGGTACCATAAGACAAAGTTTGGGGTATGAGCCAAATATCGAAAGATTCGCTTGACAGCCACAAAGTGACTCTCCTTAGGTGAGGCTTGAAACCGTGCACAAATTCCCACACTCAACATAATATCCGGTCTAGATGCACAAAGGTAAAGCAAGGATCCGATCATAGAGCGATATACCTTTTGATCCACCGCTTTACCATTGGGATCAATGTCAAGTTGGCATTTGGTTGGCATTGGAGTAGTAGCCGGCTTGACATCACTTAGATTGAACCTCTTGAGCATGTCTTGAGTATACTTGGATTGTTTGATGAAGATGCCTTCTCTTCTTTGTTTGATCTCAAATCCAAGGAAGTACTTCAACTCTCCCATCATGGACATCTTACTGCGCTCGAAGTTATGGAGTTCTTCATGCATGGCATTGAGCCAATCAGGGTCTTCGAGCGCCTCATAAACCTTCTGAGGTTCAACACAGGAGACAAAAGCTTGATGAGCACAATAGTTTGCTAATTGTCTACGAGTGCTTACCCCCCTTTTGATGCTTCCTAAAATGTTCTCGATGTGATGCTCGTTGGAAGCAAGCCTGGAGGCAACTTTTGCAGCACGACGCTCTAATTGCTCTTCAAGTGTTAACTGAGGAGCACCGAGTTGATCATCTTGAGCATCGTCGGGAGCTAGATCTTGATCTTGAGCTTCCTCTTGATCTTGATCTTGCTCGGGGGACAGAACTTGGCCTTGTGCATCATTTGGTGGCTCTCCACCAACTTGAGATTGATCTTGCACTTGGCCTTGTTCATCAGATTGAGGGCCTTCACTTTGTTCTTCGGAAGCGGGTGGGTCTTGGGTTGGTGATGGTTCCACTTGAGTGGAACATTGTCCTTCTCCTTCGGCCACAAGGGGTTCCTCAATGGGTAGGATATATCCAACACCCATTCTTCTTATGGCTTGAGGAGGAATTTCATCACCTGCATCACAAGTACCACTTTGCTCCACTTGGGAGCCGTTATTTTCATCAAACTCTACGTTACTCGTCTCCTCAATGAGTCCATTGGACTTGTTGAGGACACGGTAAGCATGAGAGTTTGTAGCATAACCAACAAATATGCCCTCATTGTTGGGGAACGTAGTATTTTAAAATTTTCCTACGATCACGCAAGATCTATCTACCAGATGCATAGCAACGAGAGGGAAGAGTGTGTCTACGTACCCTCGTAGACCGGAAGCGGAAGCGTCAAGTGACGCGGTTGATGTAGTCGAACTTCTTCGCGATTCAACCGATCAAGCACCGAACGTACGGCACCTCCGCGTTCAGCACACGTTCAGCTTGATGACGTCCCACGAGCTCTTGATCCAGTTGAGCTTCACGGGAGAGTTTCGTCAGCACGACGGCGTGGTGACGGATATGATGTATTCACCGGCGCAGGGCTTCGCCTAAGCACCGTGACGGTATGACCGAGGTGTGTTTCTGTGGAGGGGGGCACCGCACACGGCTGGAACAATTCAACTTGTGTGTCTTTGGGTGCCCCCCTGCCCCCGTATATAAAGGAGCAAGGGGGGAGGCCGACCGGCCCTTGTTTGGTGCGGCTAGGGGTGCAATCCTACTAGGAATAGGATTGCAATCCTATTCCTAGTAGGAACCACCAAAGAAGGAAGAGAGGGAATAGGAAAAGAAGAAGAGGTGGCGCCCCCCAACTCCTAGTCCAACTAGGAACCCTAGGTGGGGCGCCGGCCAGCCCTATGGGCTGCCTCTCTCTTTTCCATAAGGCCCACTATGGACCATCCCCCTTCGTAGGGGGTTCCGGTAACCCCCTCCGGCAATCCCGTTAAATCCGAAACTTTTCCGGTATACTTCCGGTGTCCGAATATAGTCGTCCAATATATCAATCTTTATGTCTCGGACATTCCGAGACTCCTCGTCATGTCCGTGATCTCATCCGGGACTCCGAACTACCTTCGGTTCATCAATACTCATAAACTCATAATACCGATCGTCATCAAACGTTAAGCGTGCGGACCCTACGGGTTCGAGAACTATGTAGACATGGCCGTGACTCATCTCCGGTCAATAACCAATAGCGGAACCTGGATGTTCATATTGGCTCCTACATATTCTACGAAGATCTTTTATCGGTCAGAACCGCATAACAACATACGTTGTTCCTTTTGTCAACGGTATGTTACTTGCCCGAGATTCGATCGTCGGTATCTCTATACCTAGTTCAATCTCGTTACCGGCAAGTCTCTTTACTCGTTCCGTAACACATCATCTCGTGACTAACTCATTAGTCTTTTGCTTGCAAGGCTTATTGTGATGTGTGTTACCGAGAGGGCCCAGAGATACCTCTCCGACACTCGGAGTGACAAATCCTAATCTTGATCTATGCCAACACCACGAATACTTTCGGAGACACCTGTAGAGCATCTTTATGATCACCCAGTTACGTTGTGACGTTTGATAGCACACAAGGTGTTCCTACGGTATTCGGGAGTTGCATAATCTCATAGTCATAGGAAGATGTATAAGTCATGAAGAAAGCAATAGCGGTAAAACTAAACAATCATAGTGCTATGCTAACGGATGGGTCTTGTCCATCACATCATTCTCCTAATGATGTGATCCCGTTGATCAAATGACAACTCATGTCTATGGCTAGGAAACATAACCATCTTTGATCAATGAGCTAGTCTAGTAGAGGCATACTAGGGACATACTGTTTTGTCTATGTATCCACACATGTACTAAGTTTCCGGTTAATACAATTCTAGCATGAATAATAAACATTTATCATGATATAAGGAAATATAAATAACAACTTTATTATTGCCTCTAGGGCATATTTCCTTCAGTCTCCCACTTGCACTAGAGTCAATAATCTAGCTCACATCGCCATGTGATTTAATACCGATAGTTCACATCGTTATGTGAATAACACCCATAGTTCACATCACCATGTGACCAACACCCAAAGGGTTTACTAGAGTCAATAATCTAGTTCACATCGCTATGTGATTAATACCCAAGAGTAATAAGGTGTGATCATGTTTTGCTTGTGAGAGAAGTTTAGTCAACGGGTCTGTCACATTCAGATCCGTATGTATTTCGCAAATTTCTATGTCTACAATGCTCTGCATGGAGCTACTCTAGCTAATTGCTCCCACTTTCAATACGCATCCAGATTGATACTTAGAGTCATCTGGATTTAGTGTCAAAGCTTGCATCGGCGTAACCCTTTACGACGAACTCTTTATCACCTCCATAATCGAGAAATATTTCCTTAGTCATCCCGTTACTAAGGATAATTTTGACCGCTGTCCAGTGATCTACTCCTAGATCACTATTGTACCTCCTTGCCAAACTCATGGCAAGGTACACAATGTGTTTGGTACACAGCATGGCATACTTTATAGAACCTATGGCTGAGGCATAGGGAATGACTTTCATTCTCTCTATATTTTTCTGCCGTGGTCGGGCATTGAGTCTTACTCAACTTCATACCTTGTAATACAGGCAAGAACCCTTTCTTTGACTGATTCATTTTGAACTTCTTCAAAATCTTATCAAGGTATGTGCTTTGTGAAAGTCCAATTAAGCGTCTTGATCTATCTCTATAGATCTTGATGCCTAATATATAAGCAGCTTCACCGAGGTCTTTCATTGAAAAACTTTTATTCAAGTATCCTTTTATGCTATCCAGAAATTCTATATCATTTCCAATCAACAATATGTCATCTACATATAATATTAGAAATGCTACAGAGCTCCCACTCACTTTCTTGTAAATACAGGCTTCTCCAAAAGTCTGTATAAAACCATATGCTTTGATCACCTCATCAAAGCGTATATTCCAACTCCGAGATGCTTGCACCAGTCCATAGATGGATCGCTGGAGCTTGCATACTTTGTTAGTACCTTTTGGATCGACAAAACCTTCTGGTTGCATCATATACAACTCTTCTTTGAGATATCCATTTAGGAATGCAGTTTTGACATCCATTTGCCAGATTTCATAATCATAAAATGCGGCAATTGCTAACATGATTCGGACAGACTTAAGCATCGCTACAGGTGAGAAAGTCTCATCGTAGTCAACTCCTTGAACTTGTCGAAAACCTTTCGCAACAAGTCGAGCTTTGTAAACGGTAATATTACCGTCTGCGTCGGTCTTCCTCTTGAAGATCCATTTATTTTCGATGGCTTGCCGATCATCGGGCAAGTCAACCAAAGTCCACACTTTGTTCTCATACATGGATCCCATCTCAGATTTCATGGCTTCAAGCCATTTTGCGGAATCTGGGCTCATCATCGCTTCCTCATAGTTCGTAGGTTCATCATGGTCTAGTAACATGATTTCCAGAACTGGGTTGCCGTACCACTCTGGTGCGGAACGTACTCTGGTTGATCTACGACGTTCAGCAGAAACTTGATCTGAAGTTTCATGATCATTATCATTAACTTCCTCACTAACTGGTGTAGGAATCACTGGAACAATTTCCTGTGATGTACTACTTTCCAATCCGGGAGAAGGTACAATTACCTCATCAAGTTCTACTTTCCTCCCACTCACTTCTTTCGAGAGAAACTCCTTTTCTAGAAAGGATCCGTTCTTAGCAACGAATATTTTGCCTTCGGATCTGTGATAGAAGGTGTACCCAACAGTCTCTTTTGGGTATCCTATGAAGACACATTTTTCCGACTTGGGTTCGAGCTTATCAGGTTGAAGTGTTTTCACATAAGCATCGCAGCCCCAAAATTTAAGAAACGACAACTTTGGTTTCTTGCCAAACCATAGTTCATAAGGCGTCGTATCAACGGATTTAGATGGTGCCCTATTTAACGTGAATGCAGCTGTCTCTAAAGCATAACCCCAAAACGATAGTGGTAAATTGGTAAGAGACATCATAGATCGCACCATATCTAATAAAGTACGGTTACGACGTTCGGACACACCATTACGCTGTGGTGTTCCAGGTGGCGTGAGTTGTGAAACTATTCCACATTGTTTCAAATGAAGACCAAACTCGTAACTCAAATATTCTCCTCCACGATCAGATCGTAGAAACTTTATTTTCTTGTTACGATGATTCTCTACTTCACTCTGAAATTCTTTGAACTTTTCAAATGTTTCAGACTTGTGTTTCATTAAGTAGATATACCCATATCTGCTCAAATCATCAGTGAAGGTCAGAAAATAACGATACCCGCCGCGAGCTTCAACACTCATTGGACCACATACATCAGTATGTATGATTTCCAACAAATCTGTTGCTCGTTCCATAGTTCCGGAGAACGGAGTTTTAGTCATCTTGCCCATGAGGCATGGTTCGCAAGCACCAAGTGATTCATAATCAAGTGATTCCAAAAGTCCATCATTATGGAGTTTCTTCATGCGTTTTTACACCAATATGACCTAAACGGCAGTGCCACAAATAAGTTGCACTATCATTATTAACCTTGCATCTTTTGGTTTCAATATTATGAATATGTGTATCACTACAATCGAGATCCAATAAGAATAGACCACTCTTCAAGGGTGCATGACCATAAAAGATATTATTCATAAAAATAGAACAACCATTATTCTCTGATTTGAATGAATAACCGTCTCGCAATAAACAAGATCCAGATATAATGTTCATGCTTAACGCTGGCACCAAATAACAATTATTTAGGTCTAATACTAATCCCGAAGGTAGATGTAGAGGTAGCGTGCCGACGGCGATCACATCGACTTTGGAACCATTTCCCACGCGCATCGTCACCTCGTCCTTAGCCAATCTTCGTTTAATCCGTAGTCCCTGTTTCGAGTTACAAATATTAGCAACCGAACCGGTATCAAATACCCAGGTACTACTACGAGCATTAGTAAGGTACACATCAATAACATGTATATCACATATACCTTTGTTCACCTTGCCATCCTTCTTATCCGCCAAATACTTGGGGCAGTTCCGCTTCCAGTGTCCAGTCCCCTTGTAGTAGAAGCACTCAGTTTCAGGCTTGGCTCCAGACTTGGGTTTCTTCGTGGAAGTAGCAACTGTTTTGCTATTCTTTTTGAAGTTCCCCTTCTTTCCCTTGCCCTTTTTCTTGAAACTAGTGGTCTTGTTAACCATCAACACTTGATGCTCCTTTTTGATTTCTACCTCCGCAGCTTTGAGCATAGCGAAGAGCTCGGGAATTGTCTTTTGCATCCCTTGCATATTATAGTTCATCACAAAGCCTTTATAGCTTGGTGGCAGTGATTGAAGAACTCTATCAATAACACTATCCTCGTCAACTTTGCAACCAAGTTGAGTCATATGATTGTAGTACCCAGACATTCTGAGTAAGTGTTCACTGATAGAACTATTCTCCTCCATCTTGCAGCTGTAGAACTTATTGGAAATCTCATATTTCTCAATTCGGGCATTTGCTTGAAATATTAACTTCAACTCCTGGAACATCTCATATGGTCCATGACGCTCAAAACGTCGTTGAAGTCCCGGTTCTAAGCCGTAAAGCATGGCACACTGAACTATCGTGTAGTCATCAGACCGCGACTGCCAGACGTTCAAAGCGTCTACATTAGCGGGAGGGGGCTTGTCACCTAGCGGTCCTTCAAGGACATAATTCTTCTGTGTAGCAATGAGGATGATCCTCAGGTTACGGACCCAGTCCGTGTAATTGCTACCATCATCTTTCAACTTAGCTTTCTCTAGGAATGCATTAAAATTCAAAGGAACGGTAGCACGGGCCATTGATCTAAAACAACATAGATATGCAAAAACTATCAGGACTAAGTTCATGATAAATTAAAGTTCAATTTAATCATATTAATTTAAAGAACTCCCACTTAGATAGACATCCCTCTTGTCATCTAAATGATCACGTGATCCAAATCAACTAAACCATGTCCGATCATCACGTGAGATGGAGTAGTTTCAATGGTGAACATCTTATGTTGATCATATCTACTATATGATTCACGCTCGACCTTTCGGTCTCCAGTGTTCCGAGGCCATATCTGCATATGCTAGGCTCGTCAAGTTTAACCCGAGTATTCTGCGTGTGCAAAACTGGCTTACACCCGTTGTATTTAAACGTAGAGCTTATCACACCCGATCATCACGTGGTGTCTCGGCACGACGAACTTTCGCAACGGTGCATACTCAGGGAGAACACTTATACCTTGAAATTTAGTAAGGGATCATCTTATAATGCTACCGTCGTTCTAAGCAAAATAAGAAGCATAATAAGATAAACATCACATGCAATCAAAATATGTGACATGATATGGCCATCATCATCTTGTGCTTTTGATCTCCATCTCCAAAGCACCTTCATGATCATCTTCGTCACCGGCGCGACACCTTTGATCTCCATCGTAGCATTTTTATCGTCTCGCCAACTATTGCTTCTACGACTATCGCTACCGCTTAGTGATAAAGTAAAGCAATTACATGGCGATTGCATTTCATACAACAAAGCGACAACCATATGGCTCCTGCCAGTTGCCGATAACATTACAAAACATGATCATCTCATACAAAACCGTATAACTCATCATGTCTTGACCATATCACATCACAACATGCCCTGCAAAAACAAGTTAGACGTCCTCTACTTTGTTGTTGCATGTTTTACGTGGCTGCTACGGGCTTAGCAAGAACCGTTCTTACCTACGCATACAAAACCACAACGATGTTTCGTCAAGTATGTGCTGTTTTAACCTTCACAAGGACCGGGCGTAGCCACACTTGATTCAGCTAAAGTGAGAGAGACAGACACCCGCCAGTCACCTTTAAGCAACGAGTGCTCGTAATGGTGAAACCAGTCTCGCGTAAGCGTACGCGTAATGTCGGTCCGGGCCGCTTCATCTCACAATACCGCCGAAGCAAAGTATGACATGCTGGTAAGCAGTATGACTAGTATCGCCCACAACTCATTGTGTTCTACTCGTGCATATCATCTACGCATAGACCTGGCTCATGATGCCACTATTGGGGAACGTAGTATTTTAAAATTTTCCTACGATCACGCAAGATCTATCTACCAGATGCATAGCAACGAGAGGGAAGAGTGTGTCTACGTACCCTCGTAGACCGGAAGCGGAAGCGTCAAGTGACGTGGTTGATGTAGTCGAACTTCTTCGCGATTCAACCGATCAAGCACCGAACGTACGGCACCTCCGCGTTCAGCACACGTTCAGCTTGATGACGTCCCACGAGCTCTTGATCCAGTTGAGCTTCACGGGAGAGTTTCGTCAGCACGACGGCGTGGTGACGGATATGATGTATTCACCGGCGCAGGGCTTCGCCTAAGCACCGCGACGGTATGACCGAGGTGTGTTTCTGTGGAGGGGGGCACCGCACACGGCTGGAACAATTCAACTTGTGTGTCTTTGGGTGCCCCCCTGCCCCCGTATATAAAGGAGCAAGGGGGGAGGCCGGCCGGCCCTTGTTTGGTGCGGCTAGGGGTGCAATCCTACTAGGAATAGGATTGCAATCCTATTCCTAGTAGGAACCACCAAAGAAGGAAGAGAGGGAATAGGAAAAGAAGAAGAGGTGGTGCCCCCCAACTCCTAGTCCAACTAGGAACCCTAGGTGGGGCGCCGGCCAGCCCTATGGTCTGCCTCTCTCTTTTCCATAAGGCCCACTATGGACCATCCCCCTTCGTAGGGGGTTCCGGTAACCCCCTCCGGCAATCCCGTTAAATCCGAAACTTTTCCGGTATACTTCCGGTGTCCGAATATAGTCGTCCAATATATCAATCTTTATGTCTCGGACATTCCGAGACTCCTCGTCATGTCCGTGATCTCATCCGGGACTCCGAACTACCTTCGGTACATCAATACTCATAAACTCATAATACCGATCGTCATCAAACGTTAAGCGTGCGGACCCTACGGGTTCGAGAACTATGTAGACATGGCCGAGACTCATCTCCGGTCAATAACCAATAGCGGAACCTGGATGTTCATATTGGCTCCTACATATTCTACGAAGATCTTTTATCGGTCAGAACCGCATAACAACATACGTTGTTCCTTTTGTCAACGGTATGTTACTTGCCCGAGATTCGATCGTCGGTATCTCTATACCTAGTTCAATCTCGTTACCGGCAAGTCTCTTTACTCGTTCCGTAACACATCATCTCGTGACTAACTCATTAGTCTTTTGCTTGCAAGGCTTATTGTGATGTGTGTTACCGAGAGGGCCCAGAGATACCTCTCCGACACTCGGAGTGACAAATCCTAATCTTGATCTATGCCAACACCACGAATACTTTCAGAGACACCTGTAGAGCATCTTTATGATCACCCAGTTACGTTGTGACGTTTGATAGCACACAAGGTGTTCCTACGGTATTCGGGAGTTGCATAATCTCATAGTCATAGGAACATGTATAAGTCATGAAGAAAGCAATAGCAGTAAAACTAAACGATCATAGTGCTATGCTAACGGATGGGTCTTGTCCATCACATCATTCTCCTAATGATGTGATCCCGTTGATCAAATGACAACTCATGTCTATGGCTAGGAAACATAACCATCTTTGATCAATGAGCTAGTCTAGTTGAGGCATACTAGGGACATACTGTTTTGTCTATGTATCCACACATGTACTAAGTTTCCGGTTAATACAATTCTAGCATGAATAATAAACATTTAGCATGATATAAGGAAATATAAATAACAACTTTATTATTGCCTCTAGGGCATATTTCCTTCACTCATGAGCTCTAGATTCAAATTTAGACAAACGAACACCTTTCTTGAGAATGAAACACTTACACCCGAATACCCGGAAGTACTTGAGATTGGGCTTATTACCGGTAAGAATTTCATACGGAGTTTTGTTCAAGCCTTTTCGGAGATAGAGACGATTTGATGCATGGCAAGCGGTGTTGATGGCTTCGGCCCAAAAGTTGTATGGAGACTTGAATTCAGCCATCATGGTTCTTGCAGCATCCATTAGAGTTCGGTTCTTTCTTTCCGCCACACCATTTTGTTGAGGGGTATAAGGGGCAGAATATTGATGTTTGATCCCCTCATCACCAAGAAACACATCCAAGGTGTAGTTCTTGAACTCGGTGCCGTTGTCACTTCTGATCATCAAAATCTTTGCTTCATGTTGTCGTTGAGCTTCGTTTGCAAAGTTGATGACGGTTTGTTGGGTCTTACTCTTCTTCTTAAAGAAGTATACCCAGGTGTATCTTGAATAATCATCCACAATCACCAAGCAATACTTCCTACCCCCAAGACTATCAAAAGATGGAGGCCCAAAGAGGTCCATGTGGAGGAGCTCTAGGGGTCTCTTTGAATAGATAATAGTCGTGGGAGGGTGAGCCTTCTCATGTAATTTTCCTTCAATGCAAGCCCTTCAAGCACGATCTTTGGCAAAGCTAACATTTGTTAGTCCTCGGACATGGCCCCCCTTGAGAAGACTTTGCAAAGATCTCATATTGACGTGGGCCAAACGGCGATGCCAAAGCCATCCCACATCAACTTTAGCCATTAGGCATGTCGCGACCTTAGTGGGTTGCTTCGAGAAGTTAACCACATAAAGGCCGTTCTCAACATTCCCAACATAGGCTACTTTAAGAGTCTTGCTCCACAAGAGGGCCACGGTATCAATATCAAAGAATGTAGCAAAGCCCATGAGTGCAAGTTGGCGTACAGAAAGTAAATTGTATGCAAGGGACTCAACAAGCATGACTTTCTCGATCGTGAGATCATGAGAGATAACAACCTTGCCAAGTCCCAATACCTTAGAGGATGAAGCATCACCCCATTCGACGTTGGTGGCCATAGATGAACCGAGATGCACGTCCACCACCAAGTCTTTGCTTCCGGTCATATGATTTGTGGCTCCGCTATCGAGCAACCATGATCCCCCACCGGAAGCAAACTCCTACAATAGATCAATGCTTGGATTTAGGTACCCATTTGGTAATGGGTCCTTTGAGGTTAGTAACAAGGGTCTTAGGAACCCAAATGGACCATTCAATGTACTCATAAGAAGAACCAACAAATTTAGCAAACACATGACCATCACTAGCACGGCATAAAACATATGAAGGGTTAAAATCGCCGGCCATGTTTGATGGTATGGTGGAGTTTTTCTTGACACCATCACTTTTCTTCTTCGTTGACGTGCCCTCTCCTTCTTTCACAAAAGATTGTCGGAGAGGGGTTGGTTGCTTGGTCTTGTCATTCTTCTTCTTCTTGGGCTTAGGAACAAACCCAATTCCTTCCTTTGCCACAGCTTCCTTTTGATTGCTCAAAAGGGTGTTGAGGTTCTTCTCACCTTGTATGCAAGTCACAAGGCCTTTCCCAAGTTGCTTCTTCAACTCGGCATTCTCTTCAACAAGATGCACATGCTCGCAACATGGGTTAGTAGCATTTGCATTATCAATTAAAACCATGCGAGGAAAGATAGCCTTTTCCTTGGTTAGCGAAACTTGGAGTTGGTCATGAGACTCCTTGAGAGTAGTATGCATACTTTTCAAGGCCTTGTGAGCCTTGTCAAGTATGTCAAACTCCTCTTTGAGTTTAGCATGGTCAACCTCAAGTTTTGCCTTCTCGGAGTTAAGGACGCGAGAGACAACTAAAGCATGATCAAGATCTTTCTTTAATTTAGCATGACCATCGTTGTGTGACTCCTCAAGAGCCAAACGAAGACCACGCTCTTCCTCTAGAGCGTTAGAGAGATCCGATATCTCATCGGCATAGTCTCGACTATGTCCTTCCATTTTAGTAATGGTTTCCTCGTGAGCCTCGATCGTGTCATTGGCCTCACCGAGTTGTTCCAAGAGAGCAACAAAATGCTTCTTGGGTTTGCCCTTGAGATTTTTCATGAACAACTCAAACTCATTTTCTCCCTCCTTAACACCCTCACCCTCATCAATACAATTGGTCAATGAAGGATTAGAACAGATAGTAGTATTGATGTTTGGGGTTACCTTGTTGGTGGCCTTGGCCATGAGACACTTGGCGGTGATGTTCTCGTTTGGTGAGTCGAAGAGAGATGAGTGCGGAGTAGTTGCAATTGCAATTGTGGCCATAGTGGTCACCTCATCGTCTTCATCATTATCATCATCCTCCACATATTCTTCTTGGGCCACCAACACTTTCGGAGGAGTCTTCTTGACGAAGTTGTTCTTGTTGGGATAGGACTTTGACTTTTCTTTCCGAATAAGCTTGCCTCCAAAGTCTTCTCTCTTCTCATAAGGGCAATCCACAATGAAGTGACTTACATTTCCACAGTTGAAGCATGTCCTTACTCGTTGCTTTCCCTTGTTCCCACTGGAGTTGTTCCCGTTGAAGTTGGATTTTGTGTTCTTCTTGCCCCAGAATTGCATTGAAGCAAGAGCCATGTGCTCATGATAGGCATATTTGGTGTCCCCGGGGCTACACTCATCATCATCTTCTACTTCCTCCTCTTCCACACAAGCCTTGGCCTTCAGTGCAAGATTAGGCTTCTTTGATCGTTGAGCTCTTAAGACTGCATTGTCGGCGGTCACATCCAAGATCCTCATGGCAACAAATTCATCCAACACTTCATTTGAGGATAAAGTGTGGAAGTCCGGTCTCTGACGTATGACAGAGGACATGGCCTTATGATAGGGAATCATGGCCTTGAGGAACTTGCGCTTGATCCAATTGTCATCCGTATCCTTGCTGCCATGATCTCGAAGAGAAACCGCAAGGATAGTTAATCTTCGATAAAGTTCACGAGGATCTTCATCTTCGATCATAGCAAACTCATCAGCTTCATCTTGCACCACTTCATAGTTGGTGTTCTAGGAACAATTGGAGATGCATTGGAAGCTCGGCTCATTCAAAAGGAAGGTGGTGTCACCATGTGCTTATTGGAGTCAAGCTAGGATGATCAATGAACTACTATCTACCTTCAATTGGTATCTACTACATCCTTCCAATGGTATCTCGGTAACAAGTATCAGCATCTACTTCATGCACACATTTCTTGCACCAACCTTGTGTAGGTTCTATCATGGCTTGTTAGTCATTCCTTCTTATGATACTTGTTTCCTTTCTCAAAGCATCCCAACAATGATCTCTTGTTGCTAGTTGTGATGTCTTTGATGCTCGTGTGTTGGAACTCATTTATATACAATGAGAACATATCTAGCCATGTGCTATGCCTTCAAGCAAATATCTTATTGGTATATTTATGACTTCCTTGAGGATAACTTATTCATTCCTTTTTGCAACAATTTCGTGTGTACATCCTTCTTTGTGGATTGATATCATCATGATCTTCATCTACCTAGAATCTTATACACTTGAGAGAAGTTGCATATCTATTTGATATCCCCTTCTTTCACGTCCACCTTGTCGTTCTTGTATCATTTCTTTGGTGGCTCCGTGAAAGCCTTTGCCTTGAGTGCGGATTTTATCTTGTTGCATCTAGATGCACTCTTGTGTGGTGAGGATATTTTTGTCTCTTGCTTGTCTTGACAAGGCTTTTTCCAATTAATTGGTATCCCTCGTCTTGATAACGCTCTCTTTTATATCTTCACCACGGGTTGTCACAAGCATAGGTTCTTTATATGCTTATTAGTGAGCTTGTGAACCCGTTTGCTTATTGTGTGTGGAAATGATAGGCCTTGCACCGAGTATCTCTTTCATTCAAGACTATATTGATGCTTAATGTTCATCCATACATTAGTCTTCTCAAGTGCTTTGCCATGACTCACACACATCATTTTGGTTGAGCATACTCTTAAGTTGTCTCTTTTATATGTTGCTCAACCATTTGTTTGTTGCAAGTGCTAGGCTTTGTTACCTTCATGCTCACTTTCACTTGGTGTGAGTTCCTATTGATTTTGGGGGAGTGATGATCCTATTTTGTGCACTTGGTATCCTAATGAAAATTTTCTAAGGAGTGCACAAATTATGGGGAGCTTCACCAGTGTCTTTAGAAAAATCGGTTGCTATGTCGTGAGTTCTATTGATCTTGGGGGAGCGGCGATCCTATTTTGTGCTCGTTGTATCCAGATACAAAACTAAATTGTGCACAAATCATGGGGAGCTTCTCTAGTTTCTCTAGAACACTCCTTTGCTCTTATTATAATATCTTTTATTCATTTGGCATGTAGGATCACTGGTCTAGTTGGGTCAATTGGTATCTTTTGATAGCTTAATTCAATTGGTATCCTTTGATTGCTTGATTGCATGTTTTTCTCCCTTTGTTATGCCTTTGTGGCATATCATTCTTTTGCAATCTTTGGGCCTCAATATAGTTTGTCTTCCTCCAAGTATTTACAATTGGATATATGTATTGCATTCCACTCTCTATTTTGAGGAATACATTATTTATGGAGGAACACAATTTATATTGACCTTCTAAGTTTTTCGCCCATTTTGGCAATCGATGCCAATGGGGGAGAAGTTTCAGAGAGTTTAGTTTTGTGAGGAAGTTTAGAGAGTTGTCTCTTCGCTCTTCTTGCTTTGGTTTTGTTCCTAAGCTTTTGCATCTCATGCGCATACATTATTGTTGCATGGTATGGTGATGCATAATTCCTTATATAAACTCTCTTGAAAGTAATTGTCATCAATTACCAAAATGGGGGAGATTGAAAGAACATGCGGTGCCCCCATGTTTGGTTTTGGTAATTGATGACAATCTCTATGGACTAATGGTTTCCTTGAGTTATATTTGAAGGGTTTGTCCATAGGCTTTTCTTGGAGTTCATTTGTTGGTTTCAAGGAGAGTTTGTGATGACCAAGGTGCTATTAAGGAATTATCCAAAGATTGGTCTTGTGAGTGTTGAGCTTATTGCAAGCATGTCTTGAAGAAGAAGAGTGTGTTATCATTCATGTTTACCTTCAAGACATCATCCAAATGAAGAGTTGGAAAGATTCAAGGTTGATCAAGACTAAGTGAAGGAGTGAATCAAGTTGATCAACACACAAAGTGTAGAAGATGTACCGAGAGGGATCAAGCAATCCTATGGTATGGTAAGCATTGTCAATCACGCTTTGTGTACTAACCCATGGTCTTCGTGAGAGTTCTTTGTGGGGTTAGGTTGCGGTGTGCAAGTTCAAGTGGAGCATCACGAAGAAATCAAGTGCTTGAAGCTTGCCATCCATTGTCGTGACAATGGACTTGTGAAGATATGCCGAAGAGTGGCTCTCCCATAGAGGAGTATGGGGGAGCAATCTACTAGTCTTCACCGAGACAACGCAATCAAGAAAGGTGGTCCAACTTGAGGAAGTCAAGATCGTCTACATCTAGCTCAAGTGGACTTTGTGCAAAGCAAAGGTTTTCCCTTGATAGGTTTTCTATTTTACCGGTCTCGTGGTGGTAGTTGGGAGACCGGGTTATAGGATCGTTTGCCGTACTATCAAGGGGGGCTCTCAAGTTGGTAGCTTGATCGTATCGTTAGTAGAGAGCTCAAACCATTGCATCCTTGCATCATGTTTCTTGGTTCTTGTTTGGTTCTCTTTGTGAGTCTTAGAGCTTATGGTCATCTTGATGACAAGCTTGAGTTCATCAAAAACGGAGTTCACATGTGTCTTCTATGATGTTTTCGGTGTTGGGTGTTTTACCGGTCTTATCCGAGGAAGGGTTCTCACCATTTTCTTATGGGCCTTTTCTAATTTTCTTCTTATTGGTTTTTCTATCAAGATTGTGTTAGCCCTTGTCGCTAGCTTTCCAACAAACTTGGTTTCATCGAATTCCGAGTCCGTATGCAAAAGTTATTGACGTTTTGGTGTACTGAAAAGGCTGCAGTGGTACTACCGCGGGTAGGAGCGGAAGTAATTTTTTACTACCGCTTTCGGGAGCGGTACTACCGCTTTCGGGAGCGGTACTACCGCTTGGAGCAGTACTACCGCGGCTACTTCCGTGGCTACTTCCGCTCGGGACCAAAAACTCGTCACAAGTCCAGCGGTGGTAGGCACGGATGTAATTTTTTAGTACCGCTCGCAAGCAGTAGTACCGCTACCCTTAGCAGTACTACCGCTACCCCTAGCGGTAGTACCGTGAGGTCAAGCGGTACTACCGCTCCGACGGTTTTTCTGGCCTTTTTGCCTCCTCGCTGTTGTTTTTCAAAGGGGTTCTACTGCCCTAGCGGTAGTACCGCTCCTGGAGCGGTAGTACCGCTCTGTGCGGGCTGTGAGCATAACGGTTGGATTTTCCCCCACCTATAAAAGGGGGTCTTCTTCCCCAATGAACCTTATCCTTTGAGCTCGTGTTCTTCCCCCATTGTTGACCTTCTTCGAGCTTGCTATCTCTCAATTCCTCCATGGATTCTTGCTAGTTTTTGGGGGAAAAGAGAGAGGAGATCTAGATCCACATTTCCACCAATCACTTTCTCCTCTAGGTGAGGGGAACCCCTTGGATCTTGATCTTGGAGTTCTTGGTGTTCTCCTTCTTGTTCTTCCTCTCATTTCCCTCCCTAGCATTAGTTGCTTCGGTGGGATTTGGGAGAGAAGGACTTGGGCACTCCGTGTGCCCTTGCCATTGCATTTGGTGCATCGGTTTGAGTTCTCCACGGTGATACGTGGAAGTTACAAGTTGAGAAGCTTATTACTCTTGGGTGCTTGGTACCCTTGAGCTTGTTCCTCGTGGGTGCTTGGGTGCCCTAGAATGTTGTGGTCACCTCGAAGCCATATTCCATTGTGGTGAAGCTTCGTGGTGTCGTTGGGGAGATAGCCCCAACCTTGTGGTGTTCGGAGCTCAATCATTGTGGTGTAAAGCTCCGGGCAAGCGTCGGGGTCTCCAATTAGGTTGTGGAGATCGCCCCGAGCAATTTGACGGGTTCCGGTGACCGCCCCCAAGGGTTGCCAAAGTGTACGGGTTCGGTGACCGCCCCCAAGGGTTGCCATTTGTACGGGTTCGGTGACCGCCCTCAAGGGTCCCTTAGTGGAATCACGGCATCTTGCATTGTGCGAGGGCGTGAGGAGATTACGGTGGCCCCAGTGGCTTCTTGGGGAGCATTGTGCCTCCACACCGCTCCAAACGGAGAGTAGCATCCGCAAGGGTGTGAACTTCGGGATACATCATCGTCTCCGCGTGCCTCGGTTATCTCTTACCTGAGCCCTTTACTTATGCACTATACTTTGTGATAGATATATTGTTTCTTGTCATATATCTTGCTATCACCTAGTTGTTTATCTTGCTTAGCATAAGTTGTTGGTGCACATAGGTGAGCCTAGTTGTTGTAGGTTTTGTGCTTGACAAATTAACCGCTAGGTTTATTCCGCATTTGTTCAAGCCTAAACCGTAATTATTTTAAAGCGCCTATTCACCCCCCCTCTAGGCGACATCCACGATCTTTCAAGTAGTCTCCCTTGGACCATGAGTCCATGACCAGTAGCTATGTGATGTTCTCCTCCCGTTCTTGTGCTTCACTAATTAGTCCTCGTGAGCTGCCCTACATGATCGAGGCACCTATGTAATCCTTATGCTGTTGCTATGTTGAGTTTGCTGGGATCCGATGGATTATGAGATTATGTTCAGATTGATCTTGAGTAATATATTTGATTCACCTCTTTTATATTTTAGTTCATAAGTAATTCTTGCATGTTCTCCGTTGTTATTTATTGCTTTGTGTAATGCCCAAGATGGAGTTATACCTCCTACGTGTCGAGGCACGACTTAAAGGCATAAATCCATCCTAGAATGATCTCAAGTTTGGTATCTTTGCACGACTCATGTAAAAGAGGGATTAAAATGCAAAAGGAGATAGTTGGCTTACACTCGCCACTTCACACAATACATTACATAAGCAATACATCATTCAAAACATCACAACCCGACTACGGGTGAAGAACCAAAAGAAAGATACCAAAACAACACAAAGCCACAGGCCAAGATCGAATCCTAGTAGAAACCACTACTGAACATCGAAACGTCACAAGCAAACAACCACAAGCTTCATCGGTCTCCCGGGTGAAGAACTGATCCAACTCCTGCATCAAACTCGGCTGAACCTGCATCTGGTGTGGTGAAGTAACTGTGAGCCACAGAGGACTCAGCAATCCCGTTCCCGGGTAACAAGACTATTTAAGCCTTGGGTGAGGATAAGGCTGAAGAAAGAATATGAGGTGAAGGAACAAACAAGAGTCTGCAGCAGCAACTAGCACTAACTTACGCAAAAGAGAGCGAGAAGAGAAGAGCATCGGTCGAAAGGTGATCACGAAGTGATCCTAACTAAAGCCGATCAAACATAACCCCACCGTGTTCAACTCCCGAATCCCTATTCGGAAATTGACAGTCACGGAACACACGCTGGTAGTGTATTGAAACATTGTGTCAAGTTATCTACAACCGGAATTAACAAGCTCCCATCTGCCACATAACCGCGGGCACGGCTTTCGAAAGTTCAAACCCTGCAGGGGTGTTCCAACTTGACCCATTACAAGCCCACGATCCGCGGAGTCGCAACTCCATAG
>LR738713.1:552716804-552776553 GCA_902687465.1 Secale cereale | reverse complement strand
CTGGCTGCCTCTTCCTTTTATTAGATTTTGCAGATAAAAACAAAGAGAGAAAAAGAGAAAGAGGAGGACGGTTAGGGCAAGAATTAGGACAAAGGAGTATTTTTCTCGGGCACATAAAAATAAGCACGACCGGAGAAAAATAAGAAAGGCATGAACGGAAAAATAATTCAAACATATTTGAATTTAATTCAAATAGGTTTGAACTAAGACGAGATTATTGAAGTGTCCAAAAATGTTCAAATTTTTGGAGGAACCTCGAAACAACTGAAAAGAATTACCGGCAAGATTTTTGGAGGTGAAACTTGAATTAAAAAGAAGCATGGGGAATATTGCAAGTGTGTTATGGTGATTCCGGAGCAATGGAATATTTATTATATAGCTCCCTAAATATAGAGAGGCTTTTATATGTTATAAAGAGAAGTCACCTTCCCTCGATTTAAATGGACCGAAGGTCCACACGGTTTATTTAGGTTGAGATGCAAAAAAATAAAAGAGAAGATGGCATGATGACATGATGCAATGCAAAAACTAAAAACACAAGCACAAAAGAACCACACGGGCAACCCGGAACATCTGGAAGCTTCGAGAATCTTCTGGGACGTCGGTCTCGGGCGTCACAACTCTCCCACACTAACAGAGGATCTCGACCCGAGATCCTAGAGATATCACCGGGTAAAAACGGAAGAGGAAGAGGTAAAACAAAGTTGCTTCTTCGACAGACGAGAGAAACCAAAGAACCTTGAGAGGTTGAACAAGATGAAGAAGAATACAACGGAGATGAACGAAGATGAAACACTCCGTTGGAAAAGATGAACAAGGAGCATTATAAGAACCTTATAGGTTGAAAGACATGAAACAAGAGCTTACGAACCAAAAGAATATGAAACCAGAACGGTATAGCCAAGGAATAAGAATGACAGAATTCGGACAGCACTCCGTCTGAAAATGGAAGGAATTGAACAAGAACTAGAGAAGATGAAGTGATACTTGATGAAAACAACAACATATTGCCTCCGAAACAATTAAGAGAATGGCACAAGGGGGTAAGAAAGATTCAAACAGCACTCCGGTTAAAGATAGGCAAAACTAGATAGATGATGGAACTAGAATGAAGAATACAATACTCCGGTTAAAATGATAAACAAGGGTAAGAACATGATCCTATAAAAACGAGATGATGGTTAAAGAGAGTAATATCAGAATGCCTCCGGAATCAAAGAATAGCATAGGTCGTTGGAAAGAAAAGAACGGAGAAGAAAAAGACAACTTCTCTCAAAATGAAATTTGAAAGAGCATCTTACGAAGAAGGGTTGAATAGAGTTGTTGGAATTTCAACAACGAGAAGAATAAGCTTGATGTGGGCTTATGGAAAACATCTCAAAATTATGAGGTGACAACCAGCCACTAACTTAAACAATTGATTGGATTGAGATCAACAAGGAGATGAAAAACTTATTTCGCCGGAATGATAAATGAAGAACTTGGGTCATATATGAGCACCATAATTAGCAACAATCCTTAGGGAAAGCTTTAGGTGAAATACAACCCAAGATAACTCCAACGAATAAATTGAAGGGTTGAAAAGATCTCCTGAAGAAAAAGAAATGATGGTTTTAAATATCTCATTCTTGATAACTCGTGAATCATGAAACATGAAGGAATTGACAAGAATGACATAACACCATCTGAAAAGATAAGGTAGAAAGGATTGCAATTGGAAGCATGATGAAGAATGCTTGAGCTCCAACAAGAATCTTGATGAAAACTTCAAGGATTAATTAAAACATGATGAACCACCATGGGAACTCCGGTAATGAAAGCATGAGAAGTGAAGATGAAAAGAATAAGATTCAAAGGCCTGCGATGAATTAGATGGGGGTAGAAATGATATAATTGAAACAACATGGATCTCCGGAAAACAAGATGAAGAACTTGAAACCAAGGATATGATATGATGAACAAGCTCCAGACAAAGAATTAAATCACCTGAAGGAACAAGAATAAGAATTATGTCATGCATCTCCTTCACCAATTTAAATTGATGACAACCAAAGGATTTGGCATACTACTTATTCTCGTCGGAAAGAATTAAAGAGAGATCTCGCACAAGCTCGGATAATCTTGAACGAAGCACCGGTAGGATTGTGAAAAGAACAAAATGAATTAAAACGATAACAACGGAAGAGTAAACTTGAATGAACCACCGTAAAAATATAGAGACGAACGAAGAGACATCAATGAAGAATATTTGGAGGACGAAGTTGAAAACTGAGAGCGAAGAAATCTTCTGAAATGATGGCCTTCGGAGGAACACAAAGAAAAGAATTCAAGAATGCTTCGGATGGGTATGAAAGAATTCCTCACAATCGAAACAACTATGAGGATGGCATGAAGCTCGAAACACGAATCTTCAAGAAGACGGGCCAAGATTTAAGAGAAACACTTCTCCGGTCTCCAAATGCTGAGAATGAAGACGAGAATGCCATGAAGAATTGTTGAGCACTCCGGAAGAAAAATTAAAAAAAAGGTTGAACCAATGATGAACAAGAATTGAAAACGATCTTGGAGAAGGCATGTGACTGAAGGAAAACATTCTTATGTCACACTTTGGAAAGGATTTGAGTATAACTCCAGAAAAATTAGAAGAGTCAGGTAAGATCCTGGGAAAAGACCTGTGGGTTAGGGCCCACTCAAAGAAATCACCGTTAGAAAAGATTGCTTGCGAGATATTGCACCGGTTGAATTAAAAGGCTTGAGTAAGATAACAATGCTCAAACTAGCTTGAACGGGTTAAGAATGGAATTATGAATCTTCAGCACTCCGGATATGAATAGCAAGAGGAGAATGAGTAATTGGTGCACCGGAATAAGAAAGCATTGTGAAAAGAGGAAAAGGATAAGATCAACACCGAAATCTTGAATTACATCCACCGGTAGAATCTGAGAACAAAAGAATGATGAACTTGAAGCTCTTGAGCATCTTCACGATAAATCACCGGATAAGAACATTGATGGAAAAGAATGAAGAAATATCACATGAATAAAATGGATACTTCATCTGAGAATTCTTGCTCTGAGAAGAAGAAGGGTGGGAGGGTGGGAAAAACAAAGACAACTTGAGATGAGCAAAGGACACCGGTTGAAAAAGAATTAACATGACCATCTTGATGATCAAGAAGGACTAGCACTCCCATAGAAATATGAGAATACGGATTAGGAAAGGTATGGAATCAACATTTGACATCGAAGCAACTCGAATACCAGAATCAAAACAACAACAAAGGGTAGATATTGAACGAATGAATTCCGCAGGTACATCAACTAGACGAGAAGCCACTTGGAAGAACAAAAGAAAATAAAAAGGAACAAGGAACAGATGGAACAAATACAAGATAGAAGCTTCGTTCGACATCTTCGTGCTGAAAGCTCATGGAACGTGTTACAAAAGGGTTTTGCAATCCCCGGATCAGCATAGCCAAGGACCCTTTAAGATGCAACTCCCGATCAGAACAAGTCCATAAAACCACTTCACTCAATGTAGAACCCCAAACTTCATATCGAGCATCCGTTGGAAGAATGCCTAGAACTACTTGATGAACCCACCTATAGATTTCCGAAAGTTTCCAGTTATGCAATCAGGTGTTGGGGATACACGGGAAGCACCGCGCAATCAACTCTAAACCTACATCCAGGTGTATCCATCCTTCAACACATAACCATTCTTTCTCGGAAACTGTTTACCTCGGACCTTCGAAAACGCATCCACTATAACAAGCTATGGCAATACTCTCGAACTACCTCCCCAGTACTGGGTGATGTCGGGGTTATCTTGCCACTGGCCGTATAGGAGAGATTTTCGATGTCGGCCGTCTTAAGTATTTAGTACTGCCGCGATATGCTTGCGACAATGATACCCCGAAGCTCAACTCCTCGGTAACAGGAGGCATCGAGAACAATATCCTTGTCACAAGAACATCGAAACAATCCCAGAATACTCGCGGGATCCTAAAAAAAATTTGGTGCAATTTTTGAAAGTAGAAGAGAAAAGAGTAATCGTCAGGAGTCCTCACCAGAGAGAAAGGGGATGAGAAGCAAAGAAATCCTACTCTCCGATATAAATATAGGACTCAAAAAGTCTTCAGTGTGTGCCTAGACTCAACTGTCAACGATTCGATCAAACAGTGGGGGCTTCTAGGTCGGAGAAGGCTCTGAATACCAACTTGTAATGCCCAAGATGGAGTTATACCTCCTACGTGTCGAGGCACGACTTAAAGGCATAAATCCATCCTAGAATGATCTCAAGTTTGGTATCTTTGCACGACTCATGTAAAAGAGGGATTAAAATGCAAAAGGAGATAGTTGGCTTACACTCGCCACTTCACACAATACATTACATAAGCAATACATCATTCAAAACATCACAACCCGACTACGGGTGAAGAACCAAAAGAAAGATACCAAAACAACACAAAGCCACAGGCCAAGATCGAATCCTAGTAGAAACCACTACTGAACATCGAAACGTCACAAGCAAACAACCACAAGCTTCATCGGTCTCCCGGGTGAAGAACTGATCCAACTCCTGCATCAAACTCGGCTGAACCTGCATCTGGTGTGGTGAAGTAACTGTGAGCCACAGAGGACTCAGCAATCCCGTTCCCGGGTAACAAGACTATTTAAGCCTTGGGTGAGGATAAGGCTGAAGAAAGAATATGAGGTGAAGGAACAAACAAGAGTCTGCAGCAGCAACTAGCACTAACTTACGCAAAAGAGAGCGAGAAGAGAAGAGCATCGGTCGAAAGGTGATCACGAAGTGATCCTAACTAAAGCCGATCAAACATAACCCCACCGTGTTCAACTCCCGAATCCCTATTCGGAAATTGACAGTCACGGAACACACGCTGGTAGTGTATTGAAACATTGTGTCAAGTTATCTACAACCGGAATTAACAAGCTCCCATCTGCCACATAACCGCGGGCACGGCTTTCGAAAGTTCAAACCCTGCAGGGGTGTTCCAACTTGACCCATTACAAGCCCACGATCCGCGGAGTCGCAACTCCATAGTTGGGAAGACCCGAGTATTCTCGGAATCCCGTGCTCAAGTTAAACCGAACTAAGGTAAGGCTAATCCAGCAAATCCTCCCGGCGTGTCGACACCCTGATAGTAGCCGCGCGTATCTAGGTCTCAGGACACGACCGGATGGGTGATTCTACAGGACCCAAACCTCGAGTTTCCCCGTGGTGGTTCCCGCAGACTCCCCGTTTGGGACCAACACCATCGGCACTGGCCCCCCCTGCTATGTAGAAATAAAGGATCCTCGAGGGAGCGACCCTCTATGCAAAATTAATTAATTAATTAAGTTGTTATTATGAGGCAAATAGTACCAAAAGTTGGGACTTGCTGGAAAAGACTTAGCACTTAGCGGTTTATCAAGGGGGTCCCATACACCCCAACCGTGTTAGGAACGCAAAAATCAAGGAACATAACACCGGCTTATACGGTTCCTAACGGCATGAGTGGAACAAAACACCAAGCAAAAAGGCTTAGCCTTCCACCCTGCCAGTATATAGATGATTTCATTTAGCATTTATATAGTGTGATATAACCCAACCAAACTTCAACATGAAGCAAGCATCTTCGGTCTTCACCTGCAACTAACAATGCTATAAGAGGGGCTGAGCGAAGCGTACTTAGCCAAGCAACGGTTTGCATAGGTAGGGTGGTTAAACATGGCAATTGGTTACAAGTAGGAGGCTGACAAGAAGAACATGGGCATCGAGGCAAAACTAAAGATCGAGACTACTAGCAATAGGCAAAGATAGTAATGGTATCCGGGTTCGGTCATCTTGCCTGGGATTCCACAAGGGAGAAGAACGGATCCAAGAAGCAGACGGAGCAACAGACGAGCGGATCCTCACAACTCCGGAACGAAACCGAAGCTAACAAGAGAAGCAACCGGAAAGAAGCAAAACAACACGGTAAACACGCAAGCATAAACATGGCATACGATGCACAAGCAAGCATGATGCATGTCCGGTTTAATTATGCATGGCATGGCAAAGTGCACAAACAAAACTACAAGTTAAGTGGAGCTCAATATGCAACGAGTTGCATACTGACGAAACACCACATTTAATTATTTAGTTGACTCTCGTTATTTACAAGACAAGGTTAAATGTTTTTAACATGGCAAGAGGTGAAGCATAAAGAAACTATACTATCTAGACATTTTAAATGAGGCCGGAAATAACAACAACATATCCGGAAAATCCCCATGAGCATGTTTATAATTATAAGCAAACAACAATTAAACATTATAATGTTGTTAACATGATGCGGATGACATGTTCAAGTTTATGCAAGTTTTATTAAAAAGGTTGACTTAAAAGAGATAAGAAGCATTTTGTCACCGTGGTGGAATGAAAGGGTGCCACGGCAACATTCCGAAAGTGATGCAACGCAACAATTCGGTTCCGGTAACTCGTTGAGAGTCCGGGCAAAAGCAAAGGCGGAGTGAGTCAAACGAGATGAAAGGTGGGCGATCCCGTTGCCGGGTTCCCACGAGTCGGTGACGAGGCAACCGAGGACATGACAAAAGGTGGAACGAGCACGAAGCACACACGGGAGACATTTCATACAACACAAGCAAGCATTCACGGGTCACGTCTCGGGGTATACCTTCGAAACACTCGTTTCGGGACGGTTCAGGATCGTAGAGGGACGTAGTGGTTCTCGCGGGTCGTAGAGGAAGTAGATGTACACGGTCGTAGAGGGAAGTAGTCGTTCCCGGATCTTCGGCGACGGTAGACGAACTCGTTCGTAGATGTACTTGGCGCATCCGTCTTTTCCGGGCGACGGTAGTGGTACACGCGACGGTAGACGAACTTGGGTCTTCCGGCGAGGGTAGTGGAAGTAGTGGTACTTGTACATGTAGTCGTTCTCGCTCGTAGAGGTACTTGAGGGTCTCGGCGACGGTAGTCGAACCGTTACGTAGATGTACACGTCGTCGAGGTACTTGTCGCGTCGGCGTTCGTAGGGGTACTTGTGGTCTCCGAACTTGTTGACGGTAGTGGTTCTCGCCGTAGGGGTACCTTCCGGGTCAAGTAGAGGTACTCGGTCGCGTAGTCGTACACGGGCGTTTTGTAGATGTTTCCGTTCTCTGCCAGGGTCAACACCAGCAAAAACCAACACAAAACAAACAAAAAACGCAGCACGGCCGCTCGGAGACGAGGCCACGCAGCAGCACGGAGAGGACACAGGGAGGCGCGCTCCTGGAGACGAGGAAGGAGTCGGGGCTGCTGCTGCATCTGGTCGGCCCTCGGGCGCTGGGGAAGCCGAAGGGAGGCAGGGGACGGGCGGAAGGCGCCCCGGAAGAAGATCCTTGCGGCCACGGCGTCGGGGACGGGCGCCCTGGCCGCGGCTTGGAGCCAGCTGGGGCGCGGGACGAAGGCGGACGCCCGGGGCGAGGGACGAGGCCGGGCTGGAGGAGGACGTTGCAGTCGCGGCGAGAAGAGGCCCGGGCCTGCTCGGGGCCTTGGCCCGACGGCGGCGGGACGCGCGTGGGAGAGCTGGAGAGGGGAGCCGCGACGGCTCGGCCGATGCAGAGGTTCCCGCGCCGGGCGAACGAGGCAGGGACGGAGAGGGCCTGAGGACGCGCTGCGGGCGTCGCTGGCCTTGCCGCTGGACGAGGCAGGACGCGGCGGACGGGAGAGCTCGGGCCGGCGAGGCCCTGGCCTGAAGGGAGGGGCGCGCAGGCGAGGGAAGAACGCTGAGGGCGAGGAGGGTTCTGCGCTCGAAGGGAGAGGGAGGCTGGTCGAGGGGTTCGGTCGACGAGAGAGAGTGCGGCGGCGGCTGAGGGAGTTGGGAGGAGCGAGGGGGAGATGAGTTGCGGGCTAGGGTTCTGGGGGATGGAGCGGGCCAAAGTGGCTGGAGCGGTTGGGCCTAGAGGGAGGAGGAGGCCCAAAGGAGGGAGAGGGAGGCCTGGGCCGCTGGGAAGAGGGGGAGGAGGAGGCCCAGAGGCTGGCTGCCTCTTCCTTTTATTAGATTTTGCAGATAAAAACAAAGAGAGAAAAAGAGAAAGAGGAGGACGGTTAGGGCAAGAATTAGGACAAAGGAGTATTTTTCTCGGGCACATAAAAATAAGCACGACCGGAGAAAAATAAGAAAGGCATGAACGGAAAAATAATTCAAACATATTTGAATTTAATTCAAATAGGTTTGAACTAAGACGAGATTATTGAAGTGTCCAAAAATGTTCAAATTTTTGGAGGAACCTCGAAACAACTGAAAAGAATTACCGGCAAGATTTTTGGAGGTGAAACTTGAATTAAAAAGAAGCATGGGGAATATTGCAAGTGTGTTATGGTGATTCCGGAGCAATGGAATATTTATTATATAGCTCCCTAAATATAGAGAGGCTTTTATATGTTATAAAGAGAAGTCACCTTCCCTCGATTTAAATGGACCGAAGGTCCACACGGTTTATTTAGATTGAGATGCAAAAAAATAAAAGAGAAGATGGCATGATGACATGATGCAATGCAAAAACTAAAAACACAAGCACAAAAGAACCACACGGGCAACCCGGAACATCTGGAAGCTTCGAGAATCTTCTGGGACGTCGGTCTCGGGCGTCACACTTTGGCCGAGTAGTAGTAGTGACTCCAAGAGGGAACGTTATGCTCGATTGTGGGTTCATGCCCCTCGATGACTAGCTTGAGTGACAGAAACATGAGTCTAGGGGATGTGCTATTGCCACAAGGGGGAAAACAACGGTGCTTGTGCCCGCGGGTGCAAGGATTGTTTACTTTACGCAAAGTTCTTTTAATGCAGTTGTCTGTTGCATTGAGTTTACACTATGGGTGGGACTCGCAACTTAATACCAGCGAGATGTTCTGGATAGATATCTCAAGGTGGATGATTAGTAGTAGATATTGATGGATTTTGGTCTACTTACTTTGGCGTACCGCCCATGCTTTGAACCTCAACCTTTCTTGCAATGTAGTCAGCATTGGTTTGCGTTCGTGGTCCTGTCAATTGCCCAGCTGTAATTTGTTTACCTCACATAGCTGTTTTATCGTCTTTTGGGAGAGAGACATCACTAGTGAACATCATGAGACTCCGGTCCATATTACCATCATTGATCACATCCACTGTTTACTTTTCATTATTACTTACTATTGCAAAAACTATCTATCACTACTATCATTGCTTTTAACCCTTTGTGAACTACAAGGCCGGAGGGATTGACAACCTTTCTGTACTCGTTGGGAGCAAAGTTATTTGTATCTGTGTGCAGGTCCACGTTGATTGCTAATTGCGCCGTTAGCAGTGACACCTACTTGTTGAACCTAGGAGTCTCTGGGGATTCGATCCTTGGCATCTTTGCTAGGGGAAAACACTTCTACTTACTGCATCTTACACCTTCCACTTGGGGTAACCAACGAGGGGTTCGAGGCCCATCAAGGAGTATTTTCTGGCGCCGTTGCCGGGGACTCCACTCTTCAGGATAGGGGAGTTGCATGCTATCTTTTACCTTTGCTTTTTAGTCTTGTTAGTTTACCTTTCATTTTTGCTTTAGTTCCTTTTTATCAAAAATCACAAAAAAAAAATTATTTGCCTTTTTATTAGTAGTCCTTTCTGTTTAGCCAAACATGTTAGGATTTGGTACTTTGAGGGAATCAGAAGTTCTAGATTTCCATCAAAGAGATGGAGAAAATATGAAGAAGGCATGGGACATAATTTCTGATGCACATAGGAGAATTATGCCTTGGATACCTATAAAAATTGTGCTTAGAAATTTTTACCATGGTCTTTTTAAATGGTGTAAACACTCCCTTGACATTATAGCCGAGGGAGATTTCCTAGAATGTGATGAAGCTAGAGCTCTTGAAATTATACATGGTCTATCTAGTTACTTTGTTTATGATCATAATTTTGATACCGTCATAGATAGACTTGCTACTATTGAAAAGAGAATGGATGCTCTAGACTTAATAAAGGGAGAAAAACCTAAACCCAATAAGAGAGACATTCTGGAAATAGATAATGACTGGGAGCCTTTTGTTAGGATTAGCATCTCTAACCAAGACTTCCTTGCTTATTGTGATATTGGATCTATGGTTTCTACCATGCCAAAAATTGTTCATGATTCTTTAAAATTTAACATGGATAGATTACCATCTTATCATGAACATACTAATGGAGATATTTCTGAAATCCAGGGAAAAATAAAAGACGTGCCAGTAAAATTCCTTAAAGGGATTGCAATGATTGATTTCTTCATCATGGAGCCAAACCAAGGAAATATAGTGCTTGGAAGGGACTTCCTCCGAGCAGTTAAAGGCTTCATCGATATAGGTAAGGGAAAAATCCGCTTACGCGGGAAGGAAAAAGGTGTGTACCCCTTTCCTAGAAGGAACAAGAATGAACTTGTTGAGGAACCATTTGAAACAATTTATAACTCCGATTATTATGATGATTATTGATTCCTCTATGCATTATGCCTAGCTTAAAGGCATAAAAGAAAGCGCTTTTGGGAGGCAGCCCAGATGAATAATTTTTTTGCTTTTGTTGTGTCTTGATGTTGTTTACTGCTGTAGCATCATCATTGTATCTTTGCTTTTCATATTTGTGCCAAGTATAGCCTCTGATTGCTAGAAAGTTCAAAAGTTGTGAGGTACTGTCCAGGAAACAGATTCTGTCCTTGGATAGAAAAATTCGTATAAAATCACCAGATCATCTTTTTGGTCTGAATTTTTTCGACAGCGTTCTATATGTAATTGTATTTCGTGCGTCAGTTCTGAGTTTTTTGATTTGAGTTGCAGAAGTATCCCGAACAGACCAATTACTGCCTGCTGTTCTGTTTTTCACAGATTCTGTCCTGTTTTGCCTTACCTTCACTTTGCAAATTGATAACTTGCTTTTTCTTTGCAAAAACCTTTTGGCAATCTTGAGAAACAGTAGAACTTCAAGAATATACTTATTTCCAGCAAGGTATAATTATTTTATTAAGGGTACTAACCTCGCTAATCAGATTATGATGAGTTGTGTATGAAGGGAGTTTTCAAGTGTGCGAGGGAAGATGATAAAAAGATTCAGGAGTGTCAAGCGCTCAAGCTTGGGGATGCCCCCGTGCGCCCCCAAGAAATATTCAAGGAGACTCAAGCGTCTAAGCTTGGGGATGCCCCCGTGCATCCCCTTCTCCATCAACATTATCAGTTCGTCTTTCGTTTCGCTATATTTTTATCACTTCATGTGTTATGTGCTATGCTTGGAGCGTCTTGCTTTTAGTTTTCTTTTTAGTTTTTTTCATAACGAGTCGGAACTCAGCATTCCTTTATGTGGGAGAGAAACACGCTCCACCTCTACCTAGAACATAACATAGAATTTTCATGTCTATCTATGCTGTGTGTGTTCTTTGTCTTTTAATAGCTACTATCGTGCTCTGCTCTTAGTATTCATGCTTATCTTTTCAAGAGCTTTTATTTAGTTGGTTGCTTGAACTCTCTTTAATTACCATGCTCACCTTATTAAGAGAGTTTGCTTCCGTTGCATGGGTTAATGTGTCTATGATAAAGATGCTACTTTCATGATGGTGCTTAGTAGTTCAGGTTTTCTTTTGGTTAATCTCAAATAGCTGGGGGGTTCCCAATGTGTTATTGGAGTACCAACTTGGTTTGTTTGCCTATGATGTGGTATGGTTTAGTAATATCTTCCTTCGAGAATTTATTTTGATTGACTTGGCGTATGCTCACGCATATTTAAGACTGTAAAGAAAGTCTGTCAAGCCTTGATGATCTTTTATTTCTAAGTAGCGATATAACTGCCATGCCTGATTCAATATTGCTTTGTCGCTCTGCATGATTATGACCGTCATTGCTCTCTTAGTTGGTCGCTCCCAGTCTTTTGCTAACCTCCACCTGTACTAAGCAAACTAACCATGCAATACATAGCTCATGGGAAAGTAGCCTAAAAACTATTGTGGTAAAGAATATGTTGCTTATGTATCTTATTTCTTATAAGTTGCTTGTTGAGCGGTAACCATGTTTCTGGGGACGCCATCAACTGTCACATTTTTGTTGAATATCATGTGAGTTGCTATGCATGTTCGTCTTGTCTGAAGTAAGGGTGATTTACCGTGGGTTGAATTAATATGCATATTGTTAGAGAAGAACATTGGGCCGCCAACCAAAGCCATGCATCATGGTGGAAATTTTAGCTTGGACCTTAATCCCCAATCTCTCACGAGAATATGCTTATGCATTAAAGAGGATTCCATCATCTATTTTCTATGTTGTCCCGGTATGGATGTCCTCAAGTTGAGATCTATCAAAAACGAGAAATCAAATGCGATCTATCTCCTTGGACCTTTGTACAGGTGGCATAGAGGTACCCCTTTGTGACACTTGGTTAAAACATATGTAATGCAATGATAACCCATGGGGATCTGAGCTAATTAGGACAAGGAGCGAGCACTATTGGTATACGATGCATGAGGATTGCAACTTATAGGATGTTTTATGCATGACACATATGAAGTACTACTACCGTTGACACAATTGCTTCCATGTTTTCAAAATAAAAAGCTTTAGCACTTAACCTTTCTTTTACCTTTATATTGAAGCACCAACTACTGAGAGCATGATTGTCATTCTGAGTGTAATGTGCATTGTCCCAAAGTAGCATTGTCTTTTGCATGATTGTGATATCGTTTATTCTGAAATGATTGTATCTAGTCATCACTTAAACCTTGAAGGTGCCCCTGCATTTATGTTTTGCATCACTAAAGGGGGCAAGCTAGATATCACTTTATCATATTTGCACATCATGTTCATTGCAAATCTTTTTGATGTTTCAGTTTCATGTTGTAAAATTTTCAGTCATTTGTGATTTTCTCTTGAGGCAACTTAATTACTATAGAATCATTGTCTCAGTAAGCTTTTGTCATATGACTATGAGAAAGTCCTATATGGTTAATAGCATGTCACAACAGAAATTATTCCTGTTATCATTTACCTACTCGAGGACGAGCAGGAATTAAGCTTGGGGATGTTGATACGTCCAAAACGTATCTATAATTTCTGCTTGCTCCATGCCACTTTTGGGTGATATTGCTATGATATTCATACACTTCCATACACTTTTGATCATATTTGGACTAACTTACTAATCCAGTGCACCCCAGTGCCAGTTTCTGTTTTCGGCTGTTTTCGTATTTCAGGTTTTCACGTTTCGAGAACTGCCCAGAAAAATCCAGAAAAATTATATAAAAAATCAGCGATCCGGAAACAACACTGCGTCCGAAGGGCAGCCTGGGGGGGGGCACAGGGGCTCTAGGCGCCCTGTGGGCGCGCCCCTCCTGGGCCGCGCCGGGGGGGCGCCTGGGCCCCCCGAGGCTCCCCCGGTGCCCTACTTTGGCATATATTTAAAGAACCCTCAGAACAGGAACTCTTTTCGCGATCCCATCTCTGTTCCGCCGCCGCCGCCGCTTACAAGATCGGGAGCACCAGGAGAACTCTTCCCGGCACCCTGCCGGAGGGGAGGATCACCACCGGGAGCTTCTCCACCACCATGGACGCCTCCCGGATGACTCGTGAGTAGTCTCCCTTGGACCATGAGTCCATGACCAGTAGCTATGTGATGTTCTCCTCCCATTCTTGTGCTTCACTAATTAGTCCTCGTGAGCTGCCCTACATGATCGAGGCACCTATGTAATCCTTATGTTGTTGCTATGTTGAGTTTGCTGGGATCCGATGGATTATGAGATTATGTTCAGATTGATCTTGAGTAATATATTTGATTCACCTCTTTTATATTTTAGTTCATAAGTAATTCTTGCATGTTCTCCGTTGTTATTTATTGCTTTGGCCGAGTAGTAGGTAGTGACTCCAAGAGGGAACGTTATGCTCGATTCTGGGTTCATGCCCCTCGATGACTAGCTTGAGTGACAGAAACATGAGTCTAGGGGATGTGCTGTTGCCACAAGGGGAAAAACAACGGTGCTTGTGCCCGCGGGTGCAAGGATTGTTTACTTTACGCAAAGTTCTTTTAATGCAGTTGTCTGTTGCATTGAGTTTACACTATGGTTGGGACTCGCAACTTAATACCAGCGAGATGTTCTGGATAGATATCTCAAGGTGGATGATAGTAGTAGATATTGATGGATTTTGGTCTACTTACTTTGGCGTACCGCCCATGCTTTGAACCTCAACCTTTCTTGCAATGTAGTCAGCATTGGTTTGCGTTCGTGGTCCTGTCAATTGCCCAGCTGTAATTTGTTTACCTCACATAGCTGTTTTATCGTCTTTTGGGAGAGAGACATCACTAGTGAACATCATGAGACTCCGGTCCATATTACCATCATTGATCACATCCACTATTTACTTTTCATTATTACTTACTATTGCAAAAACTACCTATCACTACTATCATTGCTTTTAACCCTTTGTGAACTACAAGGCCGGAGGGATTGACAACCTCTCTGTACTCGTTGGGAGCAAAGTTATTTGTATCTGTGTGCAGGTCCACGTTGATTGCTAATTGCGCCGTTAGCAGTGACACCTACTTGTTGAACCTAGGAGTCTCTGGGGATTCGATCCTTGGCATCTTTGCTAGGGGAAAACACTTCTACTTACTGCATCTTACACCTTCCACTTGGGGTAACCAACGAGGGGTTCGAGGCCCATCACAGGCGTAGGCAAGGACGGAGTTCCACCGGAATGGTCCTCCGTCTCGACTACGTTGTCACCCATACTCTTTGGACGGTAAAGTCCTTAAAAAGAGACGAGGCTCTGATACCAATTGAAAGGATCGATATGGTTGACTAGAGAGGGGGGTGAATAGGAAACTAACAATTTTTAGCTTTTCTTAACCACTTTAAATTAAGCGTCAAAGTAAGTTGTCTAGATATTCTATTAAGATGACAACTAAGGGAAAGAAAGGAAAACAACAACACAAGCAAGCTATAGGAATCGAACTAGTAAAGCTTGCACAAGTAAAGGTAAGAAATAACCACAAGTGGAGACGGTGAAGACAAGGATGTGATATCGAAGTTCCTTCCCTTTGAGGGGAAGTACGTCTCCGTTGGAGCGGTGTGGAGGCATAATGCTCCCCAAGAAGCCACTAGGGCCACCGTATTCTCCTCACGCCCTTACACAATGCAAGGTGTCGTGAATCCACTAGTGGTGCCCTTGAAGGCGGCAACCGGACCTTTACAAACAAGGTTGGGGCTCTCTCCACAACTTAATTGGAGGCTCCCAACGAAACCCCGGAGCTTCACCACAATGGATTGTGGCTCTGAAGTGACCTCTTCCGTCTAGAGTGCTCAAACACCCAAGAGTAACAAAATCCACACAAGAAAGTATGGGGGAATCAAGTTTCCTTTGGTGGAAGTGTAGATCTAGGTCTCCTCCTTCAATCCCTAGCAAATCAACAAGTTTGGTTGGCTAGGGAGAGAGATCGGGTAAGAAAGCTTCAATGGCATTAATGGTGGAGAGGGAGAGGTAAGAGATAAGGTGGAGGTGGGAGAAGGGGCTCCTTAAATAGGGTCTCCACCCATCCAACCATTATATGCAGATTTACATAGGACCGGTAGTTCCGCTACTCCAACCGGTAGTACCGGTGAGTGAAGAAACCTGCGCCCGTGCCACTAAAGCGGTACTTCCGGTGGCTTGCCCGGTAGTACCGGTCTTCCGGAGAAAACCGGAACTACCGCCCAACTTCCGGTCAACTACCGCTTGGAAACCAGAAGGTTTCAACCAGGGACGGTAGTTGGGACGGTGGTTGGGCCGGAACTACCGCCTGGCAGATAGTCTCTGCGTGGTGGCAGTCAGAGCGGTACTACCGCTCGGAACACCGGTAGTACCGGTCTTACCGGTACTTCCGGGCCACCACCGATCTACCACCGCACCCAGTACAGAGGGTATCACCCCTGAGCGGTACTTGGGGGCGGTGGTTTGACCGGAACTACCGGCCACCGGTACAACCGCCCAATAGGGCGGAACTACCGTTGTGGAGAAATCTACAATAAGGAGAAATGAAATGGGACCTCTCTCTCCACGAACGAAGGCAATATGGTGGGTGCAAAGAATCTGTGTGCGTGACTTGATTCACCAATTACCTTCCGATGTGGGTTCCCTCTTAATAGTACGGATTTCCTATGACCAAAAGAAACAGAAAGGCATCGGAAACTCCGTCTTCGATCTTTTCCTTAAAGAGAGAAAGTCTAACCGTCTTGTGCCACATGTTATCAACCTGAGTAATATTGACACACGATTAGTCCAAACACGGATTGTCATCATCACCAAAACCTTGGGCAAGAGATGCCCTTACAACCTCAGCGTAATGGTGTGTCCGAACGTCGAAATCATACTCTGTTGGACATGGTGCGATCTATGATGTCTCTCACCGACTTACCGCTATCTTTTTGGGGTTATTCTTTAGAGACTGCCGCATTCACTTTAAATAGGGCTCCGTCAAAATCCGTTGAGACGACACCGTATGAACTTTGGTTTGGCAAGAAACCTAAGCTGTCGTTTCTGAAAGTTTGGGTTGCGATGCTTATGTCAAGAAACTTCAACCTGAGAAGCTCGAACCCAAATCGGAGAAATGTGTCTTCATAGGATACCCAAAGGAAACGATTGGCTCCACCTTCTACCTAAGATCCAAAGGCAAGGTTTTCGTTGCCAAGAATGGATCCTTTCTGGAGAAAGAGTTTCTCTCGAAAGAAGTGAGTGGGAGGAAAGTAGAACTTGATGAGGTGACAGTCACCCCTCCCGAACCGGAAAGTAGCGCAGCGCGGAAAATTGTTCCTGAGGTGCCTGCACCGACAAGGGAGGAAGTTAATGATGATGATCATGAAGATACAGATCAAGTTATTACTGAACTTCGAAGGTCCACAAGGACACGTTTCGCACCACAGTGGTACGGCAACCCTGTCATGGAAATCATGTTGTTAGACAACGGTGAACCTTCGAACTATGAAGAAGCGATGGCGGGCCCGGATTCCAACAAATGGCTTGAAGCCATGAAATCCGAGATAGAATCCATGTATGAAAACAAAGTATGGACTTTGGTGGACTTGCCCGATGATCGGCATGCCATAGAAAATAAATGGATATTTAAGAAGAAGACAGACGCGGATGGTAATGTGACCATCTATAAGGCTCGGCTTGTCGCTAAAGGTTATCGACAAGTTCAAGGGATTGACTACGACGAGACTTTCTCTCCCGTAGCGATGCTGAAGTCCGTCCGAATCATGTTAGCAATTGTCGCATTCTATGATTATGAGATATGGCAAATGGACGTCAAAACGGCATTCCTTAATGGCTTCCTCAAGGAAGAACTGTATATGATGTAGCCGGAAGGTTTTGTCGATCCTGAAAATGCTAACAAGGTATGCAAGCTCCAACGCTCGATCTACGGGCTGGTGCAAGCATCTCGGAGTTGGAATATTCGCTTTAATGATGTGATCAAAGCGTTTGGTTTTATACAGACTTGGGGAGAAGCCTGTATTTACAAGAAAGTGAGTGGGAGCTCTGTAGCATTTCTCATATTATATGTGGATGACATACTGCTGATGGGAAATGATATAGAATTCTTGGAGAGCATAAAGGCCTACTTGAATAAGAGTTTTTCAATGAAGGACCTTGGAGAAGCTACTTATATATTAGGCATCAAGATCTATAGAGATAGATCGAGATGTCTCATTGGTCTTTCACAAAGCACATACCTTGACAAGATATTGAAGAAGTTCAATATGGATCAGTCCAAGAAAGGGTTCTTGCCTGTATTGCAAGGTATGAGATTGAGCACGGCTCAGTCCCCGACCACGGCAGAAGATAGAGAAAAGATGAGTGTCATCCCCTATGCCTCAACCATAGGATCTATTATGTATGCCATGCTGTGTACCAGACCTGATGTGAACCTTGCCATAAGTTTGGTAGGGAGGTACCAAAGTGATCCCGGTATGGAACACTGGACAGCGGTCAAGAACATACTGAAGTACCTGAAAAGGACTAAGGATATGTTTCTCGTTTATGGAGGTGACGAAGAGCTCGTCATAAAGGGTTACGTCGATGCTAGCTTCGACATAGATCTGGATGACTCCAAGTCACAAAACAGATACGTGCATATTTTGAATGGTGGCGCAGTCAGCTGGTGCAGTTGCAAGCAGAGCGTCGTGGCGCATTCTACATGTGAAGCGGAGTACATAGCTGCTTGCGAAGCAGCGCATGAAGGAGTCTGGATGAAGGAGTTCATCACCGACCTAGGAGTCATTCCAAGCGTGTCAAGCCCGATGACTCTCTTCTGTGACAACACTGGAGTTATTGCCATTGCCAAGGAGCCCAGGTTTCACAAGAAGACCAAGCACATCAGGCGTCGTTTCAACTCCATCCGGAATTATGTTCAAGATGGATACATAGATATTTGTAAAGTGCATACGGATCTGAATGTCGCAAATCCGTTGACTAAACCTCTTCCACGAGCAAAACATGATCAACACCAGAACTCTATGGGTGTTCGATTCATCACAATGTAACTAGATTATTGACTCTAGTGCAAGTGGGAGACTGTTGGAAATATGCCCTGGAGGCAATAATAAAATGGTTATTATTATATTTCCTTGTTCATGATAATTGTCTATTGTTCATGCTTGAGTTGTATTGTACGGAAACAGCGATACATGTGTGAATACATAGACCACAACGTGTCCCTGGTAAGCCTCTAGTTACTAGCTCGTTGATCAACAGATGGTCACGGTTTCCTGGCCATGGACATTGGATGTCATTGATAACGGGATCACATCATTAGGAGAATGATGTGATGGACAAGACCCAATCCTAAGCCTAGCACAAGATCGTGTAGTTCGTAATGCTTAAGCTTTTTCAATGTCAAGTATCTTTTCCTTAGACCATGAGGTTGTGCAACTCCCGGATACCGTAGGAATACTTTGGGTGTGCCAAACGTCACAACGTAACTGGGTGGCTATAAAGGTACGCAACGGGTATCTCCGAAAGTGTCTGTAGAGTTGGCACGAACCGAGACTGGGATTTGTCACTCCGTATGACGAAGAGGTATCTATGGGCCCACTCGGTAAGACATCATCATAATGAGCTCAATGTGACTAAGGAGTTAGTCACGAGATGACGGATTACGGAACAAGTAAAGAGACTTGCCATAACGAGATTGAACAAGGTATCGGTATACCGACGATCGAATCTCGGGCAAGTACCGTACCGATGGACAAAGGGAATTGCATACGGGATTGAGTGAATCCTTGACATCGTGGTTCATCCAATGAGATCATTGAGGAACACGTGGGAACCAACATAGGTATCCAGATCCCGATGTTGGTTATTGACCGGAGAGTCGTCTCGGTCATGTCTACGTGTCTCCCGAACCCGTAGGGTCTACACACTTAAGGTTCAGTGACGCTAGGGTTGTAGAGATATATGCACACGGTAACCTGAATGTTGTTCGGAGTCCCGGATGAGATCCCGGACGTCACGAGGAGTTCCGGAATGGTCCGGAGGTAAAGAACGATATATAGGAAGTCCAGTTTCGGCCATCGGGAGAGTTCCGGGGGTCACCGGTAGTGTACCGGGACCACCGGAAGGGTCCCGGGGGTCCATCGGGTGGGGCCACCCATCCCGGAGGGCCCCATGGGCCGTAGGGGAGGGGGACTGATGGGCCTCTAACCCCTCGTTGGTTAACCCAAGTGGAAGGCGTAAGATGAAGTGTTGTGGAAGTTTTTCCCTTAGCAAAGATGCCAAGGATCGAATCCCCAGAGACTCCTAGGTTCAACAAGTAGGTGTCAACTGCTAACGGCGCCAGATATTAGCAATCAACATGGACCTGCACACAGATACAAATAACTTTGCTCCCAACGAGTACAGAGAGGTTGTCAATCTCTCCGGCCTTGTAGTTCACAAAGGATTAAACGCAAATGATAGTAGTGATAGATAATGTTTGCAATAGTAAATAATAGCGAAAAGTAAATAGCAGATGTGATCAATGATGGTAATATGGACCGGAGTCTCATGATGTTCACTAGTGATGTCTCTCTCCCAAAAGACGATAAAACAGCTATGTGAGGTAAACGAATTACAGCTGGGCAATTGACAGGACCACGAACGCAAACCAATGCTGACTACATTGCAAGAAAGGTTGAGGTTCAAAGCATGGGAGGTACGCCAAAGTAAGTAGACCGAAATCCATCAATATCTACTACTAATCATCCACCTTGAGATATCTATCCAGAACATCTCGCTTGTATTAAGTTGCGAGCCCCACCCATAGTGTAAACTCAAAGCAACAGACAACTGCATTAAAAGAACTTTGCGTAAAGTAAACAATCCTTGCACCCGCGGGCACAAGCACCGTTGTTTTCCCCCTTGTGGCAACAACACACCCCCTAGACTCATGTTTCTGTCACTCAAGCTAGTCATCGAGGGGCATGAACGAACAATCAAGCATAACGTTCCCTCTTGGAGTCACTACCTACTACTTGGCCAAAGCAATAAATAACAACGGAGAACATGCAAGAATTACTTATGAACAAAAATATAAAAGAGGTAGATCAAATATATTACTCAAGATCAATCTGAACATAATCTCATAATCCATCGGATCCCGGCAAACTCAACATAGCAACATCATAAGGATTACATATGTGCCTCGATCATGTAGGGCAGCTCACGAGGACTAATTAGTGAAGCACAAGAACGGGAGGAGAACATCACATAGCTACTGGTCATGGACTCATGGTCCAAGGGAGACTACTCACGACTCATCCGGGAGGCGTCCATGGTGGTGGAGAAGCTCCCGGTGGTGATCCTCCCCTCCGGCAGGGTGCCGGGAAGAGTTCTCCTGGTGCTCCCGATCTTGGAAGCGGCGGCGGAACAGAGATGGGATCGCGAAAAGAGTTCCTGTTCTGAGGGTTTCGAAGGAAGCTCTAAATATATGCCAAAGGGGGGCACCAGACGGGGCTCGGGGGGCCCAGGCGCCTCCCCGGCGCGACCCAGGGGGGGGCGCCGCCAGGGCGCCTGGAGCCCTGGTGCCCCCCCGGCTGTCCTTCGGGCGCAAGGAAGTTTCCGGAACGCTGTTTTTTTATATAATTTTTCTGGATTTTTCCTGACAGTTCTCGTAACGTGAAAACCTGAAATACAAAAACAGCCGAAAACATAAACTGGCACCGGGGTGCACTGGATTAGTAGGTTAGTCCAAATATGATCAAAAGTGTATGGAAGTGTATAAATATCATAGCAATATCACCCAAAAGTGGCTTGGAGCAAGCAGAAATTATAGATACGTTTTGGACGTATCAACATCCCCAAGCTTAATTCCTGCTCGTCCTCGAGTAGGTAAATGATAACAAGAATAATTTCTGTGGTGACATGCTATTAACCATATAGGACTTTTTCATAGTCATATGACAAAAGCTTAGTGAGACAATGATTCTATAGTAATTAAGTTGCCTCATGAGAAAATCACAAATGACTGAAAGTTTTACAACATGAAACTAAAACATCAAAAAGATTTGCAATGAACATGATGTGCAAATATGATAAAGTGATATCTAGCTTGCCCCCTTTAGTGAAGCAAAACATAAATGCAGGGGCACCTTCAAGGTTTAAGTGATGACTAGATACAATGATTTCAAAATAAACGATATCACAATCATGCAAAAGACAATGCTACTTTGGGACAATGCACATTACACTCAGAATGACAATCATGCTCTCAGTAGTTGGTGCTTTAACATAAAAGTAAAAGAATGGTTATGTGCTAGAGCTTTTTATTTTGAAAACATAGAAGCAATTTTGTCAACGGTAGTAGTACTTCATATGTGTCATGCATAAGACATCCTATAAGTTGCAAGCCTCAAGCATCGAATACCAATAGTGCTCGCTCCTTGTCCTAATTAGCTCGGATCCCCATGGGTTATCATTGCATTACATATGTTTTAACCAAGTGTCACAAAGGGGTACCTCTATGCCACCTGTACAAAGGTCCAAGGAGATAGATCGCATTTGATTTCTCGTTTTTGATAGATCTCAACTGGAGGACATCCATACCGGGACAACATAGAAAATAGATGATGGAATCCTCTTTAATGCATAAGCATATTCTCATAAGAGATTGAGGATTAACGTCCAAGCTAAAACTTCCACCATGATACATGGCTTTGGTTGGCGGCCCAATGTTCTTCTCTAACAATATGCATATTCATTCAACCCACGGCAAATCACCCTTACTTCAGACAAGACGAACATGCATAGCAACTCACATGATATTCAACAAAAGTGCAGTTGATGGCGTCCCCAGAAACATGGTTACCGCTCAGCAAGCAACTTATAAGAAATAAGATACATAAGCAACATATTCTTTACCACAATAGTTTTTAAGCTACTTTCCCATGAGCTATGTATTGCAAAGTTAGTCTGCTTAGTACAGGTGGAGGTTAGCAAAAGACTGGGAGCGACCAACTAAGAGAGCAACGACGGTCATAATCATGCAGAGCGACAAAGCAACATTGAATCAGACATGGTAGTTATATCGCTACTCAGAAATAAAAGATCATCAAGGCTTGACAGACTTTCTTTACAGTCTTAAATATGCATGAGCATACGCCAAGTCAATCAAAATAAATTCTCGAAGGAAGATATTACTAGACCATATCACATCATAGGCAAACAAATCATGTTGGTACTCCAATAACACATTGGGAATCCCCCAGCTATTTGAGATTAACCATAAGAAAACCTGAACTACTAAGCACCATTATGCAAGTAGCATCTTTATCATAGACACATTAACCAATGCAACGGAAGCAAACTCTCTTAATAAGGTGAGCATGATAATTAAAGAGAGTTCAAGCAACCAACTAAACAAAAGCTCTTTGAAAAGATAAGCATGAATACTAAGAGCAGAGCATGATAGTAGCTATTAAAAGACAAAGAACACACACAGCAAAGATAGACATGAAAATTCTATGTTATGCTCTAGGTAGAAGTGGAGCGTGTTTCTCTCCCACATAAAGAATGCTGAGTTCCGACTTGTTATGAAAAACTAAAAAGAAAACTAAAAGCAAGACGCTCCAAGCATAGCACATAACACATGAAGTGATAAAAATATAGTGGAACAAAAGACGAACTGATAATGTTGATGGAGAAGGGGATGCACGGGGGCATCCCCAAGCTTAGACGCTTGAGTCTCCTTGAATATTTCTTGGGGGTGCACGGGGGCATCCCCAAGCTTGAGCGCTTGACACTCCTGAATCTTTTTATCATCTTCCCTCGCACACTTGAAAACTCCCTTCATACACAACTCATCATAATCTGATTAGCGAGGTTAGTACCCTTAATAAAATAATTATACCTTGCTGGAAATAAAGATATTCTTGAAGTTCTACTGTTTCTCAAGATTGCCAAAAGGTTTTTGCAAAGAAAAAGCAAGCTCTTGATTTGCAAAATGAAGGAAAGGCAAAACAGGACAGAATCTGTGAAAAACTGAACAGCAGGTAGTAATTGATTTGTTCGGGGTACTTATGCAACTCAAATCAAAAAACTCAGAACAGACGCACGAAAGACAATTATATAGAGAACGCTGTCGAAAAAATTCAGACCAAAAAGATGATCTGGTGATTTTATACGAATTTTTCTATCCAAGGACAGAATCTGTTTCCTGGACAGCACCTCACAACTTTTGAACTTTCTAGCAATCAGAGGCTATACTTGGCACAAATATGAAAAGCAAAGATACAATGATGATGCTACAGAAGTAAACAATATCAAGACACAACAAAAGCAAAAAAATTATTCATGTGGGCTGCCTCCCAAAAGCGCTTTCTTTTATGCCTTTGAGCTAGGCATAACGCATAGAGATCAAGTTTTATCAAGAGTAAAAGAATAGCTAGCCCGTACAACGGACTCAAAAGGTAACTTGATCTTCTTTCGAGGGAAGTGTTCCATCCCTTTCTTGAGAGGAAACTGAAATTTTATATTACCCTCTTTCATGTCAATGATAGCACCAACGGTGCGTAAAAAGGGACGTCCCAAAATAATTGGACATGAAGGATCACATTCAATATCCATAATAGTGAAATCGACGGGCACATAATTATCATTGACAACGATAAGAACATCGTCGATCCTCCCCAAAGGTTTCTTTATGGAAGAATCAATGAGACGAACACCAAAAGAACAAGAATCATAAGGTTTCAATTTAAGCATATCATATATTCTTTTGGGCATAACAGAGGTACTAGCACCAACATCACATAATGCATAACAAGAGAAGTCATTCAAATTAATTTTTATCATAGGATCCCAACCATCTTCTAGCTTTCTAGGTATGGAGGCTTCTACTCTAAGTTTCTCCTCCCTAGCTTTGATGAGAGCATTAGTGATATGCTCTGTGAAGGCAAGGTTAAGCGTGCTAGTGCGGGGATCTCTAGACATCTTGTGAAGGAAATCAATAACTTCGGTAAGAGTGCAATTATCAAAATCAAGGTCACGAGCATCAAGTAAAGTGGTAGTGGTGTCATTTAGGTTCACTTGTTTGGTAGTTTCTATAGTCATAGCATCACCATTAATAGGTCCAATGGGACCAGGAGTACATTGGGTGCTAAGAGTTTGAACATCCTCAACAACTTGGATAGTAGCAACAGTGTGGCGGGTAGGAAGGCTCTTAATTCTATCTTCTTCCTCCCTTTCTCTAGCCCATCTCTCTTTAAGTTTAGCCATCATCCTAATGTTTTCATTAATTTGCACTTGAATAGCATTTATAGGAGTGACTTCCCTCTCCTCAAGAGGAGAAGTTTTAATTTTTAGCAATTTTACCTCATTGGCTAAATGGTCTACCTTAGAAGAAAGATCATCTAGTTTATGTAGTTTTTCTTCTACACTCTTATTAAAGGCTTTTTGGGTAGTGATGAAATCTTTAAGCATAATTTCTAGTTCAGTAGTGGAGTTCTTGGTACTAGGATAAGCATTATTGTTCCCATAAGAGTTAGAGGGGGACGGTCTAGGATTGTTACCAAAGTTACTCCTATAAGCATTGTTGTTAAAATTGTTTCTAGAGATAAAGTTCACATCTACTTGTTCTTGAGCAATCAAAGAATTTAAAGGAACATCACGAGGATCAACAGTAGATTGCTTCGAAAGTAGAGACATGATCAAGTCAACTTTTTCATTAAGGGAGGAAATCTCCTCGACAGAGTTTACCTTCCTACCTGTTGGAGTGCGTTCGGTGTGCCATTGGGAATAGTTGGTCATCATCTCATCGAGAAGTTTTGTGGCAGCACCAAGTGTAGTTGACATAAAAGTTCCTCCCGCGGCCGAATCTAACAAGTTCCGCGAGGTAAAGTTCAAGCCTGCATAAAAAGTTTGGATAACCATCCAAGTAGTCAACCGTGAGTAGGGCAGTTCTTGATAAGAGATTTCATACGTTCCCAAGCTTGGGCAACGTGTTCATTATCCAATTGTTTAAAATTCATTATGTTACTTCTAAGTTGGATAATTTTAGCAGGTGGATAGTATTTTCCAATAAAAGCATCTTTGCACTTGTCCCAAGAATCTATGATGTTTCTAGGCAAAGACTGAAACCAAATTTTAGCTCCTCCTCTCAAGGAGAAAGGAAAAAGCTTAAGCTTAACAATATTACCATCTATTTCGTGGTACTTTTGCATATCACAAAGTTCAACAAAGTTGTTTAGGTGTAAAGCAGCATCATCTCCAGCACCGGAGAATTGTTCTCTCATGACTAAGTTCAGTAAAGCAGGTTTAATTTCATATGAAGGTGCTGAAGTGGCAGGTGTAGTGATAGGTGTGCTGATAAAGTCATCGTTGTTGTGACTAGTGAAGTCACACAACTTGGTGTTCTCGGTGGAACCCATAGTAGCAAGCAAGCAAGATAACTATTTTTGTGATTTTCGATAAAGGGTACTAAAGCAAAAACTGAAAGGTAAACTAACAAGACTAAAAAGCAAAGGTAAAAGATAGCATGCAACTCCCCTATCCTGAAGAGTGGAGTCCCCGGCAACGGCGCCAGAAAAACTCCTTGATGGGCCTCTAACCCCTCGTTGGTTACCCCAAGTGGAAGGTGTAAGATGCAGTGTTGTGGAAGTTTTTCCCTTAGCAAAGATGCCAAGGATCGAATCCCCAGAGACTCCTAGGTTCAACAAGTAGGTGTCAACTGCTAACGGCGCCAGATATTAGCAATCAACGTGGACCTGTACACAGATACAAATAACTTTGCTCCCAACGAGTACAGAGAGGTTGTCAATCTCTCCGGCCTTGTAGTTCACAAAGGATTAAACGCAAATGATAGTAGTGATAGATAATGTTTGCAATAGTAAAAAATAGCGAAAAGTAAATAGCGGATGTGATGGTAATATGGACCGGAGTCTCACGATGTTCACTAGTGATGTCTCTCTCCCAAAAGACGATAAAACAGCCTATGTGAGGTAAACGAATTACAGCTGGGCAATTGACAGGACCACGAACGCAAACCAATGCTGACTACATTGCAAGAAAGGTTGAGGTTCAAAGCATGGGCGGTACGCCAAAGTAAGTAGACCGAAATCCATCAATATCTACTATTAATCATCCACCTTGAGATATCTATCCAGAACATCTCGCTGGTATTAAGTTGCGAGCCCCACCCATAGTGTAAACTCAAAGCAACAGACAACTGCATTAAAAGAACTTTGCGTAAAGTAAACAATCCTTGCACCCGCGGGCACAAGCACCGTTGTTTTCCCCCTTGTGGCAACAGCACATCCCCTAGACTCATGTTTCTGTCACTCAAGCTAGTCATCGAGGGGCATGAACCCACAATCAAGCATAACGTTCCCTCTTGGAGTCACTACCTACTACTTGGCCAAAGCAATAAATAACAACGGAGAACATGCAAGAATTACTTATGAACAAAAATATAAAAGAGGTAGATCAAATATATTACTCAAGATCAATCTAAACATAATCTCATAATCCATCGGATCCCAGCAAACTCAACATAGCAACAGCATAAGGATTACATATGTGCCTCGATCATGTAGGGCAGCTCACGAGGACTAATTAGTGAAGCACAAGAACGGGAGGAGAACATCACATAGCTACTGGTCATGGACTCATGGTCCAAGGGAGACTACTCACGACTCATCCGGGAGGCGTCCATGGTGGTGGAGAAGCTCCCGGTGGTGATCCTCCCCTCCGGCAGGGTGCCGGGAAGAGTTCTCCTGGTGTTCCCGATCTTGGAAGCGGCGGCGGCGGCGGAACAGAGATGGGATCGCGAAAAGAGTTCCTGTTCTGAGGGTTTCGAAGGAAGCTCTAAATATATGCCAAAGGGGGGCACCAGACGGGGCTCGGGGGGCCCAGACGCCCCCCGGCGCGGCCCAGGGGGGGGCGCGCCGCCAGGGCGCCTGGAGCCCTGGTGCCCCCCCCCCCGGCTGTCCTTCGGGCGCAAGGAAGTTTCCGGAACGCTGATTTTTTATTTAATTTTTTTGGATTTTTCCTGGCAGTTCTCGTAACGTGAAAACCTGAAATACAAAAACAGCCGAAAACAGAAACTGGCACCGGGGTGCACTGGATTAGTAGGTTAGTCCAAATATGATCAAAAGTGTATGGAAGTGTATAAATATCATAGCAATATCACCCAAAAGTGGCATGGAGCAAGCAGAAATTATAGATACGTTTTGGACGTATCAGGGACCAGCCCCTAGTGGGCTGGCGCACCCCCCTGCGCCTAGGGTTGGGAACCCTAGGGGTGGGGGCGCCCCCCTAGGCTTGGGGGGCAAGCCACCCCCTTGGCCGGCGACCCCCCTAGGAGATCCAATCTCCTAGGGCCGGCGCCCCCTGGCCCCTATATATAGTGGGGGGTGAGAGGGCAGCCGCACCTCAGCCCCTGGCGCCTCTCCCCCCCGTTACACCTCTCCCTCCTCCCGCAGGGTCTTGGCGAATCCCTGCAGCTTTTCCCGTTGCATCCACCACCACGTTGTCGTGCTGCTGGATCTCCATCAACCTCTCCTCCCCCCTTGCTGGATCAAGAAGGAGGAGACGTCGATGTACTGTACATGTGTTGAACGCGGAGGTGCCATCCGTTCGGCGATGGGATCATCGGCGACAGGGATCACGACGAGTATGACTCCATCATCCACGTTCCTTCGAACGCTTCCGCACGCGATCTACAAAGGGTATGTAGATGCACTCCTTTATGCTCGTTGCTAGATGACTCCTTAGATTGATCTTGGTGAAGCGTAGGAAATTTTTTGAAATCTGCTACGTTCCCCAACAACCAAGGGTACGGTATGATGGGCCACGAGTTCAAGGAACACGGTGATGGAGTTCACCCTCCTTCTGCGCTAATTTTAAAAAATCTATGAGCTCCGGCTACCACTGCCTAAGGGACCGTCGTAACAACAACCAGAAGCCGAAGAGGCAACATGTTGGACCTGGGGCAGCAAACGGGAGAAGGGCGCAAGCACCAAGGATCATGATGATGTTGATATGGATGTGAATGAAGCAAACCGCAAGCGCAACTCCGAGTATGTGTTGCAGACTCACATCCCGTTGGCCATTACGAGGATGGAAATAGTACCAACAACAAAGAATGGAGGGACTGTTCCTCCTAGCCCTCAACCAAAGCAAGACCCCAAGAGGTCTAAATCAACTCTGCAAGCCGAGAAAAGTGGTAATGGTGCTGTGAAGAAGACATTGTCAATGGGCAAAAACTATGACGCAAGATCGGCGGCCTCCCCGGCGGAGGACCGCTGGGCGCAATGAGTCTTCTAAGCTGGAACTGCCAGGGTATTGGCAACGCCCCGACGGTTCAAGAGCTACGCGAAACCGCATTAAAGTTTGCCCCTAAAGTGATTTGTATAGTTTGAACTCGGATAGGAAGAGTGAGAACTGAAAGTTTAGCAAACACTTTAGGTTAAGAATCTGCTTTTGTTGTTGACTCCACTGGTAGAAGTGGGGGCATAGTTCTCTTTTGGAATAATGAAATAAAGGTGGGAATTTGGGGGTACTTGAAGTTCCACATTGATGCTAAAATTTGTGACATTGGTACTGAACCATGGCGGCTGTCATTTTCTATGGTGAGGCACAAACACACCTCCGACATTCTTCATGGGACACCCTAATTAAAGGGAATGGCTGCCCACTGTTCCCTTCCATGGGTTTGGTTGGGTGATTTTAATGAACTGTTGTGACAAGAGGAACATGATGGGATTGGTCAGAGATGCCAAGCACAAATGCAGGGTTGTCTGGATGTTGTTGATGTGTACGGATTGATTGACTTGGGATTCCAAGGTCGAATGTGGACCTTTGATAAAAAGGTGACGGGATGCATTTTTACCAGGGTTTGGCTCGATAGAGCTCTAGCAACGGCAGAATGGAGTTCTTTATTCCTGGAGCGGTGGTAGAACACCTCACGGCGACGACCTCCGATCACTCGCCCATCCTTTTGAAGCTTGAAGCTGCTCCCTTGAACCGAAAAAAGAGAAGCTATTCGGATATGAAGTTATGTGGGACTCTCATGCAGAGATGAAGCAAGCTGTGCTAGTTGCATGGGATCCAAACAACCACATCGCAATGGACAATGCGGCACATGCTAAGCTTGCGTCGTTGGCCAGTAGCTTAGGGGATTGGAGCAAACACACTTTTGGCAGTGTTCGAGGAGAGACCAGAAGTTTGAAAAAAGAATTGGACAGGTTGAGAAGTGACACCGCTAGGACTGGACCTAGTGATGCTGAAATAAAGATCAATGATTGTCTAATTGAGTTGTACCTCCGAGAGGAGTTGATGTGGCGCCAGCGGTCACGGACCGATTGGTTGTCGGCCGGCGACAAGAACACCGATTTTTTCATCTTAGAGCATCAATGCGGCACATAAAAAACTTGATCAAATCATTACAGAGACGTGACGACCAGCTCACGGAGGACCCAACTGAGAAGCAACAGCTAGCTATGCAATTTTACCAGCACCTATATACCTCAGAGGGGGTGCAGGGTGTGGACAAGGTACTACAAGACGTACCAGTCAAGGCTGGTGACAACGGAGATGAACGAGTCTCTAATGGCTCCATACAAGGAAGAGGAAGAGTGGCACTATTTCAGATGTTCCCCACGAAGAAGGCCACCGGGGCGGATGGGTACCCAACCCACTTCTTCAGAGACATTGGGACATTTGCGGGGGCCTCGGTCACCAATGTGGTGTACTCCCTCCGGTCCTTTTTACTCTGCACATTGGATTTGCCGAAAGTCAAACTTTGCTAAGTTTGACCAAATTTATATTAGAAATTATTTGTATCTATAATATCTAATAAATATAATACGAAAATATATTCCGAGATGAATCTAATGATATTGGTGTTGTTATGTGAATGTCAATAATTTTTTGTATAAACTTGGTCAAAGTTGGATGAGATTGACTTCAGACAAACCTAATATGCAGAGTAAAAAGGACCGGAGGGAGTACTTAGTATTCTAAGAGGCGAGGAAAGCCCGACGTGCATTAATGACACCTTGCTGGTACTAATACCTAAGGTATCTAGCCGGACACTTTTGACTAAATTTCAACCTATTAGCTTATGCAATGTGTTTTATGGGCAAAGAAAGAGGTGAAATTGATGCATTTATATCTCACTTTCATGGTTATTTACCAACCAATGTGCCAAGGAAGATAATAATAGCATGTCAAAATTTCCACTCCGAAATTGTGACTAAAAATACCCGCTTCTCCAGGCTAAAAAAAGTCAATAATCTCTAGTTATCCAAAGCGAACTCATGGTAAAAAAAAACTCTCATGAACGAAAACAGATTACTGTCACTCGTGCGCCGTCCCTCCGTCCCGATCTGTCGGATCGGCGGAGGCACATACGGAGGTCGCCCTGGCTGCTGGTGATGAAGGCCAAGACGCCCTTGACGAGGACGTTCTTTTATCCCCGGGGCCATGAAAAAGGTTTTTTTTTCTGAAATGTTTTCAAATCCGATTCATTTTGTGCTATAGTTTCTGAAAAGGGTCAGTTTTGTCGTTTTTCACTGGGCAATGTGGGTCATATGGAACCTGCAGCTACGAAAGAAACGGATCGGCGACCAGAGAAAGTTCCCTAAAAAAGCAACCAGAGAAAGGATCGAACTGAACGGAACCAATTTTAGGTCTTCTTCTTCCTTGGGTCCTCTCCGTTTCTCGGGCCCATACGAGTATGCCGCTCTACCTCAGGTCATGTGCTCTTTCCATCCTTGATTCTCTTCTCTGAATTCTGGGTAGCCTCACCAAATTTTGACACGACCAAACAGCCCCTGTATCCACTTTGTGAACCTAGGGTGCACCAGGAACACCTGCATCCACCTTTGCATCAGTGGCAAAGACGAGCACGGTGAGAACACCTTTGCATTAGTGTGCAACAAATCTGCATTGGTGTTGGTTCGGTATCGATTGTTGCGTCTTCAGCCCGATTAGCAAAACAGTACGCTAATGCCATTCTACATTGCACTCACGTAAATTTTTGTACTATTCAGAAATATTTATGGAACTTCGGTTCAATCCTAGTAGTTTTATACCTTTAAAAGAAGAAACAATTCCACGATTCATTATTTCCTGGAGGGAATCGCAAAGCTTGTCATTTTCATTGTTCTCAGGGGTACAATCTACAAAATCCGCTCCACAAATTAACAAACAACGCTAACTGCACAAAACAGCTCTGAATATTTAGCCACTTGCTTAGAACTCTGACCGGAATTACACCATAATTCATATTCCCAGCATGATCATGTTCTAAAGATACGTAAGATACCTTGGTACTCTACTGGACCATGACCCCAAAAGGCAAACGCATAATTGTAACAGAGATTCAGAATACAGGGCTGCCAGCAACCTGGTGTCAGGAACCTGGTTTTGGATCTTCTGATCAAAGGTCTTTCGGTACGCAAATTCTTCAGCGTCTCAAACAGACCGATATTTTTAATCAGGTCCAAGTGCAATAATTGAAATGGAGAAAACATAACGGTGGTACTGCAGAAATAACTGCTCTACAGGTGAAAGAGCTAAGAAGTCCCTCGGCGGTAAAAAGAAGCAAGAGTTAAATAACAGCCTTAGTAGGCTGAGAAGAATGACGATAAGCTCTCAAGTATCTCAAGTCTTCGCATCATCGCGCTCGCTGTGATTCTGAGAAGAAATGCCAGCATTTGAACTCGAAGCACGCTTCTGAAATACAAGACAATGGTACTTTCATTACACATCAGGGAAAGTTTAGAATTCCCATTCCAGGAAAAGATAACAGCATGTTTTCAGTTCCTTTAAAAAGAAAAGGTGCACAGACAGCATAATAATCATGTCGCCAGATTTTGAACTCGAAGCGCAAACGAGAAAATGGGAAATGGAAAAGTGTGCGTTTACCAATCAACCCATGCTTCCTACTCTGAATGTTCGTCAAGTCTTCTATGTTAATTTGTCTGCTATATAAAGCTGTACGATGTAGAACAACTTTAAGTACCTCTTACATTACTTGACAGCAACCGAAGTAACTTTTAGTTCCAGACACAGCTCCACAGCTATGCTCAATTAATCATTATTCACTAAGTCTGCTAGCAAATGTATAAGAATGGGACTGCAAGCAATACCATGCCATTAAATGACGATAAAACTTGGCAGAACCTATATCTATATTTGTAAGTCTGAAAATACAAGTTAAGAAAGGAATCAACACATAAAGTGTTTTGCAACCAACCCAGTCCCCTACACAAACCTTGATGAAAAATTATTTCTTACTGATGCAAAATTTGTTGATTATGGGGTACGGGCTACCTACGTAACAAAGCAACAACTAGACAACTTGCACACTTAGCAAAAAGAACTAAAGTACAGGTGTATGCATAAATTGAAATATGGGATGAAAAATAATTGCATTATTACAAGGGAGGCCATTCATTTGTATGACAGGAGATAATCCAATTACTTTGCTTATGTTTCATAAGAAACTATTTCGTTTATTGCGGAAAAGATTAAAACAGATATAGGAGACAAGAACTATCGAGCTATAGCAGAAAGGGAAAACATGAAAAAATTCGATCAAATGTAAACTTTTACCTGGTCAGCTACAGCACTATCAATCATATCTAAGATACTATTTGTTGTCTGCATCATAGCCTGTAGACAAGTTTAACTTTATTCATTTGACGTGTTTCAAGGAAAAGTCGTCAATGATCTGGCTTGTAAATATAAAACACTATACCTTTATAATAGTCTTACTATTATTAACACGAGCAATTAAATTGTCCTGATCCAGCTTCTGTGCCACACAATTAAGGTACCGGAGGGGCCTTGGCTGCTGGAGTCTCATGCAAGGCATGTGTTATAACAACGATAAGGGTGCACTCAAACATTCATATGCCTTCTGCTTTTCAAATGATTACTGCCTATTCAAATTTGAATGTGAAAATAAAGGTATGCTGACGTCCATTTAGGTAAAGAATTACCTGCTCTGGAAAGTTTGGAAATATTTGATTGATTTTCATGCCTATTTCCCGTCGAATCGCATCATCCAATATATGCTGCAGTATATCATTGAACCGTATGCCATTTTGTTGTGCACATGCCTAACAAATAATGAATTTCTGTTAAAATTTCTGCAACTCAGCTATTGTTAAAATTTCCAGAATAATGAATGTCTGCTAAACTCAATTTGAATGCAGTCGACATACAATTCCATGAAGCTCAACTCGGTGAATGTCACTCCACAATTTTTCATTCTCAGAGAGCACATGCTCCCACGCCTCCCGCTTCTTCAATTCCCAGCCTTCCTGCTGTTTTGGCCTACGCACAATCTCAGCATTCTTGTATACATCTAAACGTACAAGTGACTTCACACAGTTGTGAGATTGCAAGCTTTTGTGCCTGCGGGCACTGAAATCTAACAGCTTCACCATCTTACTCGAATCAATCTCAAAGTTCTCACCAAGCAACTCGTACGAGCATACATTATTGCTGCCATGTTGTGCGAGGATCCTATCCCTGTGAACAAAATGTGGACCCAGAATGTAATATGGTGGGTGCTTGATGTTGTACTTCTGGCTCCACCTTTGCTTTACCATGTTGTCAAGTGTCCAGATCTGCAGCTCACCAACAAGAGTTCTGGCGTCATAACGACTAGTTTGAGCAGTTACTATACATATTTTTCCATCTATATCTCTGATCAAGAACTTACGAGGACCATAGTAATCATGATCTTGACGTGCTGCTGGCAGTTGTATCATTGCAAAACTTTCTTCCTCGAGATCAAAAGACATAACTGCATGCTGCCAGCTAGCTAACATGTCTTCAGTTAACCAATACATTTTGCCATCAACATTGACAACTCCAGAGTTTCTCACACTAATCAAGCTAAGAGCTTCTGGAGTGCGGATATCTTTCCATTTCTCGTCACCAAGCGTGTAAACTTGAATGATGTTGAACCTGTCTTTATTATGGGGGCGACCATTAACGCAGTCACCAAGGAAGTGTGTGATCTTGTATTCTTTTGTCACGGGATGAAACCCAAAGCTGTAGAAACAGAAATGATCGCCTTTCACATTCTTCGCAGGTTTCCAAAGATGTAGACATTCACCAGTTGCAAGGTTAGCTATCTTGATCGCTGATGTCTTTGTGTATAAGCCAAGAAGGCCATTGCATGAACCAAAAATAGAATCATCAGGCCCAATCACTGGCACCGCATATGTCGACGGCGACCAGGCTTCATCAATTAGGACAGCATCACTAGGGTAGTGCTTGCCTGAAACCATACCTGGCGGGAAGAACACAAGGGCATAACTTGGCGCACACTGGAGGTGCAATGCAACAAACTGTGGATCCCGGATGATGTTGTGCCAGTGCTTGCAGACTCCGACGCACGTCAACAGAGTGCTCACTGGAAGCCTCAAAAGTACCCGCTCAATGAGGTCCCCTGGGAGGCGGTTTATGATGCATTTCTCATTGATTTGCTTCATTGATTGGGTTCCTTCAGTGACCATAGTGAGCACCCAATGCTGAAGCAGCTGAAATACCAAACCCTTCTGCAAACACACATTTCAATTAATGATAGCTAGATAGAAACTGACATTTAAATAATTTTATGGGCAAGGAAAGAATGTGAAATTTATGCATTTTTATCTCGCTTTCAAGTTTATTTACCAACCAATGTGCCAAGGAAGATACTGATAGCATCTCAAAATTTCTGCTCCAAAACTTTCACTAAAAAAACTCGCTTCTTCCAGGCTAAAGTAAGTTAAATTTTCCAGTTACCCAAATTGAACCCACGGTCAAAAAAAAAAAAAAAAACTCATGTACCAAAAGTGCAGATTACTGTCAAATCCAACGAACACTCGTGCGCGCCGTCCCTTCGGCGCCGCAATCCCTCAATTACAGCCAGTAACTACAAACCCTAGACTCCCTCCGGCGCCATTAAAGCAAGCACTCAGTACCTCAACTACGGCAATTAACTGCAAACCCTAGCCGCCATTAGAGATGGAGGAGAGCTGACAAGAAGGAAATCTACGGAGAATGCATTCCGTAAGCAAAAGAGGGTATCGAGGACTCACAGGCACGATTCGGGTCCGCGGTCGCCGCCATGGGTATCGAGGACTCTTCGACCCCTTGAGCCTGGTTGGCGGCTCTGGTCTGGGGTTTCGCTGAAGAAGAACAAGTTCTATTTTTTTAGCGTAGCTTTTTTTTTTGAGACACTTTTTTATGCTGCGCAGGCCAGGTTCGGCCCAATTAGCCCAACATTGTCCATTGTGTCCACTCGACTCAGGTAAAATTCTGTGTTCAGAACCTTTTTTTTTGTGTGTATGTGTGTGTCGATACACACACTATACTTTGGTAGATCTAAAAATTCGACGATCCTGGACGAAAGCATTGCCATTTTCCAGAAAAGCTAAGCTTACTGCACAAAATACGTATTATTTCTGAATATGTTACAAGAGCTTGTAGTTGTCGCTAGATGGTCTATGAATCTGAATGTAATTTTCATTATTTATGGTGTTCGTTGTACTGCCACGATTGGAGATGAATAGATCGACAGTTTCCCAAAAAAAAGAGAATTACACCATAATTCATTCATGTTTCAAAAATAATCATGTTCTGAAGTTAGTACAAAATATACTACTGTACTACCTACACCTTTACTGGACCATGAACACAGGGCGGCCGACACTGCAAAGCCAGCACTGTCAGGAACCTGGCGGAGGCAGAGGCCAGTGCGGAGCGCGAACAATGGCGGCCCCCGCGTACACGTCCAACGGGACGAGCGTCTCCTTGTACAGGTACGCCTGCGTCTCGTAGTACCTGTAAGGCCGGAAGTTCAGCAGCCTCGTGTCCGCGCCGTCCTCGCCGCCCCGCAGGTCCCGGCAGAACGCGTCGCCGTCGCGGCCGTGCAGCAGGGCCTTCCCGCCACGGACGAAGCACGGCTGCGGGACGCACCGCGGCGCCGACGGCGACAGGTCGACGCTGTGCTTCAGCGACCACCCATCGTCGCCCCGGCTGTCGAGCGTCCAGACGTCCATCCTCCCGGAGACCTCCGCGTTGTAGCGGCGCCACCGGGGAGCGCTGCCGCTGAGAGGGGCGGTCACCAGGCACACCTTCTTCCCCACCTCCGTCACGTAGCAGGACAGCGCGGGGGCGCCGTCCGTCGCCCCGCCGCACGCTCTCAGCGGCGGAGGTTTGAACGTCACAAAGGTCTCTTCCTTGAGATCGAACGCCATGACGGACACGCCGCAGCAGGCCCCTTCCTCCTCCGCGATCCAGTACATCGCGCCGTCCACGTTGACGACGCCGAGGTTCACCAGGCAGCTCTCCCTCGGCGCCCTGACGTCCCGCCACCCGTCCTCGCCGAGGGTGTACACCTGGATGGCGTCGAAGCGGAACGGCTGCCCCGACGGCCGGCCGTGCCGGGGCTCGCGGAGGAAGTGGACGAGCTTGTACTCCCCCGTCGCCGGGTGGAACCCGAAGCTGTAGAGGTAGTACAGGTCACGGAACGATCCCCCGTCGGGCTTCGAGAGGTGCAGGCGCTGGCCGGTCGCGGGGTTGACGATCTTCAGCGTGTATCTCCTGTAGAAGCAGAGCAGGCCGTTGCACGACGCGAAGAGGTGATCGTCCGGGTCCATGGCGGACGCCGGCCATGTTGACACGGACCATTTCTCGTCGAAGAGCTTCACGCGGCCAGGCATGGCGGTCTTGAGGCTCGCCGAGGCCTCCAGCCTAGGCAGGAAAAGGAGGAGGTGCTCCGGCGCACGGTTGGCATGATCCATGATGAAGCAGGGGTCGCTGATGACGCCGCGCCATTGGTGGCACGTCTGGCGGAGTCTCTGCAGAGTGCTGACCGGAAACCGGAGAAGTATCTCGTGCAGGACGTCTGGTGTTAGGCGGCTGATGCTTTCCAACTGGTTTTCGGTTGGCTGCTCTGCATCGTTTCCGTCACTCGCCATTTTTCCCCTTGAGAAATCTGTGCCTGCTTGACAGGTCCTGTAATATGCCATGGAAGTGAAAGTTAAGAACATATAGTGCATTCCTTTGAGAAACGAAAGGTAGTACTATGATGATGATTGATTCAGTTCTAGAATCATGCGATCAGTTCGAATTTTTGACAGAAACAGCCCATTTTTTTGTGGGAACGGCTTATCTGATCCAAGAGAAGGAAACGTCCATCTTATGTGTTCATTAAAGACAGGTGATTGCTTTGCTTGCCCTATATAAAATAATGAACATCTTAGGGCGTTGGATTTTCATTCTGACAAACAAGTACTTCTTCCTAGTATTTGGTTATGCTGAATAAGTTTTCAGTACATTTGTTTGCGTCCAACATATATGTGCTTACAGAACAGAATTCCTTCCAAGAGAACCTGCTTTGGTCGTCGCGCCCTCAGAAAAGAATGTACTATATCCGGTCACTGGTCTAGCATGGACTAACTCTGCAAGGCTGCAAATGAAGTTTGAAGTGTTCCGCCGCGCAGCCCCTGCGGTTGAAACGAAGGCACGGCTAACTTTTTCTAGTAGATGCAGCAACAACAATTAAAGGACCATGAACTGGAACAGCAAGAAGCCTCCACGGCGCATCTAACACGCCGACTCATCACTCGCTCATTCTACAGGGTTCTAGTCCAACAACCTGCTTCCATGTTCAAAACCACCTAGATGACCACACTAGGCAATACAGATTGCAGGAATCTGGAGAAAACTTACAGCGGAATCTTCTCTCCAACTCACGGCAGGATCTATCTTCCCCACGCGAAGAAGAAGAAGAAGAAGGAGCCCGCGGCCACAAGCTTGATCCCAATCACATCGTTATCCTCCGAGAGTGCTACTTATCGGCCTCCTCTCTGGCGGGCGGTAACCGTGGACGCAAGCATCGCGCCCCGCCAGGTCGGTCTCCAGGAGCCCAGCGTTACCGTTATCCTCTCTCTGATTGCGTGACGGCTTCTTCAACCACCCGTAGAATCCAAAATCAGAAAAATATCAGGGACATAGGCCCAGCGAGCAGCACAGTCCCGAGTATTCAAATGGCGGACAGTACCCTACAAAAACTACAAGCGTCCACACTCTGTCTGAGCAATAGTCTATTCATCAGGAGATCTGATAAATCTTTTGAAACTTTCAATAAGCATATACGTCGTGGGGGCAACATGTACACTTGCAATATTTGATGCTGAATATTTGTTTTTTAGCAAATGGTTCGGCATTATTCAGGTTGGTGCAGCTTAAATGGTGCGTACATTGGTACTACCTCTATATATTAAACTAAAAGCAGCTTAAATGGTGCCGCTACGACTCGCAGTATCCGTTGCCCTCCGTTTTTCTGTAAACATACAGCCCAATACGAAACTCGATAAAACAAAGCACGGGGATCATGTGCATACACATGATGAAATGTAACCGCGTTTCTGGCTTTCCACAAAGTCCAGAAAAACGCCGCCACGCACACTGCTATTACTTGTCTTAATTTTCTAGGAGACTTCTCAATCCAAACACTAACTCCTCCATCTTTGAAGGCATATCATGAATTCCTATGACACTTCAAACCATACCCATACAAACCTAGCCACTACACATGTACTCTCTCCGTTCCGATTTACTTGTAGTGGTTTTAGTTCAAATTTGAATTAAAACCACGACGAGTAAATCAGAACGGAGGGAGTACAAAATAGATGCTCAATTGTTTCAGGGGAATCACAAAAGCTGCAATTTCTATCTTTACCCTTCTAGTTTCTTTCCCCTAGATTGTCTCTAGTCAACACACTGTTTTTAAACATCAGCCATAAGAAAACTCTACCTTTCAATGGGATTTTAGCACACCATAACTTCCTATGAGGCCAAGGCTGCTTGATCTGTTTTTAAAGCTAAGTAAAGAGATCTAACCGAAAAACTGCCAGATTTAGGGATCCGGCTTGCCTGCTCCCTTTCCATGCTCCCATCCGTGCTTCCACTTCATCCTATGGCTGTCCTTTTCTCTTTTTTCTTTCTAATCTAATCATCTCCCTCCTAATTTTAAGAGGGTGGGGCCGGGCCTTATTTTGTTTCAATCAAATCAAGCCACGTACGCGGGAGCACAGATGGGCGCACGCGCAGGGAGCAGGCAAGTCTCGTCCCAGATTTAGTAAGAAGCCAAGAACATTTATCTTCCTGATCATTTAAGCATCCCTTACCCACAAATCGCACTAGCCAGCCGTCGCGTACCCAAAAAGCTAGGGTTTCTCTGCCTCCCGTTGACGCCGTTGCCGGTCCACCCCTTCTCCCGTGGCCTTAGGGCCATGGGGGCGGAGTGGATACCGGCCCTTGCCGGTGGGAGGGCTCCGTTCTTAGATATATTTTTCAAGATTTGGTAGGGTTTGTGTTTCATTCAGGAAGACGAGACGGCGGCGGCTCCCTGAATATGGAGTAACACATATCAGTCGTGTCTCCCCACAGAATCCGCCTAAATCTAATTTAACTCATGTTTTCAGATAAACCCTTAGCAAGAGTAAAATTAACACTAATAGTAAGTAAAACAACCTAGGAAATTGCAAGCTGAGAGGCTTATCGCCCAACCAAACGTCACTCCAAAACGTGGTCCTCTCCCCATTCCCTACCATCTTCCTACTGTACTGTAGTCTGCCAAAAGTGAGATTGACCATTCATCCGGTGATGCTTCTAGCATCGTCGGTGGGCATGTGGAGGTGTGTCTCTGGCGGATCTGTCTTTGGAGGATTTGCTCGGATCGGTTTGTCGTTCGTCGTTATTCGTGTGTCTTCAGGTTGGATCCTTCTTATCTACAATCTTCATCGGCGGCGGTTACTGTTCTGGTGCATTGGTTCTATGGGATCTTAGCACAACAACTTCCCGACTGTCTAATACAATAAGGTTTGTCTGGCTCCGGTGAGGGAGGGGCGATGACAGCGGCGCGCCTTCGGCCCGCTTCAGTGCTTGTAGTCGTCGCTAAGTGGTCTACGAATTTGGATGTAATTCTTATTATTTCTAGTGTTCGTTGTACTACCATAATTGAAGATGAATAAATCAGAAGTTTATCCCGCAAAAAATCACTTTACTACAAATCTCTTTAAGTTCATACTCCCCACATAATCCGCCTAAATCTAATTTAACTCATGTTTTCATATAAACCTTTAGCAAGAGTAAAATTAGCACTAAAAGTAAGTAAGACAACCTAGGAAATTGCAAGCTCCGAGGCTTATCGCCCAACCAAACGTCACTCCAAAACATGGTCCTCTCCCCATTCCCTACCATCTTCCTACTGTACCGTAGTCTGCCAAAAGTGAGATTGACCATTCTTCTTCTTACAGTCTCTGAAGGTACATTTTTTCAAATATTTCCCCCTCACCAAGGTTTGCCACACACCTTTCTCATTTTGCAGTTTCCATATCCATTTACAAAGCAAACAAATATTCATTACGTCCAAATCTATAACTCCTAAACCTCCCATTCCTTTAGGCCTACAAACATCCTCCCACTTAACTAGATGATATTTCTTAACACCATCCTCCTCCTAACATAACTTTTTTTCATGTAAAAAATCATTTTCTTTCTAGAGCCCTTGGGCAATTCAAATAAAGAAATCATATATAAAGTAACATTACACAGACTAGAAGTGATCAACACCAATCTCCCCCCATAAGATCTATGTCTTCCCTACCAAACACTTAATTTCTTTCCATCTTTTTCTCAGGCCAATTCCATTCGCTATTACACAAACGGGTTACATTAATGGGAATCCCTAAGTATCTACTCCATCCGTTCCTAAATATTTGTCTTTCTAGGCATTTCAAATGAACTACAACATACGGATGTATGTAGACATATTTTAGAGCGTAGATTCACTCATGCTTCGTATGTAGTCACTTGTTGAAATATTTAGAAAGACAAATATTTAGAAACGTAGGGAGTAAATGGCATTTTCCATCTTATATTTGTATACAAAGGGACTTGACTAATTTTCATCTGGGATTAACTCGTGGCTATTTTCGCAGAACTATACATTCAAGTTTCAACACTGAGGGACTCCTGGATTTGGGGGTCCACGAGCGTCCGGTCTATCGAAGCTGGGCCGGACTTATGGACCATGAAGATGAAGATAAACAAGCATACCCCGTGTCCGGTTAGGACTCCCGTGTATGTAGAAAGGCAGGATAGATGTCCGTGTGAAATGATTTCTTCCTTCCCAAGTAATCTTTGTAACCCTAGGCCTCCTCCGGTGGATATAATAAACCGGATGGTCTTGTTTGTAGAGAGTAGCAGAATCACAATTACATAGGCTAGACTTCTAGGGTTTAGCCATTACGATCTTGAGGTAAATCAACTCTTGTAACCCTATATTCATCAAAATCAATCAAGCAGGAAGTAGGGTATTACCTCGATAGAGAGGGACCGAACCTGGGTAAACGTCGTGTCCTCAGTCCCTTGTTACCATCGATTCTTAGACGCACAACTTGGGCACCCCTGTCCGAGATCTGCCGGTTTTGACACCGAGAATGGTGCTTTCATTGAGAGCTCCGTTGTGTACTCCTGAGAAGCGACCGATGGCTCGTCTTGTCGTCAACAACGACATCACCCTCGGAAACAACCTGGCTCTGGGCCAGGTCCTCCATCTCGGCGGGTTCGCTGTATGCGCCCGCATGGCCGTTAGGCCGAACGCACCCCCGCGGTCATCGAGCACCACTCCAAATCGGCTCTGAACACTCCAAAGACACGAAGCTGGCGGATTCCTCGTCCTTAAACAAGTTGTTAGATCGCATGGCCGCCCTGGGGCTTTCATCACCCAATGATCAGATCGGGCTTAAAGCCGGTCAGGAGGAGGATAATTCCACCCCGGTCACTCACCTAGTGGCGGTCGTCGAGCAACTGGATGAAGATATTTCTCGTCGTGAGACGGAGACCGGTGCTATCCGGATGTAATGCCCAGGATGCGACTATATCTCCTACGTGTCGAGGCACGACTTAGAGACATAAGCGCATTCTGGAATGATCGCAAGTGTGGTATCTTTGCACAACTCATGTAAAAGTACATGGATGAAAGAGTAAAATAGATGGCTTACACTCGCCACGTCACACAGTGAATACAATAACATACATTCATCCAAAACACAGGGTCCGACTACGGACGAAATCCAAACGAGAAAAGATACCACAAATCACAAGGCCTGATCGCCCCTAGTAGGAACCACTACTGATCCTCGGGATACGATACATAGTAACGACCATGCTCTTCATCGAACTCCCACTGAAGTTATGATCCATCTCCTGCATCGTACTCGGCGGTACCTACAACTGGTGTGTGTTGTAATCTGTGAGCCACAAGGACTCAGCAATCCCATTCTCGGGTATCAAAACTAACAAAGCCTTTAGGTGTGGAGAGGTAATAAAGTGTTTGCAGCAAGCACTAAGCAACTAGCTTACGAGTTCAGAGCGAGATGAGAATATGAGCCAACGGTCGCCAAGTTGATCAAGAAGTGATCCTAGCTACTCACGTTCAAGCATAACCCCACCGTGTTCACTTCCCGAAGCCCTTCAGAAAGTGACCATCACGGTTACTCACATAGGTAGTGTATTCTTAAGGATATGGTGTCAAGTTATCTACAACCGGATATTAACAAGTTCCCATCTGCCACATAACCACGGGCACGACTTTCGAAAGTTCAAAACCCTGCAGGGGTGTCCCAACTTAGCGCATCACAAGCTCACGATCTGCGGAGTCGCAACTCCAAAGTGGGAAGACCCGAATATTCTCGGAATCCCGTGCTCAAGATATTTCGACAAAGGTAAAACTAATCCAGCAAGACCTCCCGGCGTGCCGACACCCCGATAGTAGCCGCGTGTATCTCGTCTCAGGCCACGACCGGATGAGTCATCCTACATGTATATACCAGCCCTCGGGTTTCCCTAAGGTGGCCCCGCAGTCTGCTTAGTTTGGACCAACACTCATGAGGAGCACTGGCCCGGGTTGTTGATTAAGAACTCGGGTTTGCAACTCCCTATGCAAGTTTAAGTTGTTAGGCAAATGTAGAACCAATGTTGGGCCTTGCTGGAAAAGCTTTAAGCAGTGCGGATCATCAAGGGGGGCCCATAAACCCCAACCGCGTTAGGAACGCAAAATGAAGGAACATAACACCGGTTTATCGGGTCCTAAGGTAGCATGAGTGGAACAAATCACCAAGCAGAAGGCCAAGCCTTCCACCCATTACCAATATATATGTGCATTAAGTTATTTAAGATAGATATTGTGTTATCCCAAGTCCGAACGTGGAGCAATCTTTGAAACTTCACGTGCAACTAACAATGCTATAAGAGGGGGGCTGAGCAAAAGCGTACTTAGCCAATCAACGGTTTGCTAGGAAGGCGGTTAGAGTGTTTCATGGCAACAATAGGAGGCTGACAAGACAAGAATAGGCATCGAGACATAGCTAAAGAGCGAGACAACTAGCATAGGCAAAGATATAGGTGATATCGGGGAATGGTCATCTTGCCTGGTAAGTCGTCGGTGGGATGGTAAGACGGCTCCTCAAACTCAGTCTCGACAAGATCCTCGAACTCGGTATCGACTCCCGGCTCTACCCAACATAAGAACACAACAACGACACAATATCAAACACGGTGCAATGCATAATCGACATAATGCAAGACATGCCATGTGATGCAAGGATGATGTGCGTATGCATGAGGATGCTCTCGAGCCTAAGGAGAAGGTGATGGCAATGGCTTCATCTTGGGCAACCAAGCAAGCCACTGGATAGATGGGAAGATTTCGGTCGAAAATGATATAAAGATCATGGGAAACGGATGCACGGTTTGCAAATGACAAGCAAAACAATATGCAATGCAAAACTGCAGTTAACAGCGACATGGCATCTTTGGAGCAAGATATAATTATGCTACAGCACCCAAACATGAATACAAAAGGAATGGATGTGAAATAGACATGATTCTTAACAAGCATGAACGTAGAGCACACCCAAAAACTTGCTGGAACACAATTAAACAAGCATGGCAAGATTCAATAAGTTTACAGATTTCTCAGACTTAGTGAAAATTACAAGGCATGGCAGCAACAACGACAAGTAGGCATGTTTGCAAGCTTGTGCAACTCATATCAAAGCATAGCATGGCATGTGAATGTAACCAACAGCAAGAAGACATGTTTGTGAAGCTACTCATGGCAAGAACATGGTCATAGGATGCATAGAACACTAGCTATTCACATGGCAAAACTGAACTTGTTGATAACATGCTGACAGAAACATTTTATACCAACTTGAGAGCATGAAAACAACAAGCTACATCAAGCCATCATGCAAGCAAAAAGCATGGCAGTAACATACATAACATGCTCTTAAAGAATAACCACATGGCTACTTCTACAACATATTAGAACATGTCCCAAACATCATGGAAAAAGTGCAAAAGTTTATCTAGACTTAGTAAAATCTGGGCATGCTGACAGAAAACATTTTGAAGCAACTAGAGGGCCTCAAAAGAACAAGCTACATCACGGCATCATGGCAAACAAGAGCATGGATAGCTAGAGCATAACATATACATCAAGTAACACCCACTAGACAACTCTAACCGTGCACAACAATGATGGTGGCATCATGGAAACATGGCATAAAAATTAACAGATTCAGCCTTAGCAGAAAATTAACATCACGGTGGCATGTTAGCAAGCTTGATGCACTCATCTCAAGACATATCATGGCATGAAAATAAATCTATCATGTAGAGCACATTCCAATGAGCAAATACCATGTTAACACCTAGCTCATATGGCACAAGGATTAATATACACAAACAATACAAAACATCATCTCATAACAAGTTCAAAAACTTATCAGACACATGCACTTTTGTAACAGAGTTAAATATGGCATAATGCAACCTAACATGTATGCAAAAGCATCCATCATGAAGAGCATCACAATACGAACATCTGGACATATCATACACTCCATTTGGACCAACATGCACCAAGTTGTGACCTTACGAACATGCCAACAAAATGTTAACAGACAACTAGTGCTGAAACAGAAACATCATGATGCACTATTGCAACAAAGATTAAGACATCTAGATGAACCCTAACATGCATGAAACAGATGCTAACATGTAAAGCATTTCGAGACGAACATCTTGATATATCATATGCGCAAATCGGAGCACCGAGCACAAAGTTAAGACATGTCAAAGAGGGCATAAAATTTACACGGATCTGGGACTTGGTGGATTTTCACCCCGCGTAAAAGTCAACGGGATGGGGATATCCCGGAACGGAGAGATCCGGGCGAGCGGTGGCGTTTAGATCGCAGGGGTGGTGGATCTGATACACCCCCGGTGGATCTGAATCGGGCCCTGACCGGACCGGCAGCTACGGCGAGCCGGCGGCCGGCGGCGGAAAGGTGTCTGGCGGCAGGGACGTGGCGGCTGTCGGTCAAGCCGCTCGCGACGGCGGTCGTCGATGGCGTGGGTCGATGAGGTGGCGTGGAGGCGCGGCGACGGGGTCACCGACGGGAGGAGACGCGAAGCCGGGCGGCGGCGGCCGAATCGTGACGCGGCGGCGCCCGATGCGTGGGGGCACGGGAGCGACGGCTCGGGCCGGTCAACCGGTGCGCGGGCCAGCCTCGGGCCCCGTGGGCCGCGGCGCTGGGAGGAGGACCCGGTGGCGGGGGAGGCCACGTGGCGGATCCTGATTGGCTCGGGGCGGCGGGCGAACACGTCCGGCGGCGGGGTGGACGTGTCCGGCGCGCGGAGGAGGAAGATGCTAGGGTTTGGATCCGAAAATGGAGGGGATGGGGCCTTTTATAGGTAGAGGGATCTAGGAGTGTCCAAATGAGGTGCGGTTTTTGCCCACACGATCACGATCTAACGACCGAGAGGATGGAGGTGGTTGTGCTGGGCTAGTGGATTGTTGTGGAGGGGTGTTGGCCAAAAGAAATAGGGTTTTTAGCCCACGTGGTTAACCGTTGGTGTATCAAACGACCTCCAAACGAGACGAAACTTGACAGGCGGTCTACCGGTGATATACCAAGACCACTCGACAAGTCTCGACCCATTCCGAGGATGTTTTTAATCCGATCACGAAACAAAGGCTTGAGAGGTGCGACGGGCACGTGTGTGAGTGTAGGAGCTCGAAACGGACAATGGAGAGAACAGAGACGATGCAACTACACACGGATGCAAGTGAGACTATGCCAATGCAATGCACATAATGAAAATGACATGGTGACATGCAACACACGCACAAGGCAAAAACGAAGAAACCCGAAAAGAAGAAGGATCCCAGAATGGAATTGATTAAGTCAACGATGCTTATATTGCCATAATGGGAATTGTTACATCCGGTGCGTTAAAAACTCTCCTCCACTACAAAAAGATCTCGTCCCGAGATCTAGGACTGAAAGAAAGCGGGATACTCGGAACAGAGATGATCTTCTCGTTCCCATGTAGCTTCTCGGTCGGTATGGTGTGACCACTTTACTTTCAAGAATTTGATGGACTTGTTGCGGGTCTTGTGCTCAATTTCTTCAAGGATAGCAACGGGGTGCTCACGATAAGACAAGTCTTGCTGAAGACCAATCTCTTCGAAAGGAATGGTGCGTTCAGGCGTCTTGAAGCACTTGCGGAGTTGTGACACATGAAACACATCATGGACATTTGCAAAGTTGGAGGGAAGCTCAAGTTGGTAGGCTAGATCGCCTCTCTTTCCAATTATTTTGAAAGGACCCACGTATCTTGGAGCAAGCTTGCCCTTGATACTGAACCTCTGAGTGCCCTTCATGGGAGAAAAACGGAGATAGGCATGATCTCCAATGTCGAAAGCCAAGTCACGATGCTTGCCGTCATAGTAGCTCTTTTGGCGCGATTGCGCGGCTTTGAGATTCTCACGTATGACTTTGCACATTTCTTCGGTCTCTGAGATCAAATCATTTCCAAGGAGTTGACGTTCACCAGTCTTGGACCAGTTGAGAGGGGTGCGTCACTTTCTGCCATAGAGAATTTCAAACGGTGCTTTGCCTACACTTGCTTGGAAGCTGTTGTTGTAGGAGAATTCGGCAAATGGAAGGCAATCTTCCCATTTCATACCGAAGGAGATTACACAAGCTTTGAGCATATCTTCAAGAATTTGGTTCACTCTTTCGACTTGACCACTAGTCTGAGGGTGAAAAGCTATGCTGAAGCGAATCTTGGTACCCATAGCCGACTGAAAGGAATCCCAGAACTTGGGAACTGAACAAGCTTCCACGATCTGAGGAGATTACTTGAGGGATACCATGCAAAGAGACAATTCTGGAGGTGTACAACTCTGCCAATTGTGCTGCGTTGATGGATTCTTTGACTAGAAGAAAATGAGCCACTTTAGTGAGCTTGTCAATCACCACAAAGATAGCATCATTTCCTCGCTTGGACTTGGGAAAACCGGTGACGAAATCCATCTCAATGTGATTGAATTTCCACTCAGGAATAGGTAGAGGTTGAAGGAGTCCGGCTGGACGTTGATGCTCTGCCTTCACTCTTCTGCAGACAGCACACTCGTTCATGAATTGAGCAATTTCTCTTTTCATGCGAGTCCACCAATAGGATTGCTTGAGTTCATGGTACATCTTGGAGCTTCCTGGATGCGTCAAGAGGAGTGATTCATGTGCTTCGTTCATTATGAGCTTCCTGAGATCACCTTTGGGAACCACAACTCTGTCCTCAAAGAACAAAGTGTCTCTGTCATCAATGCGATAGCACTTGTACTTGGGAGTACCCTTAGCAATACCATGTTTCACCTTCTGCACCATAACATCACTGAGTTGGGCCTCAAGGATTTGATCTTCCAAGGTAGGAGCGACTTGAAGGTTGGCAAGAAATCCTTGCGGAACGACTTGGAGGTTGAGCTTCCTGAATGATTCACAAAGTTCAGGTTGGAACGGTTTGAGAAGGAGACTGTTGCAATACGCCTTTCTGCTCAAGGCATCTGCAATGGCATTGGCCTTGCCAGGAGTATACTCAATGCTTGGATCGTACTATTGAATCATTTCAACCCAACGAGTCTGGCGGAGGTTAAGGTTTGGCTGGGTGAAGATGTACTTCAGGCTCTTGTGATCGGTGAAGATGTCCACTTTTCTGCCCAATAGAAGGTGTCTCCACGTGATCAAGGCATGAACAACTGCTGCTAGCTCAAGATCATGTGTGGGGTAGTTCTTCTCATTTGGTTTAAGCTGACGTGAAGTGTATGCAATGATCTTCTTGTCTTGCATGAGAACACTGCCAAGACCTTGCAAGGAAGCATCACAAAAGACTTCATAAGGCTTGGACTCATCCGGAGGAGTAAGAAACGAAGCAGAAATGAGCTTCTCTTTGAGTGTCTTGAATGCCACATCACAACCAGGAGTCCACGAGTACTTGACAGGAAAGAGGCTTGGCAATCTTGGAGAAGTTCTCAACGAACCTTCTGCAATAGCTTGCGAGACCGAGGAAACTCCGGAGTTGTTTGACATTCTGAGGAGGTTCCCAGTTGACAATAGCTTCAACCTTCTCGGGGTTAACAGAAATGCCCTCAGCAGAGATAATATGGCCAAGATAGAGGACTTTATCAAGCCAGAATTCACACTTGGAGAATTTCGCATAGAAGCGGTGCTCACAGAGCCTGTCGAGGACCAAACGGAGGTGCTTGGCATGGTCATCTTCATTCTTGGAGAATACCAAGATATCATCAAGGTAGATGAGCATGAATTCATTAGTGTAGGGGTTGAATATGAAGTGCATCATCTCGGAGAAAGTGGGTGGAGCAGTTGCAAGCCCGAAAGACATGGCCGTGTATTCATAGGAGCCATAACTCGTCCTGAATGCGGTCTTGGGAATAACCTCTTCACGAATACGAATCTAATGGTAGCCCATCCAGAGATCAAGTTTTGAGAAAACCTTTGCTCCTTTGAGCTTCTCGAACAATTCATTGATGTTGGGGAGCAGGTACTTATTCTTTATTTCTTCTTTTTCAATGGCTGGTAATCAACGCACAATTGTTCCGTACCATCCTTCTTCTTGACAAAGAGAACACCACAAACCCAAGGAGAAGTACTTGGTTTGATTAGACCCATACGTTCTTGCTCATCGTGTTGTTTCTTCAACTCCTTCAACTCATCAGGAGAAAGCTTGTACGGACACCGACAGGCTAGCTCGGTACCAGTTTCAAGTTCAATGACGAATTCAACTGGACGGTTTGGAGGCATGCCTGGAAGCTCTTCAGGGAATACATCCTCATATTCACAAACCACCGGAATCTGAGAAATGGCATTAATCTCGCCCTTTTCATTGAGAGAGAATAGCCTGATTGTGTTATCTCGAGCTGCGAAGATAATCACTTCTTTGGAAGGATGAGTTAGCTTGACCTCCTTGTTTGCACAATCAATATTTGCATCATGCTTAGAGAGCCAATCCATCCCAAGAATAAGATCAATGTCGGAGTTACCGAGAACAACCGTGGAAACCAGAAAACTATAATCACCCATATGAATAGAGATATCCGGAGCCATCACGTTAGCAGTCATGTGTTTGCCCGGAGAAATAATTTGCAATGCCCTTGGTAATACTTCGGTGTCAAAATTGTGCTTCGATGCAAATGGGTGAGATATCAAAGAACATGATGCACCCAAATCAAACAAGAATTTTGCAGGAATAGAGTTAACTGGAAGATTACCAATTATCACATCAGAAGAATTCTCTGCTTGAGCTGCATTCATCAGGTTCACTCTTGCATACTTGGGATTGTGCTTGACAATAGCATTGCTGACAGGTCGAGGAGGCGGAAGGCGCCTTTGGTTGGGACACTTGTTAGCATAGTGACCCTTCTGAGTACACTTGTTGCACGTAACCTCTGAAAGTGGCCGATGATAAGGACCGCTTGGTCTTGGAGCTTGGAACTGAGACTTGGGCTGGTTGCTTGGGTTGGGTGGGTGGGTGAATCCACGACCACCTGAGTGCTTGTTGTTGCTTGGAGGACGGAGCACTAGAGGAGGCGGCAGCCAGAACTTCTGCTGCTTGGCAACCACTTGAGAGGAAGAGGAGGAGTGAACAGCGTCTCTTATCCTCCTTTTGGAAGCTTCACACTTGAGCTGAGCTGCCTCTTGCTTGAGAGCCATGTTGTAGAATTGATCAAATTCATCCGGCTCGAACAAAGTGAGTGCAAGTTGGAGTTCATCTTTCAGACCACCTCGGAACTGGTAGATTTTGCTCTTGGCATCGGGGATGTCTTGCTTCACATAACGGGCAAGATTCTGGAACTTGACATTGTATTGGTAGACAGACATGGTGCCTTGCTTCAGATTGCGAAATTGCTCACGCATGCCTTCAATGACACTGGTAGGAATGTGATGAGAATGGAAATCGCGGCAGAAGTCAGTCCACGAGATCTCACGACCACCTCTGGAGTCTTTGTACTGTTGCCACCAATCCGCAGCTTGGTCTTTGAGTTGGAAAGCGGCAAACTTGACATAATCATCAGGTCTGACGTTACTGCATTCAAAATGCTTCTTGACGTCTGTGATCCAATCTTCAGCATCTAGCAGGTCCACACAGCAACTGAAAGACTTGGGCTGATTTGCCAGGAATTGGTTCAGAGTCGCAAAGTGAGGTTGATTGAACAGATTTCCTTGGCCTTGGTTCCCTTGATTGCCTTGGAAATTCTGCATCATTTGCATGTGCATCTGGGTGTTTTGATTGGTTGCCTGCATAATCGCTCTCCATGCCTCAAACGGAGGAGGAGGGGAAGGAGGGCGCTCTTCTTCACCCTCTGGGTTCTGGCTGGGAACTTTCTTAGGTGCCATCCTGAAGATGATGACAACTATTAGCCATTGATGCAATAATAGATAAGCTGAATCAACGGCTAGATATTTGCAACATATAGTCTTCACAATGAACATTCGAACAAAAATTGAACGAATGAATTCCATAGCTTAATGGTACATCAACTTGTCGAGAAGCCACTTGGGAGAACAAAATGATAAAATAAAACAACAAGGTACATAAGGAACAAATACATAATAGAGGCTTCATCCCACATGTTTGTGTTGAATGCCCCATGGCACGTGTTACAAAGGGCATTGTCATCCCCGGATCAGCATAGCCAAGGATCCTTTAAGATGCAACCCCCAAGTGCAACAACGCCCATGATAGCCTCTCCACTAGATGTTGAACCCCAACCTCATATCATGCAACCGTTGGAAGATTACCTAAGAGCTACTTGAAACTCACCTATTAATTCCCGAAGCTTTCCGGTTATGCAATATGGTGTTGGGGATACAGGGGAAGCACCGCGCACTCAACTCTAAACCTACATCCAACTGTATCCATCCGTCAACACATAACCAGTCATCTTCGGAAACCGTTTACCTCGGACCTTCGAAATGTATCCGCTATACTAGTTGTGGCAATACTGCCGAACTATCTCCCCAGTACTAGGTGACGTCGGGGTTATCTCACCACCAGACATGCATAGAAGAGTTTTCGATGTCGTCCGCCTCTGGTATTCTAGAACCGCTATGATACATTTGTGACGACAACACCTTGGAGCTCAATTCCCCGGGACACTGCCACAACCCCTAAATGACAGGAGGCATCGAGAACAATGTTCTCGTCACAAAGATATCGGAACAATCCAAACAATACCTGCGTGATCCTAAAAAAAATTGGTGAAATTTTGAGAATAGTGCAGTTAAAAGAACGTCAGGAGACCTCACCAGAGCGATGAAGGGGATGGGGAGTAAAAAGAAATCCTACTCTCCGATATATATATATATATATATATATATATAGGACTCAAAACATTTTGTGTGTGTGCCTAGACTCAACCGTCAGCGGTTCGATCAATCAGGGGGCTCCTAGGTCGAAGAAGCCTCTGATTACCAACTTGTAATGCCCAGGATGCGACTATATCTCCTACGTGTCGAGGCATGACTTAGAGACATAAGCGCATTCTGGAATGATCGCAAGCGTGGTATCTTTGCCCAACCCATGTAAAAGTACAGGGATGAAAGAGTAAAATAGATGGCTTACACTCGCCACGTCACACAATGAATACAATAACATACATTCATCCAAAACATAGGATCCAACTACGGACGAAATCCAAACGAGAAAAGATACCACAAATCACAAGGCCTGATCGCCCCTAGTAGGAACCACTACTGATCCTCGGGATACGATACATAGTAACGACCACGCTCTTCATCGAACTCCCACTGAAGTTCTGATCCATCTCCTGCATCGTACTCGGCGGTACCTGCATCTGATGTGTGTTGTAATCTGTGAGCCACAAGGACTCAGCAATCCCATTCCCGTGTATCAAAACTAACAAAGCCTTTAGGTGTGGAGAGGTAATAAAGTGTCTGCAGCAAGCACTAAGCAACTAGCTTACGAGTTCAGAGCGAGATGAGAATATGAGCCAACGGTTGCCAAGTTGATCAAGAAGTGATCCTAGCTACTCACGTTCAAGCATAACCCCACCGTGTTCACTTCTCGAAGCCCTCCGGAAAGAGACCATCACAATTACTCACACAGGTAGTGTATTCTTAAGGATATGGTGTCAAGTTATCTACAACCGGATATTAACAAATTCCCATCTGCCACATAACTGCGGGCACGGCTTTCGAAAGTTCAAAGCCCTGCAGGGGTGTCCCAACTTAGCCCATCACAAGCTCACAATCTGCGGAGTCGCAACTCCAAAGTGGGAAGACCCGAGTATTCTCCGAATCCCGTGCTCAAGATATTTCGACAAAGGTAAAACTAATCTAGCAAGACCTCCTGGTGTGCCGACACCCTGATAGTAGCCGCACGTATCTCGTCTCAGGCCACGACCGGATGAGTCATCCTACATGTATATACCAGCCCTCGGGTTTCCCCAAGGTGGCCCCGCAGTCTGCTCAGTTTTGACCAACACTCATGAGGAGCACTGGCCCGGGTTGTTGATTAATAACTCAGGTTTGCAACTCCCTATGCAAGTTTTAGTTGTTAGGCAAATGTAGAACCAATGTTGGGCCTTGCTGGAAAAGCTTTAAGCAGTGCGAATTATCAAGGGGGGCCATAAACCCCAACCGTGTTAGGAATGCAAAATCAAGGAACATAACACCGGCTTATCGGGTCCTAAGGTGGCATGAGTGGAACAAATCACCGAGCAGAAGGCCAAGCCTTCCACACATTACCAATATATATGTGCATTAAGTTATTTAAGATAGATATTGTGTTATCCCAATAAACAAGTCCGAATGTGGAGCAATCTTCGAAACTTCACCTGCAACTAACAATGCTATAATAGGGGGATGAGCAAAAGCGTACTTAGCCAATCAACGGTTTGCTAGGAAGGCGGCTAGAGTGTTTCATGGCAACAATAGGAGGCTGACAAGACAAGAATAGGCATCGAGGCATAGCTAAAGAGCGAGACAACTAGCATAGGCAAAGATAGAGGTGATACCGGGGAATGGTCATCTTGCCTGGTAAGTCGTCGGTGGGATGGTAAGACGGCTCCTCAAACTCAGTCTCGACAAGATCCTCGAACTCGGTATCAGCTCCCGGCTCTACCCAACACAAGAGCACAACAACGGCACAATATCAAACACGATGCAATGCACAATCGACATGATGCAAGACATGTCATGGGATGCAAGGATGATGTGCGTATGCATGAGGATGCTCTCGAGCCTAAGTAGAAGGTGATGGAAATGGCTTCATCTTGGGCAACCAAGCAAGCTAATGGATAGATGGGAAGATTTCGGTCAAAAACGATATAAAGATCATGGGAAACGGATGCACGGTTTGCAAATGACAAGCAAAACAATATGCAATGCAAAACTGCAGTTAACAGCGACATGGCATCTTTGGAGCAAGATAAAATTATGCTACAACACCCAAACATGAAGACAAAAGGCATGGATGTGAAATAGACATGATTCTTAACAAGCATGAACGTTGAGCGCACCCAAAAACTTGCTGGAACACAATTAAACAAGCATTGGAACATTCAATAAGTTTACAGATTTCTCAGACTTAGTGAAAATTACAAGGCATGACAGCAACAACAAGTAGGCATGTTTGCAAGCTTGTGCAACTCATCCCAAAGCATAGCATGGCATGTGAATGTAACCAACAGCAAGAAGACATGTTTATGAAGCTACTCATGGCAAGAACATGGTCATAGGATGCATAGAACACTAGCTATTCACGTGGCAAAACTGAACTTGTTGATAACATGCTGACAGAAATATTTTATAGCAAATTGAGAGCATGAAAACAACAAGCTACAACAAGCCATAATGCAAGCAAAAGGCATGGAAATAGCATACATAACACGCTCTTCAAGAATAACCACATGGCTACTTCTACAACATACTAGAACATATCCCAAACATCATGGCAAAAGTGCAAAAGTTTATCCAGACTTAGTGAAATCTGGGCATGCTGACAAAAAACATTTTGAAGCAACTAGAGGGCCTCAAAAGAACAAGCTACATCATGGCATCATGGCAAACAAGACCATGGATATCTAGAGCATAACATATACATCAAGGAACACTCACCAGACAACTCTAACCACGCACAACAATGATGGTGGCATCATAGAAACATGGCATAAAAATTAACAGATTCAGCCTTAGCAGAAAATTAACATCACGATGGCATGCTAACAAGCTTGATGCACTCATATCAATACATATCATGGCATGAAAATAAATCTATCATGTAGAGCACATTCCAATGAGAAAAAACCATGTTGACACCTAGCTCATATGACACAAGGATTAATATACACAAACAAGACAAAAACATCTTCTCATAACAAGTTCAGAAACTTATCAGCCACATGCACTTTTGCAACAAAGTTAAACATGGCATAATGCAACCTAACATGTATGCAAAATCATCCATCATGAAGAGCATCACAAGACGAACATCTGGACATATCATACACTCCATTTGGACCAACATGCATGAATTTGTGACCTTACGAACATGCCAACAAAATGTTAACAAACAACTAGTGCCGAAACAGAAACATCACGAGGCACTCTTGCAACGAAGATTAAGACATCTAGATGAACCCTAACATGCATGAAACTAATGCTAACATGTAGAGCACTTCGAGACGAACATCTTGATATATCATATGCGCAAATCGGAGCACCGAGCACAAAGTTAAGACTTGTCAAAGAGGGCATAAAATTTACACGGATCTGGGACTTGGTGGATTTTCACCTCGCGTAAAAGTCAACGGGGTGGGGATATCCCGGGACGGAGAGATCCGGGCGAGCGATGGCGTTTGGATCGCGGGGGTGGTGGATCTGATCCACCCCCGGTGGATGTGGATCAGGCCCCGACCGGACCGGCAGCTCCAGCGAGCCGGCGAGGAGGCAGCCGGCGGCGGAAAGGTGGCCGGCGGCGGGGACTTGGCGGCGGTCATCGGTGGCGTGGGCCGGTGAGGTGGCGTTGAGGCGCGGCGGCGGGGTCGCCAGCGGGAGGAGACGTGGAGCCGGGCGGCGGCGTTGCCGGCGGGAGGGGGCGGCCGGGTCGCGGCGCGGCGGCGGGGTGCGCGCCGGCGCCCGATGCGCGGGAGCGCGGGAGCGGCGGCTCGGGCCGGTCGGCTGGTGCGCGGGCAGGCCTCGGGCCCCATGGGCCGCGGCGGCGGGAGGAGGACCCGGCGGCGGGGAGGCCATGTGGTGGATCCTGATTGGCTCGGGGCGGCGGGCGGAGACGTCCGGCTAAGGGGTGGACGTGTCCGGCGCGCGGAGGAGGAAAAGGCCTTTTTATAGGTAGAGGGAGCTAGGATTGTCCAAATGAGGTGCGGTTTTCGCCCACACGATCACGATCCAACAATCAAGAGGATGGAGGTGGTTGTGCTGGGCTAGTGGGCTATTGTCGAGGGGTGTTGGCCAAAATAAATAGGTTTTTTTAGCCCACATGGTTAACCGTTGGAGTATCAAACGACCTCCAAACGAGGCAGAACTTGACAGGCGGTCTACCGGTGATATACCAAGACCACTCGACAAGTCTCGGCCCATTCCGAGGATGTTTTTAACCCACTCACGAAACAAAGGCTTGAGAGGTGCGACAGGCACGTGTGTGAGTGTCGGAGCTCGAAACGGACAACAGAGAGAACAGAGACGATGCAACTACACACGAATGCAAGTGAGACTATGCCAATGCAATGCACATAATGAAAATGACATGGTGACATGCAACACACGCACAAGGCATAAACGAAGAAACCCGAAAAGAGGAAGGAGCCCAGAATGGAATTGATTAAGTCAACGATGCTTATATTGCCATAATGGAAATTGTTACATCCGGGGCGTTACACCGGATCTCCGAACCCTTTGACCCAAACATCCTTCCTTCGGGTTGGACTTCGCGTCATTCGATCCCAGGGACAGACGCCGAGCCTGGAGAACGCTCAGATCCTGCAGGACCCGGATCGTCCACACCGGAGGTTGTATGAACCTCGGACACTACATTGGGTCGGGACTCAAATTTATCCACAGCCACCCACTGTCGGTGTCAAAACCGGTAGATCTCGGTTAGGGGGTCCCGAACTATGCCTTTGAGGATCGATGGTAACAGGAGACGGGGGACACGATGTTTACCCATGTTCGAGTCCTCTCGATCGAGGCAATACCCTACTTCTTGCTTGATTGATCTTGATGAATATGGGTTACAAGAGTTGATCTACCTCGAGATCGTAATGGCTAAACCCTAAAAGTCTAGCCTATGTGATTGCTCTGATTCTTCTGTCTCTACGGACTAAACCCTCCGGTTTATATATGCACCGGAGGGACCTAGGGTTTGTACATGGTCACCTTGCAGAGGAACAAAAGTATTACACCCGGACTCTAAACTTTCTATTTTACAAATATGGGAGTCCTATCTGGATACGGGAGATAATCTTCATTAATAATCTTCACGGCCCACTAGTCCGGCCATAACGAGCGATCCGACCACCTGAGGACCCCTTAATCCAGGACTCCCTCAAAAGCCCCTGAACCAGTCTTCGATGACGATGAGTTCGGCTCGCGTACTGTCTTTGGCATTGCAAGGCGGATTCCTCCTCCCAAACATATTGAAGCAATATTCCCTACACAAAGGTACTATGTCCGGCTCTGCATGGTTAGTACAACCCTTAGCCTCGAAGGCAAGGTATCGAAAAACGGATACTATGTCTTTACTGACAACTTTTCAGCGAAGCATCACGTCTGTCCCTTTAATATATCGAACCGTTTTCTTGGCTCCAGTTTCGTGTTTCGAGGTATAGCCCCATTGGGACATCTTGTCAAAAGAGAGATCGTGCCCGCTTATTACGGGATCCTTATCAATGTGACATGAGCATCTTAACCGCGCCTTACGCACGACGTCGTTGGGATCCGGCGAGGTTTACGGCTGGAGTGGGGGGGGGGCGTTTAGCATTCACCGCTTATAAAAAGACTCATATCTTCCCCTTTAACCCCACGCTCCCCTCAAGCCCTAGTTCTCCAATCTCCCCAGCCCAAGCGCCCACATCTCTTGCGCCAACTCCTCCACCACCACCGCCCTTCCCAGCAATGGCTGGCTCCGGTTCTGAAGGCAACTGGGAGGCATCCAGGGTCACGGAGAGGACCATGAAGAGCCTCAGGAGCGCGGGCTATCATGCCGGCGATGTGGTGCACTGAGTCCCCACAAAGGACCAAGTGATTCCCGTCCCTAAGGCGGATGAGAGGGTTGTATTCCTCTCGCACTTTATTCCGGGATCGGGGTTGCCTCTCCACCCCTTTGTACGGGGCCTCTTATTTTTCTATGGGCTAGATTTTCATGATCTAACCCTGAATTCAATTCTCCACATATCCGCTTTTATAGTGGTATGTGAGGCGTTCCTCCGTGTCCCCCACACTTCGGCCTATGGCTCAAAACCTTCAATTTGAAGCCGAAGGTGGTCGACGGGCAGCACGCGGAGTGCGGAGGCGCCAAGGTGAGCAAACTACCCAACACCACCTGGCCAAAGGGGGCATTTATGGAGATGAACAAGGTCTGGCAGCAGGAGTGGTTCTACATCAGTGAGCCCCGCGACACCAAGTGGGCGGTAGCGCCCGCATTTAGATCTGGACCCCCGGAGAGGCTAACCTCTTGGACCGACAAGAGTCCGGATGGGGGCTATCAGGCGGAGGTGCTGGCGCTCCAAGGCCACATTTCCGGCATGATTACCAAAGGCACCCAACTCACGAATGTGATTCAGGTAATGCTCGTCCGTCTCGTCCTTCCCTGCCAACGCCGGGACACCTATATATGGGAGTTCAATCCGGAAGGGTCTCGACCCTTTAAGCATCTCTTCGGCACTACGCACGAATACATATGGAAGCACCTCTTCAAGGCCCAGAAAGGGTGGCCAGCGGAGTCCGAGGACAAGGGTTTCAGCACCGCGCTCACTGCGTCAGAGGTAATTAAAATTTCTGCCGAGCATATACTCTGTCCATACTTCAATTATAACAGGAGTTAGAGTTTTTGCATTCTATCCAGGCCTGGACAAAAAAGGTAGAGCGGATTAAGTGTCCGGCACCCTTGCCAGAAGACCCAGAGACGCCTTGACTGATGGCAATGTTGGTCCCGGCGCCGTATAAGGCGCCGAAGAAGAAGTCCAAGAAGAAGGGCAAGGAGGTCAAGAGCGACCTTCGCCCTACAGGCCCCACGGACACAAGGTCCGAGGAAACTGGCTCCCACCTCTCTCCTGAAGAAGGAGAGGAGGAGGAAGAAGAAGAAGATGACTCCCCCGTCCCGACAAAGGGGAGGAATAGAGTGGCCCCTGCTGACGCAGGCAAGGCCGTGCCTAGGAAGAAGCTAAATCTTCCTGATAGTTCAAACTCAATGCCTGAACACAGCTATCAAGTTCAGCCCAAGATTAAGCCCCTGGCCGAATCGTAAGTATTTAAACTGCGTATGTTAAGATAATTTTTCTTTTCAGCATCTAATATTTATTTTGCCTTTATATAGTCCTCCGGGCGACATCCCCGCGGCTTCACTGTCATCGGGGAATTCCCTATCACCGGGGATGGTGGAGAGCGATATGCCTCCGCAGGGCTCGTCGCCTACTATAGGGGATACCGAGGTGTACTCTCTACAAACTCCCCCTGCTCCAGCAGGTGGGAGTGGGGCAGACGAAAGGGCATCCGAGGTCAATCCCTCGGCCGCCGTCAATCAAGGGGGAGTGATCCCCATGGTGACCGAAGACGGGGGGGGGGGGGGG
>LR738713.1:552631690-552716738 GCA_902687465.1 Secale cereale | reverse complement strand
GGGGGCAAACAATCCGGGGCCCCGCCGAACACTGTTCCAGAGCCTAGTGCGACTCCGAAATCAGGAAATCAGCCCCCCGCAATGGGGGAGGGAGCAACTGCTCAAACGACGCCCGCCGTCAATCTGGAGACGCCGAACACTCTGGAGGGAGCACTGCAAAGTGCTTCCATCGTAGAGGAACACCGCACTCTGATGAGTGCGGTTATGGAGAAAATTCAGTCCGTCAAAGGCGGACTGAACGAAGCTTTCAACAGCCTACTAATAGGTGAAAGGGCATGTCCCTTCCTATGTGGTTTTGGTGATTGATGACAATGTGTTTGCGGACTAATCGTCTGTGCTAAGTATTTCAGAGATTAATCCATTGGCACGAGATGATCATCTTCCCTCCAAGTTATAAGCACAAGACGTGTCGTCTTCCTCGATTTTTGTTTTGGTGGACTTGAGTCGTAGGAGACACCGTACTATCAAGAAGGGGTTCGCATTGGAAAGGCCAGGGTGGAATCATCACGTACACTTATTTTCGGCACCCTCAACTCCTTTCTCGTCTTGGAGCTCTCCACATCTTTCTATGGAGGCTTTTGTTGTTGGGCGCGGTAGTAGCGCCGCTGGGACGGTAGTACCGCCTATACGTACCAAGCGGTAGTACCGCAATGCAGTGCGGTAGTATCGCTTGGGGGTATATGCGACAGTACCGTTGCAGTAAGGCACCACTTCCCTTGTCGATTCGAGGAGCTCATTTCTCGTGTCGGGTTCTACGGTAGTAGCAACGGCAGTAGCAGCGGTAGTATCACTGCCACCACCGTGACTACTACCACTCTCCTCCTCCGTGCCTCGTCTCTTACATAGGGCGGTAGTACTGCTGGGGGCAGCGGTAGTACCGCTGCCACCTGCGGTAGTACCGCTATGTGTGGGCAGAAAAGGGGGTAACGGTTCACTTATCCCCTCCACTATATAAAGGGGTCTTCTTCCTCAAGAAGACCTACCTCTTCTCCCCCAAGCTCCATTGTTGCTCCAAAAGCTTATTTTCGCCCGATCTCTCTCCCTAGCCAATCAAACTTGTTGATTTTCTAGGGATTGGTTGAGAAGGCCCAGATCTACACTTCCACCAAGATAAATTTGATTCCCCCACCAATCCCTTGCGGATCTTGTTAATCTTGGGTGTTTGAGCACCCTAGACGGTTGAGGTCACCTAAAAGCCATATTCCATTGTGGTGACGCTTCGTGGTTTCATTGGGATCCTCCAATTCAGTTATGGAGATAGCCCCAACCTTGTTTGTAATGGTTCGGTTGCCGCCTTCAAGGGCATCAATAGTGGAATCATGGCATCTCGCATTGTGTGAGGGCGTGAGGAGAATACAGTGGCCCTAGTGGCTTCTTGGGGAGCATTGTGCCTCCGCACCACTCCAACGGAGACGTAATTCCCCTTAAAGGGAAGGAACTTTGGTAACACATCCTCATCTCCACCGGTTTCACTCTTGGTTATCTCTTACCTTTAGTTATACAAGTTTTATTGTGCTTTATTCCTTGCTTGCTTGTATGCTTGTTATTGTTGCATCATATAGGTTTCCAATTTAGTTGCACATCTAGACAACCTATTTTGTTGCTAAGTTTAGTTTGGTCAAGAAAAGCTAAAAATTGTTAGTTGCCTATTCACGCCCCTCCTCTAGTCAACCATATCGATCCTTTCAATTGGTATCAGAGCCTCGTCTCTTTATTAAGGATTTTATCGTCCAAAGAGTATGGATGACAACGTAGTCGAGACGGAGAGACACTTCGGTGGAAATCCATCCTTGTCTACGTCCGATGGGGGACCCTCGGTCTCTCGTGAGGAGTTCAATGTGGCTTTGGACACATTGAAAAACTCTTTGACGACCGAGGTCAAAGGCATGTGCAAAGAATTTCTTGAGGGTCTTAAATTACCCACCGCACCGTTGGAAGTGGTTCGTCCCACTAATAACGTGTCGGATGATATTCCCGATAAGGGAGAAGCTAGTAGTGAGCAAGTCCCGGTGACTAAGAATGGGAGTGGCATCTTTGCTCATTCCACACCTCCCATCAATTATGGAGGACCCGTTCCCACCCCGCATCTAAATTCGGTTGGTCCTCCTGCTAAGTTTGTGAAAAATGCTGATTTTGCTACTTGGACGTTTCATTTTAAACGTCACTTAAACCATTGTTCTACTAATCCTTGGACAATCATTGAGCAAGGTTTCTACCCGCATGATCCTTAAAACTTAACTCCAAGAGAAGCTGCAGATCATCAATTCAACGAGTCTGTTCTTTGCATTCTTCAAGAAGCCATCCCTCCCGAAGATATTGCACATCTTCGACCCTTCTCTGTGGTCAAGGAAGCATGGGAGCATGTTGGTTCCTTGTACAAGGGAAGCACAAGCATTCAACGCTCAAACTATGACGTTGTGCAAGATGAAGCCGATGAGTTTGCCATGATCGAAGATGAAGATCCTCGTGAACTTTATCGAAGATTAACCACTCTTGCGGTCTCACTTCAAGATCATGGGAGCAAGGATACGGATGACAATTGGATCAAGCGCATGTTTCTAAAGGCCATGATGCCTTACCACAAGGCCATGTCCTCGGTCATCCGCCAAAGAGCGGACTTCCACACTTTGTCCTAAAGTGAAGTGTTGGATGAGTTTGTTGCCATGAGGATCTTGGACAAGACCGCCGATAATGCGGTGTTGCGTGCTCAACGATCAAAGAAGCCCAACCTTGCATTGAAGTCCAAGGCTTGTGTGGAAGAATAGGATGAAGAGGATGAAGATGAGTGTTGCCCAGAAGACACCAAATATGCCTATCATGAGCACATGGCGCTTGCATCACGACAATTTTGGGGCAACAAGAAGAATTCAAGGCCCAACTTCAACAAGAACAATTCAAGTGGCTTCAAGGGCAAGCAACGAGTGAGGACGTGCTACAATTGTGGCAATGTGAGTCACTTTGTTGTAGATTGCCCATATGATAAAAGAGAAGACAATGGAGGCAAGTTTATCCGAAAGGACAAGGCCAAGTCTTATCCCAACAAGAACAACTTCACCAAGAAGACTCCTCCCAAAGGATTGGTGGCCCAAGAAGAATATGATGAGGATGACGATGATGAAGAAGATGACGAGATGGTTACCATGGCCAGAGTTGCTATAGCAACAACTCCACGGTCATCCCTCTTCGACTCGCCAAATGAGAACATCACCGCCAAGTGCCTAATGGATAAGGCCACCAACAAGGTAATCCCCAACATCAATTCTACCATCACTTCTAATCCTTCATTGACGGATTGCATTGATGAGAGTGAGGGGGTGGAGGAGGAAGAAAATGAATTTGAGTTGTTTATCAGTAAACTCAAAGGTAAACCCAAGAAGCACTTCATTGCTCTCTTGGAACAACTTGGTGAAGCCAATGACATGATCGAGGCTCACGAGGAGACCATCTCTAAAATGGAGGGTCATAGTCGAGACTATGCTGATGAGATATCAGATCTCTCTAATGCTCTTGGGGAAGAGTGTGGTCTTCTTTGGCTCTTGAGGAGTCACACAACGAAGATCATGCTAAATTAAAGAAAGAAATTGATCATGCTTTAGTTGTCTCTCGTGTGCTCAATTCTGAGAAGGCAAAACTTGTGGTTGACCATGCTAGACTCAGTGAGGAGTTTGATACAATTAAGAAGGCTCCCAAGGTCTTGAAGAGTGTACATGCTAGCCTCAAAGAGTCTCATGATCAACTTCAAGTTTCGCTAACCAAGGAGAAAGCCATGATGTCTACTACGCAACCTTCTTCTTGTAGATGTTATTGGGCCTCCAAGTGCAGAGGTTTGTAGGACAGTAGCAAATTTCCCTCAAGTGGATGACCTAAGGTTTATCAATCCGTAGGAGGCGTAGGATGAAGATGGTCTCTCTCAGACAACCCTGCAACCAAATAGCAAAGAGTCTCTTGTGTCCCCAACACACCCAATACAATGGTAAATTGTATAGGTGCACTAGTTCGGCGAAGAGATGGTGATACAAGTGCAACATGGATGGTAGATATAGGTTTTTGTAATATGAAAATATAAAAACAACAAGGTATCAAGTGGTAAAAGTGAGCATAAACGGTAGTGCAATGCTAGGAAACAAGGCCTAGGGTTCATACGTTCACTAGTGCAAGTTCTCTCAACAATAATAACATAACTGGATCATATAACTATCCCTGATCAACATGCAACAAAGAGTCACTCCAAAGTAACTAATAGCGGAGAACAAACGAAGAGATTATAGTAGGGTACGAAACCACCTCAAAGTTATTCTTTCTGATCGATCTATTCAAGAGTCCGTAGTAAAATAACACGAAGCTATTCTTTCCGTTCAATCTATCATAGAGTTCGTACTAGAATAATGATAACCCACAAGTGTAGGGGATCGCAATAGTTTTCGAGGGTAAAGTATTCAACCCAAATTTATTGATTCGACACAAGGAGAGCCAAAGAATACTCTTAAGTATTAGCAGTTGAGTTGTCAATTAAATCACACCTGGAAACTTAGTATCTGCAGCAAGATATTTTAGTAGCAAAGTAATATGATAGTGGCGGTAGCAGCAATAAAAGTAATGATAGTGTTTTTGTAGTTTTTGTAATAGTAGCAACGGAAAAGTAAATAAGTAACAAGCAATATAGGAAAAGCTCGTAGGCATTGGATCGGTGATGGGAAATTATGTCGGATGCAATCCATCATATAGAAGTTATAACCTAGGGTGACACAGAACTAGCTCCAGTTCATCAATGCAATGTAGGCATGTATTCCGAATATAGTCATACGTGATTATGGAAAAGAACTTGCATGACATCTTTTGTCCTACCCTCCCGTGGCAGCGGGGTCCTATTGGAAACTAAGGGATATTAAGGCCTACTTTTAATAGAGTACCGGACCAAAGCATTAACACATAGTGAATACATGACCTCCTCAAACTATGGTCATCACTGGGAGTGGTCCCGATTATTGTCACTTCGGGGTTGCCGGATCATAACACATAGTAGGTGACTATAAAGTTGCAAGATAGGATCAAGAACACACATACATTCATGAAAACATAATAGGTTCAGATCTGAAATCATGGCACTCGGGCCCTAGTGACAAGCATTAAGCATAGCAAATTCATAGCAACATCAATCTCAGAACATAGTGGATACTAGGGATCAAACCCTAACAAAACTAACTCGATTACATGATAGATCCCATCCAACCCATCACCGTCCAGCAAGCCTACGATGGAATTACTCACGCACGACGGTGAGCATCATGGAATTGGTGATGGAGGAAGGTTGATGATGACGATGGCAACGATCTCCACTCTCCGGAGCCCCGAACGGACTCCAGATCAGCCCTCCCGAGAGAGATTAGGACTTGGCGGCGGCTCCGTCTCTTGAAACGCGATAATTCTTTCTCCTTGATTTTTTTCTCCCCGAAAGTGAAGATATAGGATCTGTTGGTACGTCGGTGGAGCAACAGGGGGCCCACGAGGCAGGGGGCGCGCCCTGGGCAGGGGGGCGCGCCCCCACCCTCGTGGACGGGGTGTGGCCCCCCTGGTGTGGATCTTCTTGCAGATACTTTTTATATTTTCCGAAATAATTCTCCGTTGATTTTCAGGTGATTCTGAGAACTTTTATTTCTGCACAAAAACAACACCATGGCAGTTCTGCTGAAAATAGCGTCAGTTCGGGTTAGTTCCATTCAAATCATGCAAGTTACAGTCCAAAACAAGGGCAAAATGGTTTGGAAAAGTAGATACGTTGGAGACGTATCAACTCCCCCAAGCTTAAACCTTTGCTTGTCCTCAAGCAATTCAGTTGATAAACTGAAAGTGATAAAGAAAAACTTTGACAAACTCTGTTTGCTCTTGTTGTTGTAAATATGTAAGCTAGCATTCAGGTTTTAAACAAGATCATGAACTAACCACATTCACAATAACTTTCAGGTCTCAAGACTACTCACATCAATGGCATAATCAACTAGCGAGCAATAAAAATAAACCTTGGGTGAAAACACTTTCTCAAAACAATCATGATATGATATAACAAGATGGTATCTCGCTAGCCCTTTCTGAGACTGCAAAACATAAATGCAGAGCACCTTTAAAGATCAAGGACTTACTAGACATTTTAATTCATGGTAAAAGAGATCCAGTCATGATCATACTCAATGCAAATTAATAGTAATACATGCAACGACAGAAGTGCTCTCCTACTGGTGCTCTTTGATAAGAGGATGATTACTCTGCATAAAAGTAAATAGATAGGCCCTTCGCAGAGGGAAACAGGGATTTGTAGAGGTGCCAGAGCTCGATTTTTAAATAGAGATGAATAACATTTTGAGCGGTATACTTTCATTGTCAACATAACAACCAAGAATCTCGATATCTCCCATGCTACGCACCTTATAGGCGGTTCCCAAACAGAATGGTAAAGCTTATACTCCCCCAACCACCAGCAAGCACACTCCACGGCTAGCCCGAAACAACGGGTACCGTCCAAACCAGCAACAACCCTGGGGGAGTTTTGTTTAATTATTATGATTTTGAGCATGGGACTGGGCATCCCGATTACCAGCCAATTTCTCATGAATGATGAGCGGAGTCCACTCATCGTGAGAATAACCCACCTAGCATGGAATATATAGACAGCCCTAGTTGATACATGAGCTGTTCGAGCATACAAAACCGAATTTCATTTGAAGGTTTAGAGTTTGGCACATACAAATTTACTTGGAACGGCAGGTAAATACCGCATATAGGAAGGTATAGTGGACTCAAGTGGAATAACTTTGGGGTTTATGGAAGTGGATGCACAAGCAATATTCCCGCTTAGTAGAAGTGAAGGCTCGAAACAGACTGGGAAGCGACCAGTTAGAGAGCAACAACGGTCATGAACATGCATTAAAATTAATCAACAATGAATGCAAGCATGAGTAGGATATAAATCACCATGAACATAAATATCGGGGAGGCTATGTTGATTTGTTTCAACTACATGTGTGAACATGTGCCAAGTCAGATCACTTAAATTGTTCAAAGGAGGATACCACCCATCATACCACATCACAACCATTTTAATATCATGTTGGCACGCAAGATAGACCATTATAAAATCTCAGCTAATTAAGCATGGCATAAGCAGCTATGATCTCTAATTGTCATTACAAGCATGTTTCATTCATAACAAGCTGAATCAGGAACGATGAGCCATCATATTTACAAAAACAAGAGAGCTTGAGTTCATACCAGCTTTTCTCATCTCAATTAGTTCATCATATATCATCCTTATTGCCTTTCACTCGCACGACCAAACGGTGTGGATAATAATAATAGTGCACGTGCATTGGACTAAGCTGGAATCTGCAGGCATTTAATACAAGAGAGAAGACAGGGTAATATGGCTCAAGGTTAAATCAACAACAAAGCATATGAGAGCAGCTAAGCATTTTAATCATGGTTGTCTACTCTTATCCCCCAAAGAAAAGAAAAGAAACTATTTACACGGGAAAGCTCCCAACAAGCAAAAGAAGAACGGGAAATCTTTTTGGGTTTTCATTTTAACTGCTACTACAAGCGAAGAAAGTAAACTAGCTAGAAGCTACAACTAATATTTTTATGGGGTTTTCTAGCACACAAGAAAAAGACTAAGAAAAAGAAATTGAAACTAAGCATGGATGGTACAGTGAAAGAGTGTGAGCACCGACAACTAGAATAAGTGTGTGAACATGAATGTAAAGTCGGTGAGAAACACGTACTCCCCCAAGCTTAGGCTTTTGGCCTAAGTTGGTCTATGGCCAGTATTGGCCTGACGGATATCCAAAGTTGTAGTTGGGGTTGTACTGAGATGCAGCAGCCACCGCATGTTGAGCTGTAGCTTGAAGGCGGGCTGCCTCCGTCATGTTATAATAAGCATTTGCCTCCTCCATAGTTATAGTGTATCTCCCTTTTGCCTGAAAGTTAAACAAAGTGGGGGCATGAAGAACAATAGGGATGGCATGCTGCCTGCTAAAGATTCATCGATATTTAAGGGTTTGATCATCCCACTCTATAAATCTGTGACTAGTCATAGCATGGCAATCTAAATAAGCAGGAGGTAAAGGTTCATCATTCTCGTGCACAGGTACACCAAGACGGCGGGCTATGCGAGTGGCATAAATCCCACCAAATAAATCTCCATGCAAACCATTATGATGTAGCCTACGTGCAACAATGGCTCCCAAGTTATATTGTCTATCACCTAGTACGGCACTCCTGAGAACACTAAGGTCAGGGACGCACATGTGGCAAGCCTCATCCTTACCGTTTGTGCATCTACCAATAAAGAGAGCAAAGTAATGAATAGCAGGAAAATGAATGCTCCCCATGGTAGCCTGTGTGATTTCCCTGGACTCCCCCACTCTAATACTAGCAAGGAATTCTCTAAATTCAGATTTGCGAGGATCACCCATACTACCCCACTGTGGGAGCTTACAAGCATCATTAAAATCCTCTAATTCCATGGTGTAGGATTTATCATAAAGGTCAAACAGGACAGTGTGAGAATTACGTGAAGATGAAAATTTAAACCTTCTCACAAAGCTATCGGTCAAGCCATGATATTGAGTGCACTTATCTTTTATGAAGCCCTCGAGGTCAGCGTTGCGCACGTATGCGTAAAATTCATCCTTGATGCGAGCCTGATCCATAAAGTCATCTGACGGCCATTCACAAGGCCGTACGTCAGCATCCCTTGGTAGTTCATCGTCTGGCTCACGGAACGCGAGCCTCATTTCTTGCTTCCTTGAAGAACCACCTTGGAAGTTTCTCCTAGGCATTTTCTGAAATTTTATGAAATTTTTAGTAACTCACAATAAAAGTTAACCAAACTCAACATGATTGATAGCAACAACTCCTATAAGTGCCTAGAGACTATATCATGCATTAGAACTACTTGGGACCAAGAAAATTTGACATGCAAGCTCAAGAACAAGGTCACCATAGCAACATAAATTTGCAACAAATAAAGAACTAGAACAAAAACTTATTGGACCAATGGAGGAGTCACATACTAAGGAACAATCTCCCCCAAACAGTTTGGTGAATGGTGCTTTGAGCAAGGAGATCGAAAATGGCAGCAAGATGAGCTAGAACTCGGGTTTGAGCTGGTTGGTGATTTTTTTGGGAGGAAGAAGAAGAGCATGGGTGCAGGAATAAGTGGAGAGGGGCCACGTGGGGCCCACGAGATAGGGGGCGCGCCCTAGACCCTTGTGGCCAGGTGCTGGCTCCCCTCGCTGTGTGTTCTGTTCCATATTTTCTCAAATATTCTAGAAAAAAATCATATTTCATTTTCATGGCATTTGGAGAACTTTTATTTTCGGGGTATTTTTTTATTGCACGGATAAGTCTGGAAAGAGACAGAAAATGCTAATTTTCTTTTATTTACCCTAGTTAACAGAAAGTACAAGGAGGGTACAGAAGGTTGTGCTATTTAGATTCACCTATCCCATGCTCATCAAAAGGAATCCATTAACAAGGTTTATCAGGTCTTGTTAATAAACTCTTTCCGAGTAACATGAAACCGGAGAATTTTCGAATAACACTAGGTTACCTCAATGGGGATATGTATGTCCCCAACAATAAGGATGTCATATGTCTTCTTGAGAGTAGGAATAGGAAACTCAAAACCTCCAATAGTGATAGTTGAATTTTTTCCAATATAATTGATACTGTGGACGTGAGGTTGTTTCCTTGGAAAGTGTACTGTATGCTCATTACCATTGACATGAAAAGTGACATTGCCTTTGTTGCAATCAATAACAGCCCCTGCAGTATTCAAAAAGGGTCTTCCAAGAATAACATACATAATATCGTCCTCGGGAATATCAAGTACAACAAAGTCCGTTAGAATAGTAACATTTGCAACTACAACATGCACATCCTCACAAATACCGACAGGTATAGCAGTTGATTTATCAGCCATTTGCAAAGATATTTCAGTAGGTGTCAACTTACTCAAGTCAAGTCTACGATATAAAGAGAGAGGCATAACACTAACACCGGCTCCAAGATCACACAAAGCAGTTTTTACATAGTTTTTCTTAATGGAGCAAGGTATAGTAGGTACTCCTGGATCTCCTAATTTCTTAGGCATTCCACCCTTAAAAGTGTAATTGGCAAGCATGGTGGAAATTTCTACTTCAAGTATCTTTCTTTTGTTGGTAATAATATCTTTCATATACTTAGCATAAGGATTTATTTTAAGCGCATCAGTCAAACGCATACGCAAAAATATAGGTATAATCATTTCAGCGAAGCGCTTAAAATCCTCATCATCCTTTTTCTTGGATGGTTTCGGAGGAAAAGGCATGGGTTTATGAGCCCATGGTTCTCTTTCCCTATCGTGCTTTTTAGCAACAAAGTCTCTCTTATCATAATGTTGATTCTTTGATTGTGGGTTATCAAGATCAACAGCAGGTTCAATCTCTATATCATTATCATTAATATTATCACTAGGTTCATGTTCATTACCATATTGTGTCTCAGCATCAGAAACATATATATCGTTGGGATTCCCAGGTGTGTCAGCTACAGGTTCCCTAGAAGCATGCAAAGTCCTATCATTTTTTCCTTTTCTTCTTCTTAGAAGAACTTGGTGCATCTAAATTAGCTCTATGAGAATCTTGCTCAATTCTCCTAGGGTGGCCTTCAGGATACAGAGGTTCCTGAGTCATTTTACCACCTCTAGTAGCAACTCTAACAACATAGTCATTATTCTTACTATTTAATTCATTGAGCAAATCATTCTGAGCCTTAAGTACTTGTTCTACTCGAGTGGTGACCATAGAAGCATGTATACTAATGAGTTTCAGTTCACCTTTAGCTCTAGACAGATAATCACTCAAGCGTTCAATCATATAAGCATTGTGTTGCAATTGTCTACCAACTAAGCATTGAAGTTTTCTTGCTTCGCAATAAAATTGTCAAACTCATCTAAGCATTGGCTAGCAGACTTATAACGAGGAATATCACCTTCATCAAATCTACAAAAAGAATATATCTTTACTACCTGTGTCGGGTTATCAAGACCATGTATTTCTTCAATAGGCGGTAAATTCTTAACATCTTCAGCTTTAATACCTTTTTCTTTCATAGATTTCTTTGCCTCGTGCATATCTTCAGGACTGAGAAATAGAACACCTCTTTTCTTCGGAGTTGGCCTAGGGGCTGGTTCAGGAAGTGTCCAATTATTTTCATTGGCCAGCATACTAATCAATAGTAATTCAGCTTGTTCAACTGTTCTTTCCCTGAAAACACAACCAACACAACTATCCAGGTGGTCTCTGGAAGCATTGGTTAGTCCATTATAAAAGACATCAAGTATATCATGCATCTCAAGAGGATGATCAGGCAAAGCATTAAGTAACTGGAGAAGCCTCCCCCAAGCTTGTGGGAGACTCTCTTCCTCAATTTGCACAAAGTTATATATTTCCCGTAAGGCAGCTTGTTTCTTATGAGCAGGAAAATATTTAGCAGAGAAGTAATACATCATATCCTGGGGACTACGCACGCAACCAGGATCAAGAGAATTAAACCAGGTCTTAGCATCACCCTTTAACGAGAACGGAAATAGCTTAAGGATATAGTAGTAACGAATCTTCTCATCGTTGGTAAACAGGGTGGCTATATCATTCAACTTAGTAAGATGTGCCACAACAGTTTCAGACTCATAGCCATGGAAAGGATCAGATTCAACCAAAGTAATTAACTCAGGATCAACAGAGAATTCATAATCCTTGTCAGTAACGCAAATAGGTGAAGTAGCAAAAGCAGGGTCATGTTTCATTCTAGCATTCAAGGACTTTTCTTTCAGCTTAGCTAATAACTTCTTAAGATCATATCTATCATTGCAAGCAAGAATGTCTCTAGCAGTTTCTTCATCCATAACATAACCCTCAGGAACAATAGGAAATTCATATCTATTGGGAGTAGCCTCATCATCACTTTCATAAATATCATCAGTTTCAACATTTGCATTCTCCCTAACCTTAGCAAATTGTTCATCCAGAAATTTACCTAGTGGCACAATATCAGGCATAGAAGTAGTTTCATCATACATAGCAGAAGTAGCATCATCAAGAACATACGACATATCAGATTCAATAGCAGGAGTAGGTGTTGCAAGTTTACTCATAATAGAAGGAGAATCAAGTGCAGAGCTAGATGTCAGTTCCTTACCTCCCCTCGTATTTGAGGGTAAGATCTTGGTTTTGAGTCCTTCAAATTCTTCATAGTTATCAACATATATAATTCCCAAGTGACTTGAAGAATAGAGCTATGCTCCCCGCAACGGCGCCAGAAAATAGTCTTGACAACCCACAAGTGTAGGGGATCGCAACAGTTTTCGAGGGTAAAGTATTCAACCCAAATTTATTGATTCGGCACAAGGGGAGCCAAAGAATACTCTTAAGTATTAGCAGTTGAGTTGTCAATTCAACCACACCTGGAAACTTAGTATCTGCAGCAAGATAGTTTAGTAGCAAAGTAATATGATAGTGGCGGTAGCAACAATAAAAGTAACAGTAGTGTTTTTGTAGTTTTTGTAATAGTAGCAACGGAAAAGTAAATAAGCAACAAGCAATATAGGAAAAGCTCGTAGGCATTGGATCGGTGATGGGAAATTATGTCGGATGCAATTCATCATGTAGAAGTTATAACCTAGGGTGACACAGAACTAGCTCTAGTTCATCAATGCAATGTAGGCATGTATTCTGAATATAGTCATACATGCTTATGGAAAAGAACTTGCATGCCATCTTTTGTCCTACCCTCCCGTGGCAGCGGGGTCCTATTGGAAACTAAGGGATATTAAGGCCTCCTTTTAATAGAGTACCGGACCAAAGCATTAGCACATAGTGAATACATGAACTCCTCAAACTATGGTCATCACCGGGAGTGGTCCCGATTATTGTCACTTCGGGGTTGCCGGATCATAACACATAGTAGGTAACTATAGACTTGCAAGATAGGGTCAAGAACACACATATATTCATGAAAACATAATTGGTTCAGATCTGAAATCATGGCACTCGGGCCTTAGTGACAATCATTAAGCATAGCAAAGTCATCGCAACATCAATCTCAGAACATAGTGGATACTAGGGATCAAACCCTAACAAAACTAACTCGATTACATAATAGATCCCATCCAACCCATCTCCGTCCAGTAAGCCTACGATGGAATTACTCACGCACGGCGGTGAGCATCATGGAATTGGTGATGGAGGAAGGTTGATGATGACGATGGCAACGATCTCCACTCTCCGGAGCCCCGAACGGACTCCAGATCAGCCCTCCCGAGAGAGATTAGGGCTTGGTGATGGGCCTCGAACCCCTCGTTGGTTACCCCAAGTGGAAGGTGTAAGATGCAGTAAGAAGAAGTGTTTTCCCTTAGCAAAGATGCCAAGGATCGAATCCCCAGTGACTCCTAGGTTCAACAAGTAGGTGTCAATTGCTACGGCGCCAGATTAGTAGCAATCAACGTGGACCTGCACACAGATACAAATAACTTTGCTCCCAACGAGTACAGAGAGGTTGTCAATCCCTCCGGCCTTGTAGTTCACAAAGGGTTAAAAGCAATGATAGTAGTGATAATTAGTTTTTGCAATAGTAAATAATAACGGAAAGTAAATATTGGATGTGATCAATGATGGTAATATGGACCGGAGTCTCATGATGTTCACTAGTGATGTCTCTCTCCCAAAAGACGATAAAACAGCTATGTGAGGTAAACAAATTACAGCTGGGCAATTGACAGGACCACGAACGCAAACCAATGCTGACTAAATTGCAAGAAAGGTTGAGGTTCAAAGCATGGGCGGTACGCCAAAGTAAGTAGACCGAAATCCATCAATATCTACTACTAATCATCCACCTTGAGATATCTATCCAGAACATCTCGCTGGTATTAAGTTGCGAGTCCCACCCATAGTGTAAACTCAACGCAACAGACAACTGCATTAAAAGAACTTTAAGTAAAGTAAACAATCCTTGCACCCGCGGGCACAAGCACCGTTGTTTTCCCCCTTGTGGCAACAGCACATCCCCTAGACTCATGTTTCTGTCACTCAAGCTAGTCATCGAGGGGCATGAACCCACAATCGAGCATAACGTTCCCTCTTGGAGTCACTACCTATTACTCGGCCAAAGCAATAAATAACAACGGAGAACATGCAAGAATTACTTATGAACTAAAATATAAAAGAGGTGAATCAAATATATTACTCAAGATCAATCTGAACATAATCTCATAATCTATCGGATCCCAACAAACTCAACATAGCAACATCATAAGGATTACATAGGTGCCTCGATCATGTAGGGCAGCTCACGAGGACTAATTAGTGAAGCACAAGAACGGGAGGAGAAAATCACATAGCTACTGGTCATGGACTCATGGTCCAAGGGAGACTACTCACAAGTCATCCGGGAGGCGTCCATGGTGGTGGAGAAGCTCCCGGTGGTGATCCTCCCCTCCGGCAGGGTGCCGGGAAGAGTTCTCCTGGTGCTCCCGATCTTGGAAGCGGCGGCCGCGGCGGAACAGAGATGGGATCGCGAAAAGAGTTCCTGTTCTGAGGGTTACGGAGGGTCCTTTAAATATATGCCAAAGTAGGGCATCGGGGGAGCCTCAGGGGGCTCAGGCGCCCCCCCGGCGCGGCCCAGGGGGGGCCCGCCGCCAGGGCGCCTGGAGCCCTGGTGGCCCCCCCCAGGCTGCCCTTCGGACGCAGTGTTGTTTCCGGAACGCTGATTTTTTATATAATTTTTCTGGATTTTTCTGGGCAGTTCTCGAAACGTGAAAACCTGAAATACAAAAACAGCCGAAAACAGAAACTGGCACTGGGGTGCACTGGATTAGTAAGTTAGTCCAAATATGATCAAAAGTGTATGGAAGTGTATGAATATCATAGCAATATCACCCAAAAGTGGCATGGAGCAAGCAGAAATTATAGATACGTTTTGGACGTATCAACATCCCCAAGCTTAATTCCTGCTCGTCCTCGAGTAGGTAAATGATAACAAGAATAATTTCTGTGGTGACATGCTATTAACCATATAGGACTTTCTCATAGTCATATGACAAAAGCTTACCGAGACAATGATTCTAAAGTAATTAAGTTGCCTCAAGAGAAAATCACAAATGACTGAAAGTTGTACAATATGAAACTGAAACATCAAAAAGATTTGCAATGAACATGATGTGCAAATATGATAAAGTGATATCTAGCTTGCCCCCTTTAGTGATGCAAAACATAAATGCAGGGGCACCTTCAAGGTTTAAGTGATGACTAGATACAATGATTTCAGAATAAACGATATCACAATCATGCAAAAGACAATGCTACTTTGGGACAATGCACATTACACTCAGAATGACAATCATGCTCTCAGTAGTTGGTGCTTCAACATAAAAGTAAAAGAAAGGTTAAGAGCTTTTTATTTTGAAAATATGGAAGCAATTGTTTTAACGGTAGTAGTACTTAATATGTGTCATGCATAAAACATCCTATAAGTTGCAAGCCTCATGCATCGTATACCAATAGTGCTCGCTCCTTGTCCTAATTAGCTCGGATTTCCATGGGTTATCATTGCTTTGCATATGTTTCAACCAAGTGTCAGAAAGGGGTACCTCTATGCCACCTGTACAAAGTTCCAAGGAGATAGATCGCATTTGATTTCTCATTTTTGATAGATCTCAACTTGAGGACATCCATACCGGGACAACATAGAAAATAGATGATGGACTCCTCTTTAATGCATAAGCATATTCTCATGAGAGATTGAGGATTAAGGTCCAAGCTAAAACTTCCACCATGATGCATGGCTTTGGTTGGCGGCCCAATGTTCTTCTCTAACAATATGCATATTAATTCAACCCACGGCAAATCACCCTTACTTCAAACAAGACGAACATGCATAGCAACTCACATGATATTCAACAAAAGTGTGACAGTTGATGGCGTCCCCAGAAACATGGTTACCGCTCAGCAAGCAACTTATAAGAAATAAGATACATAAGCAACATATTCTTTACCACAATAGTTTTTAGGCTACTTTCCCATGAGCTATGTATTGCATGGTTAGTTTGCTTAGTACAGGTGGAGGTTAGCAAAAGACTGGGAGCGACCAAATAAGAGAGCAATGACGGTCATAATCATGCAGAGCGACAAAGCAATATTGAATCAGGCATGGTAGTTATATCGCTACTCAGAAATAAAAGATCATCAAGGCTTGACAGACTTTCTTTATAGTCTTGAATATGCGTGAGCATACGCCAAGTCAATCAAAATAAATTCTCGAAGGAAGATATTACTAAACCATACCACATCATAGGCAAACAAACCAAGTTGGTACTCCAATAACACATTGGGAACCCCCCAGCTATTTGAGATTAACCATAAGAAAACCTGAACTACTAAGCACCATCATGCAAGTAGCATCTTTATCATAGACACATTAACCAATGCAACGGAAGCAAACTCTCTTAATAAGGTGAGCATGGTAATTAAAGAGAGTTCAAGCAACCAACTAAATAAAAGCTCTTGAAAAGATAAGCATGAATACTAAGAGCAGAGCACGATAGTAGCTATTAAAAGACAAAGAACACACACAGCATAGATAGACATGAAAATTCTATGTTATGTTCTAGGTAGAAGTGGAGCATGTTTCTCTCCCACATAAAGGAATGCTGAGTTCCGACTCGTTATGAAAAACTAAAAATAAAACTAAAAGCAAGACGCTCCAAGCATAGCACATAACACATGAAGTGATAAAAATATAGCGGAACGAAAGACGAACTGATAATGTTGATGGAGAAGGGGATGCACGGGGGCATCCCCAAGCTTAGACGCTTGAGTCTCCTTGAATATTTCTTGGGGGTGCATGGGGGCATCCCCAAGCTTGAGCGCTTGACACTCCTGAATCTTTTTTATCATCTTCCCTCGCACACTTGAAAACTCCCTTCATACATAACTCATCATAATCTGATTAGCGAGGTTAGTACCCTTAATAAAATAATTATACCTTGCTGGAATTAAAGATATTCTTGAAGTTCTACTGTTTCTCAAGATTGCCAAAAGGTTTTTGCAAAGAAAAAGCAAGTTCTTGATTTGCAAAGTGAAGGAAAGGCAAAACAGGACAGAATCTGTGAAAAACAGAACAGCAGGTAGTAATTGATCTGTTCGGGATACTTCTGCAACTCAAATAAAAAAACTCAGAACAGATGCACGAAAGACAATTATATAGAGAACGCTGCCGAAAAAATTCAGACCAAAAAGATGATCTGGTGATTTTATACGAATTTTTCTATCCAAGGACAGAATCTGTTTCCTGGACAGCACCTCACAACTTTTGAACTTTCTAGCAATCAGAGGCTATACTTGGCACAAATATGAAAAGCAAAGATACAATGATGATGCTACAGCAGTAAACAACATCAAGACACAACAAAAGCAGAAAATTTATTCATGTGGGCTGCCTCCCAAAAGCGCTTTCTTTTATGCCTTTAAGCTAGGCATAAGACTTTAATGATGCTCTCGTAGGAATAAGAGTTGAAGAACAAAAGAGAGCATCAAGAAGCAAATGCCAAACACATTTAAGCCTAACACGCTTCCTATGCATAGGAATATTGCAATACAATAACTCATTGAAGCACAAAGCAATAAGCATAGGAAGGCAAAACAAGCATAACTTCAAAATATTCACCATAAAGAGAGGAAACTTCTTATATTAAAATATTTAGAACCAAGTCTCCCTCTCTCATTATAAATTTCAGTGGCATCATGGATAAACTCAACAATATAACTATCACATAAGGCATTGTTACCATGATCCACATGCAAAATGGTACTCTTACTCTCCACATAAGCATCATGAAGAGGATAAAACTTAGTATAAAAGAGAGACATAAGCTCTTGCCAATCAAGCAAGTGCGAGTTATCAAGAAGCTTATACCAATCTGAAGCTTTATCTATAAGTGATACGGCGAACAATTTCCTCATGAAAAACTCCCTTGATACACCTGCAAGCTTAAATAATGAACATAGTTGTGACAGGTATAGCAAGTGTTCACCGAGATGTCTGTCTCCTGCATAACGATTAGCCAAAACATAATCGATAATACCAGCTGGGATTTTAGAGGGCACAATTTCAGTAGGGGGAGGAGCAACCACCACAGGTGTGGGGCGTCTTCCCGCAAGCAATGATCCAATAGCAAGGTTGTCCATAAGCATAACTAGTGAAATACATAAGGAAGACTGAAAGGTAAACTAACAAGACTAAAAAGCAAAGGTAAAAGATAGCATGCAACTCCCCTATCCTGAAGAGTGGAGTCCCCGGCAACGGCGCCAGAAAATACTCCTTGATGGGCCTCGAACCCCTCGTTGGTTACCCCAAGTGGAAGGTGTAAGATGCAGTAAGTAGAAGTGTTTTCCCTTAGCAAAGATGCCAAGGATCGAATCCCCAGAGACTCCTAGGTTCAACAAGTAGGTGTCAATTGCTACGGCGCCAGATTAGTAGCAATCAACGTGGACCTGCACACAGATACAAATAACTTTGCTCCCAACGAGTACAGAGAGGTTGTCAATCCCTCCGGCCTTGTAGTTCACAAAGGGTTAAAAGCAAGGATAGTAGTGATAGATAGTTTTTGCAATAGTAAATAATAACGAAAAGTAAATAGTGGATGTGATCAATGATGGTAATATGGACCGGAGTCTCATGATGTTCACTAGTGATGTCTCTCTCCCAAAAGACGATAAAACAGCTATGTGAGGTAAACAAATTACAGCTGGGTAATTGACAGGACCACAAACGCAAACCAATGCTGACTACATTGCAAGAAAGGTTGAGGTTCAAAGCATGAGCGGTACGCCAAAGTAAGTAGACCGAAATCCATCAATATCTACTACTAATCATCCACCTTGAGATATCTATCCAGAACATCTCGCTGGTATTAAGTTGCAAGTCCCACCCATAGTGTAAACTCAATGCAACAGACAACTGCATTAAAAGAACTTTGCGTAAAGTAAACAATCCTTGCACCCGCGGGCACAAGCACCGTTGTTTTCCCCCTTGTGGCAACATCACATCCCCTAGACTCATGTTTCTGTCACTCAAGCTAGTCATCGAGGGGCATGAACCCACAATCGAGCATAACGTTCCCTCTTGGAGTCACTACCTATTACTCGGCCAAAGCAATAAATAACAACGGAGAACATGCAAGAATTACTTATGAACTAAAATATAAAAGAGGTGAATCAAATATATTACTCAAGATCAATCTGAATATAAAAGAGGTGAATCAAATATAATACTCGGATCCCAGCAAACTCAACATAGCAACAACATAAGGATTACATAGGTGCCTCGATCATGTAGGGCAGCTCACGAGGACTAATTAGTGAAGCACAAGAACGGGAGGAGAACATCACATAGCTACTGGTCATGGACTCATGGTCCAAGGGAGACTACTCACGAGTCATCCGGGAGGCGTCCATGGTGGTGGAGAAGCTCCCGGTGGTGATCCTCCCCTTCGGCAGGGTGCCGGGAAGAGTTCTCCTGGTGCTCCCGATCTTGGAAGCAGCGGCGGCGGCGGAACAGAGATGGGATCGCGAAAAGAGTTCCTGTTCTGAGGGTTACGGAGGGTCCTTTAAATATATGCCAAAGTAGGGCATCGAGGGAGCCTCGGGGGGCCCAGGCGCCCCCCGGCGCGACCCAGGGGGGGGGGGGGGGCGCCGCCAGGGCGCCTGGAGCCCTGGTGGCCCCCCCAGGCTGCCCTTCGGACGCAGTGTTGTTTCCGGAACGCTGATTTTTTATATAATTTTTCTGGATTTTTCTGGGCAGTTCTCGAAACGTGAAAACCTGAAATACAAAAACAGCCGAAAACAGAAACTGGCACTGGGGTGCACTGGATTAGTAAGTTAGTCCAAATATGATCAAAAGTGTATGGAAGTGTATGAATATCATAGCAATATCACCCAAAAGTGGCATGGAGCAAGCAGAAATTATAGATACGTTTTGGACGTATCACTTGGCGGTGGCTCCGTCTCGTGAAACGCGATAATTCTTTCTCCTTGATTTTTTTCCTCCCCGAAAGTGAAGATATAGGATATGGGGGTACGTCGGTGGAGCACCAGGGGGCCCACGAGGCAGGGGGCGCGCCCTGGGAAGGGGGGCGCGCCCCCACCCTCATGGACGGGGTGTGGGCCCCCTGGTGTGGATCTTCTTGCAGATATTTTTTATATTTTCCGAAATAATTCTCCGTTGATGTTCAGGCGATTCCGAGAACTTTTTATTTCTGCATAAAAACAACACCATGACAGTTCTGCTGAAAACAACGTCACTCCGGGTTAGTTCCATTCTAATCATGCAAGTTAGAGTCCAAAACAAGGGCAAAAGGGTTTGGAAAAGTAGATACGTTGGGGACGTATCAAATAACACCTTAAGACAGAAATCAACCAAAACCCTAATGTCACCTAGATACTCCATTGTCACCTAAAGTATCCGTGTGCATGATTATATGATATGCATCACACAATCTCAGATTCATCTATTCAACCAACACAGAGGACTTCAAAGGGTGCCCCGAAGTTTCTACCGGAGAGTCAAGACGAAAACGTGTGCCAACCCCTATGCATAGATTCCCAAGGTCACGAAACCCGCAAGTTGATCACCAAAACATACATCAAGTAGATCACGTGATATCCCATTGTCACCACAGATAAGCACATGCAAGACATACATCAAGTGTTCTCAAATCCTTAAAGACTCAATCCGATAAGATAACTTCAAAGGGAAAACTTAATTCATCACAAGAGAGTAGAGGGGGAGAAACATCATAAGATCCAACTATAATAGCAAAGCTCGTGATACATCAAGATCGTGCCATCTCAAGAACACGAGAGAGAGAGAGAGATCAAACACATAGCTACTGGTACATACCCTCATCCCCGAGGGTGGACTATCCCTCCTCGTCATGAAGAGCGCCGGGATGATGAAGATGGCCACCGGAGAGGGATTGCCCCCTCCGCCAGGGTGCCAGAACGGGTCTAGATTGGTTTTCGGTGGCAAGAGAGGATTTCGGCGGTGGAACTCCTGATCTAGGTTACTTTCCGGAGGTTTAAGTATATATAGGAGGTGTTGGAGTCGGGGGCAAGTAAAGGGGACCTCCGGGCTGTCCACGAGGCAGGGGGCGCACCCAGGGGGCGCCCCTACCCTCGTGGGCAGCCCGGGAACCGTCTGGTCCCCCACCGGCACTTCCTGGGCTTCTTCTGGTCCAAAAATAACCTCTGTTGAGTTTCAGGTCAATTGGGCCCCGTTTGATATTCCTTTTCCGCGATACTCTAAAACAGGAGAAAAACAGAGACTGGCACTGGGCTCTGGGTTAATAGGTTAGTCCCAAAAATCATATAAAAGTCTATATAAAAGCCCATAAAACATCCTAGAAGGATAATATAATAGCATGGAACAATCAAAAATATGGATACGTTGGAGACGTATCAAGCACCCCCAAGCTTAATTCCTGCTCATCCTTGAGTAGGTAAATGATAAAACAAAATTTTCGATGTGGAATGCGACCTAACATAATTCTCAATGTAATTTTCTTTATTATGTGTCGGGGAAACTGATCGCCCACGAACACCTATGGGACCGGAGCCCCTTTTCGGTACGGCAAGGGAGCGGAGGGAGCACGGAGAGCAGATCGAGGCAAGCACGCGAGCAGTTTACCCAGGTTCGGGCCGCACGGATGCGTAAAACCCTACTCCTGCCTTGGTTTGTATTGAGTTCTTGGCTCGGGAGCAAGAGGAGCTACAGTACTTGCTGCTAGCTACACCGAGCGTGGGAGTGATCGAAGTTCTGAACCCCCTCTACGTTGGCATGGGCCTCCTTTTATAGGTCAAGGGGTCACCGACAGGTGGCAACGTAGGTGAGGGTAAAAACGTAAAAATGGAGGTAGTTGTAACAGTGTATGTACAATGGTCTATACCTAACCCTGACGGCAAGGGACAAGGACATTGAATGCCTGTCGCCGTCGCCTCCAAACAGTGCAAAAAGCGTCCGTCCGGGCGTCTTCGTTCGCCACGATAGTGGCCTCGTCATCGTGGCTTGCCACCGTGTACCCCAGGCTGCACAGCCTTCCGCCACGTGCCCCTGGAAGGGCCCCAGGGCGACGCGTGGCTGGGTGAGCTGGAGCGTGGGCACATAGTGAAAGCTTGCCGCGGCAAGCGCCTTGCCGCGGTCGCTACCTTGCCGCGCCCGGAAGCTTGTCGCTCTCCGGGCCTTGCCGGGGCGCGCGATGCGCCACGGCAAGTCTTCTGAAATGCCATGCTTTGATCTTCCTGGCAAGCTCCTCTTGCCAGGGTCTTGTGCTAAAAGGGGTGGTCTTGAGCCTGGAGCGGCCTTCCCGGCAAGCTCCTCTTGCCGGGGCCTTGTTTCTTCAACTTTAATAATTTGTTCTTGAATGGCTCCAAAGGAACCAAAGCGGGCCTTGACGGGCGCGTGGCAAGCCCTGCCACGGGACGCTGCTACTGCCCGTGCACAAGTCGGGATACTAAGGTACCCCTACTTTAGTACACCGACAGGAGCCCCCGGGCCTGGGCCACACACGGTGCCGAGCGCTGTTGGGCCAGGCCCAAAATAGTGCACGGGCACACGCAGCCCACGGCGCGCCGCATCCCTCTCCGTATCCGCCGCATCCCTCCCTAATGGCATGCGTCGATTGCGGCGTCGTGGGAGAGATCGTGGCCTGTTTCTTTAATGGAAAAATGCGGAACGTCCCCCACTCCCCCTTAAAAGCAGAGGAAACAGGGGCAGTTTCCCCCATTGCTTCATTGCGTCTTCAACCTCCAGAAACCCCCGCCGCTCTCCTCCTCCCGGAAGGTCGAAAGAGAGCAGCGCTCCGCCTTTCTTCTGCCGCCGCCAGCCTCTTCAGCGCCGTCGGCTTCCCCTGCCGCTCCCGCCATGGCCCCGAAGAGCGACAAGGCGAAAGCTGCAAAGACCGACCGGGCGGCAAAGCTTGCAGCAATGCGTAAGAGGATGGTGGTCTTCCCGCCGAGGCTCGGCGCGTGGGAGTTGAAGGGCAAGTTCTACTTGTTCTGGTCGAGGGAGACGATAGCTCACCCGCGCACCAGGGTTCTCCTCGCCGAAGCCTGCGACATGTTCCCGGGAGGTTATCCTTACTTTGCCCTGTTCTTCCATTGCGGACTCTACCCTCCATACTCTGAGTTCTTCTGCGATGTGATGAATACGTATGGATTCCATCTCCTTGATTTCACCCCGAACGCAGTCTTGACCATGGCCGTTTTCGCACATCTGTGCGAGAACTTTTTTGGAGTCACCCCCAACGTAGCCCTCTTCCGCCATTTTTTCACACCTCGAGTAGAGTCTGGGTCTCCTCTGTCCGGTGGGATCTCTTGGATCTTTAGGCTCAATAAGAAAGAGGCATACTTGATTGGAGAGCTCTGCGGCAAGTGGGAGGAGTGGAGGGCCGACAGGTGCTGGGTCATGGAGGATGGACCCCAGCAATTTACTTCCCCGCGCCGAGCCGCAATAGTGCGCGGCAAGGACTGGAGTGACCTGGCCCCGGAGGACGAGAAGCTGAAGATAGCCCTCACTAGGATTCTTCGCCTCCGGCAAGCCAATATTACTATAGGTGAGGTCGGGGCAGATTTCCTTCGCCGCCGCATTGCTCCCTTGCAGGAGAGGAAGAGGCCTGCTTGGGATTTCGGCTACGCGGCAGACTGTATGAGGCTGCGCCCCGGCCTCAACTATAACTTCACTGTCCTGGAGCTCAAAGGGATGCTCCGTGAGCTGTTCAAGCACGACGCCAAGCACCCGGAGTGGTTCGCCTCGCCGCGGGGGGGGGGGGGTAGTGCCACTATGCAACAATTCGTCGCTTAGTGCTATCCGCGCGGCGATGCCGTTGTGCGACTCCCACGGGGTTAACCCCACTTGGCTGGCGCCTTCTGATGAAGCCGCGCAAACCTTCTTCGACAACTTGGTGGAGCTGCCGATCAATCTTGATGAGAAGAAAGGTCTCACCCGTGACACCACCGACCGGGAGGTGGCGTATATCACCACCAGGATGGAGGAGGCAGCCGTAGCCGACGCCGCGGGCGAGTTTGGGTACTCCTTGGACGAGGCGGATGCAGTGGATGCGGTGAGTCGGGCCGAGGAGGAAGAGATCCTGCCGGGCAACCCGCCGAGACGAGCGAGGCCACTGGGCAGGGCACAGAGTCCAGCGAGCCCGCCGAGGAGGACGATGAATCAGGTGATTCTGACGAAGACTCGGGCGGGTCGCTGAACCTTGGTTCGTCTTCATCCTCGGGGAGCTCTCCGCCGCCGCCAAGTCCTCCGCCTCAACCGAAGAAGCGTCTCCGCAAGGCTGCAGTCGTGGCGGAGCGTCCGGCGGCACCGCGGCCGCAGCGCCGCCCGACGCGCGCCACCGCGGCGGGCAAGACCGCCAAGGGAGCGCCCCGTGCCTCTGCAGTGGCCGGAGGAGGGTCTTCCCGCTCCGGCTCCACGACTCCTTCCGCTCCCCGGGCCTCGGCGACGACCGGAGCGGGGTCTTCGCAGACCACCGACCCAGCGCCCGCCAAGCGCACAAGGGAGCCTTCTCCTCCAGCTCCTCGCGCCGGAGCGCGCGAGGCGGATTTCGACTTATCCGTCCTCAGCTCTGACGAGGAGGAGGAAGAGTAAGTGGAGCAACTCTTGTTTTTCTTCAATTTGCTGTTCTTATCTTGAATCTTCTTTGTCTGATTCTGTTTGATGTCTGTCTTCCAGGACCCTGGCCCAAAGGGTGGTGAATAGGGCCAATATCCCGGTGGTCGACCTCGAGGACGAGCCCATCGCAGCGGCAGGAGATGCGCCCGCGACAGGCTTGCCGGACCAGCTTGCTGCTCCGCAGAGCAGCCCCCAGCGTAAGTCTTATGTTTACTTCTTCACTTGTCGGGCGTGTGTGGGCTTCTTATCCTTGCTAATGTCTTGTTTGTTTGCTGACTTGGGCAGAAGCAGAGCCGCAGCCTCAGGAGCGTCAAGAGACTGCTCCTGACGAGCCGCTTGTCTCAGCCTCCCCGCCAAAGTGGAGCTCCCCGGCGAGGGAGAATACCCCGCCAAGGGCGAGCACCCTGCCAAGGGCGAGTACCACGCCAAGGGTGAGCACTCCGCCAAGGGCGAGTACTCCGCCAAGGGCGAGCACCCCGCCAAGGGAAGGCGCCAGCGGCCCTCCGCCGGCGGGGCCTACTACCACGCCACCGAGGGAGGACCCGTCGGCGAGGAACCCCGTCGAGGAAGAGGCTCGCGCAGGTAACCCTTGTGTTTTTCTTCTCTTGAATTTTCCTTTTTGGATATTTGCTTGACAATTCTTCTTTCTTTCTTCTTCTTTTCCTGTTCTCAGACTCGTCCGCCCCGGAGCCGATGGAGACGGGGGCCACCGTCGATGAGACCGCCGCGGCTACTGACGCGGCAGCTGAGGAGGGGACCGGCGACCGCATTGACGGCCCTGAGGCTGCAGGAGCGCCGGACGCTGCGCCGGCCGCCGACCCTTCTGCTGCCGCGACCGAACCGGGCGTCTATCTGGAGGCCACCAACGGGGTCTTCATCCAAGTCCCGTGGGCTTCTACGTTGAGGGCGCCCGCGGAGGGAGAGGTCTTCGATGGGGAAGTCATGGCCTCCGCCGGGCTGAGGCTTGTCGACGCGCCCGACAGCAGCAGCGAGCCCGAGGAGGAGCAGCTCCTGCGCCGGCTTCTGGCCTTGTACCGCGCCAGGCAGGCCAAGCTGGAGTCCCGAGAGGCTCTGGCTGCCAAGGCAGGCGTCGATTTGGAGAAGCGCGTCGCGGAGCTCAGCGCCGCCAACCAGGCGGCCCTCCGGTACTTGGCGGAGGAGCGGGAGGAGCTCGCCGAGGCGCACCAGGCGTTCGTCCTCGAAAAGGCCGAGGCGGAGGAGCAGCAACGGCTTGCCGCCGAAGACCTGTCTCGGCGGGAAGGTGAGCTGAGGCAGCGGAAGGTCGACCTCGACAGCCATGAGGACGACCTTACCGCGCGCGAGCAGTCCCTTGGCGGGGCTCTGCAGGAAGCGAGGGATGCCGCTGCAGCTGCAGAGACCGCCAAGAGAGACTCGGAGGCGAGGGTGGCACAGTTGGAGCTCAACTTGTAGACGAGCGAGGAGAAGGTTGCCGCGCTCACACTGGAGAGGGAGAAAGACGCCCACAGCCACTCGGAGCTGCAGGTTCGTCTCTCCGACAAGGGCAAGGAGCTCGCCGTCGCCAAGGATTCCATCGCGGACTTGGAATTGAAGCTGTCCACCCTCACTGAATCACTTGACGGCGCCAGGAACAGGGAGACGAAGCTGAAGGAAGATCTCCGGGATGAGAGGGCACTGCTGGACAGCGCCGCCCTCACGCAGAATAACTTCAGGCAGACGGTGGAGCAGTGGACCGAGGAGCTCGTCGCCGCCGCCGCTGACATCGACAGGGAGTTGGCGGGGCTGGGGACAGAGCACCTCGGGTATTCCCCCGACGCGAACCTCCCTCACAGCGCCAAGCTGAGCTTATTCTTCAGGGGAGTGGCGCCGGCACTTGAGCAGCTACGGGAAAGGCTCCCCACGCAGCTAGCGAACGAGGCGCGCAGGCTTTGCACGGGGGTTGTGGAGAGAGTGCTGACGAAGATAGTCTACCACAACCCCGGGATCAACCTCAACAACGTCCTCAGGACCTTGCCGCCCGAAGCCGACCAAGAGGCGCTGAAGGCTCTTGTCGCCACCATCGTGGCCAAGGTGGGCAAGATTAGGAGAGTTGATGGCGACCGTGCAGATTAGGTTGTTTTCTTTCTGCTTTCCTTTTCGCTGCCAATCAAGTTATGGACAATAGTTTATTAGAACAGCGACAAGTCATCTTGTAATATAACTTTATTTTGGGTAGTTAATGCAGTGTTGCTCCCTTTGTTCGACTCCTTTACTTTGTATATTTTTACCCTACGCTTTTAGGGAACTTGCCGGCAAAGGGACTCTTGCCGCGAGCGCTGAGTGCGGAACTTCAGCAGCCTGCTGGCAACGCCTCTGCCGATAAGAAACCTTGCCGCAGCTAGTCGCAGCACACTTAGGTGGTTGAGCGAACTCAAAAACGAACTAAGGGCGCGACACTTGTCGCAGCTCACTTAAGCCGATGAGCGTGCTCGAAACAAAGTAAGGGTGCGGCTAGCCATGGATAGGTTCCTCCGCGCACAGGTTTTCCATACAAAGTGTGGTCGTTCAAGGAAGATAACTTTAAAATTTAAAAATTTGAATGCTCAAACTTTGGCAACTTAGCTTTTATGTTGTTTGCTTCCCGGCAAGGCGAGACTCTCTTGAACGGCACTTGGTCCATACCACTATCTCCTCCCCCCCGGCAAACTTGTGCGCGAGGAACAACTTCTTCTGCTTGAGAAAAGAAAGAAAAAGGGAGGAAACATAGATATGGAGCCTTGTGGCTTGTTACTGCTTACCGGGGGTGCGTGCTGCACAAAGTGTCAGATAATGCATGCAAGAAAATCTAGAAGGCATGAAAACGACAAGTTGTGCGAGGCACAAAAGCTTTACTGATGCACGGGATCTGCGCCCGGCTTTGTACAAAGGTTTACATGCAACAGCGGCAAGACTTGTACAAAAGATGGTTGCCGGAGCGGATCACGGCAACCGCGCCTTATGGGTGAAACTTGCGAAGGTGCTCAATGTTCCAGGAGTTGCTCACCGGTAAGCCCTCTTCGGTCTCAAGGCGGACAGCGCCGGGCCTTGTGACTTGTCTCACCCGATAAGGGCCTTCCCACTTCGGCGTCAACTTGTTGGAATTCTTGGCGGACTGAACACGCCGAAGAACAAGGTCGCCTTCCTCGAGACTTCTGGCCTTGACTTTGCGGCTATGGTAGCGGCGCAAAGCTTGCTGGTATCGAGCAGCTCGTACAGCAGCCTGAAGACGGCTCTCCTCGAGGAGCAGTGCATCATCTTGCCGCAGCTGCTCTTGCTCGAGCTCATCATAAGCGAGCACTCAAGGAGACCCGTATACGAGTTCTGTGGGGAGAACTGCCTCTGCTCCATAGACAAGAGCAAAGGGTGTCTGCCCGGTGGCTCGATTTGGTGTCGTCCTGATTGACCAAAGAGCCGCCGGCAACTCCTCAATCCAGTTTCTTCCGCACTTGTGCAGCCTGTCGAAAGTTCTTGTCTTGAGCCCGCGCAACACTTCAGCGTTTGCCCTCTCTGCTTGACCATTGCTCCTCGGGTGAGCAACAGAAGCAAAGCAGACCTTGGCGCCAAGGTCTTGGACATATTGCATGAAGGTGCGACTTGTGAACTGTGTGCCGTTGTCGGTGATGATCCTGTTAGGGATTCCGAAACGGCAAACAATTGATCTGAAGAACTTGACTGCTGACTGTGCGGTCACCTTTCTCACTGGTTCCACCTCCGGCCACTTTGTGAACTTGTCGATGGCGACGTACAAGTACTCAAAGCCACCGGCTGCGCGGGGGAAGGGGCCGAGGATGTCGAGCCCCCAGACCGAAAATGGCTAAGATAAAGGGATCGTCTGGAGAGCTTGAGCTGGCTGATGTATTTGCTTGGCATGGAACTGGCACGCTTCACATTTGGTCACTTGTGCAGTTGCATCTTGGAGGGCTTCTGGCCAAAAGAAACCTTGCCGGAACGCCTTGCCGGCAAGTGCTCTTGCGCCAATGTGGTGTCCACATATGCCTCCGTGTATTTCTGCCAACAGCTTTTGTCCATCTTCCCGGGGAATGCACTTCAACCTAACACCATTGAGTCATCTTCTGTACAGTTCATTGCCGACGAACTGGTACATACTTGACTGCCTGGTTATTCTCTCTGCTTCTTCTGGCTCTTCGGGAAGTTCTCCAGTTTGAAGAAAATGGACAATTTGCTGCGCCCATGCTGGAGCTTGAGGCTCAACAACAAGGACTAAAGGCACCAGTGCTGCTGCGGGAACGTCAGCTTCTACGGCAAGAACCTGCGGCTCTGCCGGAGCTGGACGTTCCCCGGCAAGCCTGCCGGGGCAAGACTTGTCGGGAACGCCTGCTTCGACTGTACGAACCCTAGGGTCCGCAGGAGCAGACTGTTCCTCAGCAACTTGGTCGTTGATCTTGGGGACCTTGGCGGCGGCTTCAGGAAGATCCGCCGGCAAGTAGTCACCGGAGACCAACTTTCTCTTCTTGCTTTGCCCGACTGATGGTGTAACGGATGGTTGAGTTAGCTTGAGCACAAAGGTCCCTGGTTCCACAGGTAGCTTCAGTGCAGCACACTTTGACAGGCCATCTGCAATGTCATTTTGAGCTCTTGGAACGTGCTCCATCTGCAAGCCTTCAAAGTGCTCTTCAAGCTTTCTCACTTCGTCGATGTAAGCTTCCATCAGTGGACTCTGGTAGCTCTTGTTTACTTGGCGGACAACCAACTGCGAATCTCCCCGCACAATCAGCTTCTTGATCCCAAGTTCTGCTGCGATTCTGAGGCCGGCAAGCAAACCTTCATACTCTGCAGTATTGTTTGTTGCTTGCTCCTTGGGAAAGTGCATCTGGACAACGTACTTGAGGTGCTCCCCGGTGGGTGCGACAAGCAGCACACCAGCACCGGCGCCTTGTAGCGAGAAGGCACCATCGAAGTACATTACCCATTATTTGCTCGCTTCTTTGACGGGGATGCTTGTCTCGGGAACTTCTTCATCCGGCGTGGGTGTCCATTCCGCAATGAACTCTGCCAATGCTCTGCTCTGGATAGTTGATGTGCTTTCAAACTTAAGACCAAAGCTTGACAGCTCCAGTGCCCACTCGACAATCCTGCCTGTTGCTTCTGGATTTTGCAATATCCTTTTCAGCGGAAAGCGAGTGACCACCGTTATCTCATGTGCTTGGAAGTAGTGGCGCAGCTTTCTCGAGGCCATGAGGAGACCTAAAAGCAGCTTCTGCACCCCAGAGTATCTTGACCTAGCCCCCTGCAAGAGGGAACTTACAAAATAAACTAGGCGCTGTACCATCTTCTTTCGCACTTCTCCTTGCATCTGCGCAGACTCGTCCTTGTCGGGGCCAGAGCTTGTCGGGGAAGCCCCCTGCTTGTCGCTGGATGTGTTTGCCGGGGCTGTGGACTCCTCCTCTGCCTCCCTTTCCGCTACCAACGCAGCACTAACCACTTGATTGGTCGCTGCTAAGTACAGCAGCAACTTCTCTTGCGGCTTAGGTGCAACAAGTATTGGAGTGGAGGACAGGTATCCTTTCAAGTCTTCCAGCGCTGCCTCCGCTTCCGGAGTCCATTTCATTGGACCTGCCTTTTTCAACATTTTGAAAAACGGCAGGGCGCGTTCTGCAGACTTAGAAATGAACCTACTGAGGGCAGCCACGCAGCCGGCAAGCCTCTGCACATCCTTAACACGCTTCGGGGCTTCGATCTGCTCAATGGCTTTGATCTTGTCGGGATTGGCTTCAATCCCCCTCTGGGACACGAAGAACCCGAGAAGCTTGCCGGAGGGGACTCCGAAGACGCACTTCTCGGGGTTAAGCTTGAGTTGTATCTTTCGCAGATTTGCAAAAGTTTCATCTAGGTCTTGAATCAGGGTATCCTTGTTCTTGCTCTTGACCTCTATATCATCCATGTAAGCTTCTACATTCCTGTGTATCTGTGGCTCAAAAGCAGTGTGGACTACCCTTGCAAATGTTGAACCCGCATTCTTCAATCCAAAGGGCATGCGTATGAAGCAGTAAGTGCCGCATGGAGTAATGAATGCGGTCTTCTCTTCATCCTCTTCAGCCATGAATATCTGGTGGTATCCGGAGTATGCATCAAGGAATGAATGCAACTCACATCCAGCCGTGGAGTCAACGATCTGGTCAATGCGCGGCAAGGGAAACGGATCTTTTGGACAAGCTTTATTCACATCAGTGAAGTCTATACAAAGCCTCCACTTCCCATTAGCTTTGCGCACGACAACGGGGTTGGCCAGCCACGTGGGATGAAGTACACCTCTAACAAGGCCTGCCGCTTCCATCTTCTTGATCTCTTCAGCAATAAACTCTCGGCGCTCCACCGCTTGCTTCCCGACCTTCTGCTTGACGGGCCGCGCGTGAGGACAAACGTCAAGCTTGTGCTCAATTACTTTCCTGGGAACGCCCGGGATGTCAGACGGTTTCTATGCAAACACGTCGACATTCGCCCGCAGGGAAGCAACGAGCGCGCTTTCCTCTTTAGGATCAAGCGTGGCACTGATGGTGAAGGTACCACCAGTGCTGTCCTCCTTGGCGGACACCTTCTTGGTTGCAGGTGGAGCTGCCATTCCCTTCTTACACTTGCCGGTGGAGCTCGATGGTGCGTCCTCGATGGCAGCGCAGCACTCCGAAGAGGTGCGCTTGCCGGAGTGGGCCCCAGAGCTCTTACCGGACTTGGTCTTGTTCTTCCCCCCGGGAGCTTCAGCGGCAAGTGTCTTGCTATCTGTTGCAGCCGCTGCGTCCCGGTAGATCTTGTCGGCGCAGATAAGCGCGTCCTTCTTGTCGCCGGGGACAGAGATGACGCTTATCGGCCCTGGCATCTTGAGCATGTTGTAGGCATAGTGAGAGGCTGCCATGAACTTGGCAAGCGCCGGACGGCCAAGTATCCCATTGTACGGCAATGGGATATCGGCAACGTCGAAGGTGATCCTCTCAGTCCTGAAGTTTAGCTCTCCGCCAAAGGTTACTGGCAATGTGATCTTCCCCTTCGGCTTGCTCCTTCCCGGGTTGATTCCTTGGAAAGTTCCGGTCTCCTCGAGCTCGCTGTCGGGGATCTGAAGCTTCCGGATCACAGCAGAGGAGATCAGGTTTAGGCCGGCCCCGCCGTCAACCAACATCTTGGTGACCTTGAGGTTGCGGATGGTTGGTGAAACCAACATCGGCAAGCACCCGACCGCAGTTGTGCGGTCAGGGTGGTCCTCAATGTCGAAGATGATGGGCGTGCTGGACCACTTCAGGAGTTTGCGCGACTCGACGGGCGGCTCTGCTGCATTAACTTCCCGCACCCATTGTTTGAGTTGGCGGTGGGAAGTATGCAGAGAGGCACCTCCATCGACGCACAGAACTACTGTGGCCTTCTGGAACTCCTGCTCGCTGTTGTCTCCGTCGTCCATGTTCTCGTCGTCGTCTTCGTCTTCGTCCTTGTCGCGGCCGCGGGGAGGCCTATCTCCTTGCCGCTGCTTAGCCTTGCCGCGGCGTCCTCCCCGGCCATTGAATGGCCACTTCTTGCCGGACTCTCCTCCGTCTCCCTGGGCCTTCTCCTTGTCGCGTCGCTCGTACTCAGCCTTCTGCTGCTCGACGAGGTATTCGACCCTCTTGCAGTTCTGGAGATCGTGGCCCTTGGTGTGGTGGATCTTGCAGTACTGCTTGTCGGAGCCGTCCTGCTTGTCGGCGGCTGCTACAGTGGCAGCTTCCTTGCCGGAGCCACCAGCCTGAGCCTTCTTGGCGCCAGCCTCCTTGCCGGACTGCTCGACAGCTAGTACTTCCTTGTTCTTCTTTTTCTTGTTGTTCCGCCGCCGGTTTTTCCTTGCCGGGGCGGCATCCTCACTGTCTGTTCCTCCTGCTCCAACATCCTCTCCGGGGAGTCTCCTCCCCTCTTCAGCGCACGCACACTTGTCAGCCAGGGCATAAAGCTCGCTGACATCTCGTATCTTGCACATCGCCATTTACTCCCTCATCCGACGGTTACGCACGTTCTGATGGAACGCGCTAATAACCGTGGCAGGGTGGACGTCCGGGATGTTGTGCTGGACGCGGCTGAATCTCTGGATGTATTTCCGCAGGGACTCTCCTTCCTTCTGGGCAAGTATATGGAGATCACTTTCCTGGCCATGGGGCTTGTGGCCGCCCGTGAGGGCGCCAACAAACTGGTGGCACAGGTCGGCCCAAGAAGAAATGGAGTTTTCCGGCAAGTGCATAAGCCAAGACCGGACGTTTGGCTTAAGCACGAGCGGGAAGTAGTTTGCCAGTATCTTCTCATCTCGTCCCCCGGCAGCCTGCACCGCAATGGTGTAGATGTCGAGGAACTCTGAGGGATGGGTCTTGCCGTCGTACTTCTCGAGTACGTCGGGCTTGAAGTTCTTCATGCTGGGCCACTGGACTTGCCGCAGCTCACGGGTGAATGCAGGGCAACCTGCCGCGTACGGCAAGTCGCCTGGTTCACCGGGCGCGTGCATGTCGACAGCGGTCCCAGCGCGCTGGTCGGACTGTCGTCGCGCTTCTCTTCGACGCTCGATGCGAGTTCGAGCGTCTTCTTGTCGCCTGTCGTCGAGGACTTGACGTTGATCGCGGCGAGCCCGCGGATCCGACGACACCGTGGAGTCGTCGTCGACGTTGATCCGGCGAGTCGGCGATTTCTGCTTCCGCGGCGGGGAGTGCACGGTAGTTGCACCCCCGGCGGTCTTGTCTCCATCAGCCCGCGCCTGGCTGACTTGCCGCGGCCGTGACGTTGCCGGCTGCTGCGGCGTGTCATTGTTGGCGAAGGCGATGAGGCTTTGGATGGTAGCCCTCCAGTCTTCGGACTTGTCTGCCGCTGGAGGGAAGTCGAGGAGTAGCTGAGCTCTAGCTAGAGCTTCTGCTGGAGTGGAGGGAAGCGGTGGCGAGCGGTGCGAGGAGCGAGATATGCTCGGACTTCTAACAGCGTTAGAAGGAGCAGGTTCTCGCCCCGGCGACCGCGCCTTGCTCGTGCCAGCGCGTTGGCCTTGAGCGTCCCGCAACCCGCCAACTTGTCCTTGTCCCAGCAAGCGTATGGTACCTTGGGTACCACGTCGCTGCCGGTCCGGCACCTCCTGAGAGGGGCGTGGTGCATGCACGGACACCGAGGTCTTGGAGTGCGCTCGGTCGTCCGTCTTGTCCTTGGATTTGGCGGCGCCGTGAGTTTCCTCGCCGGCGTCCGTCCTTCCGCCAGCGTCTACCCCACCATCCGTTGGTTCTGGTGGCGGTGGGATCGACGCGGACGGGCCTCCTACCTCCAAAGCTTTCTTCTTCGGCGGCATGTCGATGAAGTTATCGAAGTTGGCGAAGTTGCTGAAGATTGCGCCCGCGTGAACGCCGGATCAGGTTCGCACAACCTCGACGCCCCCTACCTGGCGCGCCAAGGATGTCGGGGAAACTGATCATCCACGAACACCTATGGGACCGGAGCCCCTTTTCGATACGGCAAGGGAGCGGAGGGAGCACGGAGAGCAGATCGAGGCGAGCATGCGAGCAGTTTACCCAGGTTCGGGCCGCACGGATGCATAAAACCCTACTCCTGCCTTGGTTTGTATTGAGTTCTTAGCTCGGGAGCAAGAAGAGCTACAGTACTTGCTGCTAGCTACACCGAGCGTGGGAGTGATCGAAGTTCCGAACCCCCTCTACGTTGGGCATGGGCTTCCTTTTATAGGTCAAGGGGTCACCGACAGGTGGCAACGTAGGTGAGGGTAAAAACGTAAAAATGGAGGTAGTTGTAACAGTGTATGTACAGTGGTCTATACCTAACCCTGACGGCAGGGGACAAGGACATTGAATGCCTGTCGCCGTCGCCTCCAAACAGTGCAAAAAGCGTCCGTCCGGGCGTCTCCGTTCGCCACGATAGTGGCCTCGTCATCGTGGCTTGCCACCGTGTACCCCAGGCTGCACAGCCTTCCGCCACGTGCCCCTGGAAGGGCCCCAGGGCGACGCGTGGCTGGGTGAGCTGGAGCGTGGGCACACAGTGAAAGCTTGCCGCGGCAAGCGCCTTGCCGCGGTCGCTACCTTGCCGCGCCCGGAAGCTTGTCACTCTCCGGGCCTTGCCGGGGCGCGCGATGCGCCACGGCAAGTCTTCTGAAATGCCATGCTTTGATCTTCCTGGCAAGCTCCTCTTGCCAGGGTCTTGTGCTAAAAGGGGTGGTCTTGAGCCTGGAGCGGCCTTCCCGGCAAGCTCCTCTTGCCGGGGCCTTGTTTCTTCAACTTAAATACTTTGTTCTTGAATGGCTCCAAAGGAACCAAAGCGGGCCTTGGCGGGCGCGTGGCAAGCCCTGCCACGGGACGCTGCTACTGCCCGTGCACAAGTCGGGATACTAAGGTACCCCTACTTTAGTACACCGACATTATGGCATGAATATTCAGACCCATAAGATTCAAGACAAAAGTCTATATTGACATAAGAATAGTAATACTTCGAGCATACTAACAAAGCAATCATGTCTTCTCAAAATAACATGGCCAAAGAAAGTTCATCCCTACAAAATCATATATTTAGGCTATGCTCCATATTCGTCACATAAAATATTCCAATCATGCACAACCCCGGTTTCAGCCAAGCACTTGTTTCATACTTAATTTTTCAAACTCTTTCAACTTTCACGCAATATATGAGCGTGAGCCATGGACATATCACTATGTGGAATAGAGTGGTGGTTGTGGAGAAGACAAAAGATGGAGATGGTCTCACATCAACTAGGCGTATCAATGGGCTATGGAGATGTCCATCAATAGATATCAATGTGAGTGAGTAGGGATTGCCATGCAACGGATGCACTAGAGCTATAAATGTATGAAAGCTCAACAAAAGAAACTAAGTGGGTGTGCATCCAACTTGCTTGCTCACAAAGACCTAGGGCATTTGAGGAAGCCCATCGTTGGAATATACAAGCCAAGTTCTATAATGAAAATTCCCACTAGCATATGAAAGTGACTAAACAAGAGACTCTCTATCATGAAGATCATGGTGCTACTTTAAAGCACAAGTGTGGAAAAAGATAGTAGCATTGTCCCTTTTCTTTTCCTTTTTTTCTTCTTTTCTTCTTCTTCTTTTTTTCTCTTTTTTTGGGCCTTCCTTTTTTTCTTTGGCCTTTCCTTCTTTCTTTTCTATTTTTTTCTTTTTTTTCTTTGGGACAATGCTCTAATAATGATGATCATCACACTTATATTGATTTACAACTCGATATTACAACTTGATACTACAACAAAGTATGACTCTATATGAATGCCTCCGACAGTGTACCGGGATGTGCAATGAATCAAGAGTGACATGTATGAAAAATTATGCATGGTGGCCTAGCCACGAATACAATGTCAACTACATGATCATGCATGGAAATATGACAATGATGAAACGTGTCATAGCAAACGGAACGGTGGAAAGTTGCATGGCAATATATCTCGGAATGGCTATGGAAATGCCATGATAGGTAGGTATGGTGGCTGTTTTGAGGAAGGTATATGGTGGGTGTATGGTACCGGCGGAAGTTGCGCGGTACAAGAGAGCCAAGCAATGGTGGAAGGGTGAGAGTGTGTATAATCTATGGACTCACATTAGTCATAAAGAACTCACATACTTATTGCAAAAATCTACAAGTCATCAAAACAAAGTATTACACGCATGCTCCTAGGGGAATGGTTGGTAGGTGTTAACTATAGCGCGATCCCGACCTCCAGACAAAGGATGACACTCAATGAAATACCTCATGTTTCAAATTTGTCACACAACGGTTACCATACGTGCATGCTACGGGACTTGCAAACCTTAACACAAGTATTTTTCAAATTCACAACTACTCTACTAGCATGACTCTAATATTACCATCCTCATATCTCAAAACAATCATCAAGTATCAAACTTCTCATAGTATTCAATGCACTTTATGTGAAAGTTTTTACTATACTCATCTTGGATGCCTATCATATTAGGACTAGTTTTATAACCAAAGCACATTACCATGTTGTTCTAAAAGACTCTCAAAAGGATATAAGTGAAGCATGAGAGATCAACAATTTCTACAAAATGAAACCACCATCGTGCTCTAAAAGATATAAGTGAAGCACTAGATCAAAACTATCTAGCTCAAAATATATAAGTGAAGCACATAGAGTATTCTAATAAATTCTAAATCATATTTATTTCTCTCAAAAGGTGTGTCCAGCAAGGATGATTGTGGCAAACTAACAAGCAAAGACTCAAATCATACATGACGCTCCAAGCAAAACACATATCATGTGGTGAATAAAAATATAGTCTCAAGTATAGTTACCGATAGACGAAGACGAAAGAGGGGATGCCTTCCCGGGGCATCCCCAAGCTTAGGCTCTTGCCACTTCTTATTCCATAGTCCATCGAGTCTTTACCCAAAACTTGAAAACTTCACAACACAAAACTTAACAGAAAACTCGTAAGCTCCGTTAGTGTAAGAAAATAAAACCACCACTTAGGTACTATTGTGAACTCATTCTAAATTCATATTGGTGTAATGTCTACTGTATTCCAACTTATCTATGGTTCATACCCTCCGATACTACTCATAGATTCATCAAAATAAGCAAACAACACATAGAAAACAGAATCTGTCAAAAACAGAACAATCTGTAGCAATCTGTAACTTTAGAATACTTCTCTAACTCAAAAAATTCTGAAATAAATTGGTGGACTTGAGGAATTTGCCTATTAACCATCTTCGAAAAGAATCAACTTAATATAACTCTCCAGTAAAACATGGTAGCTAATCTTGTGAGCGCTAAAGGTTCTGTTTTTTACAGCATGATCGCATAAACTTCACACAAGTCTTCCCAAAGGTTCTACTTGGCACAAACACTAATTAAAACACAAAAACACATCTAAACAGAAGCTAGATGCAATATTTATTCCTAAACATAAGCAAAAGCAAAGAAAATAAAATTGGGTTGCCTCCCAACAAGCGCTATCGTTTAACGCCCCTAGCTAGGCACAATGATTTCAATGATGCTCGCATAAAAGATAAGAATTGAAACATAAAGGGAGCATCATGAAGCATATAACTAGCACACTTAAGTCTAACCCACTCCCTATGCATAGGGTTTTTGTGAGCAAACAACTTATGGGAGCAATAATCAACTAGCATAGGAAAGCAAAACAAGCATAGATTCAAAACTTCAAGCACATAGAGAGGAAACATGATATTATTGCAATATGTAGAAGCATATGATCCTCTCTCATAATAATTTTCAGTAGCATCATGAATGAATTCAAACATATAACCAGCACATAAAGCATTCTTTTCATGATCTACCTGCATAGAAATTTTACTACTCTCCACATAAGCAAATTTATTCTCATCAATAGTAGTGGGACCAAACTCAACAAAATAACTATCATGTGAAGCATAATCCAATTGAAAACTAAAATCATGGTGACAAGTTTCATGGTTATCACTATTCCTAATAGCATACAAGTCATCACAATAATCATCATAGATAACAACTTTGTTCTCATAATCAATTGGAACCTCTTCCGAAATAGTGGATTCATCACTAAATAAAGTCATGACCTCTCCAAATCTACTTTCATCAATATAATCATCATAAATAGGAGGCATGCTTTCATCATAATAAATTTGCTCAGCAAAACTTGGGGGACTAAAAATATCATCTTCATCAAACATAGCTTCCCCAAGCTTGTGGCTTTGCATATCATTTGCATCATGGGTATTCAAAGAATTCATACTAACAACATTGCAATCATGATCATCATTCACATATTTTATGCCAAGCATTCTATGTAGTTCTTATTCTAGTACTTGAGCACAATTTTCCTTCCCATCATTTTCACGAAAGATATTAAAAAGATGAAGCATATGAGGTAACCTTAATTCCATTTTTTGTAGTTTTCTTTTATAAACCAAACAAGTCATAAAACAAGAAACTAAAAGATTTGATTGCAAGATCTAAAGATATAACTACAAGAACTAACCTCCCCGGCAACGGCGCCAGAAAAGAGCTTGATGTCTACTATGCAACCTTCTTCTTGTAGACGTTGTTGGGCCTCCAAGTGCAGAGGTTTGTAGGACAGTAGCAAATTTCCCTCAAGTGGATGACCTAAGATTTATCAATCCGTGGGAGGCGTAGGATGAAGATAGTCTCTCTCAAACAACCCTGCAACAAAATAGCAAAGAGTCTCTTGTGTCCCCAACACACCCAATACAATCGTAAATTGTATAGGTGCACTAGTTCAGCGAAGAGATGGTGATACAAGTGCAACATGGATGGTAGATATAGGTTTTTGTAATATGAAAATATAAAAACAACAAGGTAGCAAGTGGTAAAAGTGAGCATAAACGGTAGTGCAATGCTAGGAAACAAGGCCTAGGGTTCATACTTTCACTAGTGCAAGTTCTCTCAACAATAATAACATAACTGGATCATATAACTATCCCTCAACATGCAACAAAGAGTCACTCCAAAGTAACTAATAGCGGAGAACAAACGAAGGGATTATTGTAGGGTACGAAACCACCTCAAAGTTATTCTTTCTGTATTCAAGAGTCCATAGTAAAATAGCACGAAGCTATTCTTTCCGTTCAATCTATCATAGAGTTCGTACTAGAATAACACCTTAAGACACAAATCAACCAAAACCCCAATGTCACCTAGATACTCCATTGTCACCTCAAGTATCCGTGGGCATGATTATACGATATGCATCACACAATCTCAGATTCATCTATTCAACCAACACAAAGAACTTCAAAGAGTGCCCCAAAGTTTCTACCGGAGAGTCAAGACGAAAACGTGTGCCAACCCCTATGCATAGATTCCCAAGGTCACGGAACCCGCAAGTTGATCACCAAAACATACATCAAGTAGATCACGTGATATCCCATTGTCACCACAGATAAGCACATGCAAGACATACATCAAGTGTTCTCAAATCCTTAAAGACTCAATCCGATAAGATAACTTCAAAGGGAAAACTCAATTCATCACAAGAGAGTAGAGGGGGAGAAACATCATAAGATCCAACTATAATAGCAAAGCTCGCGATACATCAAGATGATGCCATCTCAAGAACACGAGAGAGAGAGAGAGAGAGAGAGAGAGAGAGAGAGAGAGAGAGAGATCAAACACATAGCTACTGGTACATACCCTCATCCCCGAGGGTGGATGCTACTTCTCGAGCTTGCGTTGTATTCCCTCGAAGAGGAAAGTGTCGTGGTTTTGTCACGGGAGATGTCCTAGCAAAAGGACTTAGTCGTGAGGCCATCGCTACGGGTTAGCTTAAAGGGGTTAAAGCGGACAAGGACGCAAGGGTTTATACTAGTTCGGCCCCTTCGATGAAGGTAAAAGCCTACGTCTAGTTTGGTGTTGTACTGCTAGGGTTTCGATGACCAGGGAGCGAATCCGCTTTGCCTGTGTCTCGAGTTGTTGTTCTCTGTCCTTGAACCATCGCTGGGTCGTCCCTTTATATACATAAGGTGACACCCGGGCCGGTTTACAAAGTCCCTAGGCCGGCTCATAAACATGTTGGGCTCGGTCTCTATCTTTCCTATCTTACAACACAAGTTTACACGTCGTATGGCGGACTACAAATCATGGGACCTAACACATCTTGGGCTTTAAGCCTTCTGGTATAAAATGTCATGCTCCATGCTCCGCTGGGCTTCAGTAGAAGTAATCTTGACAGGCATAAACCGGCCCCTCCTAGGCGGTTTATACCAAGTAGTAATATCCCTGACAGGAAGGGTGATGCAGCACAGTAGCGTAAGTATTTCCCTCAGTTTTTGAGAACCAAGGTATCAATCCAGTAGGAGACCACGTGCGAGTCCCTTGCACCTGCAGAAACAAATAAGAACTTCGCAACCAATGCGATAAGGGGTTGTCAATCCCTTTACGGTCACTTACGGAAGTGAGATCTCATAAAGATGATAGTTTGATATTTTTGGTATTTTTGGATATAAGATCAGAAAGTAAAAGCGGAAAAGTAAGGTAGATTGTAGATTAATATGTTGAGAATAGACCCGGGGGCCAGAGTTTTCTGTAGTGGCTTCTCTCGTGATAGCGATATTCTACGGCGGGTAAACAAATTACTGTCAAGCAATTGATAGAAAAGCGAATAATTATGAGACTATCTAGGCATGATCATTATATATAGATATCACATCCGAAACAAGTAGACCGAAGCGATTCTGCATCTACTACTATTACTCCACACATCGACCGCTATCCAGCATGCATCTAGAGTATTAAGTTCATAAGAACAGAGTAATGCCTTAAGCAAGATGACATGATGTAGAGGGATAAACTCAAACATAGTGATATAAAACCCATCTTTTTATCCTCGATGGCAACAATACAATACGTGCCTTGCTGCCCCTACTGTCACTGGGAAAGGACACCGCAAGATTGAACCCAAAGCCAAGCACTTCTCCCATGGCAAGAACTATAGATCAAGTAGGCCAAACCAAACCAATAATTCGAAGAGACTTGCAAGGATATTATAATCATACATAAAAACTTCAGAAAAGAACCAAATATTCCTCAAAGATAATCTTGATCATAAACCCACAATTCATCGGATCTCGACAAACACACCGCAAAAAGAGATAACATCGAATAGATCTCCTCGAAGACCGAGGAGAACTTGGTATTAAGATCCAAAGAGAGAGAAGAAGCCATCTAGATAGTACCTATGGACCCGAAGGTCTGTGGTAAACTACTCACAACTCATGGTGAGGCGATGATGATGATGTAGAAGCACTCCGTGGAAGATCCCCCCGCCGGCGGAGCTCCGGAACAGGCCCCAAGATGGGATCTCACGGGAACAGAAGGTTGCGGCGGTGGAACTAGGGTTTTCTCTGTTCGTCTGATGGTTTCGGGGTACGTAGATATATATAGGAAGAAGGAGGGCACCGGGGGCCAGACATGGGGCCCACGAGGCAGGGGGTGCGCCCCCACCTTCGTGGACGCCACCTCAGCCCTATTCCGTGGTTCTCAAGTCTCCCGTGCGTATTTTGCTCCAAAAATATTTCTCCCGAAATTTCATTCCGTTTGGACTCCATTTGATATTCCTTTTCTGTAAAACCCTGAAATAGGCAAAAAATAGCAATCTCGACTGGGCCTTTGGGTTAATAGGTATGTCCCAAAAATAATATAAAAGTGTAACACAACCCAATAAACATCCAAAACATCATAAATAATAGCATGGAACAATCAAAAATTATAGATACGTTCGAGACGTATCAAGCATCCCCAAGCTTAATTCCTACTCGTCCTCGAGTAGGTAAATGATAAAAACAGAATTTTTGATGTGGAATGCTAACCAACATAGTTTTCAATGTAATTCTCTTAATTGTGGCATGAATGTTCAGATCTTAAAGATTCAAGACAAAAGTCTATATTGACATAAGAAATAATAATATTTCAAGCATACTAACAAAGCAATCATGTCTTCTCAAAATACTATGGCTAAAGAAAGTTACCACTACAAAATCATATAGTCTGGCTATGCTCCCTCTTCATCACACAAAATATTTATATCATGCACAACCCCGATTTCAGCCAAGCACTTGTTTTCATACTCTATTCTTTCAAACGTTTCAACTTTCACGCAATACATGAGCGTGAGCCATGTATATAGAACTATAGGTGGAATAGAGAGGTGGTTGTGGAGAAGACAAAAAGGAGGGAGATAGTCTCACATCGACTAGGCGTATCAACGGGCTATGGAGATGCCCATCAATAGATATCAATGCGAGTGAGAAGGGATTGCCCTGCAACGGATGCACTAGAGCTAAGAATGTATGAAAGCTCAACAAAAGAAACTAAGTGGGTGTGCATCCAACTTGCTTGCTCACGAAGACCTAGGGCATTTGAGGAAGCCCATCATTGGAATATACAAGCCATGTTCTATAATTAAAATTCCCACTAGTGTATGAAAGTGACTAAACATGAGACTCTCTATCATGAAGAACATGGTGCTACTTTAAAGCAAAAGTGTGGAAAAGGATAGTAGCAATTGTCCCTTCTCTCTTTTCTCTCATTTTTTTGGAGGGGCTTTCTCCCTTTTTTTATTTAGCCCCTCTTCTATATTTTTTGGGCCATCTCTTTTTTATTGGCCTTTCCTCACATGGGACAATGCTCTAATAATGATGATCATCACACTTTTATTGATTTCCAACTCGATACTAGAACAAAGTATGACTCTATATGAATGCCTCTGGCGATGTACCGGGATGTGCAATGAATCAAGAGTGACATGTATGAAAAATTATGCATGGTGGCTTTGCCACAAATACGATGTCAACTACATGATCATGCATGGCAATATGACAATATGAAGCGTGTCATATGAACAAGACGGTGGAAAGTTGCATGGCAATATATCTCGGAATGGCTATGGAAATGCCATGATAGGTAGGAATGGTGGCTGTTTTGAGGAAGGATATATAGTGGGTGTATGGTACCGGCGAAAGTTGCATGGTACAAGAGAGGCTAGCAATGGTGGAAGGGTGAGAGTGCGTAATATCCGTGGACTCAACATTAGTCATAAGAACTCATATACTTATTGCAAAAATTTACGAGTCATCAAAACAAAGCAATCAACGCATGCTCCTGGGGGGAGGTTGGTAGGAGTTAACCATCGCGCGCCCCGACCTCCACACAAAGGATGACACTCTACAAATACCTCATGCTCTAACTTCGTCACATAACGGTTCACCATATGTGCATGCTACGAGAATCACTAACTTTAACACAAGTATTTCAAAAATTCATAATAACTCTACTAGCATGACTCTAATATCACTATCCTCATATGTCAAAACAATTATCAAGCATCCAACTTCTCATCATATTCAATGCACTTAGTGTGAAAGTTTTTACTACATTGATCTTGGATGTCTATTATGTGAAGGCTAGTTTTATAGCCAAAGCACATTACCATGCTGTTTTAATAGACTCTCAAAAGGATATAAGTGAAGCATGAGAGATCAACAATTTCTACAAAATATAATCACCACCGTGCTCTAAAAGATGTAAGTGAAGCACTAGAGCAAAAACTATTCAACTCAAAAGATAAAAGTGAAGCACATAGAGTGTTCTAACAATTCCTAGGCCATATTTAAATCTCTCAAAAAGGTGGGCCCAGCAAGGATAATTGTGGCAAGCTAACAAGCAAAGACTCAAATAACACACGACGCTCCAAGTAAAACACATATCATGTGGTGAATAAAAATATAGCTTCGAGTATAGTTACCGATAGATGAAGACGAAAGAGGGGATGCCTTCCCGGGGCATCCCCAAGCTTAGGCTTTTGGTTGTCCTTGAATTTTACCTTGGGGTGCCTTGGGCATCGACAAGCTTAGGCTCTTGCCACTCTTTGTTCCATAGTCCATCAAAGCAATACTCAAAACTTGAAAACTTCACAACACAAAACTTAGATAAAAATCTCATGAGCTCCGTTAGTATAAGAAAACAAACCACTACTCAAAGGTACTATATTGAACTCATTCTTTGTTTATATTGGTGTTAAACCTACTGTATTCCAACATCTCTATGATTCATATCCTCCAATACTACTCATAGATTCATCAAAATAAGCAAACAACACACGAAAAACAGAATTTGTCAAAAACAGAACAGTCTGTAGTAATCTGTAACTTTCGCATACTTCTGTAACTCCAAAAAATTGAAATAAATTGGTAAATGTGAGGAATTTGTCTATTAATCATCTGCCAAAGAATCGACTAAATAGCATGCTCCAGTAAAATCTGGCGACCATTCTAGCCAGCGCTAACAATTCTGTTTTTCACAGCACGATTATATAAACTTCGCACAAGTCTTCCCAAAGGTTCTACTTGGCACAAACACTAATTTAAACACAAAACCACATATAAATAGAAGCTAGATGCAATATTTATTCCTAAATAGAAGCAAAAACAAAAATAAAATAAAATTGGGTTGCCTCCCAACAAGCGCTGTCGTTTTATGCCCCTAGCTTGGCACGGTACATTGATAGATCTAGGTATTGCCATCTTTGGAAGGAAATCCATAAGTGGCTCTCATAATAGATTCATATGGTAATTTAATTTTCTTCCTAGGAAAGTGTTCCATACCTTTCCTTAACGGAAATTGGAATCTAATATTTCCTTGCTTCATATCAATAATTGCACCAATCGTTCTAAGGAAAGGTCTACCAAGAATAATAGGACATGAAGGATTGCAATCTATATCAAGAACAATGAAATCTACGGGTACATAATTCCTATTGGCAACAATAAGAACATCATTAATACTTCCCATAGGTTTCTTAATAGTGGAATCCGTAAGATGCAAATTTAAAGAACAATCATCAAGCTCATGGAAACCTAGCAAATCACACAAAGTTTTTGGGATAGTGGAGACACTTGCACCCAAATCACACAAAGCAAAGCACTCATGATCTTTTATTTTAATTTTAATAGTAGGTTCCCACTCATCATAAATCTTTCTAGGGATAGAAACTTCCAATTCAAGTTTTTCTTCATAAGATTGCATCAAAGCATCAACTATGTGTTTGGTAAAAGCTTTATTTTGACTATAAGCATGCGGAGAGTTTAGTACGGATTGCAACAAAGAAATATAATCAATCAAAGAGCAATTATGATAATTGAATCCCTTGAAATCCAAAGTAGTGGGTTCATCACTATGCAAAGTTTTAATCTCTTCACTCCCACTTTTAACTATTTTAGCATCAAGATCTTAAAACTCCGAATCATTGGGACACCTTAAAGTAGACTCATCTCCAATCCCATCTTTATCAAGATTCATACTAGAAAACAAGGATCTAATAGGAGACACGTCAATAACTTTTAGATCTTCATCTTTATTTTCATGATAACTAGAAGAACACGCTTTTATATAATTCTCTCTTTTAGCACGCATCCTAGCGGTTCTTTCTTTGCATTCATCAATGGAAATTCCCATGGCTTTGAGAGACTCATTGATATCATGCTTATGTGGGATAGATCTAAGTTTCAAAGAATCAACATCAAGAGTAAATCTATCCACACTTCTAGCCAATTCATCAATCTTAAGCAATTTTTCTTCAAGCAAAGCATCGAAATTCTTTTGTTAATTCATAAACTCCTTAACACTAGTTTCAAATTCAGAAGGCACCTTTCCATAAGAGTTGTTGTAGGAATTACCATAATTATTAGAGGAATTACTAGGAAAAGTCCTAGGATTAAAGTTCCCTCTATAAGCATTGTTACCAAAATTATTCCTACCAACAAAATTCACATCCAAAGATTCATTATTATTTTCAATCAACATGGACAAAGACATATCATTAGGATCAGAAGAAGCACTCTTAGCAGCAAATAATTTCATAGGTTCGTCCATCTTTCCGCTCAAAACACTAATCTCTTCAATATCATGCACTTTTTTACTAGTAGATCTTTCAGTGTGCCATTGAGAATGATTAACCATAATATTATCTTGGAGTTTGGTAGCTTCTCCTAAGGTAGTTTCCATGAAAGTGCCTCCTGCGGCCGAATCTAAAATATTTCTAGAAGCAAAATTCAAGCCAGCGTAAAAGTTTTGAATAATCATCCATAAGTTCAAACCATGCGTAGGGCAATTACGTATCATTAATTTCATTTTCTCCCAAGCTTGTGCAACATGCTCATGATCTAGTTGCTTAAAATTCATAATATCGTTTCTAAGAGAGATGATCTTAGCAGGAGGGAAATACTTAGAGATAAAATCATCTTTGCACTTATTCCACGAATCAATACTATTTCTAGGCAAAGAGGAAAACCAAGTTTTAGCACGATCTCCAAGTGAAAACGGAAATAACTTCAATTTAACAATGTCGTTATCTCTATCCCCTTTCTTTTGCATATCACACAAATCAACAAAGTTGTTTAGATGGGTAGCGGCATCTTCACTAGGAAGGCCGAAAAATTGATCTTTCATGACAAGATTCAACAGTGCAGCATTGATCTCGCAAGATTCAGCATCGGTAATAGGAGCAATCAGAGTGCTAATAAAATCATTATTGTTGGTATTGGAGAAGTCACACAATTTGGTATTATTTTGAGCCATAGTGACAAGCAAGCAATCCAACACACAAGCAAACAAGAAGCAAGCGAACGATAAACACACGGCAGAAGAAGGGCAAATAAAATGACAAAGATGAAGTGGGGGAGAGGAAAACGAGAGGCAAATAAATGTAATGCGAAGGATAATGGTTTGTGACAGGTACTTGGTATATGACTTTTGCGTAAGCCTCCCCGGCAACGATGCCAAAAATTCTTCTTGCTACTTCTCGAGCTTGCAAGTATTTCCCTCAGGTTTTGAGAACCAAGGTATCAATCCAGTAGGTGACCACGCGTGAGTCCCTCGCACCTGGACAAACAAATAAGAATTTCGCAGCTAGCGCGATAAGGGGTTGTCTATCCCTTTACGGTCACTTACGGAAGTGAGATCTGATAGAGATGCTAGTTTGATATTTTTGGTATTTTTGGATATAAGAACAGAAAGTAAAAGCGGAAAAGTAAAGTAGATTGTAGATTGATATGTTGAGAATAGACACGGGGGCCATAGTTTTCTCTAGTGGCTTCTCTCATGATAGTGATATTCTACAGCGGGTAAACAAATTATTGTCGAGCAATTGATAGAAAAGCGAATAATTATGAGACTATCTAGGCATGATCATTATATATAGTCATCACGTTCAAAATAAGTAGACCAAAACGATTCTACATCTACTACTATTACTCCACACATAGACCGATATCCAGCATGCATCTAGAGTATTAAGTTCATAAGAACAGAGTAACGCCTTAAGCAAGATGACATGATGTAGAGGGATAAACTCAAACATAGTGATATAAACCCCATCTTTTTATCCTCGATGGCAACAATACAATACGTGCCTTGCTGCCCCTACTGTCACTGGGAAAGGACACCGCAAGATTGAACCCAAAGCCAAGCACTTCTCCCATTGCAAGAACTATAGATCTAGTAGGCCAAACCAAACCAATAACTCGAAGAGACTTGCAAGGATATTATAATCATACATAAAGAGTTCAGAAAGACTAAATATTTCTCAAAGATAATCTTGATCATAAACCCACAATTCATCGGATCTTGACAAACACACCGCAAAAAGAGATTGCATCGAATGGATATCCTCGAAGACCGAGGAGAACTTGGTATTGAGATCCAAAGAGAGAGAAGAGCCATCTAGAAACTATCTATGGACCCGAAGGTCTATGGTAAACTACTCACAACTCATGGTGAGGCGATGATGATGATGTAGAAGCACTCTGTGGAAGATCCCCCCTCCGGCGGAGCTCTGGAATAGGCCCCAAGATGGGATCTCACGGGAACAGAAGGTTGCTGCCGTGGAACTAGGGTTTTCTCTGTTCGTCTGATGGTTTCGGGGTATATATATATAGGAGGAAGGAGGGCACCGGGGGCCAGACGTGGGGCCCACGAGGCAGGGGGCGCGCCCCCACCCTCGTGGACGCCACCTCAGCCCTATTCCGTGGTTCTCAAGTCTCCCATGCGTATTTGTCTCCAAAAATATCTCTCTTGAAGTTTCATTCCGTTTGGACTCCGTTTGATATTCCTTTTCTGTGAAACCCTGAAATAGGCAAAAAAAAATAGCAATCTGGACGGGGCCTTTGGGTTAATAGGTTAGTCCAAAAAATAATATAGAAGTGTATAACAAAGCCCAATAAACATCCATAACATCATAAATAATAGCATGGAACAATAAAAAATTATAGATACGTTGGAGACGTATCAAGCATCCCCAAGCTTAATTCCTGCTCCTCCACCTCCACCTCCACCTCCACCTCCTCCTCCTCCTTCCTCCCCCCTCCAGCTGCTTTCCACCAACAATGGCATCCTCTAGCCCTCTAATACTTCCATGGAAGGCCTGCTCCATTGGGATTTTGCACCAGGCCTGGCCTTGGCTGAACAGGTGAGAAGAAATTTTGGTTCGACCGTTCACTTCTCCCCCTCCCACGACACCAAGGAGTTTTTCTTGGTGGTCTCTTTCTCCTCGGCCTCCTTCCCTCTTTTGGTGGAATATGTGGGTATTGCTCTCCAATGTTGCATTGGTGGTCTTATCTCTGGTTACAATGCGGTTCAAATCAATCCTCGCTCATTTCGTTTCTCTGTGGCAAACAACAAAGTGGGGCATTTCATCTACAAGCTCAAATATCGTATTTGGCCGGATTTCATTTGCCATTTTCACCTTTTTAAGGGGAAATATACCAGAGTTCATCCCTCCATTGCTTGTTGGCATGCAGACGTGGTATTATCTGACATTTCGGCACGCCGACGTATGGCTATCAAACCTAAATTGGATTTCATATGTTCTGGCACCTCTGCCTGGTCTAATGCTACTAAGAAGATCACCTCGTCTAATGTGGTTCCACTTTCTCATATGGAATTCTCCAACAAGAAGGCTTACGAGGCTTCATCTTCTTCGCTTCTCCCTCCAATTCATCCATATGATCAGAAGGTTTCTCATATTCAATTTGGGTCTTTTTCACCAATTATCAAAGAAAAGACTTCTCCGTTATTATGCGCAGTTTCCTCGGACAACATTTATCGCATCACATTAATGGAGCTTTTCACGTCTGAGGCGGAATTGGAGGATAAGCAATCACCTAATTTTATTACGCTAGGGGCCTTTAATTGCCCCCTGAATACTCCATATCCGCCCTTGCCGCGATGTTTTTTGCAATCTGCTCTCAAATATGCACTCGAGCATGAATCATGGCCACCCACCCTTCAGGCCAAACACAAAGCAGATTTGGCCCAAGCCCATTATACACTGTAGGATAGTATCAATTTATCCACTAACTGGGCCTCTCTTTGCTCACGTTGCCTACAATGGGGCCACAACAAGATTTCCTACCAGGCCAGGCTAATTTGCATTAAATGCTCCGCACCTGATCACAAGGCAATACAATGCCCCATCATTGGTAAGTCCCCTTTAATTGATGAGCCTAATTTGGTGACTCAAAATCATATCGCCGAGGCTAGTTCCTATGCTCCCCCCTACCCATGGACGACATATGCAAGCGCAATAGAGACACCGTCCGATGCACTGCATGTGCATTCTATGGCCACGTGGCCCGATCCTGTCGCAAGCGCCTTCGCGCCCAAAGATGGAAATGGATTCCCAAATCAGCCGGGACTTCCATTCTTACCCCTCTCGCTCCACCTTCCTCCTGGATTTCCCAACCGACGCGCCCCTGCCCAGTCTCATCACCTTTACCGCTCACTGGCCAAACCCCACCGCACTCGCAGACCTTGGCAATGGCAAACTACCCGTTGAATCCAGTTCCGTTCCTTCCTCCGGGGTTTGTCGTCGAGCCAGGGCCGGCGGATCGGGTGGTTCGCAGCGGGATGATAGTTGGACCAATACCACAGCTCAACCATGACTTCTTGGCCATCGCCGAGGCTAGCGAATACGTCCCTCTTCATTGACGCGCCTCTGTTCGCAATGCAATCGTATCCCAGCTTCATGCCTCTCAACTCTTTACTACTGATGTCACCCATTTGGCATTGGGATTTTTGGATTTGTGGATTCTTTCATGCGCGACACGGCTGTGAACACCCCCATTGAGCTTGAGGATGAGGATCTTCTAATCACCTTTGTTCCACACAATGAAGCCCCGAATCACCGTACCACTTCTTTTAGTCCTGAGGTCTGGTTATTGTTCTTCAGATATCCATATGACTACCAGACCGATTATTATATTACCAAAGCTCTTGGTGGATATGGATCTCTTGTGCACTGGTATAATCCAAGGCAGGACAAACGCTACATGATGATCAAAGCCCGAATCCTTCGCCTGATCCCGAAGAGTTTCGTTGTTTGGCAGCTTGGGGGTGCCAGAGACTGCTGGATAGTTCAAGTCACCATACTCTGAAGCAACGTATGGAATGGGCTGCTCCTTGAAGTTCCACCTGCAGGTGAAGATCCCCCGCCGCCTGATGGAAACCCGCATCCCCAATTTGGCCCTGAACTCACTGCCGAGAAACTTTATCAACAGCAGGTTCACAATTGGCTTGTTCAAAACACTGCTCCTGCTGGCCCCAACGGTGCTGCCAACAATGACAACAATGCTGGTGTTAATGCTGCCTGGGGTGCTTGGCCACAACCACCAGCTCCTCCTCTGCCCCCGCTCTCACCGCATTTGGTCAACTATCAAGCGTGGCTGGCGGCTCAAGGATTGACGTTCCAAGATGGCCTTGTCCCTGACAACAATCTTACTGACAGCCCAACACAGGTTTGGAATGACTCCTTCTCCACTTCTGATGATGGTAGCAGCTCTGATAAATCAACTTTGCTTATTATGCCACATCCAACTTTGCAACTTGTGGATCCCCCAATGCCAATTGACTCGTTCTCAGTTTCTGTTGTTCTGCATGATCATGGCATACATTTTGGGCTCTCGGCTCAAGGGTCTGACCTTCTGTCTATGTTGATTGAAAACCCAATTCCCAGGCAGCGGCTTAACACATTCATCTTTGATGCTCTCCGGCCAATGATTGCCACTATCGGACCCTGGCATAACGCCTTTGGTATGAGGAATGCAGGAACTGAAGTTTCAGTTTTGGTTTCTTCTGATCGAACTGGAATTCGTTTTGAGCACCTACCCCCTCGACTGTGGTCATTCAGGGTACTGCAATCCGAAGATACTGCCCAAGATATGCAACCTATAGCTACTGCCCCACCCAGTACCCTATCTGCTCTGCCGTCTGCTTCTGAAGATGTGACACGACCACCTGAAGACTCATATTCTGCAATTGCTGATCTTCTGCCTGTCACCCAACCGTCTCCAGACACAACCCCAGGACCACACACTCTGGATTTTGGTCCCTCAGCCCCACACCTGACAGATCCTCCGCATAATGATCCGGGCCTTGCCACTATCAGCACTGAGATACAGCCTGGGCCGGTTGTGACCCGTGGCCGTCGCTCCAAAGCTGCCGTGGCACCAATATCCACTGTTGAAGTTCGTCGCAGCACCAGGTCTACCAAGTACAAGGGTTTTAAAGTTAACATGCCCACTGATAGCCGCGCGACCATTTCCAAGTTTAAGCCTAGAGTCATACCTGAGGTGGGTTCCTCTTCCTCTCTCAACACCAAGCAAGATTCTCGTGGCATCCCTCCACCAACTCCAATTTCTACACTCCAAGACATCGGCATCAACAGGCGTGCCATTCCAGCTAAGGAATTAACTGAAGCAGCTCTCTTGGCGGTGCCGACTAGTGTGGCGTCAGGGGACGATACTCATGCTCGAGAAGCTGCAGATGCTGGAGGCTCTGGGACTCCCACTTCTGCTTAATCTACCGGCGAACCTATGTCGCTTTTGCGCTCTTGGAATGTCCTCTCATGGAATATTCGAGGTCTTAATTCTGAACCTGAACAGTTAGCGCTTCATAATGCAATCCTTACTAGTGGGTGCGCGATTGTTTGTTTACAAGAAACCAAAAAAACCTCGTTTGATCTTGCTTTCATCAAATCTTGATGTCCTCGCCAATTTGATCGTTTTGCTTTTGTGCCCTCTCGAGGCGCCTCTAGAGGTCTCATTACGATATAGAAGAGCTCAGTGTTTACGGGCTCAGTTTTATTCTCGGAGCATTTTGTGCTAGTCGTCAGTTTTACCAGTATGCAATCTCCACAAACTTGGATGCTAGCTAATATTTACGGACCGTGTTCTGGAGATGATCGTGTCACATACACAAACTGGCTAAATGAATTGGACATACCACACACACAGGATTGGCTTTTGCTTGGCGATTTCAACTATATTCGTGCACCTGATAATCGTAATAAACCTGGAGGTAGTACTTAGGACATGTTCACTTTCAATGATATTATCCGTACACAAAACCTTCTGAAACTTCTAGTAAAAGGCCGCACTTATACTTGGAGTAATATGCAACTCGACCCACTACTCGAGCAGTTGGATTGGTTCTTCACGTCCCTGCATTGGACTAATGTCTACCCCAACACACTGGTTAAGCCACTTGGTAAACCTGTCTCTGACCACATTCCACGCGTTGTCTCAATTGAAACCAGCATTCCACGCAGTAAAATTTTCAGATTCAAATTGTATTGGTTATTGCACCCTGGATTCATGGATGTGGTACGTGCCTCTTGGAACAAACCGGTCCACTCGTCTAATACAACCTCTGTCCTTTGCCAAAAATTCAAAAGGCTCAGACATGCTCTCAAGATTTGGAGCAAGAACATCTCACGCTTGAAGATCGCCATTGATAATTGTAACCAATCCTTGGCCCATCTTGATGAACTGGAGAACAAAATGCCTTTTACCATCCCTGAAACCAACTTCCGTAACATCCTCAAAAAACACATTCAAAGGCTTTTGCATTATCAGAAACTTTACTGGAAGAAATGTTGCACTATTAGTTGGATTAAATTCGGTGATGAAAACACGAATTTTTTTCAGGCCGTGGCCACAGAGCGCTACTGCCATAACAACATTGCGTGCTTTTTGGATAATGAGGGCAACCAAGTGGAAGACCAAACCAGCAAAGAGGCCCTACTCTTTCAGACGTACAAAAATCGCCTGGGTTCTACATCACCTGCTGAGATGAAATTTGACCTACCTACACTCATACAATGCTCCAACGATCTAGATCATCTCACAGAGCCATTCACACATGAAGAGATTGACACAGTTGTTAAAGAGATGCCTTCTGACCGAGCCCTTGGCCCGGATGGGTTCAATGGAGCATTTCTCAAAGCTTGTTGGCCTTTGATCAAGTTTGACTTTTATGCCCTTTGCTCCCAATTCCACGCTGGTGACCTTGATCTAACTAGCATCAATGATGGACTTATTACTCTGATCCCGAAGGTTCGATAGCCGGAGTCAGTCAATGATTAGACCGATAACGTTACTCAATTGTTGCCTCAAGTTGATCACCAAACTTTTGGCCAATCGTCTACAAAAGATAATCTTGCATCTGGTCCACCGCAACCAATATGGCTTTCGCAAAGGCCGGACCATTCAGGACTGCCTGGCCTGGGCCTTCCAATATATCTATCAATGTCATGCTTCGAAAAGGAAAATCATCTTACTCAAATTGGACTTTGCAAAAGCGTATGACACAATTGGCCATGAACCTATGATCAACATCATGCGTCACATGGGATTCATTGACAAATGGCTCAACTGTATTCATTGTATCTTTTCCACGGGATGATCTTCCGTCCTACTCAATGGTGTACCGGGCCGACAATTTCATTGCAAAAGTGGAGTGCGCCAGGGTGATCCTCTCTCCCCCCCTGCGCTTCGTCCTTGCACCTGACCTCCTTCAGGCTGCCATCAACAATGCTTTTTGGCAGGGGAGGATCGAGCTGCCTTTTCCCTTCCCTGGTCAATCGGAATATCCGGTCATCCAATACGCTGACGACACAATCTTAGCCCTACCTGCATGTCCTCGGCAAGCTGAAACTATCAACCAGATTCTCTCGGACTATGCATTGTCCATTGGTCTCAAGATTAACTTCAACAAGTCCACTCTTATCCCTATAAATCTTGACGATGCCTCAGCCACCGAGCTCGCTAACATCTTCGGCTGCTCGATCGGTACCATGCCTTTTACGTATCTTGGACTCCACATGGGTACCTCGAAACCTAATGTACAAGATCTAATGCCACTCGTGTGCAGTGCTGAACGATGACTCACCGCCACGATCTCCATGATGTCGTATGGGGGGAAGCTCTCATGGCTAAATGCGACCGAAACCTCCTTGCTTATCTATGCCATGTGCACACTGAAGATACACCCCCAAGTTATTGAGATGTTGGATAAGATCCGACGCCGCTGCCTTTGGAATAAGAAGACTGAGCAAGGAGAGAAATGCAACTCATTGGCCACTTGGGACTTGGTTTGCAAACCAAAAAAAATGGAGGCTTGGGAGTTCTCAATCTAAAAATTCAAAATGAAGCCTTGCTCATGAAATTCTTGCACAAATTCTACAACAAGAAAGATGTCCCATGGGTGCATCTTCTTTGGGACACCTACTATGCAGGCAAAATTCCTCATGCCTTGGATGCGGTGGGATCGTTCTGGTGGCGTGATATACTCAAACTCACACCCCAATACCGCGGAGTCTCTTGTGTCCAGGTGGTTGATGGGACAACTACCCTCATATGGAAAGATCTTTGGCTACACAAAACTCTGGAGACATCGCACCCCCGGGCCTTTTCATTTGCCCTACATGAAGACGCATCCATCAAAGATTTCTTGGAGAGCACGTCGTTGCATGAAGTTTTCCATCTGCCTCTCTCCCATGAAGCCCTCTTGGAAGTTCGTGATTTGTAGTCCCTCACCACTCACCTGAGCCCCTCCACGTCCTCCACTGACATCTGGTACTATGCATGGGGGAAAACGGAATTCAGAGTTGCAGACTATTACAAATTCTGTTTCAGACATGCCCCAAAACACCCGACCTTTAAACTACTGTGGCGATCCAAAACCACCATGAAAATCAAAGTCTTCAGATGGTTGCTGCTGCATGACCGACTGAACACAAGGAACATGCTGAAACGTCGCCACTACGACATTGGTGAGGTATTTGATTGCCTCCTATGTGGGCAGAATGTTGAGGAAACGATTGACCACATGATTTTCACCTGCCCGTTCAGTAAAGCTTGTTGGGAAAAGATTGCTATAGCTTGGCCCGACTTTGATTCTAGACTTGATCTGATCGCGCAAACCAATGAGGTTGGGCATGGACCTCTTTTCATGGAAATCTTCCTCACGGCAGCATGGAGCCTGTGGAAAGAACGCAATAACAAACACTTCAGAGGGGTCAACCCTAGTACCGCTTCTTGGTTGACACGCTTCAAGGAAGATTTTAGCCTCCTCCAATACCGAGTGAAAGAGGCTCAGAAGACCACTATAACTACTTTTTGTAACTCTCTAGCCTAATTTCCCCCCTTGTTTGGTTCTTTTGAGTAGTGGTTACTTGTATAGTGCTCCTCCATAACACCCTCCCCCCATCTGGATGGGGGTGATGGATGATCACCATCTTGTAACACACTTGTAACATGCTTGTAACTCTTTACATAGTATATATATACACACAGTAGGAGCCTCTCCTACTATCTTTACATAAAAAAGCTTAATTCCTGCTCGTCCTCGAGTAGGTAAATGATAAAAACAGAATTTTTGATGTGGAATGCTAACCAACATAGTTTTCAATGTAATTCTCTTAATTGTGGCATGAATGTTCAGATTTGAAAGATTCAAGACAAAAGGCTATATTGACATAAGAAATAATAATAATTCAAGCATACTAACAAAGCAATCATGTCTTCTCAAAATACTATGGCTAAAGAAAGTTATCCCTACAAAATCATATAGTATGGCTATGCTCCCTCTTCATCACACAAAATATTCATATCATGCACAACCACGGTTTCAGCCAAGAACTTGTTTTCATACTCTATTCTTTCAAACCTTTCAACTTTCACGCAATAAATGAGCGTGAGCCATGGATATAGCACTATAGGTGGAATAGAGAGGTGGTTGTGGAGAAGACAAAAATGAGGGAGATAGTCTCATCGCGACATGTCTAATGGCTAAAGTTGATGTGGGATGGCTTTGGCATCGCCGTTTAGCCAACGTCAATATGAGATCTTTGCAAAGTCTTCTCAAGGGGGACCATGTCCGTGGACTAAAAAATGTTAGTTTTGCCAAAGATCGTGCTTGCAGTGCTTGTATCGAAGGAAAGCTACATGAGAAGGCTCACCCTCCCACGACTATCATCTACTCGACGAGACCTTTAGAGCTCCTTCACATGGATCTCTTTGGGCCTCCATCCTTTGATAGTCTTGGGGTAGAAATTATTTCTTGGTGATTGTAGATGATTATTCAAGATACACTTGGATATACTTCTTCAATGGGAAGAGTGAGACCCAACAAACCGTCATCAACTTTGCAAATGAAGCTCAATGTCAACATGATGCAAAGATCTTGATGATTCGAAGTGACAACGACACCAAGTTCAAGAATTACACCTTGGATGAGTTCCTTAGTGATGAGGGGATCAAGCATTAATATGCCGCACCTTATACCCCTTAACAAAATGGTGTGGCGGAGAGAAATAACCGGACTTTGATGGATGTGGCAAGGACCATGATGGCGGAGTTCAAGTCTCCGTACAACTTTTGGGCCGAAGCCATCAACACCGCTTGTCATGCATCCAATCGGCTCTATCTCTACAAGGGCTTGAACAAGACTCCATATGAGATACTTACCAGTAACAATCCCAACCTCAAGTACTTCCGGGTGTTTGGTTGTAAGTGTTTCATACTCAAGAAAGGTGTTCGTTTGTCTAAATTTGAAGCTAGAGCTCATGAGGGCATATTTGTTGGTTATGCTACAAACTCCCATGCTTACCGTGTCTTCAAAAAGTCCAACGGACTTATTGAGGAGACGTGTAACGTGGAGTTTGATGAGAATAACGGCTCCCAAGTGGAGCAAAGTGGTACTTGTGATGTAGGTGATGAAATTCCTCCTCAAGCCATAAGAAGAATGGGTGTTGGTCATATCCTACCCACTGAGGAAGCCCTTGTGGCCGAAGGAGAAGGACAATGTTCCACTCAAGTGGAACCATGTAATGCCCAGTATGTGACTATGTCTCCCACGTGTCGAGGCACGACTTAAAGACATAAGCACATACTAGAATGATCTCAAGTGGTATCTTTGCACATCTCATCTAAAATTCAGGGATGAAATAGAAAAGATAGTTGGCTTACACTCGCCATGTCACACAATGAATACAATAACATACATCATCCAAATAACATAGGGTCCGACTACGGACGAAATCCAAACGAGAAAGATACCATAAACACAAGCCCGGATCCTCCTAGTAAGAACCACTACTGATCGTCGGGATAGGAAACATAGTAACATCCACGCTCTTCATCGAGCTCCCAGTGAAGTTCCGAACCATCTCCTGCATCATTCTCAGCGGTACCTGCATCTGGTGTGTGTTGAATCTGTGAGCCACAAAGGACTCAGCAATCCCGTTCCCGGGTATCAAACTACCAAAGCCTTAGGTGTGGAAAGGCTATGAAAGTGATTGTAGCAAGCACTAAGCACTAGCTTACGAGTTTAGAGCGAGAAGAGAACAAGTGACAACGATCGCCAAGTTGATCAAGAAGTGATCCTAGCTACTCACGATCAAACATAACCCCACCGTGTTCACTTCCCGAAGCCCTTCGGAAGGAGACCATCACGATTACTCACACAGGTAGTGTATTCTTAAGAATAAGGTATCAATTTATCTACAGTCGTATATTAACAAATTCCCATCTGCCACATAACCGCAGGCACGGCTTTCGAAAGATCAAACCCTGCAGGGTTGTCCCAACTTAGCCCATCACAAGCTCACGATCCGCGGAGTCGCAACTCCAAAGTGGGAAGACCCGAGTATCCTCGGAATCCCGTGCTCAAGATATTTCGACAAAGGTAAAACTAATCAAGCAAGACCTCCCGGCGTGCCGACACCCTGATAGTAGCCGCGCGTATCTCGTCTCAGGCCATGACCGAATGGGCGATCCTACGGGTAATACCAGATACCTCGGGTTTCCCCAAGGCGGCCCCGCATAACCCCCAGTTTGGACCAACACTCATGAGGAGCACTCGCCCGGGTTGTTAATTAAGAACTCGGGTTTGCAACGCCCTATGCGAGTTTTAGCTATTAAGCAAAAGTAAAACCAATGTTGGGCCTTGCTGGAAAAGCTTTAAATAGAGCGAATTATCAAGGGGGGCCCATAAACCCCAACCGTGTTAGGAACGCAAAATCACGGAACATAACACCGGTTTATTGGTTCCTAAGGTGGCATGAGTGGAACAAAACACCAAGCAGAAAGGCTTAGCCTTCCACCCATTACCAATATATAGGTGCATTAGTTTAACAGGTAATATGGTGTGTTATCCCAAAAACAAGTTCATCATGGAGCAGTCTTCAAAACTTCGCTTGCAACTGACAACACTATAAGAGGGGCTGAGCGATGCGTACTTAGCCAAACAACGGTTTGCTAGGAAGGCGGTTAGAGTGTTTCATGGCAACAATAGGGGGTTGACAAATAGGAATAGGTATCGAGGTAATATCTAAAGAGCGAGACATCTAGCATAGGCACAGATAGAGGTGATATCTGGGAATATTCATCTTGCCTGTTGAGTCCACGGAGGGATCGTAACCTTGCTCCTCAAACTCAGCATCGAAAGGAACCTCGAACTCTGAATCATCATCGGGCTCTAACCAACACAACAATACAAACACCGGAACAACAATCAATCATCATGCAATGCTCAAACACATGATGCATGAATATGATGCACATGGACATGGGTAGGATATGATGAAACTCCTAGGCATAGGAAGAGTGCACAAGCAACATGGCAATGAACAAGTTCACAAGCAAGTTGGAACACAAGCAAATAGGAAAACAAAACTAACATGGCCACAAGTGGTTATGTAGATGATTTAAACAAGCACCCAACAAGTTTTGTAAGATGTTTAACATGCCAAGGGGTGCAACTAGGATCAACAACATCATGCTAGCAATTTAAATGGACCAGAAAGAACAAACAACAATTTCCGGAAACTTCCATATTCATAAGAACACAAATAGGACAGAACTGAGAAAGTCATATTTTAAAGTTGTTTAACATGCAAGGTAACAACACCACATTAATCTACTCATTTTCCACCCCAAATACATATAAAGTTTGCCAAAATTGGAGTTAGGGTTACTTAGTTATGATTTTTACAAGTTTGAGCATATTTTAAACACAAATTAATTCAAATAGCAATTTTAATGTTTTTAAACATGGCAACAAACTGCATATTAATATTCTACATGAAAAACTAGGCAGTTTTCATATATAAATCATTTCTATCATATGCATATATTAAAAGATATAAATATGTAAAAGAAAAAGCAAAAAAAGAAAATAAAAACAAAAACAGAAAAGGAAAAGTGTCGAGCTGACCCAGTCTGGACCTAGCCCTAGGCACTGACCCGTGGGTCCAGGGAACTGGCGTGGTGGCTGAGCGGGTGCGGGTTTGGGTGTGCGAAGGTGAGAGGCTGATAGGTGGGGTCGGTCTGTCAGCGAGCCACAGAAATGCAAAAAGGGGCTAAACCTCTGCCCTGGCGCGGAGTCGAACCGGCGTCGCTGGCTAACTAACGAAGAGACACACCACTGGGCTATGGACGTGTATCTGACAGATAAGGGGAGCATTGCCTTAAATGTAATCTGAAGATGCAGAACCAGGGGAAAACAGGGCCCGTCGGAGGAGCTCGTCGGAGCTGCTCCGGCGACCAAAACAGGCAACGGAGTGGTGCGGTGTGCTCCTAGAGGAGTTCCGCATCCGCGACGTGTACTTGCAGCACCTAACGATGACTACAACGACGCCGGCGGCAAGCAACAGAGGCGGCGGCGGCGCACTATGGCGCGGCAAATCACGGGCCCTAAAGGAGCGGCGAGAGCACATGCAGACCCTACAAGACGCACAGAAGACGATGGACACCAGCAAAAGAGCTACGGTGGTCGGGGCACTCACCGGAGACGAGGCCCGACGGCGACACGTTCGGGTGCGCGCGGCTAGCACGGCTAGAGCACACAAACGAGGAGAAGAAGGGGTCGGGAAGGTGCGCGAACTCACCACAAGCACGGAGGTGTGCTTGGTTAGCCGCGAGGAGGTCGGAGGCGGTGGAATCTCGCCGGAGAAGATCGAAGGCCGACGCGGGGGAGCTCGTCGAGGAGGTAGTCGAACTTGGCGTCCCGCGGGCCGTAGATGTAGCAGGAAACGTAGTCGACGACGGCGAACTTGACGGACACGGTCTCTAGGGCGACGGTGGCCGAAGAGCATGTTGGCGACGAGGACGAGCACTCTGCAGCGCTCGGGACGGTGGAGGAATGCTGCATCTGGGGGTCTAGGTGGCCTGGCGGCGGGCGAGGAAGGAGGAGGGAACCCTAGTGGTTAGGTTGGACAAGGTGGGGGCTTAAAAGAGGGGCCAGAGCGATGACAGAGTAGCGACGGCGTCGTGTTCGCGGTCCCCATGGCGACGGCGCGAGGAGGACAAAAAAGTGGGTGAGGAGCTTAGCGCAGACGCTGACTTGCAGGCCCTTCCTGGCCACGTGGGCGCGAAGCAGAGGGGGTAAGCAGGGGCGCGGGTGAGAAAGGGTAGCAGGGACGTGCGCAGGCTGCTGCTGGGCTGCTAGCGGGCGCTGGCTGCTGGGTCGAGGGGGAGGCCGAGCCCAAGAGCTGCTGGGCTGCGCTGCTGCTGGCTGCTGCTGCTGTTGCTTTTTTTCTTTTTCTTTTTCTTCAAACAGAAAAATAAAAGGAAAAGCACATGCTAAAAGAAAAGGAATCTGGAGGAAAATAAAATATCCCCTAGCTCCTGGATATATGCCCTATTTTATAAAAATGACTTGGGCATTTTTAGAGGTAGAAAAATAAAACAAGTTTGAATATGGTTCAAACTTCTGTCATTTTTGAACCTAACCAAAACATTTTAAATTGGGGCAAGGCTTTGCAAGGTGACTTATGTCAAGGAACCAAAGAAGTGGGGAGAAGAGGAACATTAAAGGAGAAGGTTAAGCCACTTGCAAAAATGCTTAAAGAATGGAAAAGAAAAGAAGGAAGGAGAAGAAGTGGTGCAAGAAGAAAGGGGTAGGGTTAGCATGGCCATGAACTTGCTATCACCACAAACACAAGGACAAGATGCACTCACATGACATGCTAGGACAAGGACCAACACAAAGACAAGTGAAAGAAAGCCATGGTGATCATGATGCAAAGGTGAAGATGAAGTAATGCATGAATGCAAAAGGAAAAAAATAAATGACAATGCAATAACAATAAGAATGCATAATTGACAAAGAACCCCCAAGGAATAGGACAAGGATCAAATTGGTAAAGCTTCATTGCCATATATGGAAGGTATCACATATGGGGTGTTACAAACCATCACCAACCCAAGACCCACACGCTTCTGAAGAACAAAGTGAAGGCCCTAAACCCGATGAACAAGGCCAAGTGCAAGATCAATCGCAAGGTGGTGTTGATCCACCAAGTGATGCACAAGGCCAAGTTCCCTCTCCCGACCATGTTCAAGATCAAGAGCTAGCTCAAGATCAAGAACAAGCTCTTGACGTCACTCAATATGATCAACTTATAGCTCCTGAACTAACACTTGAAGAGCAATTGGAGTGTCGTGCTGCCAAAGTTGCTTCCAGGCTCGCTTCTAGAGAGCATCACATGGAGAATATCCTTGGAACCATTACAAAGGGGGTAAGCACTCGTAGACAATTAGCAAACTATTGTGCTCATCATGTGTTTGTCTCTTGTGTTGAACCCCAAAAGGTCTATGAGGCGCTCGAAGACCTCAATTGGCTCAACGCCAAGCATGAAGAACTCCATAACTTCGAGCGTAACAAGGTGTGGCGTTTGGTGCCAAGGCTGAAGGAGAATCATAATGTCATTGGAACCGGATCTTTAAGAACAAGCAAGATGCTCACGAGATTGTCATTTGCAACAAGGCTCGTTTGGTGGCTCAAGGCTACTCCCAAGTCGAGGGTATCGACTACGCTGAAACCTTTGTCCCCGTTGCTTGCCTTGAATCTATTCATTTGTTGCTTGCCTATGCTTCTCATCATAACTTTAAATTTCAACAAATGGATGTGAAAAGTGCTTTTCTTAATGGTCCTCTTAATGAGTTGGTGTATGTCAAACAACCCCCGGGATTTGAGGATCCTAAGTTCCCCAGTCATGTGTATCAACTTGATAAGGCTCTCTATGGCCTTAAAATAGCCCCATGTGCGTGGTATGAGCATCTTACCGAGTTGTTGCAAGATCGTGGGTTTGAAATTGGGAAAATCGACCCCACTATTTTTACTAATAAGGTCAAAGGGGAGTTGTTTGTATTCCAACTATATGTTGATGATATTATCTTTGGTTCACATAACAAATCTTTCAATGATGATTTTTCCGCACTCATGACCGGAGAGTTTGTGATGTCCATGATGGGAGAGTTAAAGTTCTTCCTCGGGTTCGAAATCAAGCAAAGAAGAGAAGGAATCTTCATCAAACAAGCCAAATGAACTCAAGACATGCTCAAGAGGTTCAATCTAAGTGATGTCAAGCCGACAACTACTCCAATGCCTACCAAGTGCCAACTTGACATTGATCCCAATGGTAAAGCGGTGGATCAAAAGGTATATCGTTCTATGATTGGATCCTTGCTTTACCTTTGTGCATCTAGACCGGATATCATGTTGAGTGTGGGAATTTGTGCATGGTTTCAAGCCTGACCTAAGGAAAGTCACTTTGTGGTTGTCAAGTGAATCTTTCGATATTTGGCTCATACCCCAAACTTTGGCTTATGGTACCCAAGAGGAGCAAACTTCAACCTTGTAGGTTTCTCGGATTCGGATTGGGCGGGAGACAAAGTGGATAGGAAGTCAACTTCCGGAGGGTGTCAATTTCTTGGTTGCTCTTTGGTGAGTTGGTCTTCCAAGAAGCAAAGTTGTGTATCTCTCTCCTCCACCGAAGCCGAGTATATGGCTGCCGGCAGTTGTTGTGCTCAACTTTTATGGATGAGGAAAACTTTAAAGGATTATGGTGTCACTTGTGACAAAGTGTCTCTTTGGTGTGACAATGAAAGTGCCATCAAGATTTCTCTCAACCTGGTGCAACACTTCAAGATGAAGCATATTGAGATTCGGTATCACTTCATCTGGGAGCATACTCGGCGAGGGGAAATTGATCTTCACTATGTCGACACTCATGATAACCTTGCAGATATCTTCACGAAGCCTTTGGATGAAGCAAGATTTCGCGAGTTAAGGCATGAGCTAAATATCATAGATTTGAGCAATGTGGATTGAAGCCGTGCACACCTCCCCATACTCATCATATTATCTTGTTTAGATGTAGGCATGGATATAGGGGGAGTGTTGTTCTCTCAATGAACTTTCCCTCCCCCATTTTGCATAAATCAATCAAATCTTTCTCATCTACCATTGTTGATGGTATATATGTGCTTCAAAGATGAGTAGTGGTCATGGGCCCAAGGTTAAAATCTTTGCGGTGCCATACCACTTCACTCAAACATAGGTGGCCTCGACCACCGCCATCTCTTTCGAGAGGTGTGTGTTTGCTTTTGTGCTTGTGTTTGTGGTGTTCCCTCTGATCTTTTGTGATCCTCTTTCTCTGAGCTAAGTGATTTCCTTTCTAAAAGATTTTGTGAGAAAAAAGTTAGTCTAGAGCATTTTTTCCGAGTTGGGCGGTACTACCGCTGGAGTGCATGGTACTACCGCTTAGTAACTTAAGCGGTACTACCGCCCTTCCGAGCGGTACTACCGTTGCGGGGCAAAACTGCGGGGTTAAGTGGGGGGGGGTCGGGGAGTTCCTCTCCCCATACCCATTCGCCCCCATCTCGCCCTCGTCTCCAACGAAGAACAAGCCGCACGAGGTCGCCGGTGGGCTGCCTCCTTCGGGCCGTGCTTCACCTTTTCCTTTGGTGGGATTGATCCCCACCCCTTCCACATGCCATGGATGTCGGTATTGCCCCCCGTTTCCTTCTTGTTGCTTCTAGTTGTCAGATCTAGGATTTTAGGGGCAATAGGCGTGCATTCCGTGATTTTTGACCAAATCAAGGCTTGAGTAGGATGGTGAAGACCTCTAAACTGCTAAGATTGATATTTGGTAGGACTATTTTTGATTTTAGCCTCCCGGTAGTACCGGAGTGGACATGGCATCTTGGGAACCATCGTTCCCTCGCCTGGAGCGGTACTATCGCTCCATTGGAGCGATACTACCGCTGGAGGCGGTACTACCGTCTGTTCTATGCGGTACTACCGCTGGAGGCCAACGTCCACAATAATGCTACCAAATATTGATTATTGTTCCTGTTTCTCATGACGTATGCTCGTTCGTTCGCGCTATCTTTCGTGTTTGTGTGTTTGGTTCCAGGAGATGGCCCTTCGAAACATCCTACCCGTCACATCAACCCCGGGCGCACCGGTTCAAAGCGCTATCGCACCTCTGAGGCATCAGGTGGTTCTGCAAGTGTTCCTTCCTCAAGTGTTCTGCCATCTCAGTCTCAGCAGTCGTCCAAACGTACCGCAAAGAAGCTAGCCAAGAAGGCCAAGTCTGTCAGTGCTACTTCTCGAGCTTGCGTTGTATTCCCTCGAAGAGGAAAGGGTGATGCAGCATAGTAGCGTAAGTATTTCCCTCAGTTTTTGAGAACCAAGGTATCAATCCAGTCGGAGACCACACGCGAGTCCCTCGCACCTGCAGAAACAAATAAGAACCTCGCAGCCAACACAATAAGGGGTTGTAAATCGCTTCACGATCAGTTACAAGAGTGAGATCTGATAGATAGGATAGGATAATATTTTTTGTATTTTTTATGGAAACAGAAAGTAAATAAAGCAAAGTAAAGTAGATGGAAGATTAATATGATGAGAATAGACTCGGGGGCCATAGGTTTCACTAGTGGCTTCTCTCATGATAGCAGAATTCTACGGTGGGTGAACAAATTACTGTCGAGCAATTGATAGAAAAGCGCATAGTTACAAGAATAGCTAGGCATGATCATTGTATATAGGCATCACGTCCGTGACAAGTAGACCGAAACAATTCTTCATCTACTACTATTACTCCACACTTCGACCTCTATCCAGCATGCATCTAGAGTATTAAGTTCATAAGAACAGAGTAACGCCTTAAGCAAGATGACATGATGTACAGAGATAAACTCAAGCAATATGGTATAAACCCCACATTTTTATCCTCTATGGCAACAATACTATGTGTGTCTTGCTGCCCCTACTATCACTGGGAAAGGACACTGCAAGATTGAACCCAAAGCCAAGCACTTCTCCCATTGCAAGAACTATAGATCTAGTAGGCCAAACCAAACCAATAATTCGAAGAGACTTGCAAGGATATTATAATTATACATACAAGATTTCAGAAAAGAATCCAATATTGTTCATAGATAATCTTGATCATAAACCCACAATTCATCGGATCTTGACAAACACACCGCAAAAAGATTACATCAAATAGATCACCTCGAAGATCGAGGAGAACTTTGTATTGAGATCCAAAGAGAGAGAAGAAGCCATCTAGCTAGTAACTATGGACCCGAAGGTCTGTGGTAAACTACTCACAACTCATCAGAGGGGCTATGGTGTTGATGTAGAAGCCCTCCATGATCGATGCCCCCTCCGGCGGAGCTCCGGAACAGGCCCCAAGATGGGATCTCAAGAGAACAGAAGGTTACGGTGGCGGAATTAGGGTTTCTTCATGCTCCTCGATGTTTTCAGGGTATATGGGTATATATAGGAGGAAAAAGTACGTCGGTGGAGTAACATGGGGCCCACGAGGGTGGGGGCGCGCCCTGCCCCCTCGCGGGCACCTCATTTCTTCTCTGACTTGTACTCCAAGTCTCTCGTGAAGATATCGTTCCAAAAATAACTATCCCGAAGGTTTCATTCCGTTTGGACTCCGTTTGATATTCCTTTTCTGCAAAACACTGAAATAGGCAAGAAACAACAATTTGCACTGGGCCTTGGGTTAGTAGGTTAGTCCCAAAAATAATATAAAAGTGTATAATAAAGCCCATTAAACATCCAAAACAGATTATATAATAGCATGGAACAATAAAAAACTTATATATACGTTGGACACGTATCAAGCATCCCCAAGCTTAATTCCTGCTCGTCCTCGAGTAGGTAAATGATAAAAACAGAATTTTTGATGTGGAATGCTAACCAACATAATTCTTAATGTAATTCTCTTTATTGTGGCATGAATGTTCAGATCTGAAAGATTCAAGACAAAAGTCTATATTGACATAAGAATAATAATACTTCAAGCATACTAACAAAGCAATCGTGTCTTCTCAAAATAACATGGCCAAAGAAAGTTATCCCTACAAAATCATATAGTCTGGCTATGCTCTATCTTCATCACACAAAATATTTAAATCATGCACAACCTCGGTTTCAGCCAAGCAATTGTTTCACACTTTAATTCTTTCAAACCACACAATACATGAGCGTGAGCCATGGATATAGCACTATGTGGAATAGAATAGTGGTTGTGGAGAAGACAAAAGAAGAAGATAGTCTCACATCGACTAGGCGTATCAATGGGCTATGGAGATGCCCATCAATAGATATCAATGTGAGTGAGTAGGGATTGCCATGGAACGGATGCACTAGAGCTATAAGTGTATGCAAGCTCAACAAAAGAAACTAAGTGGGTGTGCATCCAACTTGCTTGCTCATGAAGACCTAGGGCATTTGAGAAAGCCCATCGTTGGAATATACAAGCCAAGTTCTATAATGAAAATTCCCACTAGTATATGAAAGTGACAAAACAAAAGACTCTCTATCATGAAGATTATGGTGCTACTTTGAAGCACAAGTGTGGAAAAGGATAGTTGCATTGTCCATTCTCTCTCTTTTTTTGGAGGGGATTTTCTTTTTTTTAGCCCCCTCTCTTTTTTTGGGCCATCTCTTTTTTTGGCCTTTCTATCTTTTTTTTTGTTTCCTCACATGGGACAATGATATAATAATGAAGATCATTGCACTTTTATTTACTTACAACTCAAAGATTACAACTCGAAGCTAGAACAAAATATGACTGGATGTGAATGATAATGATGAAGCATGTCATATGAACGGAATGGTGGAAAGTTGCATGGCAATATATCTCGGAATGGCTATGGAAATGCCATGATAGGTAGGTATGGTGGCTGTTTTGAGGAAGGTATATGGTGGGTGTATGGTACCGGCGAAAGTTGCGCAATACAAGAGAGGCTAGCAATGGTGGAAGGGTGATAGTGCGTATAATCCATGGAATCAACATTAGTCATGAAGAACTCAGATACTCATTGCAAAAATCTACGAGTTATCGAAACAAAGTATTCAACGCATGCTCCTAGGGGAAGGGTTGGTAGGAGTTAACCATTGTGCGATCCCGACCTCCACACAAAGGATGACACTCAATAAATAAATCATGCTCCAACTTCATTACATAATGGTTCACCATACGTGCATGCTACAGGAATCACAAACTTTAACACAAGTGTTTCTCAAATTCACAATTACACCACTAGCATGACTCTAATATGACCATCCTCACATCTCAAAACAATCATCAAGTATCAAACTTCTCATAGTATTCAATGCACTTGTATGAAAGTTTTTTACTATACTCATCTTGGATGCCTATCATATTAGGGCTAGTTTTCTAACCAAAGCACATTACCATGCTGTTCTAAGAGACTCTCAAATAGATATAAGTGAAGCATGAGAGATTGATAATTTCTACAAAATAAAACCACCACCGTGCTCTAAAAGATATAAGTGAAGCACTAGAGCAAAACTATCCAGCTCAAAAGATATAAGTGAAGCACATAGAGCATTCTAATAAATTCCAATTCATATTTATCTTTCTCAACAGGTGTGTCCAGCTAGGATGATTGTGGCAAACTAAAAGCAAAGACTCAAATAATACATTACGCTCCAAGCAAAACACATATCATGTGGTGAATAAAAATATAGTCTTAAGTAAAGTTACCGATAGACGAAGACGAAAGAGGGGATGCCTTCCCGGGGCATCCCCAAGCTTAGGCTCTTGGTTGTCCTTGAATTTTACCTTGGGGTGCCTTGGGCATCCCCAAGTTTAGGCTCTTGCCACTCTTTATTCCATTGCCCTTCAAATCCATACTCAAAACTTGAAAACTTCACAACACAAAACTTAGCCAAAATTCTCGTGAGCTCCGTTAGTATAAGAAAACAAATCACTACTCAAAGGTACTGTAATTAACTCATTCTTTGTTTATATTGGTGTTAAACCTACTGTACTCCAACTTATCTATGATTCATACCCCCCTATACTACTCATGGATTCATCAAAATAAGCAAACAACACACGAAAAATAGAATCTGTCAAAAACAGAACAGTTTGTAGTAATATGTAACTTTCGAATACTTCTGTAACTCTCAAAAAATTGAAATAAATTGGTGGACGTGAGGAATTTGTCTATTAATAATATTCAAAAAGAATCAACTAAAAATCACTCTCCAGTAAAAATGACAGCCAATCTCGTGAGCGCTAAAGTTTCTGTTTTTTCAGCATGATCGCATAAACTTCACACAAGTCTTCCCAAAGGTTCTACTTGGCACAAACACTAATTAAAACACAAAACCACATCTAAAAAGAGGCTAGATGCAATATTTATTCCTAAACAGAAGCAAAAACAAAGAAAATAAAATTGGGTTGCCTCCCAACAAGCTCTTTCTTTATAGCCATTAAGATAGGCTTGAGAATTCAATGATGCTCACATGAAAGATAAGACTTGAAGCACAAAAAGAGCATCGCATAGCACGCGAAATTCAAATATAAGTCTAACATACTTCATATGCATAGGAATTTTATTGGAAAACAAATCAGCAAGACAATCAATATCTAGCATATGCAAGGAAGAAAAATAGCCAATAGCAATCTCAACATAATGAGAGGTAATGTAACATTAAAATTCCTACAACCATGTTTTCCTCTCTCTTAATAATTACATGTAGGATCATAATCAAATTCAACAATATAGCTATCACAAAACATATTCTCAACACGATCCACATGCATACGAAGTTGACACTCTTCCAAAATAGTGGGATCAACATTAACTAAAGTCATGACCTCTCCAAATCCACTTTTATCAAAAATTTCATAAGATTGAACATTCTCAAAATATGTGGGATCTAAAGTTGACACTCTTCCAAACCCACTTTCAATATTATTGCAAACATTATTATCAATCTTACATTCATCATGGGGATTAAATATATTTTCAAGATCGTAAGAAGCATCACCCCAATCATGATCATTGCAACAACTAGTGGGCATAGCAAAATAAGCATCCCCAAGCTTAGGGTTTTGCATATCATTAGCACAATTGACATTAAAAGAATTTATAATAACATCATTGTAATCATGCTTTTCATTAAAAGAGCTATCGTGAATCACTTCATAATTTTCTTCTTTCAACACTTCATCACAATTTTCGGACACACGAATTTCAAGCAAAACCTCATAAAGATAATCTAGTGCAGGAAACTCACTAGCAATTGGTTCATTATAATTGGATCTCTTAAAAATATTAGCAAGTGGATGAAGATCCATAATTTAGCAAGCGAAGATGCAAGCTGATAGAGGGCACACATAGCAACACAAGCGAACAGAAAGGCGAACGGAAAAAGGGCGAATAAAACGGCAAAGGTGAAGTGGGGGAGAGGAAAACGAGAGGCAACTAATGTAATGCGAGGGATAAGAGTTTGTGATAGGTAGTTGGTATATGTCTTTTGCGTAGATCTCCCAGGCAACGGCGCCATAAATTCTTCTTGCTACTTCTCGAGCTTGCGTTGTATTCCCTCGAAGAGGAAAGGGTGATGCAGCACAGTAGCATACGTATTTCCCTTAGTTTTTGAGAACCAAGGTATCAATCCAGTAGGAAACCACGCGCGAGTCCCTCGCACCTGAACAAACAAATAAGAACCTCGCAGCCAACGTGATAAGGGGTTGTCAATCCCTTCATGGTCACTTACGAGAGTGAGATCTGATAGATAGGATAGGATAATATTTTTGGTATTTTTGGTATAGAAACAGAAAGTAAATAAAGCAAAGTAAAGTAGATGGAAGATTAATATGATGAAAATAGACCCGGGGGCCATAGGTTTCACTAGTGGCTTCTCTCATGATAGCAGAATTCTACGGTGGGTGAACAAATTACCGTCGAGCAATTGATAGAAAAGCGCATAGTTATAAGAATATCTAGGCATGATCATTGTATATAGGCATCATGTCCGTGACAAGTAGACCGAAACGATTCTGCATCTACTACTATTACTCCACACATCGATCGCTATCCAGCATGCACCTAGAATATTAAGTTCATAAGAACAGAGTAACGCCTTAAGCAAGATGACATGATGTAGAGAGATAAACTCAAGAAATATGATATAAACCCCATGTTTTTATCCTCGATGGCAACAATACTATGCGTGCCTTGCTGCCCCTACTGTCACTCGGAAAGGACACCGCAAGATTGAACCCAAAGCCAAGCACTTCTCCCATTGCAAGAACTATAGATCTAATAGGCCAAACCAAACCAATAATCCGAAGAGACTTGCAAGGATATTTTAATCATACATAAAAGATTTCAGAAAAGAATCCAATATTGTTCATAGATAATCTTGATCATAAACCCACAATTCATCGGATCTCGACAAACACGCCGCAAAAAGATTACATCAAATAGATCACCTTGAAGATGGAGGAGAACATTGTATTGAGATGAAAACAGAGAGAAGAAGCCAGCTAGCTAATAACTATGGACCCGAAGGTCTGTGGTAAACTACTCACAACTCATCGGAGGGGCTATGGTGTTGATGTAGATGCCCTTCGTGATTGATGCCCCCCCTCTGGCGGAGCTCCAGAACAGGCCCCAAGATGGGATCTCACGAGAATAGAAGCTTACGGTGGTGGAATTAGGGTTTCTTCGTGCTCCTCGATGTTTTCAGGGTATATGGGTATATATATGAGGAAAAAGTACGTTGGTGGAGCAACATGGGGCCCACGAGGGTGGGGGCGCGCCTACCCCCCTGGGCGCGCCCTGCCCCCTCATGGGCAGCTCGTTTCTTCTCTCACTTGTACTCCAAGTCTCTCGTGAAGATATCGTTCCAAAAATAACTATCCCGGAGGTTTCATTCCGTTTGGACTCCGTTTGATATTCCTTTTCTGTGAAACACTGAAATAGGCAAAAAAAATAGCAATTTGCACTGGGCCCTGGGTTAGTAGGTTAGTCCCAAAAATAATATAAAAGTGTATTATAAAGCCCATTAAACATCCAAAACAGAATATATAATAGCATGGAATAATAATAAAATATAGATACGTTGGAGACGTATCAGTCACTGAAATGTCAAACAAGGAGTTTTGGGATAGGCGTCGGCGCAATCCCTATGAGCATGAGCAAGAGCATGCCCTTGTCAACCATCTGTTCTGGAACCGCTTTTAGTATGCAACCTACTTTGATGTGCTCAAGGCCAAGACAAATCTCTTTGTTGATGTTCGCACTATCGACATTGCTCATCTGGAAAAGGACATTGCTTACTTCGGCGAAGCTTTGGAGATGTGCAAACAGCCGAACATTCTCGACATCATGTCATTCAACAAGGACTTTGATGCAGATCTGGTGGATTAGTTTTATGCCACTGTCCATCTTGGTACCGATGCAGAAAGGACTTTGACTTGGATGACTAATGGCAGGCTGGTCAAGTGGAAAGCTTTCATGGAGCTTCTTGGTGTTGAAGATATCGGGCTGGCCGGAGAGTTCGGTTGGCTTTCGACCTCATCACAATGCCACCTCCACTCACAAGCAGAACCTATGGCCTTATTGTACTGTGAAGGTCAACCCTGAGACTAAGAAGGAGATGTATGAGCTGCCTGTTTTTCTAGATATCCTTCATCACATCTTCAGGGAGACTCTTTTCCCTCGTATTGGGAACCTGGATATGGTTCACTCATATCTTCTGGACATTCTACTTTTCTGCCAGCATCAGAAGGAGAAGAACACTGGAGAAATATTGGATATATCTCATGCCATGTGGTCTGAACTGTTGTTTGCCATCTCTGAGCGTAAGTATCCTATCTATGCTCCCTATATCATGCTCCTAATGGAGAAGGCTTGGGAGCACACCTATTTTGGGTACCAGCTGGAGAGTGGCGTGTTGGTCTCTCACGAGGTCAAGAGGCTTAGGAGGAAGGATCTCTGGAACACTCCGGTCACTCGTTCTGATATTTCGGTTGGTGCTGATGATGCTGAGGCAGAGGTTGATTAGGATGGTGATGATGATTATGTGCCATCTGAAGCAGAGCCCTCTTGGGCAAAGAAGCTCAAAAGGAAGATGAAGAAGCTTTTCTTCATGGAGTCTCATGGTCAGTACATGGCCCATGTGTCTGAGAAGAAGTCTCGGACTCGTCATAAGGAGCTCATGCGTCAACTTGGTGCCATGGTAGTCAGCGGCTCTGAAGGCCGGATCATAGATGACGAAGAATGAGTTCAGCAGCACTGCCACTGGACTGACTCTGACCCCGAGCAGGCCCCAGCCGATGAGGGAGGTGCAGATGACCACGCAGCGATGTGATGATGATGTGCCTCTCGCTGCTCCCTTTTCGGTGTCTCGATGCCAAAGGGGGAGAGGTGGATTTGCGTATGGCGAGTGTGTTTCTCGTATTTAGGCTTTGTCTTTTCTTCTCGCAAACTTTCTTTGTCTGTCTGGTTTGGTTTGTGTTCGTGAGACCCAATTACCGCTACTATGTGTGAGACCTATGCTACCTTAAATTTGTCTAGTACTTTAGTAGGTTGTGTGCTTATTTCCTATTCTATCTTTACTCTCCTACTATTTTACCCGCTTATGTCTCCTCACTTTTAGATGTTATCGAACTATAAAATATAGGGGGAGCGTTGATCCTAGAGTGTGTGGTTTGCATTCCAAAAGTAACTCATTTATATGCACACATCTAGGGGGAGCCCATCTATATTTTGTAGTCTTTGGGGTTTTCTTACTCCTATTGGTATTATATTCTGTGCAAATCCCGTGTTGTCATCAATCCACCAAAAAGGGGGAGATTGAAAGGGCATGTCCCTTCCTATGTGGTTTTGGTGATTGATGACAATGCGTTTGCGGACTAATCATGTGTGCTAAGTATTTTAGAGATTAATCCATTGACACGAGACGATCATCTCCCCTCCAAGTTATAAGCACAAGGCGTGTCGTCTTCCTCGGTTTTTGTTTTGGTGGACTTGAGTCGTAGGAGACGCCGTACTATCAAGAGGGGGTCCGCATTGGAAAGGCCAGGGTGGGATCATCACGTACACTTATTTTCGGCACGCTCAACTCCTTTCTCATCTTGGAGCTCTCCACATCTTTCAATGGGGGCTTTTGTTGTTGGGCGCGATCGTAGCACCGCTAGGGCGGTAGTACTGCCTATACCTACCAAGCAGTAGTACCGCTTGGGGGTATACGCGGCAGTACCGTTGCAGTAAGGCACCACTTCCGCGTTGATTCGATGAGCTCATTTCTCGTGTCGGGTTCTACGGTAGTAGCAACGGCAGTAGCAACGGTAGTACCGTTGCCACCACCACGGCTGCTACCGCTCTACTCCTCCGTGCCTCGTCTCTTACACAGGGCGGTAGTACTGCTGGGAGCCGCGGTAGTACCGCTGCCACCTGCGGTAGTACCGCTCTATGCGGGCAGAAAAGGGGGTAACGGTTCACTTATCCCCTCCACTATATAAAGGGGTCTTCTTCCTCAAGAAGACCTACCTCTTCTCCCCCAAGCTCCATTGTTGCTCCAAAAGCTTATTTTCGCCCAATCTCTCTCCCTAGCCAATCAAACTTATTGATTTTCTAGGGATTGGTTGAGAAGGCCCAGATCTACACTTCCACCAAGAGAAATATGACCCCCCCACTAATCCCTTGCAGATCTTGTTACTATTGGATGTTTGAACCCTAGACAGTTGAGGTCACCTCGAAGCCATATTCCATTGTGGTGAAGCTTCGTGGTTTTCTTGGGAGCTTCCAATTCAGTTGTGGAGATAGCCCCAACCTTGTTTGTAAAGGTTCGGTTGCCGCCTTCAAGGGCACCAATAGTGGAATCACGACCTCTCGCATTGTGTGAGGGCGTGAGGAGAATACGGTGGCCCTAGTGGCTTCTTGGGGAGCATTGTGCCTCCACATCGCTCCAACGGAGACGTACTTCCCCTCAAAGGGAAGGAAATTTGGTAACACATCCCCGTCTCCACCGGTTCCACTCTTGGTTATCTCTTACCTTTACTTGTACAAGTTTTATTGTGCTTTATTCCTTGCTTGCTTGTATGCTTGTTATTGGTTCATCATATAGGTTGCCAACGTAGTTGTACATCGAGACAACCTATTTTGTTGCTAAGTTTAATTTGGTCAAGAAAAGCTAAAAATTGTTAGTTGCCTATTCACCCCCCCCCCCTCTAGTCAACCATATCGATCATTTCAACAGGCTTTGAGGTATGTGATGTAATGTTCTTTAAAGAGAACTTTTTTATTCTATATATATATATATATATATATATATATATTGTAATGCCCGGATAATTAAGCTACAGTAATCCTCTGCTATTGATGCCACGTCATCGCTTTTACTGTTGCTAGAAATCACTTTGGTTCAGACCGGTTCGAATTCAAATTAAAATAAAGCCAAACGAATAAAGTTTTCAAAGAACAATACTAAAATGTTCAAAGTGTGGCAAATATTCCATAACCAATTATGGTGCTGACCCAACACTTTTGAAAAGTATTTAAATGCCCTTTTTGTAAAAATAATAGTGGCTAAACATTTGTTTAAATGCTATTTAAATAATGGACAAATATAAACTAAATTATTTTAGTGCCAAAATAATTGTGGCAATGACATAATTGATATTACTAATTTAGGGGCTAGTGTTATATTTTATAAAAGCTAAAACTAAGTTAAAGCAATAAAAGAAAACAGAAAGCAAAACATAAAACAAAAAAATAATAAAACCTAAAAGGCCTCACCCCTCCCCTGGGCTTTGGCCCAACTAGCCACTAGGCCGGCCCAGCTCCCCCCATGCCCCCCATCTTCCTGTTCCCCTCCCCTCGTGGCCACGCCCGATGGCCGACACGGCCGCGGCCATCGCCGTGGCGGCCATCCATCGGCGCCGCCCCACCTATATAGCCAGCGCCCCTCCCAGGCGCCCGAACCCTAGCTTCCCCGATCCTCTTCCTCTTCCTCGGTTCCCCTCCTGGATCTGGACGGCCGAGGCCGCCGTCACCGCGTCACCGCGCTCGTCGTCCGTCTCCGCCGCCGTCCTCACCTCCTCCTCAACTCGGCCTCGTCGAGCCTCGCCGCCCCTGTTCCCCTGCTCGCTGGTGAGCGCCTCCCCTTCTTCCTCTCTCTGCTCCCGTAGGATAGCCGGCCACCGCGCGCTCACCACACTGTCGTCTCTGGCCACGCCCGCTTGTGCTGTGCTGCTGCTGATGCTCGTTGACGCTGCTGCCACAGCTGCCCTGCTGCTTGCTGCTGCATCCGCTCCGCGCTGCAGCTCCACGCGCACCGGCCACTGCTGCCGCCGACCCGCGCGACGGCCGCGCGCCCAGGGCCTCCCATGGCCGCGCCTTCCGACGCCAGCCCCTCCCGAGCCACGGAGCCCGCGCCCCGCCGTGGCCTGGACACCGCCGCAGCCGCGGCTTCGACCGGCCGGCCTCGCCCCCCTACCTCGCCGGCCGGCGCCCCAGTCCAGAGCCCCGCCGTGGCCACCGGCGCCGGTATGCCCCAGCGCGCCCGGGTGCGCCCCCTCATGTGGGCGCCCAAGCCCCAGCCCATGTTAAGCCACCCGCCCCACGTGGCCTAATGGGCCACTGAGAAGTGGGGCCCAGCCCCCTTTTTTTAAAAAAAAGAAGAATTAAAAAAAATGTTATAAAAATATATATTAATTAATTAATTAATTGTTTAATTAACTTAATTAATCAGGTTTAACTAAACTAATTAATTAGATTAGTTAACTAAACTGTAGTTAGTTAAAATGTGCCTATGACAGGGGGCCCCACCCCCTGTTGACCAGTCAAACGTTGACTGGTCAACTGGGACCCCCTGGCCCACATGTCAGCCTCTGGTACACTTCTGTGTACACAGAGCTGAGTACCCATAGCAATTTATTATTTAATTTAGAATTAATAATAATTTTAGAATATTAATAAAACTTTGAAAAATCATATAAAATAATCCGTAACTCGGATGAAAAAGATTTATATATGAAAGGCGCTCAGAATTTCGGGACGAATCCGAATACGTGGTCCGTTCATCCACCACACATCCCTAGCATACCGAACATGGAACTTTTCCCCTCCGATTCGCCTGTCCGAAAATGCCTAACACCGGGAATGCTTTCCCGGGTGTTTTCCCCCTTCCTCGGTATCGTGTAGTACTGCGTTAGAACACCCCGAGCGCCGCTTATTGTCATGTCGTGCATCTGTGTGCTATGTATTTATGGTTTCTTCCCCCTCTTCTCTCTGGTAGACCCCGAGACTCCTGTTGATGCCCTGGTGATCGACTACGTCGACGACGACCCTACTTCCGTTTCAGCAGAGCTTCCAGGCAAGCCCCCCCTTTGATCATCCCGATATCACCCATTCCATTCTCTCTTATGCTTGCATTAGAATTTTGCTACTGTTATTGTTTGATCCTATTCTGATGCATAGCCTGCTTTTGTACCTGCTATTGTTACCTACATGCTATGCTAAACTGCTTAGTATAGGCTGGCTAGTGATCCATCAGTGACCCCACCTTGTCCTTGTTGCCCCTGCTTCATCATCGACTACTCGAGCAACATGATCGAAGACCGAAGCCCGACTGTCCTTGTTACCCCTGCTTCATCATCGATGACTCGAGCAACGTGATCGAAGACCGGAGTCCGACACTTCCCATCACATCACACCCCCTTTGTTGCTCGACTCTGCAGAGGTACTATCGGGTGCCGAGGGTGAAACCTCGTAACGCACTCATGATGATAACTCTGTAGTGTAGCTATTCGGTCGTGGTCATCGAGGGTGATTCCTCTTTCTCCATTCCCGATATGTCTCTGTCGTGCAACCCCTCAAGTGTGAACCTCGGGGGTGATTCCTCTTAGTTCGCCTTGACGGTCACATCGAGTGGAATTCGCCGGGGGTGATTCCTCGGGTTTTCCACCTTGATGTTTTGGACACACAGTTACATGGACTTTATTTGAGACCTTTGTGAAAGGCGGCCTGGCCCGATGAGCACCCCCGGGAGTTCTTACGGTGGCGGCTGGCTGTTTAGCGGTATCACCCAGGAGGGGTGATAGCTCCGGACTTGTCCCGACAGCCGTCACTTCTGTCAATAATGCACTAACAGATTTGGGTATTTGTTCTAAGTTGGCCTCTGGCCTTTACGCACTAACCGCCACGCGAGAATAGTTATGGGCCTCGGCGTCGTAGTATCAGCCGAAGCTTTGTCAGACGTCCAGTTCAGCATTGCGGCACGGTCGGATCGTGCTGGCCATCCGAGGCGGTACTGGTATTCACCCTGCGCGCAACGACCCGGAGTGCAACGGGCGATGGCCCATGACCCCGGAGCGCTTAGGATGTAGACCGGCGGGGACCTCTCTGCTGAGCCTAGGTAGGGCTACGACGTGTTGATCTCCAGAGGCCGGGCATTGACCCAGAAAGGTGTGTCCGGCCAGAGATGATCGAGCGTGAGGGTAACGTGGTGCACCCCTGCAGGGAAGTTATCTATTCGAATAGTCGTGTCCACGGTAACGGACGTTCAGTCTTATATCCTGATCTATTATAACTAGAAATGGATACTTGAGATATGTGATGGATATGTGGCTGCGAGATTACTTTCTCGCAGGGAGTCGAGGAAGGATCTCTAGGCCGATAATACTACAACATGCTTGTTAATTATAAACTGCTATTCTGTATTTCCCTCTACTGCTGCAAGATGGTGTTTCCAGAAGATGCTTGAAGATGCTAGTCTTCGATAGGCTAGGCTTTTCCCCTCCTCTTCTGGCATTCTGCAGTTCAGTCCACATATATAGCTTATTCCTTTGATACTGATGCATACTTAGTATAGATCTGATGCTTGCGAGTACTTTGGATGAGTACTCACGGTTGCTTTGCTCCCCTCTCCCCCCTTCCTCTTCTTTCTGGTTGTTGCAACTAGATGGTGGATCCCAGGAGCCAGATGCCACCCCGGTCGACTACTACTACTACCCCGACGGAGCCTACTACTACGTGGAGACAGCTGACGACCAAGAAGAGAAGTAGTTAGGAGGTCCCAGGCAGGAGGCCTTGCCTCTTCGATCGTTGATGTTTGTGCTAGCCTTCTTAAGGCAAATCTTGTTTAACTTATGTCTGTACTCAGATATTGTTTCTTCCGCTAACTCTGTTGCTTTCGAGCTTCTGTATTCGAGCCCTCGAGGCCCCTGGCTTGTAATATGAAGCTTGTATTATTTTAATTTGTGTCTAGAGTTGTGTTGTGATATCTTCCCGTGAGTCCCTGATCTTGGTCGTACACATCTGCGTGCATGATTAGTGTACGGACAAATCGGGGGCGTCACAAGTTGGTATCAGAGCCGACTGCCTGTAGGATCCCCCTTTCCAACTCCTTGGCCGAAGTTGAGTCTAGTCTTTGAAAAGCTGTTTTTTACTAACATGGTTGTGTGGCTTACGGGCCCACGTCGCCAATTGGGTGGTATTAGGATCTTTTACTCCTCGTCTATACTCTGGGATTCTAATCTCTCTTCTATTCGGGTTAAACGAATTTACTAACTCAAACATTAGGATCCCGTGACCACATTCACCCCAAAGATGGATATAGCCATAGTTTTCCTAAGTAGTAGTTTTGAATAGTGCACAGTATGTTTTGTTGACTACAACGATGCATTCATAGTGTTTCCTTCACTATGCAAGTTTCATCATGAACGGTCACTAGTCTTAACAAATGCTCAATACTAAACTACTCCCTGTTACATTTTAGCAGGATGGCTGACGATCCACCACCTCCATCCTATATTGCCGCAATGATGCATCAGTTTGAACTGAATCGTCAATTTATGACTGGTGTAATGGCTAAGCTTCCAAACCAGAATGCTCATCAACAGCTTGCCCCAATAACACTGCCATAATTTGTGCGCCTCAACCCGTCCATTTTCCGCAACTCCACCAATCCTATGGATGCTGATGATTGGCTTCGTGACATCCAGTTTGAGATGAAGTCAGCTAATGTTGCCCCTGCCAGTTACGTCACCTTTGCGACATTTCACTTAAAGGGTCCAGCTGCCCAATGGTGGGAAAGCCACATGGGTATGTTGCCTACAGAAACTGTAACCACTTGGCAGGAATTTCAGTTAGCCTTTCGTGCACGGAACATTCCTCAAGGTCTGATGGACCAAAAGAAGGAGTTTCGCAGACTCTCACAGGGCACAATGACTATGGACGAGTATCAGAGGAAATTCCTTGAATTATCCCGCTATGCTGAGGATGACGTCGACACTGACGCTCGTAAGCAGGAGAAATTCCGTGAAGGATTGCGTCCCGATATAAAGCTCGCACTTGTTGCTCATGATTGCGTAGACTTTGCGACGCTCGTCAGCCAAGCTTTTCGAACTGAAACTGGTCTGACCGAGTACCAGGAGTCGCTCAAGCGTACTAGAGATGTAGGCCCATCCTCGGGCCAGCCTTCTCAGAAACGTCGAGTCTGGATCCCACACAATGTTCATCACCGACCTGCTCCGACACCAAGGCCGTCTTATGTTGCACCTCGTCTGCCTCCGCCGCCGAGTCAACTAACTATTCAGGGTGGACAGTCCAATATTGTGGCTCATCCCCATAATGATCGTTTATGCCGCAAGTGTGGACAACTAGGACACCTTACCCTCGATTGTCACCAGGGTCAACCGCAGAATGTATCCTGTCCTCCTCTTGGTTGTAAGAAGAGAAGCCGAAACCGTCATTCCAGAAGTGGCAGTGCGAGGACGCCTACAATGAGTTATGGTCAAGTCACCCATGTCAAGATTGAAGAAGCTCGTGAGTCCCCAAAAATCGTGATGGGTACCCTTCGCGTTAATTCGGTGCCAACTTCTGTTCTCTTTGATTCAGGAGAATCGCATGCTTTCGTGTCCGAACAATTTGCTCGACTACATGGGTTAGATATGGAAAATTTGCCCATTCCTTTGGCAATTCAATCTCCAGGGTCCAAGTGGCAAACCACAATGTTATGCCCTCGCAACCAAATCGAAATTGGAGGCTTACTTTTTCCGGCTTCTCTCATTGTGCTCGGACCTTCCAACATTGACATCATTCTTGGAATGGATTGGTTGACAGCCCATAATGCTTTGATTGACTGTGCTGCCAAGACAGTCCAGCTCACTCACCCTTCTGGCCAGACAGTCCAATACTCAACCCAAACAACGCAGGATGCCGAGAATCTGATAGATGTTCTGAATGCATTGAATGCTTCACCTCTTGAAGGAATAGAGAACATTCCAGTCGTTCGTGATTTCGAAGATGTCTTTCCAGAAGAACTTCCAGGAATACCCCCTGCTAGAGCTGTTGAGTTCGTCATATATCTGAAACCGGGCACTACTCCTATTGCCAAGCGGCCATACAAGATGCCGCCGCATGAACTCCTTGAGCTTAAGGAGGAAATCGACACTTCACTTCGTCAGGGTTTTATCCGTCCAATTTCATCTGCTTGAGGAGCACCTTCTCTCTTTGTCAAGAAGAAGGATGGTACGAATCGTTTGGTCCAAGATTACCGACCTATCAACCAGGCAACAATTCAGAACAAGTATCCGCTTCCCAGAATCAATGATTTGTATGATCAACTTGCTGGTTCCTCAGTATTCTCTAAACTTGATTTGAGGTTGGGTTACCACCAGATTCGGGTTCGTGAAGAGGATATTCCCAAGACCGCCTTCGTTACTCGCTATGGTTCATACGAGTAAACAATCATGTCTTTCGGCTTGACCAATGCTCCAGCAACGTTCTCCCGATTAATGAATTATATATTCATGGAATACCTCGATAAGTTTGTCGTGGTTTATCTGGATGATATCCTTGTATATTCCAAGAACAAAGAAGAACACGCTGAACATCTTCGCCTTGTTCTGGAAAAGCTTTGAGAACATCAACTATATGCTAAGTATTCCAAGTGTGAATTCTGGCTTCCCGAAGTAACCTACCTTGGGCATGTTATCTCCAAGGATGGTATTGCCGTCAACCCCGAGCGAGTTCAGGCTATTCTTGATTGGACTCCTCCGAAGAATGTCAGACAATTCAGAAGTTTTCTCGGACTCGCCAGCTATTGTCGTCGATTTGTCGAGAACTTCTCCAAGGTTGCCAAACCCCTGACTGGTCTGCTTCACAAAGGTGTCAAGTTCGAATGGACAGAAAAGTGTCAGGAAAGTTTCCAGGCACTCAAAGACAAGCTGACTTCTGCCCCAGTGCTCCTCCAGATACTAAGAAGGATTTCGTCATTTACTGTGATGCTTCACGTCAAGGATTAGGCTGTGTCCTAATGCAAGAGCGCAAGGTGATTGCTTATGGCTCTCGTCAGTTGCGCCCTCATGAAGAGAACTATCCAGTTCATGACCTCGAGCTTGCTGCTATCATATATGCACTCAAACAGTGGCGACATTACCTTCTCGGTAATCGTTGTGAGATATTCACCGACCACCAAAGTTTGAAGTATCTGTTTACTCAGCCAGACCTGAACCTCCGTCAGCAGAGATGGATGGAGACTGTAGCTGATTTTGACTTGGGTATTTCTTATACACCGGGCAAGGCTAATGTAATGGCTGATGCCTTGAGCCGCAAGTCTTATTGCAACCACTCCAGGTTCACAAGGTTCAAACCTCGCTTGTTGAAGAATTCAGAAAGCTGAACCTCCATATTGCTCCTCCCGGAGCACTCACACCCCCTCATCCTGAATTTCAGAAGATGAATCTTCGTGTTGTTTCCCAGGGTTCCCTTAATACCCTGGCTGTCGTACCCGATCTCGTGAGCAGTATCAAGACTATTCAACATTATGACTCTGAAGTCGAGAAGATTAAACGCTATCTCGCAGAAGGAAAGCCCTCATTCTTCACCATTGTCGATGATGGCACCTTGTACTTCAAAGGTCGCCTAGTGGTACCATGTGCAAGGAAACACCTGGATCAGACTCCAAAGGTTATGAAAGAAGCTCATGATACACCTCTGTCTATTCATCCTGGTAGTACCAAGATATACCAAGACATTCGTCAGAGATTCTGGTGGTCTAATATGAAGCAAGACATTGCTCGTTATGTTGCTGAGTGTGACGTTTGCCGTCGTATCAAAGCAGAACATCAAAGGCCTGTTGGAACTCTACAACCTATCTCTATTCCTGAATGGAAATGGGACCATGTCGAAATGGACTTTGTCACTGGTTTTCCCAAATCGCAGAAAGGTAATGATGCTATTCTTGTCGTCATTGACCGACTTTCTAAAGTTGCACACTTCCTGGCTGTCAAAGAAACGATCACTGCTAGTCAGCTGGCAACTCTCCATATGTCCAGGATTGTCTCACTCCACGGTATTCCATTGGTTATCAGCTCAGACCGTGGCAGCTTATTCACTTCAAGATTCTGGGCAAGTTTCCAAGAAGCAATAGGGACTCATCTATCTTTCAGCACTGCATTTCACCCTCAGTCACAGGGACAAGTTGAACGCGTCAATCAAATTCTCGAAGACATGCTTCGAGCTTGTGTTATTTCCTTCGGCAAGAAATGGGAGGAATCTCTCCCGTATGCTGAGTTCTCTTACAACAATAGCTATCAAGCTAGTCTGAAGATGGCCCCCTTCGAAGTGTTATATGGACGAAAGTGCCGAACCCCTCTCAACTGGTCAGAAACTGGGGAACGTACACTCTTTGGTCCGGATATTATCCAACACGCTGAAGAACAAGTCCGCGTCATTCGCGAGAATCTCAAGACTGCTCAGTCACGTTAGAAAAGTCAGTATGACCGTCATCACCAAGACATGGTCTATCAACCTGGCGAAAAGGCTTATCTTTGTGTCACACCAATGTAGGGTGCACACCGCTTCGGTATCAAGGGCAAGCTAGCTCCTCGCTATATTGGTCCATTCACTATTCTCGAGAGACGTGGAAAAGTGGCATATCAGTTGGAACTCCCGTCGAATCTTTCTCAGGTTCACGATGTGTTTCATGTGTCACAGCTCCGCCGCTGCTTCAAGGACCCACTCCGCGCAGTGGATCATGAAGTGCTCGAGTTGCAGCAAGACCTCTCCTATAAAGAGCATCCGGTCCGCATTCTCGACCAAGCTGAACGCCGCACATGTCAAAAGGCAATAAAGTTCCTCAAGGTCCAGTTGTCGCATCACTCTCAAGACGAAGCCACTTGGGAACGCGAGGATCATGTGCGTGAAGAATACCCCGAACTGTTTCCTTCTACCTCCTAAATCTCGGGACGAGATTTCTTGTAGTGGAGGAGATTTGTAACGCCCGGATAATTAAGCTACAGTAATCCTCTGCTATTGATGCCACGTCATCGCTTTTATTGTTGCTAGAAATCACTTTGGTTCAGACCGGTTCGAATTCAAATTAAAATAAAGCCAAACAAATAAAGTTTTCAAAGAACAAAACTAAAATGTTCAAAGTGTGGCAAATATTCCATAACCAATTATGGTGCTGACCCAACACTTTTGAAAAGTATTTAAATGCCCTTTCTGTAAAAATAATAGTGGCTAAACATTTGTTTAAATGCTATTTAAATAATGGACAAATATAAACTAAATTATTTTAGTGCCAAAATAATTGTGGCAATGACATAATTGATATTACTAATTTAGGGGCTAGTGTTATATTTTATAAAAGCTAAAACTAAGTTAAAGCAATAAAAGAAAACAGAAAGCAAAACATAAAACAAAAAAATTGTAAACCTAAAAGGCCTCACCCCTCCCTTGGGCTTTGGCCCAACTAGCCACTAGGCCGGCCCACCTCCCCCCATGCCCCCATCTTCCTGTTCCCCTCCCCTCGTGGCCACGCCCGATGGCCGACACGGCCGCGGCCATCGTCGTGGCGGCCATCCGTCGGCGCCGCCCCACCTATATAGCCGGCGCCCCTCCCCGGCGCCCGAACCCTAGCTTCCCCGATCCTCTTCCTCTTCCTCGGTTCCCCTCCTGGATCTGGACGCCCGAGGCCGCCGTCACCGCGTCACCACGCTCGCCGTCCGTCTCCGCCGCCGTCCTCACCTCCTCCTCAACTCGGCCTCGTCGAGCCTTGCCGCCCCTGTTCCCCTGCTCGCTGGTGAGCGCCTCCCCTTCTTCCTCTCTCTGCTCCCGTAGGATAGCCGGCCACCGCGCGCTCACCACACTGTCGTCTCTGGCCACGCCCGCTTGTGCTGTGCTGCTGCTGATGCTCGTTGACGCTGCTGCCACAGCTGCTTGCTGCTGCATCCGCTCCGCGCTGCAGCTCCACGCGCACCGGCCACTGCTGCCGCCGACCCGCGCGACGGCCGCGCGCCCAGGGCCTCCCATGGCCGCGCCTTCCGACGCCAGCCCCTCCCG
>LR738713.1:552597528-552625099 GCA_902687465.1 Secale cereale | reverse complement strand
CCCCCCCCCCCCCCGTGTGTTCGGCTGGCGAGGTTCATCCTCGTCTTCGCTTTGAGGTCCTTTCCCCTTCTGTTCGGCGTTTAGCTTGTTGGCCCGTTTAAAGACCCAACAGTTACGGTTGGTATGATTTGCAGGTTTATCAGGGGTGCCATGGATCTGTCTGGGCCTGTCTAATATTTTGTCCAATCTAGATGGACTATCTATGTTGCCGATGAATGGCTTCTTCCGTTGACCATGCCTGGAGCCACTGAATCTGGCGTTTACCGCTGTGTCCTCTGTGCTCCCGGTATTGTTTCAACGCTTGTTTTTATTGCGCCATGGCTTGCCATTGCCATCCTTGACTTCGGATGTGCCAGGTTCGCTGGTGATATTCACGCTACGAGCCAGCCAGCTATCCTCGCCCGCGCAAAAGCAGGTCATGAGTGTACTTAGGCTGCCATTGTTCTCGGCTTCTCTTGGCCGAGGTGTCTAGCCAGCCATTCCTCCCGGACACTGTGTTGGATGCCGCTATGGCCTCGGCGTCCGGACTGTCGATGATTTGGTTCTTTTCATTAAGAACTGATTCCAAAGCTTACTGGCTGACTCCCCAGGTTACTGGATTATATGACTTAGATCATTAGCATCCGGGGGCCGGACATATGTCCCCTGAAAGTTGGCCCGAAAAGCATCCTCAGGTTCTTCCTAGCTTCCAATAGAGTTCCCTGGGAGGCTGTTAAATGATATGTCTCCAACGTATCTACTTTTCCAAACACTTTTGCCCTTGTTTTGGACTTTAACTTGCATGATTTGAATGGAACTAACCCGAACTGATGCTGTTTTCAGCAGAATTTCCATGGTGTTATTTTTGTCCAGAAATAAAAGTTCTCGGAATGACCTGAAAATCAACGGAGAATATTTTTGGAATATTTATAAAATACTGGCGAAAGAATCAAGACCAGGGGGCCCACACCCTGTCCACGAGGGTGGGGGCGCGCCCAGCCCCCCTGTATCGTGGCCCCCCTGACACTCCACCGACATCAACCCCAACTCCATATATTCACTTTCGAGGAGGAAAAAACCAGAGAGAGGGATTCATCGCGTTTTATGATACATTGTCGCCGCCAAGCCCTTAACTCTCTCGGGAGGGCTGATCTGGAGTCCGTTCGGGGCTCCGGAGAGTGGAGATCATCGCCGTCGTCATTATAAACCTTCCTCCATCACCAATTCCATAATGCTCACCGCTCTGCGTGAGTAATCCCATCGTAGGCTTGCTGGACGGTGATGGGTTGGATGAGATTTACCATGTAATCGAGTTAGTTTTGTTAAGGTTTGATCCCTAGTATCCATTATGTTCTAATATTCATGTTGCTATGACTTTGCCATGCTTAATGCTTGTCACTAGGGCCCGAGTGCCATGATTTCAGATCTGAACCTATTATGTTTTCATGAATATATGTGAGTTCCTGATCCTATCTTACAAGTCAATAGTCACCTACTATGTGTTATGATCCGGCAACCCCGAAGTGACAATAATCGGGACCACTCCCGGTGATGACCGTAGTTTGAGGAGTTCATGTATTCACTAAGTGTTAATGCTTTGGTCCGATACTCTATTAAAAGGAGGCCTTAATATCCCTTAGTTTCCAATAGGACCCCGCCGCCACGGGGGGGGGGTAGGACAAAAGATGTCATGCAAGTTCTTTTCCATAAGCACGCATGACTATATTCGGAATACATGCCTACATTACATTGATGAACTGGAGCTAGTTCTGTGTCACCCTATGTTATAACTATTACATGAGGAATCGCATCCGACATAATTATCCATCATTGATCCAATGCCTACAAGCTTTTCACATATTGCTCCTTGCTTAGACTTTACCGCTGCTACTATTACAATCACTACAAAACTGCTATCGTTACTTTTGCCACCGTTACTGTTACTTCCATACTACTTTGCTAATAAATACTTTGCTACATATATTAAGTCTTCCAGGTGTGGTTGAATTGACAACTCAACTGCTAATACTTGAGAATATTTTTTGGATCCCCTTGTGTCGAATCAATAAATTTGGGTTGAATACTCTACCCTCGAAAACTATTGCGATCCCCTATACTTGTGGGTTATCAAGACTATTTTCTCGCACCATTGCCGAGGAGCATAGCTATATCCTTTGAGTCAATTGGGATTTATATCTGTTGATCACTATGAAGAACTTGAAAGACAAAAAACCAAGATTTATCCCTCAACAACGATGGGAGGTAAGGAACTGCCATCTAGCTCTGCACTTGATTCGCCCTCTGTTATGAGTAAATTTGCGACACCTACACCTGCTATTGAATCTGATATGTCGCATGCTCTTGATGATGCCACTTCTGCTATGCATGATACTTATGATGAAACTACTTCTATGCTTGATAATACTGTGCCATTAGGTGAATTTCTTGATGAACAAATTGCTAGGGCTAGAGAGAATGAAATTATTGAAACTGATAATATTGATGAAAGTGATGATGAGGATTCCCCCCCTAGATATGAATTGCCCGTTGTGCCTGAGGGTTATGTTATGGATGAAGAAACTGCTAGAGATCTTTTAGCTTGCAATGATAGATATGATCTTAAGAAACTGTTAGCTAAGTTGAAAGAAAAGTCTTTGAATGCTAGAATGAAATATGACCCTGCTTTTTCTACTTCACCTATCTGTGTTTCTGATTAGGATTATGATTTCACTGTCGATCCTGAGTTAATTACTTTGGTTGAATCTGATCCTTTCCATGGTTATGAATCTGAAACTGTTGTGGCATAGCTTACTAAATTGAATGATATAGCCACCCTGTTCACCAATAAGGAAAAAATTCGTTACTATTATATCCTTAAGCTATTTCCGTTCTCCTTAAAGGGTGATGCTAAGACATGGTTTAATTCTCTTGATCCTGGTTGTGTGCATAGTCCCCAGGATATGAATGATTACTTCTCTGCTAGATATTTTCCCGCTCATAAGATAGCAAGCTGCCTTAAGGGAAATATATAATTTTGTGCAAATCGAAGAAAAGATTCTCCCACAAGCTTGGGGGAGGCTTCTCCGATTATTTAATGCTTTGCCTGATCATCCTATTAAGAAAAATGAAATACTTGATATCTTTTATAATGGACTAACCGATGCTTCCAGAGACCACCTGGATAGTTGTGCTGGTTGTGTTTTCAGGGAAAGAATTGTCGATCAAGCTGAATTGCTATTAAATAATATGTTGAGTAATGAAAACAATTGGACACTTCCTGAACCAGCCCCTAAGACAACTCTAAAGAAGAGAGGTATTCTATTTCTCAGTCTTGAAGATAAGCAAGAGGCAAAGAAATCTATGAAAGAAAAAGGTATTAAAGCTGAAGATGTTAAGAATTTACCATCTATTGAAGAAATACATGGTCTTGATAACCAGACACAGGTACTAAAGGTAAATTCTCTCTATAGATTTGATGAAGGTGATATTCCTCGTTATAAGTCTGCTAGCCAATGCTTAGATGAGTTTGATAATTTTATTGTTAAACAAGAAAACTTCAATTCTTATGTTGGTAGACAATTGAAACGTAATGCTTATATGATTGAACACTTGAGTGGTTATATGTCTAGAGTTAAAGGTGAACTTAAACTCATTAGTAAACATGCTTCGATGGTTACCACTCAAGTAGAACAAGTACTTAAAGCACAAAATGATTTGCTTAATGAGTTAAATAGTAAGAAAAATGATAATGTTGTTAGAGTTGTGACTAGAGGGGGTAGTATGACCCAGGAACCTCTGTATCCTGAGGGCCACCCTAAGAGAATTGAGCAAGATTCTCAGAGAACTAATGTAGATGCACCTAGTTCTTCTAAGAAGAAGAAAAAGAAAAATGATAGGACTTTGCATGCTTCTAGTGAACCTGTTATTGACACACCTGAGAATCCCAATGATATTTCTATTTCCGATGCTGAAACACAATCTGGTAATGAACATGAACCCAGTGATAATGTTAATGATGATGTTCATGATAATGCTCAATCTAGCAATAACGATGATGTAGGGATTTAACCTATTGTTGATCTTGATAACCCACAATCAAAGAATCAACGTTATGATAAAAGAGACTTTGTTGCTAAGAAGCACGGTAAAGAAAGAGAACCATGGGTTCAGAAACCCATGCCTTTTCCTCCTAAACCATCCAAGAAAAAGGATGATGGGGATTTTGAGCGCTTTTCTGAAATGATTAGACCTATATTTTTGCGTATGCGTTTGACTGATATGCTTAAAACAAATCCTTATGCTAAGTGTATGAAAGATATTATTACAAATAAAAGAATGATACTGGAGGTTGAAATTTCCACCATGCTTGCCAATTATACTTTTAAAGGTGGAATACCAAAGAAACTAGGAGATCCAGGAGTACCAACTATACCATGCTCCATTAAAAGAAACTATGTTAAAACTGCTTTATGTGATCTTGGAGCCGGTGTTAGTTTTATGCCTCTCTCTTATATCGTAGACTTGATTTGAATAAGTTGACACCTACTGAAATATCTTTGCAAATGGCCAATAAAACAACTGCTATACCTGTCAGTATTTGTGAGGATGTACGTGTTGTCGTTGCAAATGTTTTCATGTTAATGGTAATGAACATAGGGTACACTTTCCAAGGAAACAACCTTAGGTCCACAGTATCAATTCTATTGGAAAAATTTCAACGATTATTATTGGAGGATTTGAATTTCCTCTTCCTACTGTTAAGAAGAAATATGATATTCTTATTGTTGGGGACATGCATATCCCCATTGAGGTAACCTAGTGTTATTCGAAAATTCTCCGGTTTCATTTTATTCGGAAAGAGTTTATTAACAAGACTTGATCAACCTTGTTAATGGATTCCTTTTGATGAGCATGAGATGGAAGAAGTTAGAAAGCACAACTCTCTGTACCCTATTTTACTTTCTGTTATTTAGATTAAATAAAGAAAAAATCGTATTTTCTGTCTGTTTTGTGAGTTATCGTTGCAAAAAAAACTGGAAATAAAAGTTCTCCAAATGTCCCGAAAATGAAATATGATTTTTTCTAGAATTTTTAAGAATATTTGGCACTGAGAACACATCAGGGGGAGCCACCACCTGGCCACGAGGGTACTAGGCGCGCCCACCCCCTGGGCGCGCCCCTACCTCATGGGCCCCACGTGGCCCCCTCCACTTACTGCAGCACCCACACACTTCATCTTTCTCTAGAAAAAAACCTCCCACATCTCAAACTCGTGTTCTAGCTCATCTTGCTGCCATTTTCGATCTCCTTGCTCAAAGCATCATTCACAAAACAGTTTGAGGAGATTGTTCTTCGGTATGTGACTCCTCCTATGGTCCAATTAGTTTTTGTTCTAGTGCTTTATTTATTGCTAATTTTTGCTGCTTAGGTGACCCTGTTCTTGAGCTTGCATGTCAAATTTTTGTGGTCCAAAGTAGTTCTAATGCATGATATAGTCTCTAGGCACTTGTGGGAGTAGTTGCTATCAATCTTGGTGAGTGTTGTTCATTTTTATTTTGAGTCACTAAAAATTTCAAAAAAAAATCAGAGGAAGAAAATGATAAGAAGATTATTGAGAGGCTCATCGAGCCAAAGCTCAGAGGATAAGCAGAAAGAGGAGAATAAAAAAAACCAAATACAATCTTCCTCGCACTTCGGAAATTCGGCTGTGTGAATGGACCTGTGATGAGTTCTTGGAAGCCGCCGGGATTTATAAAGACTTTTATTATTTGGCTGAGAATGCAGGCCTCACCGACTTCCTCCGTGACCAGCGCGAACAATATCTCTTACTCACTAATATTTCCGTGCAAAATTTCTATTTCCATGCTAAGAAATCACCACCTTCGGTGGAGTTTCACTTATATGATGAGGTTAGGGAGATGTCATTATATGAATTTGGTAAAGTTTGTAAGATACCCTTTGCGGGTAGCTTAGAGGAACCACATCGTAAGGATGTGGAGGAGTTCATTGATACTATCGCTTTAGGGGAATCGAGGAAAGTTTCAGAGGCAAGAATCACTAGTATACATTTTCCTGTTCTATGCTATTTTGCGATATTTGCTAGTAGATGCTTGATTGGTCGCGGGAACAGTGGAAATCTTAGTGCCGCTGATATTGTTATTTTGTGCCATGCTTTGTTCCAAGATACCACTTTTAGTTTAGGCGTTGTTATTGCTAAACGATGACGTCTGAATTGTACAAAGGGCCCCATCTTCGGAGGTATCTTTGCTTCACGCCTTGCTGAACACTTTAGGATACCTATTAAGCATCATGAGAAGTAGGAAAGTTGCTGGCCCCGGATTTTCTAAATTATAAGAGTATGATAGAACATGATTTTTTTTTTAAAGATAAGAAAAAGTTGCTTAAGTATAAATTGATATTTGATAAAAAAAGTACTATGAAATTATTACCTTTCCTGCACCTTCTGTGTTTCATTTACTTTCAGGCACGTACCTCGTCTTGCCAGATGTCGTTTTTGCGTATTGGAGCCGGGCATAGGTTTTAGAGCTTGAGCCGGAGCCATCACTTGACCCTTATCGGCAGTCGGTTTATCAGTGGGATCCAGAGGAGATTGCCAACCAGTGGCACCCAGAGGACACTCCTCCGCACACTGGAGAGAGTAGCTTTGATCCGTGGCAATAAACCAACTTAGGCCAAAAGCCTAAGCTTGGGGGATACGTATTTCTCACCGACATTACATTCATGTTCACACACTCATTCTAATAGTCGGTGCTCATACTTTTTCATTGTACCATCCATGCTAGTTTATTTATTTTTCAAAGTCTTTTTCTTGTGTGTCAGAAAAACCTGAAGAAAAACCCAAAAAATAGTTATAGCTTTTTAGCTAGTTAACTTTGCATGCTTGCAGTAGTAATAATTAAAAGAAAACCCCAAAAGATTTCTCGTTCTTCTTTTGCTTGTTGGGAGCTTTCCGGTGCAAATAGTTTTATTTCTTTTCTTTTCTTTGGGGGTCAAGAGGAGAAGACCATGATGAAAATGTTTAGCGGCTCTAGTATGCATTATTATTGATTTAACCAAGAGCCATATTACCTTGTCTTCTCCCTTGTATTAAATGCTTGCAGTTTCCAGCTTAGTCCAATGCACGTGCACTATTATTATTATCCACACCGTTCGGTCGTGCGAGTGAAAGGCAATAATGATGATATATGATGAACTGATTGAGATGAGAGAAGCTGGTATGAACTCGACCTATCTTGTTTTTGTAAATATGATTAGTTCATCGTTCCTGATTCAGCCTATTACGAATGAAACATGCTTGCAATGACAATTCGAGATCATAGTTGCTCATGCCATGCTTAATAAACTAGGAGTTTATAATAGTTTACCTTGCGTGCCAACATGCTATTAAAATGGTTGTGATGTGGTATGATGAGGTGGTATCCTCCTTTGAACGATTCAAGTGGTTTGACTTGGCACATGTTCACGCATGTAGTTGAAACAAAATCAACATAGCCTCCACGATATTTATGTTCATAGTGATCTATATCCTACTCATGCTTGCACTCATTGTTGATTAATTTTAATGCATGTTCAAGACAGTTGTCGCTCTCCAGTTGGTCGCTTCCCAGTCTCTTTCTAGCCTTCACTTGTACTAAGTGGGAATACTGCTTGTGCATCCACTTCCATAAACCCCAAAGTTATTCCATATGAGTCCACTGTACCTTCCTATATGCGGTATTTACCTACCGTTCCAAGTAAATTTGTATGTGCCAAACTCTAAACCTTCAAATGAAATTATGTTTTGTATGCTCGAACAACTCATGTATCTACTAGGGATGTCTATATCTTCCATGCTAGGTGGGTTATTCTCACGAAGAGTGGACTCCGCTCATCATTCACGAGAAAATGGCCAGTAACCGGGATGCCCAGTCCCATGCTGAAATCAAATCAAAATAATTAAACAAAACTCCCCCAGGGCTATTGTTGGTATGGACGGTACCCGTTGTTTCAGGTCAGCCGTGGAGTGTGCTTGTTGGCGGTGGGGGAGTATAAACTTTACCATTCTATTTGAGAACCGCCTATAATGTGTGTAGCATGGATGATATCGAGAACTCTTGGTTGTTATGTTGACAATGAAAGTATGCCACCCAAAAATATTATCTATCTCTATTTCAAATCTCGAGCTCTGGCACCTCTACAAACCCCTGCTTCCCTCTGCGAAGGGCCTATCTATTTACTTTTATGCTGAGTCACCATCCTCTTAATAAGAAGCACCAGTTGGAAGAGCACCGCTGTCATTTGCATGCATTGCTATTAATTTACATTGAGTATGACTATGATTGGATCTCTTTTACCATGAATTACAATGTGTAGTCAATCCTTGATCTTCAGAGGTGCTCTGAATATATGTTTTGCGGTCTCAGAAAGGGCTAGCGAGATAGCATCTTGTTATATCATATTATGATTTCTTTAAAAAAGTCTTGTCATCCGAGGTTTATTATTATTGCTCGCTAGTTGATTATGCCATTGATATGAGTAAACATGAGACCTGAAAGTTATTGTGAATGTGGTTAGTTCATAATCATTGCTGAAAACTTGAATGTTGGCTTTACATATTTGCAACAACAAGAGCAGACAGAGTTTGTAAAAGTTTTTCTTTATCACTTTCAGTTTATCAACTGAATTGCTTGAGGACAAGCAAAGGTTTATGCTTGGGGGAGTTGATACGTCACCAACGTATCTACTTTTCCAAACACTTTTGCCCTTGTTTTGGACTCTAACTTGCATGATTTGAATGGAACTAACCCAGACTGACGCTGTTTTCAGCAGAACTGCCATGGTGTTATTTTTGTGTAGACATAAAAGTTCTCGTAATGACCTGAAAATCAACGGAGAATATTTTTGGAATATATAAAAATACTGGCGAAAGAATCAAGACTAGGGGGCCCACACCCAGTCCACGAGGGTGGGGGGCGCGCCCACCCCCCTTGGGCGCGCCCCCTGTCTCGTGGGCCCCCTCACGCTCCACCGACATCAACCCCAACTCCATATATTCACTTTCGGGGAGGAAAAATCGGAGAGAAGGATTCATCGTGTTTTACGATACAGAGCCGCCGCCAAGCCCTAATCTCTCTTGGGAGGGCTGATCTGGAGTCCGTTCGGGGCTCCAGAGAGTGGAGATCGTCGCCGTCGTCATCATCAACCTTCTTCCATCACCAATTCCATGATGCTCACCACCGTGCTTGAGTAATCCCATCGTAGGCTTGCTGGACGGTGATGGGTTGGATGAGATTTACCATGTAATCGAGTTAGTTTTGTTAGGGTTTGATCCCTAGTATCCATTATGTTCTAAGATTGATGTTGCTATGACTTTGCCATGCTTAATGCTTGTCACTAGGGCCCGAGTGCCATGATTTCAGATCTGAACCTATTATGTTTTCATGAATATATGTGAGTTCTTGATCCTATCTTCCAAGTCAATAGTCACCTACTATGTGTTATGATCCGGCAACCCCGAACTGACAATAATCAGGACCACTCCCGGTGATGACCGTAGTTTGAGGAGTTCATGTATTCACTAAATGTTAATGCTTTGGTCCAGTACTCTATTAAAAGGAGGCCTTTATATCCCTTAGTTTCCAATAGGACCCCGCTACCACGGGAAGGTAGGACAAAACATGGCATGCAAGTTCTTTTCCATAAGCAAGCATGACTATATTCGAAATACATGCCTACATTACATTGATGAACTAGAGGTAGTTCTGTGTCACCCTATGTTATAAATATTACATGAGGAATCACATCCGACATGATTATCCATCACTGATCCAATGCCTAGGAGCCTTTCACATATTGCTCCTTGCTTATTTACTTTACCACTGCTACTGTTACAATCACTACAAAACTGCTATCGTTACTTTTGCCACCGTTACCGTTACTTCCACACTACTTTGCTACTAAATACTTTGATGCAGATATTAAGTCTTCCAGGTGTTGTTGAATTGACAACTCAACTGCTAATACTTGAGAATATTCTTTGGCTCCCCTTGTGTCGAATCAATAAATTTGGGTTGAATACTCTACCCTCGAAAACTATTGCGATCCCCTATACTTGTGGGTTATCATTTAACCAGTGCCGAGCTGGTCCTTTTAGCTTGAGAGGTAAGTATTAGACAGTGTGGAGATCATCTCCATGAGCCATGTGTATGTGGAGAATAAAGTCTTCTATCCATACAATGGGGTCCGTTGTTCCATCGTACGCCTCGATGTTTACGGGTTTAAACCCTTCTGGGAATTCATGATCTATCACCTCATCGGTGAAGCACAGAGCGTGTGAAGCACCCCTATATTTTGCGATATCGTGGCGTAGTTCGGACGGTATGGGTGTTTGGTGTTGGCTCTGAACTGGAATGTGACCGGTCTGTTTGGCTTGATAGCCGTCGTTCCATGTGTGGGTACGTTCCCTTGGTCCATAGATTGATCTGGTCTGGCCATCCTTTTTATTCAGGTCTTGACATAGATCGTACTTATGGCCCTGAGCTGTTGTATCTTTCCTTTATGATGAGGAGGTGCGGGTTTGTGTACAACATTTCTGGCAGCTTTGTCCCGTCCACGGGGTGGTCGGTCTGGTTGATCGGACTGGTCATACTTCGTCGGAATTGGCGCTCGAGCCTCATCATTGAATTGGGGCAGTAGCTTGCTTTTGGGATAGCTCTTTCTTTGGCCCTTATAGTCGTATCGTTCTTCAGCGTCTAGTACTTCATTCCATCTTTCATTGAGCGTATCTTGTTCGGCTCTAAGCTGCTGCTGCTGCTTCTTCAGGCTCCTTGTTGAGGCAATGAGATGTTGTTGAAATCGTTTCTGTTCGAGTGGTTCTTCTGGGACGATGAATTCTTTGTCTCCCAGGCCGATGTCCTCTTCAGAGACAGGTTGATAATTGATGTCATCCGCGTCGTTGTGATCGGCCAGCGATTCTGGACTATGTTCGCCATCCTCCCGTTCGTCCTGCTCTATCGCTGGCTCCACGGGGTCATCAGCTTGTTCCGGATCGTCATTGTCTTCAGTGACAGTGTTACTCTGTTTTCCTTTACGGGATCGAGAACGACGCTTCTGACGCCGGTGTTTGGCAGGTTCATCCACAGGATTGTCCTGTTCTGGATTGTTATTGTCGTCGCCTTCCTCCTCGTTTGGTGTGTCTACCATGTATACATTGTATGTAGAGGTAGCCGTCCATCGCCCAGTTGCGGGTGAGTTGGTACTAAGATTGGTTTCGACATTGTGGTCCACCCCATCGATGTCTTCGGAAGCGTAATCTAGTAGATCGGTTAAGTCCTCGACTGTGGCTACCGAGTGGGTGGTGGGTGGGAAGCGAAATTCCCTGTCCTCGGCCCCCAGTTCGAACTGAGTATAGTTCGGCAAAGAAGTCTCGGTTAGGGAGCGATATTTTAGTAAGTCCAGCACTTCGTCTAAGGGAAAGCGCTGGACATGAGTTCAGACATCTGCAGAGCTGAGTCCGGTGACAACCGCTCGATCGAGCCCGAAGAATGCAGACCCTGAAAGTTCGGAACTTGTAGTCGAAGATGAGTTCATATTTTCGATGGAGGGAATCCCGCTCAAGGCTCGGTCTGTTTGCGTCTCAAGCGCCGCTAAGTCTACGGCCTCCGTGGCGGGGTTGATCTTCCAGTCCTCGGATGAAGCGATCTGCTGCAGATCTAAGGCCAGAGCTGCTGCAAGTGTTGTCCCCTGGATGCGGTCCGATGAAAGATTTAGGTCGTGTTCATCATGGTGGCATGGAGCAACAGCCATGGGTGCGAATCCATCGAAGATCCAATCTCCGCGGACATCAGCAACGTAGTTTAGGCTTCCAAATCTGATCTGATGACCAGGGGCGTAGCTGTCTACCTGCTCGAGGTGGCCTTCAGTGTTGGCACGAAGCACAAAGCCGCCGAACACAAAAAGCTGGTCGGGGAGAAAATTCCCTCGATGGTGGCGTTGTCGTTGATGGTGAAGTGAGCCATTAATCCTTTAGTTGATGACACAGTGGAACTCTCAATGAAACCACCAATGTCGGTGTCAAAACCAGCAGACCTCGGGTAGGGGGTCCCGAACTATGTGTCTGAGGATCGATGGTAACAGGAGACTGGGGACACGATGTTTACCCAGGTTTGGGCCCTCTCGATCGAGGTAATACCCTACTTCCTGCTTGATTGATCTTGATGAATATGGGTTACAAGAGTTGATCTACCTCGAGATCGTAATGGCTAAACCCTAAAAGTCTAGCCTATGTGATTGCTATGATTCTACCGCCTCTACGGACTAAACCCTCCGGTTTCAATATGCACCGGAGGGACCTAGGGTTTGTACATGGTCACCTTGCAGAGCAAGGAAAGTATTACACCCGGACTCTAAACTTTCTATTTTATACATATGGGAGTCCTATCCGGATACGGGAGATAATCTTCATTAATAATCTTCATGGCCCACTAGTCCGGCCCACAACGAGCGATCCGGCCACCTGAGGACCCCTTAATCCAGGACTCCCTCACCCACCATAGTAGATACTCTTCAAGTAACTCTGGACTTCCAGACATATGTGATCTCATGTACGTACAGCAGCAGCCCAAGAGACGGTTCATCACTTCTGGTCCAGATTCTTGCTTGTCAAAAACAAGATTAAGGATAGCTGCGATGACAACGCGGTCCCATATTTCACCACAATTGCACGGATGAGGGAGTCTTGAACGCCCTCAACCGCCGTCGAGTACAAAGTTTTACGGAATTGTCGCATTTAGTACGAAAGTACTGCGCTATGGAAAGTACTTGGAAGGCCCAGAGTACACATCTGGAGCAGTCCGTCTTTGGACAATATGCCGCTAAAGCAAAACGGACATACCCTAGCAGGGCATCCGATCATGTGCCCATTGGCAAGAAAAATAGACCTTTCACAGGGCACCAGTCTATTCTGGACGAACTCTTAGATAAGCCTTGCCAAATACATGCCGCCCCAGACATTATCCCAACCCACACCCTTCGAGCGTGTTGGGTACTCCGGCAGGTAGCGAAAAGCGGTGAAGCAATCCTCGCCACCGCAACTTCAGGGGAGAACTTTTGACGTCCTCATGATACGTCCCCAACGTATCTATAATTTATGAAGTATTCATGTTGTTTTATTAAAGCAAGCCCAGCCACGGACTTGGGCCTCTCAGGGAGGACCGAGTCAGTTGTTGGTTTGTCGGCTAGATCCGGCACACGACGGGGCTTTTGGAGCAACGGTGCCATGTCGCATGAGGTCGACAGACCGGGGTGAGCTCGTCTAGCAAAACGGTCTCAGAGGCTTGTTATGCGAGTTTCTTGATGGGTTGATGGCCAATCACGATAGATTGTATGTTAGGGGCAATCGCATGGGCGTTTTAGGCCGCGTTAGCTTCGAGCGGTTTTACAATCATTTTATAGTCATTTTATATCATTTTTTGGTACTAACCTATTGACATAGTGTCAAGTGCCAGTTGCAGTTTTCTGCATATTTTTTACATCACGGGAAATCAATATCAAATGGAGTCCAAACACCGCGAAACTTTTTGGAGATTTTTTTATGGGCCAGAAGACGCCCAATGGTCCAGAGCTGCACATGGGGGGTGCCCCGAGGGGGGCACAACCCACCAGGGTGTGCCAGGCCCCCCTGGCGCGCCTAGGTGGGTTGTGCCCACCTCAGTGGAATCCGGCACCCCCTCTTCGCCCTATAAATTCCCAAATATTCCAAAACCCTTGGGGTGACCCTAGATCAGAAGTTCCGCCATCGCAAGGCTTTGTAGTCCATGAGATCCAATCTACAGCCCTTTCCAGCACTCCACCGGAGGGGGAAATCATCACCGGTGGCCATCTTCATCATCCCGATGGCCACCATGATGAGGAGGGAGTAGTCCACCCTCGGGGCCTAGGGTTTGTACCAGTAGTTATGTGTTTAATCTCTCTCTCTCTTGCGCGCGATCTCGAGATGTCACGATCTTGATATATCATGGGATTTGTTAACATAGATGGATCATATGATGTTTCTCCCCTCTCTACTCTTGTTGTGATGAGTTGAATCTTTACCCATTGAAGTTTTGTCACGTCGGAATAAATTTTCAGATTTGAGAACACTTGATATATGTCTTGCAATTGAATACTCATGGTGAAAATGGGGTATCATATTGATTCACTTGATGTATGTTATGGCACTCAACTTGAGGATTTCCGCGGTGACATTGGGGTAAGCTATGCATAGGGGTTGATGCATGTTTTTATTATCTGTTCTCCGATAGAAACTTTGGGTCTCCTTGTAGTTCTTTGTGTTATGATCATGAAGTTGTTTGATGCATACCGTAGAATCAACTCATGGATATTTGTGGTGACATAGGGATATCTAGGTGACATTAGAGTTGGTTGATGTGTGTCATATGGTGTTATTTTAGTACAAACTCTTGGTTAGATTAATCGAAAAGTATAGCTTTGTGTTATTTTAGTACGAACTCTAGGATAGATTGATCGGAAAGAATAGCTTTGAGGTGGTTACGTACCCTCTAAACAATTTCTATCTTTTGTTCTCCTCTAATAGGAACTCGGGAGTGATTCTTTATTGCACTTTGAGGGATAATCATATGATCCAACTTTGTTAGCATTGTTGAGAGACTACACTAGCGAAAGTACAGACCCTAGGCCTTGTTTTCAAGCATTGCAATGCTGTTCGTGCTCACTTTAGTTACTCGCTACCTTGCTGTTTTTATTGTTACTATTACAAAAATCAATCTCTACTATCCATATTACACTTGTATCACCATCTCTTCGCCGAACTAGTTCACCTATACAATTTCCCATTGTATTTGGTGTGTTGGGGACACAAGAGACTTTTTATTATTTGGTTGCAGGGTTGTTTGAGACAGACCATCTTCATCCTACACCTCCCATAGATTGATAAACCTTCGGTCATCCACTTAAGGGAAATTTGCTACTGTCCTATAAAACTCTGCGCTTGGAGGCCCAAAACGAGTCGACAAGAGCAAGTTGTGTAGTAGACATCACATCACTATCTCGAGACATTCTCCTTAAACAACCAGCACAAGGAAGCACTTCGCGAACTTGTCGAGGTTCATCAAATAAGCACTGCAAGCCTATGGAGCGACGCGGCAATCAATTTTTCTACCGACGACTTACCGTGAGTCCGGCCGGTCCGAGGCACAACCGCTCTTGTACTAAACCCAATAGTAGACAGCTTTCGCCTTGCTAATGTACTCATGGACGGCGGCATCGGACTCAACCTCATATACGAGGACACGCTTGCAAAAATGCAGGTTGATAAATCCCGCATTGGACAAAGTAATACAACCTTCAGAGGAATTATTCCCAACAGGGAAACCCGGTGTTTGGGAAGTATTAAGTTCAACGTAATATTCGGTACACCCGAGAACTATAGGTTGGAGGAACTGCTCTTCCACATTGTCCCCTTCAACAGCGGATACCACGCTCTTCTAGGGCGGGATGCTTTCTCACGCTTTCAGGCCATACCCATTACGAGTACATGAAGCTCAAAATGCTAGGGCCCAATGGAATAATCACAGTAGCAAGTGATCCGGACAGAGCACTCCGTGTCGAGAACAAAACCGCATCCTTGGCCCTAGAGGGACTATCCGAAGCCTTCGCGGCCGAAGAATTAACCACCTTACGATCCACGGTGGACAAGGATGACGTAGTCCTTGATAAAAGATCAAAATCTACCTCCTTCAAGCCAGCAGATGAAATTATCTAATTTCAAGTGCATCTGATGGACCCCAACAAGACGACATCCATTGGGGCACAGCTGGACCTGACGGTAGATAGCGCCTTGTGCGCCTTCCTCCGTGAAAACTGGGACATATTCGCCTGGCACCCTTCAGACATGCCTGGAATCCCACGCAGGGTGGCTGAACATAGCCTTAACATCATTAAAGGGATAAAAACTAGTCAAGCAGTCACTACGATGATTTTCCGAACCCAAAAGACAAGCGATGGGGGAAGAGCTGGCCAAGTTACTGGAGGCCAGATTCAAAAGAGAAATTAAAAATCCGGATTGGCTAGCCAATTTAGTCATGGTACTAAAGAAGGATAAATCCTGGCGCCTTTGTGTCGACTTTACGGACCTAAACAAGTCTTGCCCAAAGGATCCTTTTCCACTGTCGCGCATTGACCAAATTATCGATGCAACCGCAGGACATGACTCATTATGTTTCCTCGATGCTTACTATGGATACCATCAGATAAAAATGAAGGAATCTGACCGGGCGCGACGACGTTTATCACTCTGTGCGGGCCCTTTTGCTTCAACACTATGCCCTTTGGGATCAAAAATGCTGGTGCCACGTATCAACACATGATTCAAACATGCTTAGAGAAACAAAATTGCAAGACAGTGGAGGCATACGTCGACGATGTAGTCATCAAGACCAAACACGTCGAAACATTGGTGGATGATCTCCGCCTCACGTTCGATAACTTCCGAACATATGACATACGACTCAATCCAGAAAAATGCGTCTTCGGCATTTCGGCCGGAAAGCCGTTAGGGTTTATCGTATCCCATAGAGGAATTGAGGCCAACCCAGCTAAAATCCGGGCCTTGTCATATCTCGCTACACCAACCGATCTAAAACAAGTCCAAAAACTAGCAGGATGCGTGGCGGCCTTAAGCCGCTTTATCTCCAGAGTGGAAGAAAAAGCATTATCACTGTATAGACTGTTGAGGCGCACAGACAACTTCGAATGGACGGATGCGGCCACGGCCGGATTGGAAGAGATAAAAACCCTATAAGCGGGCAAACCAATCCTAGGCGCTCCAAGTGTTGGCGAGCCAATGCTGCTTTATATCTCAGACCAAGTAGTGAGTGCGGTACTTGTCATCAAACGAGAGGAAGAAGGACATAAATACCCTGTGCATAAACTAGTATACTACGTATCAGAGGTTCTCACACCATGCAAGTCATGTTACCCCAATTATCAGAAAATTGCCTATGCGGTGTTCATGGCATCCCGGAAGCTCCGACACTACTTTCAAGAGTGTTTGATTACAATGGCATCCGAAGTACCACTCAATGACATCGTAAACAATAAAGACGCCACATGACGCATCGCCAAATGGGCCATCGAGCTCTTGCACTTCGAAATAACATACAAACCACGCCAGACTATTAAATCTCAGGTGTTGGCCGACTTTGTTGCAGAATGGACTGAGGCCAAACTCCCTAAAGAGTATGGAGCATACTCCCACTGGACCATGTACTTCGACGTCTACAAAATGCTAGCCGGATTGGGGGCCGGCGTCATCTTGATATCTTCCACAGGGGATACAGTCCGCTACGTACTGCAAATCATGTATACAGACTCAAATAATGCGGCCAAATATGAGGCACTACTGCACGATCTCCGCATGGCCGTATCCACGGGCATACAACGCCTCAAGGTGCGCGGAGACTCAAACCTAATATCTCAGGTAAACGGAGAATTTGATGCGAATGATTCAAAGATGGCAGCTTATCGAAGCGCCATATTAAAAACATCGGCTCGATTTGAGGGGCTAGAATTTCACCATGTAGCTCGGGACAGTAATCAGGCAAAATATACACTCGCTCGCATGGGCACTAAATGCGACCTGGTCCCGCCTAACACCTTTGTCGAAAGGTTGTTTAAGCCATCAATGACATGGCAGGACAAGTGTGGAGACGCTAATGCAGACCCGAACACGCCCCCATCAGCCAAACTCCACACAGATGTCATCAGGGATTCGGACATGGAAATAACATCTTCGGCTCATGAGATCATGGTTGTCATAGCCCCCTAGACAGAACCTTTCCTAACCTACCTTAATAGGCAGGAGCTTGATACGTCCCCAACGTATCTATAATTTTTTATTGTTCCATGCTATTATATTATCTATTTTTGGATGTTTAATGGGCTTTATTATACACTTTTATATTATTTTTGGGACTAACCTACTAACCTAAGGCCCAGTGCAAATTGTTGTTTTTTGCCTATTTAGTGTTTCGCATAAAAGGAATATAAAACAAAGTCCAAACGGAATGAAACCTTCGCGAGGATCGTTTTTGGAACAAACGCAACCCAGAAGACTTGGAGTACACGATAGGGAAGCCACAAGGTGGGCACGAGGCAGGGGGCGCGCCTGATACGTCCATTTTGCAGCATGCTTTTATATTGATATTTATTGCACTATGGGCTGTTATTACACATTATGTCACAATACTTATGCCTTTTTCTCTTATTTTACAAGGTTTACATGAAGAGGGAGGATGCCGGCAGCTGGAATTCTGGGCTGGAAAAGGAGCAAACATTGGAGACCTATTCTGCACAACTCAAAAAGCCCCCAAACTCCACGAAACTCCGTTTCAAAAAATATTAAAAATATATACCGAAAGAAGTACAGGAGGGGGCCACCCAGGTGAAGGGCGCCCCCCTGGGAGCTCCCCCTTCCTCGTGGGCCTCCTGGCAGCCCCCCGATGCCCATCTTCTTCTATATGAGGTGTTTTGACCTGGAAAAAAAATCATCAGGATACTTTCGGGACGAAGCGCCGCCGTCTCGAGGCGGAACCAATCTAGGGCTCCGACGGAGCTGTTCTGCCTGGGATACTTCCCTTTGGGAGGGTGAAATCATCACCGCCGTCATCACCAACAACTCTCCAATTTCGGGGCGGGTTATCTTCACTAGCACTATCTCCTCTCAAACCCTAGTTCATCTCTTGTATCCAATCTTTGTATCAAAACCCCAGATTGGTACATGTAGGTTGCTAGTAGTGTTGATTACTCCTTGTAGTTGATGCTAGTTGGTTTACTTGGTGGAAGATCATATGTTCAGATCCATTATGCATATTAATACCCCTCTGATTATGAACATGAATATGCTTTGTGAGTAGTTATGTTTGTTCCTCGGGACATGGGAGAAGTCTTGCTATAAGTAGTCATGTGAATTTAGTATTCGTTCGATATTTTTCTGAGATGTATGTTCTCTTTCCTCTAGTGGTGTCATGTGAACATCCACTACATGACACTTCACCATTGTTTGGGCCTAGAGGAAGGCATTGGGAAGTAATAAGTAGATGATGGGTTGCTAGAGTGACAGAAGCTTAAACCCTAGTTTATGTGTTGCTTCGTAAGGGGCTGATTTTGATCTATATGTTTCATGCTATGGTTAGGTTTACCTTAATACTTCTTTTGTAGTTGCAGATGCTTGCAATAGAGGTTAATCATAAGTGGGATGCTTGTTCAAGTAAAGGCAGCACCCAAGCACCGATCCACCCACATACAAAATTATCGAAGTAACGAACGCGAATCATATGAGCGTGATGAAAACTAGCTTGACGATAATTCCCATGTGTCCTCGGGAGCTCTTTCCTTCATATAAGAGTTTATCCAGGCTTGTCCTTTGCTACAAAAAGGATTGGGCCATCTTGCCGCACCTTATTTACTTTTACTGTTTGTTACTTTTTACCAACTATCTTATCACAAAACTATTTGTTACCAATAATTACAGTGCTTGCAGAAAATACCTTACTGAAAACTGCCTATCATTTCCTTCTGCTCCTCGTTGGGTTCGACACTCTTATCGAAAGGACTACGATAGATCCCCTACACTTGTGGGTCATCAAGAATCTTTTCTGGCGCCGTTGCCGGGGAGTGAAGCGCCTTTGGTAAGTGGAATTTGGTAAGGAAAAATTTATATAGTGTGCTGGAATTTACTGTGACTTGTTACTATGGAACTTAATCCTTTGATGGGATTGTTCGGGGTATCTTCACCCCGACTAGTAGAGCAAAGAGTTGGTCCTCAACCTACTGGACCTATTGAAAATGTTTGCTTTGAAATTCCTTCGGGTATGATAGAGAAACTACTACAAATCCCTTTACAGGAGATTGAACATTGCATCCCGATTTGCACCTAATCTATGTGGGTGAAGTTTGTGGATTATTTAAGCTTGCAGGTATGCCCGAGGATGTGATCAAGAAGAAGGTCTTCCCTTTATCTTTGAAGGGAGAGGCATTGACATGGTTTAGGCTATGCGATGATATTGGATCATGGAACTACAACTGATTGAAGTTGGAATTTCGTCAGAAGTTCTATCCTATGCATCAGGTTCATCGTGATCATAATTATATATATAATTTTTGGCCTCACGAAGGAGAAAGTATCGCTCAAGATAGGGGGAGGCGTAAGTCAATGTTATATTCATGCCCCAATCATGAGCTCTCAAGAGGAATGATCATTCAAAAAAATTATGCTTGGCTTTCTCTCAATAATCGCTCCATGCTCGATACTTCTTGCACCGATTCTTTTATGATGAAGACTATTAAATTCAAATGGGATTTATTGCAAAGAATTAAACGCAACTCTGAAGATTGGGATCTCGACAAAGGTAAGGAGTCAGGTATAACACCTAAGTTTGATTGTGTTAAATCTTTTATGGACACTGATCTTTTCCGTGAATTTAGCACTAAATATGGACTTGACTCTCAGATAGTAGCTTCTTTCTGTGAATCATTTGCTACTCATGTTGATCTCCCTAAGGAAAAGTGGTTTAAATTTCGTCCTCCCATTGAAGTAAAAGTAGTTGAACCTTTTAAAGTTGAAGAAAAGACTATTACTTATAATGTTGATCCTATTGTTCCTACCGCCTATATTGAGAAACCACATTTCACCGTTAGAATACAGGACCATGCTAAAGCTTCAATTGTGGTTCGTAAGAGTAATACTAGAACACCTACACCCTCTGAGCAAATTAAAGTTGAACCTAGTGTTGCTATGTTTAAGGATCTCTTGGTCGATAATATAGATGGGCATGTTATTTACCTCCATGAGGAAGCTGCTAGAATCGCCAGACCCGATACTAGGAATAAACATAGACCTGTTGTAGGCATGCTTGTTATTTCTGTTAAAATAGGAGATCATTGCTATCATGGTTTATGTGACGTAGGTGCTAGTGCGAGTGTAATACATATTTCCTTATATGAATAAATTATGCACGATATTGCACCTGCTGAGCTAGAAGGTATTGATGTTACTATTAAGCTTGCCACTAGAGACACTATTTCACCCGTTGGGATTGTTAGGGATGTTGAAGTATTGTGTGGGAAAGTTAAATACCCTGCTGATTTTCTTGTTCTTGGTTCCCCACAAGATGATTTTAGCCCCATTATATTTGGTAGACCCTTCTTGAATACTGATAATGCTAAGATAGGCTCCGAAAAAGATATTGTTACTGCTGGATTAGGGGATATGTCTCATGATTTTAACTTTGCTAAATTTCGTAGACAACCCCATGATAAAGAATTACCTAGTAAGGATGAAATTATTGGTCTTGCTTCTATTATCGTGCCTCCTAACGATCCTTTAGAACAATATCTGCTAGACCATGAAAATGATATGTATATGAATGAGAGAAGGGAGATAGATGAAATATTCTTTAAACAAGGACCTTTATTGAAACAAAACTTGTGTCGGGGGAAACTGTCCACCACGAGCACCTATCGGACCGGAGCCCCTTCTACGTTGCGGTAAGGGAGCGGAGGGAGCACGAAGAGCAGATCGAGGAGCACACGCGGGCAGTTTACCCAGGTTCGGGCCGCGTAGACGCGTAAAACCCTACTCCTGCTTGGATTGTATTGAGATCTTGGGCTCGGGAGCTTGAAGAGCTAGCTACACCGAGAAAGAGCTGTCTAGGTTCCGAACCCTTTCTACGTTGTGCATGGGCCTCCTTTTATAGCTCAAGGGGTCACCGACAGGTGTCAACGTAGAGGAGGGCAAAAATGTAACTTTGGTGGTAGTTGTAACAGTGCGGGAATAGTGCGTGAACAGTGGATGAACAGTGGTCTTCACCTAACTTTGACAGTGGGGGACAAGGGCATTAAATGCCCGTCACCGTCGACCCCAAAAGCACCCGTCCATGCGTCTCCGTTCGCCACGGCGGTAGCCTCGTCACCGTGGCTCGCCACCGTGTCCCCCAGGCTGCACAGCCATCCGCCACGCGTCCCTGGAAGGGCCCCAGGGCGACGCGTGGGCCGATGAGCTGGAGCGCGGGCACACAGCGCAGGCTTCCCCCGGCAAGCACCTTGCCGGGGTCTTGATCATGCCGGGTCCGGTAGCTTGTCGCTCCCCGGGGCCCGCCGGGGCGCAGGGTGCGCCGAGGCATGTCTTCTGGGATGCAGTCTTCTGGTCTTCCTGGCAAACTCCTCTTGCCAGGGTCTTGTGTTAATGTGATAATCTTGAGCCTGGGACGGCCTTCCCGGCAAGCTCCACTTGCCGGGGCCTTGATCTCCTGACTTGTATACTTTGTTCTTGAATGGCTTAATAAGGACCGGAAAGGTTTCCGGCAAGCACGTGGTAGACCCTGCCGCGGGGAGCTGCTACTGCCCGTGCATAAGTTGGGGTACTAAGGTACCCCTACCTTAGTACACCGACAACTTGCATGTTGAAATTCTAGGGGATCCTCCTCCACCCAAGGGTGATCATGTGTTTGAACTCAAACCATTACATGATACTCTTAAGTATGTTTATCTTGATGAAAAGAAGATATATCCTGTTATTATTAGTGTTAACCTCTCAGAGCAAGAAGAAGGGAAATTATTGAAAACTCTGAAGAAGCACCATGCTGCTAGTAGATATACTCTTGATGATCTTAAGGGCATTAGTCCCACTATATTCCAACACAAGATAAAATTGGAAAAGGACGCTAAACCGGTTATTGATCATCAACGACGGTTAAATCCTAGGATGAAAGAAGTGGTAAGGAAGGAAATATTGACGCTTCTAGAGGCAGTTATAATTTATCCAGTTGGTGATAGTCAGTGGGTAAGCCCTATCCATTGTGTCCCTAAGAAGGGAGGTATTACTGTTGTTCCTAATGATAAAGATGAATTGATCCTGCAAAGAATTGTTACAAGTTATAGGATGGTAATTGATTCCTGCAAATTAAATAAAGCTACTAAGAAAGATCATTACCCTTTACCCTTTATTGATCAAATGCTAGAAAGGTTATCCAAACGTACTCATTTTTGCTTTCTAGATGGCTATTCTGGTTTCTCTCAAATACCTGTGCCAAAAGAGGATCAAGAAAAGACCACTTTTACTTGTCCCTTCGGTAGCTTTGCTTACAGATGTATGCCTTTTGGTTTATGTAATGCACCTACTACCTTTCAAAGATGCATGACAGTTATATTCTCTGATTTTTGTGAAAATATTGTTGAGGTTTTCATGGATGATTTTTCCGTTTATGGAACTTCTTTTGATGATTGCCTGAGCAACCTTGATCAAGTTTTGCAGAGATGTGAAGAAACTAATCTTGTATTGAATTAGGAAAAGTGCCACTTTATGGTTAATGAAGGCAATGTCTTGGGGCATAAAATTTCTGAAAGAGGTATTGAAGTTGATAAATCTGAAGTTGATGCTATTGAAAAGATGTTGTGTCCCAAGGACATCAAAGGTATAAGAAGTTTCCTTGGTCATGTCGGGTTTTCTAGGATGTTCATTAAGGACTTCTCCAAAATCTCTAGGCCTCTGACTAATCTCTTACAAAAAGATGTTCATTTTGTCTTTGATGATGATTGTGTAGAAGCATTTGAAATACTTAAGAAAGCATTGATCTCTGCACCTATTGTCCAGCCTCCTGACTGGAATTTACCCTTTGAAATTATGTGTGATGCTAGTGATTATGCTCTAGGTGTTGTTCTAGGACAAAGAGTTGACAAGAAATTGAATGTTATCCAATATGCTAGTAAAAGTCTAGACAGTGCCCAGAGAAATTATGCTACTACTGAGAAAGAATTTTTAGCACTTGTATTTGCTTGTGACAAGTTTAGACCTTATATTGTTGATTTTAAAGTAACTGTTCACACTGATCATGCTGCTATTAAATATCTTATGGAAAAGAAAGATGCTAAACCTAGACTTATTAGATGGGTTCTCCTCCTACAAGAATTTGATTTGCGTATTACTGATAGAAAGGGAGCTGAGAACCCTGTTGTAGACAACTTGTCTAGGTTCGAGAATATTCTTGATGATCCACTACCTATTGATGATAGCTTTCCTGATGAACAATTAGCTTTCATAAATGCTTCTCGTACTGCTCCATGGTATGCTGATTATGCTAATTACATTGTTGCTAAATTTATACCACCTAGTTTCACATACTAGCAAAAGAAAAAGTTCTTTTACGATTTAAGACATTATTTCTGGGATGACCCACACCTTTATAAAGGAGTAGATTGTATTATTAGACGTTGTGTACCTGAGCATGAACAGGAACAGATCCTACGCAAGTGTCCCTCCGAAGCTTATGGAGGACACCATGCTGGAGATAGAACTGTACACAAGGTACTGCAATCTGGTTTTTATTGGCCTACTCTCTTCAAGGATGCCCGTAAGTTTGTCCTGTCTTGTGATGAATGTTAGAGAATTGGTAATATTAGTAGACGTCAAGAAATGCCTATGAATTATTCACTTGTCATTGAACCATTTGATGTCTGGGGCTTTGATTATATGGGACCGTTTCCTTCCTCTAATGGGTATACACATATTTTAGTTGTTTTTGATTACGTTACTAAGTGGGTAGAAGCTATTCCAACTAGTAGTGTTGATCATAACACCTATATTAAGATGCTTAAAGAAGTTATTTTTGGAGTCCCTAGATACTTAATGACTGATGGTGGTTCACACTTTATTCATGGTGCTTTTTCGTAAAATGCTTGCTAAGTATGATGTTAACCATAGAATTGCATCCCCATACCACCCACAGTCTAGTGGTCAAGTAGAACTAAGTAACAGAGAGCTGAAATTAATTTTGCAAAAGACTATTAATAGATCTAGAAAGAATTGGTCCATGAAACTTGATGATACATTATGGGCCTACAGAACTGCATACAAAAATCCTATGGGCATGTCTCCGTATAAAATGGTCTATGGAAAGGCATGCCACTTACCTCTTGAACTAGAACATAAGGCATATTGGGCTATTAAAGAGCTCAGTTATGATTTCAAACTTGCCGGTGAGAAGAGGTTATTTGACATTAGCTCGCTTGATGAATGGAGAACCTAGGCCTACGAAAATGTCAAACTGTTTAAAGAAAAGGTTAAAAGATGGAATGACAAAAGGATACAAAAGCGGGAGTTTAACGTAGGTGATTATGTATTGTCATACAACTCCCGTTTAAGATTGTTTGCAGGAAAACTTCTCTGTAAAAGGGAAGGTCCTTACGTTATCGAGGAGGTCTATCATTCCGGTGCCATAAAAATCAACAACTTCGAAGGCACAAATCCCAAGGTGGTGAACAGTCAAAGAATCAAACATTATATCTCACGTAATCCCATAAATGTTGAAAGCAATGTTATTGAAACAATAACCCCGGAGGAATACATAAGGGACACTTTCCAGAATGATTCAGACTCCGAAAAGGAAGAGGTATGTGGTACGGTAAGTATACCGACTCCAAAACAGTTCTAATGGCAATTTTTCTCCGTTTTGGAATATTTAGAAAAATAGAAAAATAAAAGCAGTCCGGGAAGGACACGAGGCGTGCACGAGGGTGGAGGGCGCGCCCCCTACCTCATGGGCACCTCGTGTGCCTCCCGGACTCCGTTTTCTTGCACGTTACTTCTTTCGGTCGGTAAAAATTCATTATATAATCTCCCGAAGGTTTTAACCACCGCACCACGCGAAAATCATCTGCTTTTGTTTTGAGCTATTTTCCTCCATAGTTGACAAGGTCAGGCATCATGTCGTTGTCCTCCTCCAACAATGAGGGCAACGATGCTTGGTTAATGAAGATGGAGCTGAAGAGAGAAGAACCTGGGGAGATCAACAAGGAGAATAGGATCAACAAGGCTATGGATGATCAAGCTCCAACAGTAGAAGAAGAAGACATCCTTCAACCCCTTCCAAACCTTTTTACTTCAAATGAGATTGAAGCTTTCAAGATGATTGAATTAGCTCAAATACAAAACAAGTATCTCACAAGTGAAAATATTTTGCTGAAGGAGCATATCGCCGCAGTCAAGGGTATTATCCGCAAGCTGGAGGATCTCCTATGCTCGATGTACGATACTCCATCATCATTGCTACCTACTCCATCATCACCACATTCGAAGACGGAGACATAATCACATGGGTATGGGCACTCCCCTTGGCAACTGCCAAGCTTGGGGGAGATGCCCCGGTATCGTATCACCATCATACTCCTATCTTTACCGTTTTTCTTAGTTCGATCCTTTTGGTAATTTCTTGATCTAGTAGAATAAATTTTAGTATGATCTAGTCGTGAGCTTTGCTTTATGATCCTTATCTTTGTAATCGAGTCCGTGAGCTATATAATAAAGATTAGTTTTGAGTCAAGCGCTTGACTTCCTCACTATGATCATGAGAGGATCAAAGAAAATATAAAAAGTAGCAAAGAGATCATATTGATCTTATGGATAGTAATGACTTCACATATAAATAGTATGATGAATAAAAGTTGTTGAGAGTTGACAAACATAGTTTTGGTCATCGTTGCAATCAATAGGAAGTAATAAGGAAAGAGAAGTTTTCACATACAAATATACTATCTTGGACATTTTTTATGATTGTGAGCACTCATTAAAATATGACATGCTAAAGAGTTGATGTTGGACAAGGAAGACAACGTAATGGGTTATGCCTGCTTATATCCGAAATAAAGTATATTGTCATGGATCATCCAACATGTTGAGCTTGGCTTCCCCCCTCATGCTAGACAAAACTTCTTACACCAAGTAGAGATACTACTTGTGCTTCCATACATCCTTTAACCCATTTTTGCCATGAGAGTCCACCATACCTACCTATGGATTGAGTAAGATCCTTCAAGTAAGTTGTCATTGTTGCAACTCTCTAAAATATGTATGATCTATTAGTGTGGAGAAAATAAACTTTATACGATCTTGTGATATGGAAGCAATAAAAGCGACGGACTGCATAATAAAGATCCATATCACAAGTGGCAATATAAAGTGACGTTCTTTTGCGATAAGATTTTGTACATCTAACCATAAAAGCACATGACAACCTCTGCTTCCCTCTGCGAAGGGCCTATCTATTATTCTTACCTTATAAGGGTCATGGTGATCTTCACCTTTCCTTTTTACATTTTATCCTGCGGCAAGTACCTTGTGTTGGAAAGATCCTGATATATATACCCACTTGGATGTAAGCTATCATGTCTATTATTGTTGACATTACCCTCGAGGTAAAAGGTTGGGAGGCAACACTATAAGCCCTTATCTTTCTGTGTCCGATTAAAACTCCATACCCATAAGTATTGCGTGAGTGTTAGCAATTGTGAAAGACTAAATGATAGTTGAGTATGTGGACTTGCTGAAAAGCTCTTATATTGACTCTTTCTGATGTTACGATAGATTGCAATTGCTTCAACGACCGAGAGCATAGTTTGTTAGTTTTCAATGAAATTTCTGATTCATACTTGACATTGTGAATGTATTGTTATTCTATCATAAATAATCATATGTATATATATATATATATATATATATATATATATATATATATATATATAT
>LR738713.1:552561655-552597456 GCA_902687465.1 Secale cereale | reverse complement strand
TATATATGTTGTTGTTATAAGAATGATCTTGATGCCCTCGTGTCTGTATTTTATTTTATCGACACCTCTATCTCTAAACATGTGGACATATTTGTCGATATCGGCTTTCGCTTGAGGACAAGCGAGGTTGTCGGAGATATTGACCATGGGTGTCCTCTTCGACCACCCATGGTATTTCAAGACAATTGGGGGCCGCCTGTTATCCCCCAGCCGTCTACTCATCGGGCCGCCTCCTGGGACAGTTTGCCCAGGAGCCGGCTGCCAGCACGCGGCAGGGGCACAAACAGGCGACAGCCCCATAGCCAGCAGCTAGCAGACGGTCCTACGCCTCTCCCTCGGGATGCGTGTGATACGTCCAAAACGTATCTATAATTTCTGCTTGCTACATGCCTCTTTTGTGTGATATTGCTATGATATTTATGCACTTCCATACACTTTTGATCATATTTGGACTAACCTATTAACTCAGTGCACCCCAGTGCCAGTTTCTGTTTTCTGCTGTTTTTGTATTTCAGGTTTTCCCATTACTTAAATTGCCAGAAAAATTCCGGGAAAAATATATAAAAAATCAGCGCTCCAGAAGCTTCCATACGGCAGAAGTAGGGCCAGAGGGGGGCCACAGGGGCTCCAGGCACCCAAAGGGCGAGGCCCCCCTCCTGGCCGCCGCGCCAGGCCGCCTGGGCCGCCCTTACCTCCTTTGATGCCCCCCTTTGGCATATATTTACACCGCGTCCCGAAACCCTCGAGGACGGAACCCTTTTTCGCGATCTCATCTCTGTTCCGCCGCCGCCGCGCTTCCAAGATCGGGAGCACCAGGAGAACTCCACCCGGCACCCTGCCAGAGGGGAGAACCGCCACCGGGAGCCTCTCCACCACCATGGACGCCTCCCGGATGAGTTGTGAGTAGTCCCCCTTGGACCATGGGTCCAGGACCAGTAGCTATGTGATGTTCTCCTCCCCTCTTTGTTCTTCACCGATTAGACCTCGTGAGCTGCCCTACATGATCGAGGCACATATGTAATCCTTATGCTGTTGCTATGATGAGTTTGCTGGGATCCGATGGATTATGAGATTATGTTCAGATTGTGTGTGAGTAATATATTTGATTCACCTCTTTTATATTTATGTTCTTGAGTAATTCTTGCATGTTCTCCGTTGCTGTTTATTGCTTTGGCCAAGTAGTAGGTAGTAACTCCAAGAGGGAACGTTATGCTTGATTGTGGGTTCATGCCCCTCGATGACTAGCTTGAGTGACAGAAACATGAGTCTAGGGGATGTGCTGTTGCCGCAAGGGGGAAAACAACGGTGCTTGTACTTGCGGGTGCAAGGATTGTTTACTTTACGCAAAGTTCTTTTAATGCAGTTGTCTGTTGCTTTGAGTTTACACTATGGGTGGGACTCGCAACTTAATACCAGCGAGATGTTCTGGATAGATATCTCAAGGTGGATGATTAGTAGTAGATGCAGATGGATTTCGGTCTACTTGCTTTGGCGTACCGCCCATGCTTTTGAGCCTCTACCTTTCTTTGCAGCATAGTTAGCATTGGTTTGCGCACATAATCTTGTCAACTGCCCAGCTGTAATTTGTTTACCTCGCTTAGCTGTTTTATCGTCTTTTGGGAGAGAGACATCACTAGTGAACATCATGGGACCCCGGTCCATATTACCATCACTGATCACACCCGTTATTTACTTTCTGTTCTTATTTACTAGTTGCAGTCATACCTATCACTATTATCTCTTGTGTTTGATCCTTTGTAAACGACAAGGCCGGAGGGATTGACAACCTCTCTGTACTCGTTGGGAGCAAAGTTATTGGTATCTATGTGCAGGTCCTGTCAATCGCTAAGTATCTGGCGCCGTTAGCAGTTGACACCTTCTTGTTGACCCTCGGAGTCTCACGGGATTCGATCCTTGGTATCTTTGCCAAGGGAAAACTACCGCTATGCTACATCTCACACCTTCCACTTGGGATAACCAACGAGGGGCGAGAAGCCATCAAGCAAAGTTTTCTGGCGCCGTTGCCGAGGACTCCACTCTTCAAGATAGGGGAGTTGCACGCTATATTTTATCTTTGCTTTTTAGTCTTGTTAGTTTACCTTTCAGTTTTGCTTTAGTTCCCTTTATCAAAAATCACAAAAATAGTTATCTTGCTTGCTTGCTGCTATGGGTTCCACCGAGAACACCAAGTTGTGTGACTTCACTAGTCATAACAACGATGACTTTATCTGCATACCAATTACTACACCTACCACTTCAGCACCTTCTTATGAAATTAAACCTGCTTTACTGAACCTAGTTATGAAAGATCAATTCTCTGGTGCTGGAGATGATGCTGCTTTACACTTAAATAACTTTGTTGAACTCTGTGATATGCAAAAGTACCAAGAAATAGATGGTAATATTGTTAAGCTTAAGCTTTTTCCTTTCTCCTTGAGAGGAGGAGCTAAAATTTGGTTTCAATCCTTGCCTAGGAATAACATAGACTCTTGGGACAAGTGCAAGGATGCCTTTATTGGGAAGTACTATCCACCTGCTAAAATTATCCAACTAAGGAGTAACATAATGAATTTTAAACAATTGGATAATGAACAAGTTGCCCAAGCTTGGGAACGCATGAAATCTCTTGTCAAGAACTGCCCTACTCATGGTTTGACTACTTGGATGGTTATCCAAACTTTTTATGCAGGCTTGAACTTTACCTCGCGGAACTTGTTAGATTCGGCCGCGGGAGGAACCTTTATGTCAACTACACTTGGTGCTGCCACGAAGCTTCTCGATGAGATGATGACCAACTATTCCCAATGGCACACCGAATGCGCTCCAACAGGTAGGAAGGTAAACTCTGTCGAGGAGATTTCCTCCCTAAATGAAAAAGTTGACTTGATCATGTCTCTACTTTCCAAGCAATCTTCTATTGATCCTCGTGATGTTCCTTTAAATTCTTTGATTGCTCAAGATCAAGTAGATGCGAACTTTATCTCTAGAAACAATTTCAATAACAATGCTTATAGGAGTAATTTTGGTAGCAACCCTAGACCGTTCCCCTCTAATTCCTATGGGAACAACAATGCTTATCCTAGCACCAAGAACTCCACTTCTGAACTAGAGATTATGCTTAAAGATTTCATCACTACCCAAAAAGCCTTCAATAAGAGTGTAGAAGAAAAACTAAACAAACTAGATAATCTCTCTTCGGAGGTAGACAATTTAGCCCATGAGGTAGAGTTGCTTAAAATTAGAACTTCCCCTCTTGAGGATAGGAAGACCACTCCTATGAATGCTATTCAAGTGCAAATTAATAAAAATATTAGGATGTTGGCTAAACTTAAAGAGAGATGGGCTAGAGAAAAGGAGGAAGAAGATATAATTAAGAGCCTTCCTACCCACCACAGTGTTGCTACTATCCAAGTTGTTGAGGATGTCCAAACTCTTAGCACCCAATGCACTCCTGGTCCCATTTGACCTATTAATGGTGATGCTATGACCTCAACCGTAGAAACTCCTATGACCATAGAAGCTACCAAACAAATAAGCCTAAAGGACACCACTACCACTTTACTTGATAGTAGTGACCTTGATCTTGATAATTGCACCCTTTCTGAAGTTATTGATTTTCTTCACAAGATGTCTAGAGATCCCCACACTAGCACGCTAAACCTTGCCTTCACCGAGCATATCACTAATGCTCTTATCAAAGCTAGGGAGGAGAAACTTAGGGTAGAAGCCTCCATACCTAGAAAGCTAGAAGATGGTTGGGATCCTATGATTAAAATTAAGTTGAATAACTTCTCTTGATATGCTTTATGTGATGTTGGGGCTAGTACCTCCGTTATGCCCAAAAGAATATATGATATGCTTAAATTGAAACCTTTTGATTCTTGTTCTTTTGGTGTCCGTCTTGTTGATTCTTCCATAAAGAAACCTTTGGGGAGGATCGACGATGTTCTTATCATTATCAATGACAATTATGTTCCCGTTGATTTTACTATTATGGATATTGAATGTGAACCTTCTTGTCCAATTATTTTGGGACGTCCTTTTCTTCGCACCGTTGGTGCTATCATAGACATGAAAGAGGGGAATATAAAATTCCAATTTCCTCTCAAGAAAGGGATGGAACACTTCCCTAGAAAGAAGATTAAGTTACCTTTTGAGTCCGTTATACGGGCTAGCTATTCTTTTACTCTTGATAAAACTTGATCTCTTTGCATTATGCCTAGCTTAATGGCATAAAAGAAAGCGCTTTTGGGAGGCAGCCCACAATGAATAAATTTTTATTTTGCTTTTGTTGTGTCTTGATGTTTGTTACTACAGTAGCATCATCATTGTATCTTTACTTTTCAGCTTTGTGCCAAGTTTAGCCTCTGATTGCAAGAAAGTTCAAAAGTTGTGACGTGCTGTCCAGGAAAAAGATTCTGCCCTTGGACAGAAAAATTCGTATAAAATCACCAGATCATCATTTTGGTCTGAATTTTTTCGACAGCGTCTATACAATTGGCTTTCGAGCGTCTGTTCTGAGTTTTTTGATTTGAGTTGCAGAAGTGCCCCGGAAAAATTATTTACCACCTGCTGGTCTGTTTTTCACAGATTCTGTCCTGTTTTGCCTTTTCTTTGTTTTGCAAACCTTGAGCTTGCTTTTTCTTTGCAAAAACCTTTTGGCAATCTTGAGAAACAGTGGACCTTAAAGATTATCCTTCTTTCCAGCAAGGAAAAATTATTTTATTATGGGTACTAACCTCGCTAATCAGATTATGATGAGTTATGTATGAAGGGAGTTTTCAAGTGTGCGAGGGAAGATGATAAAAAGATTCAGGAGTGTCAAACGCTCAAGCTTGGGGATGCCCCCGTGCACCCCCAAGAAATATTCAAGAAGACTCAAGCGTCTAAGCTTGGGGATGCCCCCGTGCATCCCCTTCTCCATCAACATTATCAGTTCGTTTTTCGTTCCACTATATTTTAATCACTTCATGCGTTATGTGCTATGCTTGGAGCGTCTTGCTTTTAGTTTCCTTTTTAGTTCTCTTTAGCTTTGCTTGCTGTTCATAACGAGTTAGAACCCAGCTTTCTTTGTGTGGGAGAGAAACACGCTCCACTTCAACCTAGAACACAACATAGGATTTTCATGCTTATCTTTGCTGTGTATGTTCTTTGTCTTTCAATAGCTACTGTTATGTTTAGCTCTTTGTTTTCATGCTTTACTTTTTAAAGAGCTTTTGGTTAGTTGGTTGCTGAACTCTCTTGAGTTATCATGCTTATCTTGTTAAGAGAGTTTGTCTGTGGCACTGGTTGATATGTCTATGATAAAAATGCTATGTGCATAATGGTGCTTAGTAGTTCATGTTTTCTTATGGTTAGTCTCAAATAGCTGGGGGGTTCTTAATGTGTTATTGAAGTACCAACATGATTTGTCTGCCTATGATGTGGTATGGTTTAGTGATATCTTCCTCCAAGAATTTATTTTGATTGACTTGGCATATGCTCACGCATATTTAAGACTGTAAAGAAAGTCTATCAAGCCTTGATGATCTTTAATTTCTGAGTAGCGATATAACTTCCATGCCCGATTCAATGTTGCTTTGTTGCTCTACATGATTATGGCCGTCATTGCTCTTTTAATTGGTCGCTCCCAGTCTTTTGCTAACCTTCACCTGTACTAAGCGGACTGACTGCTTGTGCATCCAAAATCCTTTAAACCAGTTATGCCATATGAGTCCACCATACCTTCCTATACATGGTATTTACTTGCCATTCCTAACGAAGACTATCTTGTACCATCTCGAAATTATTCAAAAACATTTCTATTTTGTGCCTCTGTTTTAGCTCATGAGGAAGTAGTAGTTAATTCATGATCTTTTTAAGTTGGACAAGTTTCACCCCGGGATTGCATGTCTAATCTGCAAACCCCTAATACGAGAAGGAACTGGCAAAGAGTGCGCCCGGCTCATTAAAAAATACAACAAACAAACCCTCCTTCACGCTTTGTTCATGAGAAATCAGAAAACTTTTGGCAGTGATAAACAAAGGAGATTAAGGGGATGTGATCGTCCCCGTGCGGGAGACGTTCCTCGAAACTTGTCTAGCTCGAGAAGTAATTGAGTTATCTACTAGCATTCGTTGACGAAATATGGATATCCCAAAAATAATTTTTACCTCTGTTTTTAAAAACCAAGAGCTCTGGTACATGTTTAGTCTTTGTTTCCGACCACGGGTTTTCAAACTTGCCATCAAAAGCCACGGTTCGAGAGTCTCCACCTTCTCTCTTCAAAGCACCAACTATTGAGAGCATGATTGTCATTCTGAGTGTAATGTGCATTGTCCCAAAGTACCATTGTCTTCTGCATGATTATGATATCGTTTATTCTGAAATCATTGTATCTAGTCATCACTTAAAACTTCGGAGGTGCTCCTGCATTTATGTTTTGCTTCACTAAAGGGGCCAAGCGAGGTATCACTTTGCCATGTTTACACACCATGCTCACTACAAATCTATTGAGTGTTTCAGTATCATATTGTAAAACTTTCAGTTCTTTGTGATATTCTCATGAGGCAACTTAATTACTAAATATTCATTATCTCAGTAAGCATTTGTCATGTGACTGTGAAAAGTTCTTATATGGTTAATAGCATGTCACCACAGAAATTATGCTTGTTATCATTTACCTACTCAAGGACGAGCAGGAATTAAGCTTGGGGATGTTGATACGTCCAAAACGTATCTATAATTTCTGCTTGCTCCATGCCTCTTTTGTGTGATATTGATATGATATTTATGCACTTCCATACACTTTTGATCATATTTGGACTAACCTATTAACTCAGTGCACCCCAGTGCCAGTTTCTGTTTTCTGCTGTTTTTGTATTTCAGGTTTTCCCATTACTTAAATTGCCAGAAAAATTCCGGGAAAAATATATAAAAAAATCAGCGCTCTAGAAGCTTCCATACGGCAGAAGTAGGGCCAGAGGGGGGCCACAGGGGCTCCAGGCGCCCAGAGGGCGCGGCCCCCCTCCTGGCCGCCGCGCCAGGCCGCCTGGGCCCCCCTTACCTCCTCTGATGCCCCCCTTTGGCATATATTTACACCGCGTCCCGAAACCCTCGAGGACGGAACCCTTTTTCGCGATCTCATCTCTGTTCCGCCGCCGCCGCGCTTCCAAGATCGGGAGCACCAGGAGAACTCTTCCCGGCACCCTGCCGGAGGGGAGAACCACCACCGGGAGCCTCTCCACCACCATGGACGCCTCCCGGATGAGTTGTGAGTAGTCCCCCTTGGACCATGGGTCCATGACCAGTAGCTATGTGATGTTCTCCTCCCCTCTTTGTTCTTCACCGATTAGACCTCGTGAGCTGCCCTACATGATCGAGGCACATATGTAATCCTTATGCTGTTGCTATGATGAGTTTGCTGGGATCCGATGGATTATGAGATTATGTTCAGATTGTGTGTGAGTAATATATTTGATTCACCTCTTTTATATTTATGTTCTTGAGTAATTCTTGCATGTTCTCCGTTGCTGTTTATTGCTTTGGCCAAGTAGTAGGTAGTAACTCCAAGAGGGAACGTTATGCTTGATTGTGGGTTCATGCCCCTCGATGACTAGCTTGAGTGACAGAAACATCAGTCTAGGGGATGTGCTGTTGCCGCAAGGGGGAAAACAACGGTGCTTGTACTTGCGGGTGCAAGGATTGTTTACTTTACGCAAAGTTCTTTTAATGCAGTTGTCTGTTGCTTTGAGTTTACACTATGGGTGGGACTCGCAACTTAATACCAGCGAGATGTTCTGGATAGATATCTCAAGATGGATGATTAGTAGTAGATGCAGATGGATTTCGGTCTACTTGCTTTGGCGTACCGCCCATGCTTTTGAGCCTCTACCTTTCTTTGCAGCATAGTTAGCATTGGTTTGCGCACATAATCCTGTCAATTGCCCAGCTATAATTTGTTTACCTCGCTTAGCTGTTTTATCGTCTTTTGGGAGAGAGACATCACTAGTGAACATCATGGGACCCCGGTCCATATTACCATCACTGATCACACCCGTTATTTACTTTCTGTTCTTATTTACTAGTTGCAGTCATACCTATCACTATTATCTCTTGTGTTTGATCCTTTGTAAACGACAAGGCCGGAGGGATTGACAACCTCTCTGTACTCGTTGGGAGCAAAGTTATTTGTATCTGTGTGCAGGTCCTGTCAATCGCTAAGTATCCGGCGCCGTTAGCAGTTGACACCTTCTTGTTGACCCTCGGAGTCTCACGGGATTCGATCCTTGGTATCTTTGCCAAGGGAAAACTACCGCTACGCTACATCTCATACCTTCCACTTGGGGTAACCAACGAGGGGCGAGAAGCCATCAGCGTGCTGGGGGACCACAACGCAGCTGAGGCGTGGCTATAGTTGAGCATGTCCTTAAGAGAATCTATAAGGGCATGGCTACAGTGAATGGGTACCCTATGGGCGCCTCTTAAGCGGCGTATCACTGGCTACAGTGACCAAGCTTCGATAAGAGGAATCCACGATCCCACTAGCCACAGACGATGGGGCCAACAGGCGGCCGGCCCCACCGGCCAGTGGGTGAGTCAGAAACAAGCAGACCCTGGCAGGCGGCTGGGGAGGCGGACCGCCTGGTAGTGGGTGGCTCACTGTACCCTAGGAGTCTGAACCTCATCAAGATGACAAGACAGGACATGGTGGCAGTGTACGGCAGGAGACGGCGGCACTGTAGCCACTTCCCTCCTGACGGTGCTGTCGTCAGCAGAAGCACGCCTACAGTGAAAGGCAATCACATGGGCCCGCAGACGGCGGGCCCCAGCAGACAGCGGAGAGGCCGGCACCCGAAGACGCTGACAGCTGGGGGCCGTTCCACCGGGATTACTATTGTACCCCTGGGGGTAGGCCTATATAAACCCCCCCAGGGTCCTCCACGAGGAGGGGTTGGTTAGTTGAACTCTAGAAAGAAGAGAGACAGATAGAGAGAAATAGGAAGAAAACCCTAGCGATCGTCCCGATTCCCTAGAGCGAAGGTAGTGAGCTAGCCTTGCTCTTCTTCCTCCTCTAGACGACACAGCTCAAGGAGCAACCTTGTAGCTACCCTAGTGACATTAGTCATGACGCGGAGTCCCCGCAGAGCAGGACTAGGGGTGTTATATCCACGGAGAGCCCCAAACCTGGGTAAGATTCGTAGGCGTCCTAAGTTCCGCCTTATCCCGCTTCCAGGGCCCGGCGACGCTCTATCGTCCCCATGCATGATATGCCACCCGTTGGCATATGTCGCACCAAAACCCCGACATTTGGCGCCCACTGTGGGGCAAGGTGCACCGTCGTCCGGAGACATGTTCTGGACGGGAACTTTGTTTCTTCCTGGCGAGCACAGCCAACCCGGCACGCCCGCAGGCTTGGATACCGGGATGCTTCGCGGCGCTGAGGCCGCATGCGCCGCGAGCGGACTCGCCGACCTTCTCGTCGGTGTCCACATCCATGACAAGCCCTCTCCGACTGCAGAGCCAGTTGCTCCGGAGAGCTGCCTCGTCGAACTCCTCGACAAGCTCCACATCGTCGACGAGCGCACCTCTGACATAGAGTCAGTAGGCTCCTCTGCCCACCAGTTGACATGATCATCGACCTCGACGCGGCGCCCGTCGAGTCCTTCCCCGAGCACGTGGTGATCATCGACGACCCCCTCCCCGCTGCAGCCGGTGACAGCACCGTCAGCACCGTCACAGAGGTGCTCGCCACCAGCCACGATGAGTCGTCCGGCGGGTCGGGCCAAGACCCACTCCAGGCCGCCATGCAGAACCTCGCCACACCCGTTGCGGCAGGGGCAGACGGCGTGGCGCTGGAGGCACTCCGTGTCTCGCTCCTCGACAGCGCCAACAAGCTAGCCGCTTCCCGGTGCCTCACTGAAGCCTACCGCCGCGAGATGGACCATGCCATAGGCGGCACGCCGGCTGCTGGCGAGTCTAGTCGGGCTGGTGCAGTTCGCGATCACGGCGGGGTGCTGGCAGACATGCTGGGGGCCCCATGGCCCGTGTACCTCACTCCGTCGGAGAACCTAAGGGCTGCCCAGGCGGCAGTCGATGAGCTAGGCCACTTGGAGGGAGACGAGCTTCACTGCATGACTCAGCGCGCCTGCCAGCTCCTCGACGCGGCTGCTACGCAGCAGGAGGCCCGTCGCCGGGCATCAGAGGCCGGCGCGCAGGCGGGTAACCGTCCCCTTCGGCGTGAGCAAGGAGCCACGTCCCGCTCTCCAACAGTCGGTGCCCACAACCGGCGTGACTCAGAGCCAGCTGCTAGCCGCAGCCGACAGACTCGCATCACCATCGAGCGCGATGAAGACGGACGCCCAAGGGCCGTAGAGCGGCGAGAGGAACGCCCGCCTCCTCCTCGACGGGAGAGGCGTGTGTCTCCTCTGCCTGTTGACCACCCCCCTCTAGCAGGCCACTTGGGCCGTCGGGAGGGAGTCGGGGAGAACGACGCCCGCCACCGCCTTGACCGACTGGCTTGGTCCCAGGCGGTCGAATAAGAAGATGACCTCGGCCCAGCCTGCTTCGGCCCCCGCATCCGTAACGAGCCTTTCCCCAAGGGCTTCTCACTCCCCAGAGATACCCCCAAGTACAACGGATCAGTGAAGCCAGAGGACTGGTTGGTGGATTACTCCACAGCCATCAGCATAGCAACCGGCAACAGGCGTGTTGCGGTGAAGTACGTGCCACTCATGCTCCAGGGCACGGCCCGGATGTGGCTGAACAACCTCAAACCCAACAACATCAACGGCTGGTTGGACTTCACCGACGCCTTCACTCGCAACTTCACCAGCACCTACAAGTGTCCTCCCAAGCCGCGCCAGCTCTCCCTATGTGTTCAATACCCAAACGAGTGAGCCCGTGATTACCTGACACGTTGGGCAGAGCTGCGCAACTCTTGCGAGGGAGTACACGAGGTACAAGCCATCGAGTATTTCACGGCAGGGTGCAGAGAAGGCACCTTGCTCATGCACAAACTCCTCTGCGACGAGCCCGCCACGCTGGACGAGCTGCTGAGCATAGCAGACAAATACGCCACTGCCGACTCCTCCATGAAGTTCGAGCTACAAGTGGATGCTTTTGGAAAAATGGCTCCCCCAGCTCCCAAAACGCCGGCTGGAGAGTCCACCCGATGCCAGCAGCCGAATGACCACAAGCGCAAGACCCACGCGCCGGCTACCAACAGTCGGCTGGTGGCAGCAGTTGATGGCCAGCAGCCAGAGGCACAAGCGGGATCCAAGCGTCAGAAGGGCGGCAAGCCAGCCTGACAGCCAGCTTTCTCCTTCGATCAAGCTCTGGATGCCCCCTGCAAGTTTCACAGCGGCGTGAAGCCTTCCAATCACACCACACAAAAGTGTCATTGGCTCATGCGGATTGCTAGAGGGGAAGCTCTGCCACCGCCGCCTGCTAGGCAAACAGCCCCGCCTCCCAATCCGACGGCTGCTCGTCCGGGTGGCCACGTCCAGGATGTATTCCCGGAAGAAAATGGAGCCTACGTCGTCTTCACAAGCCAGGCGGACGATAGGCACAGCCGGCGCCAGCAGCGCAGAGAAGTCAACACAGTTGCCATTGAAGCCCCAGAATTCATGCACTGGTCTGAAAGGCCCATCAGCTGGAGCCGTGAGGATCACCCGGTTGTCATGCCTTCCCCAAGAGCTTATGCCTTGGTCCTAGATGCAACTCTCTCCACCGACAGGCGGGCTTGTCGTTTCTCCCGAGTGCTGGTAGACGGCGGCAGCAACATCAACATCATGTACCATGACACCATGGAGAAGTTGGGCGTCAAAGAAAAATAGCCTCAGCCTACCAGGACTTTGTTCCATGGCATTGTGCCAGCCTCTCTTGCTCACCAAACGGCAAGGCCAAGATAGATGTCCTGTTTGGTGACAAGAAGCATTTCCGGAGGGAGCCAGTCTGGTTTGAAGTGGTGAACCTGGAAAGCCACTATCACGTGATTTTGGGCCGACCAGCTCTTGCAAAGTTCATGGCGGTACCCCATTACGCCTACCTCAAGATGAAGATGTCGGGTCCCAAGGGAATAATCACCATAGCTGGGGACTTTGAGAAGTCCATCGCATGTGCGACTGCCAGCAGCCGTATGGCCGAGTCCCTCGTCGTAGCTGAAGAAAAGCGCCGCCTAGAATGGCTGGTGGCAATGGCTGGCGAGCAGCCAGCCATACCAGCCGTGAAGGAAATATTCCCTAGAGGCAATAATAAAGATGTTATTTGTATTTACTTATATCATGATAAATGTCTTTTTATTCATGCTAGAATTGTATTAACCGAAAACTTAGTACATGTGTGAATACATAGACAAAACATAGTGTCCCTAGTATGCCTCTACTAGACTATCTCATTGATCAAAGATGGTTATGTTTCCTAACCATAGACATGAGTTGTCATTTGATCAACGGGATCACATCATTAGGAGAATGATGTGATGGACAAGACCCAACCGTTAGCATAGCACTATGATCGTTTAGTTTTACTGCTATTGCTTTCTTCATGACTTATACATGTTCCTATGACTATGAGATTATGCAACTCCCGAATACCGTAGGAACACCTTGTGTGCTATCAAACGTCACAACGTAACTGGGTGATCATAAAGATGCTCTACAGGTGTATCCGAAAGTATTCGTGGTGTTGGCATAGATCAAGATTAGGATTTGTCACTCCGAGTGTCGGAGAGGTGTCTCTGGGCCCTCTCGGTAACACACATCACAATAAGCCTTGCAAGCAAAAGACTAATGAGTTAGTCACGAGATGATGTGTTACGGAACGAGTAAAGAGACTTGCCGGTAACGAGATTGAACTAGGTATTGAGATACCGACGATCGAATCTCGGGCAAGTAACATACCGATGACAAAAGGAACAACGTATGTTGTTATGCGGTTTTGACCGATAAAAGATCTTCGTAGAATATGTAGGAGCCAATATGAACATCCAGGTTCCGCTACTGGTTATTGACCGGAGATGAGTCTCGGTCATGTCTACATAGTTCTCGAACCCGTAGGGTCCGCACGCTTAACGTTTGATGACGATCGGTATTATGAGTTTATGAGTTTTGATGTACCGAAGGTAGTTCGGAGTCCCGGATGAGATCACGGACATGACAAGGAGTCTCGGAATGTCCGAGACATAAAGATTGATATATTGGACGACTATATTCGGACACCGGAAGTGTTCCGGAAAAGTTTCGGATTTAACGGGATTGCCGGAGGGGGTTACCGGAACCCCCTACGAAGGGGGATGGTCCATAGTGGGCCTTAAGGGAAAGAGAGAGGCAGCCCATAGGGCTGGCCGGCGCCCCAGGTGGGGTTCCTAGTTGGACTAGGATTGGGGGGCGCCACCTCTCCCTCTTTTCCTTTCCCTCTCTTCCTTCTTTGGTGATTCCTACTAGGAATAGGATTGCAATCCTATTCCTAGTAGGATTGCACCTCTAGCCGCACCAAACAAGGGCCGGCCGGCCTCCCCCCTTGCTCCTTTATATACGGGGGCAGGGGGGCACCCAAAGACACACAAGTTGAATTGTTCCAGCCGTGTGCGGTGCCCCCCTCCACAGAAACACACCTCGGTCATACCGTCGCGGTGCTTAGGCGAAGCCCTGCGCCGGTGAATACATCATATCCGTCACCACGCCGTCGTGCTGACGAAACTCTCCCGTGAAGCTCAACTGGATCAAGAGCTCGTGGGACGTCATCAAGCTGAACGTGTGCTGAACGCGGAGGTGCCGTACGTTCGGTGCTTGATCGGTTGAATCGTGAAGAAGTTCGACTACATCAACCTCGTCACTTGACGCTTCCGCTCCCGGTCTACGAGGGTACGTAGACACACTCTTCCCTCTCGTTGCTATGCATCTGGTAGATAGATCTTGCATGATCGTAGGAAAATTTTAAAATACTACGTTCCCCAACAAGCCGACCCCAGGGAGGCGGAGCCGCAAGGCTCGATCCATCCGGCCAAGGAGACAAAGAAGATTGCCTTGGACCCATCTCACCCAGAGCGATTTGTTGTCATAGGTTTAAACCTAGACAGCAAATAGGAAAGCGAGCTCGTCGATTTCCTCCGTGAGAATCGGGACATCTTTGCATGGTCCCCCAAAGACATGCCGGGTGTCACGACGGGTTTCGCCGAGCACAAGTTACATGTAAGAGAAAATATGAAGCCTGTCAGGTAGCCACTCCGCCGCCTGTCATAAGAGAAAAGAAGAGTTGTTGTGTGACGCCCGAAGACCGACGTCCCAGAAGATTCCAGAAGATTCCAGAAGATTCTAGATGTTCCGGGTTGCCCGTGTGTTTCTTTTTGCTTGTGTTATTTATTTTTGCATTGCATCATGTCATCATGCCATCATGTCATATTTATTTTGCATCTCAACTTAAATAAATTGTGTGGATCTTCGATCCATTTAAATCGAGGGAAGAATGTCTTCTCTTTAAAACATATCATCCCAATATTTAGGGAGCTATATAATAAATATTCCATTGTTTGGAATTACCCGCAACACACGTGCATAATTTCCCCATGCTTTCCTACTTCGAGTTACTCCGTAAAAACCTTGCCAATAATTCTTTTCCGTTGTTTCGAGGTTCCTCCGAAAATTCGAACATTTTTGGACACTTCTATATTCAGTCTTAGTTCAAACCCATTTGAATTAAATTCAAATATGTTTGAATTATTTTGTTCCGTTCATGCCTTTTTCTATTTTCTCGGACCGTGCTCATTTTTTTTGATGCCCGAGAAAAATAGTTCCATGTGTTATTTTTTTCCCTAACCTCCCTCCTCATTCTTTTTCTTCTCTCTATTGTTTTTTCTGCTAAAAAACAGTTAAAAGGAGGGGTCCCAGCCGCCAGGCCTCCCTCTCCTCCTTCCCAGGCCTCCCTAGGCCCATCTCTGCCTCCAGGCCGGCTCATCCTTTTCCTCCAGGCCAGCTTCCCTCCCCGGCCCAACTTCTCATCCCGAGGCCCAGCCTCCAGCGCTCACCAACCCTAGCGGTCGCCCCCTTGCTCCTGTTTTCCCCTCAGCCGCCGCCACCCGCTCCTCCCTTCGAGCCCGAACCCCTTCGCCATCGAACCTCACCGATCCCCATCGACCTCCCTCGGCCGCATCGTCAGGTCGCCTGGCTCGCCCGCACCCAGGCCCGCGAGCGCCCTTCCTCCGTCGAGTCCAGGCCGCTCGCGCCCCTTCACCGCATCGCCTCCAGTGCGCCTCGCCTTGGCGCCCGCGTCGCCCCGCCGGCCTCCACCAGAGCGCCGCAGCGCTCTCCCTCTTCTCGCCCCGCGCGCCATGGCCAGGCCCTCGCCTCCAAGCCCGCGGCCTCCCTCCGCCTCCTCCGTCCTCCAGCTCGCCAGGCCGCGGCCACCGAGCTCCGGCCCTCTGCCTCGGCCAGGCAGCAGAGCCCAGCATCCCTGTCTCCGACGCGCCGAGCCTGTGGCCAGCCCCGTCCAGCCGCGTCCCCAGGCTCGGGCCCGGCCCTCAGGCCCCTCCTCCGTCGCCATCTCCCCTCGTCTCCGTCGTCCAGCGCGGCCTCGAACAGCTCCCTCGTCCAGCGCCCGGCACCGCCAACCTGCTGCTGCCTCTGTCTAGGAGCATGAGTCGACCCCTGCATCCTCTGCTCCGACCGGCTCCTTGCTCCACCGCGACCAGCCTCCGCCACTTCGCCTCGAGCAGTCCCTCCACCGGCGCGCCTAGCCTTGCTGCTGATGTGCTTCTTTTTCGTTCGGTTTTGCATTTTGTTTTTGTCCAGCAAATAAACATGGAGCAGCAAGTACCACTACGTAACGAGAACGTCTACGAACCGTGTACGAGACCGACGCCAAGTACCACAACCAAGTACCCCAACGCCCGGAAACACCAAGTACCCCTACCGTCGCCGAGACCGCAAGTACATCTACGAACGGGAACGCCTACTCAACGACATGTACAACTACGAACTCGACGCCCGAACGTCTACCATCGCCCCGTGTACCACTACTTCCCTCTACGGAACGAGTACAACTACCGTCGCTCGACGACCCGTCAAGTACCTCTCCGATGAACGTGAACAACTACCATCGCCAAGACCGCGAGTACCCCTACGGAACGAGTTCCACTACCGTCGCCCGAGTACAACTACCGCCTCGTGAACGGCTACTTCCTCTACGACTCGTGAACGCCTTCTTCCTCTACGTCTCGAACCGCCCCGTGAACGTTTTGTCCCGAAGGTATAACCCCGAGCCGATGACCCCGTGAGATGCTTGTTGTGTTGTATGAAATGTTTCGTTGTGTGCATCGTGCCCGTTTAATCTTTTGTCTTGTTCCTCGGTTGCCTCATCACCGACTCGTGGGAACCCGGTAACGGGATCGCCCCACCTTTCATCTCGTTTGGCTCGCTCACGCCCTCTTTCCTTTTGCACCGGACTCTCAACGAGTTACCGGAACCGAGATGTTGCTGATGCATCATTTTCGGATCGTTGCCGTGGCACCTTTTCCTTCCACCACGGTGACAAATACTTCACATCTCTTCATGTCAACTTTTAATAAAATTGCAGAAAACTAGATCATGTCATCCGCATCATGTTAACAACATAACACGTGTGAATTGTTGTTTGTTTATATTTACTAACCATGCTCATGAGGATTTTCCGGATATGTTGTTGTTATTCTCCGGCCTCATTTAAATTGCCTAATAGTGTAGTTTCTTTATGCTTCACCTCTTGCCATGTTAATAACATTTAATCTTGTCTTGTAAATAACGAGAGTCAACTAAATAATAAATGTGGTGTTTCATCAATATGCAACTTGTTGCATATTGAGCTCCACTTAACTTGTAGTGTTGTTTGTGCACTTTGCCATGCCATGCTTATTTAAACCGGACATGCATCATACTTGGATGTGCATCGTATGCCATGTTAATGCTTGTGTGTTTACCGTGTTGTTTGTTTCTTTCCGGTTGCTTCTCTTCCTAGCTTCGGTTCCGTTCCGGAGTTGTGAGGTTTCGCTCGACTGTGTTGCTTCGTCTACTTCGTGGATCCGTTCTTCTCCCTTGTGGAATTCCAGGCAAGATGACCGAACCTCGATAACATTACTATCTTTGCCTATTGCTAGTAGTCTCGATCTATAGCTTTGCCTCGATGCCCATGTTCTTCCTGTCAGCCTCCTACTTGTAACCTTCACCATGTTTAACCACCCTACCTATGCAAACCTTTGATTGGCTAAGTACGCTTCGCTCATCCCCTCTTATAGCATTGCTAGTTGCAGGTGAAGATTGAAGATGCTTGCTTCATGTTGAAGTTGTGGGTTATATCACACTATATAAATGCTTAAATGAAATCATCTATATATTGGCAAGGGTGGAAGGCTAAGCCTTTTGCTTGGTGATTTGTTCCACTCATGCCGTTAGGAACCGTATAAACCGGTGTTATGTTCCTTGATTATGCGTTCCTAACACGGTTGGGGTGTATGGGACCCCCTTGATAAACCGCTAAGTGCTAAGTCTTTTCCAGCAAGTCCCAACATTTGGTACTATTCGCCTAATAACTAATAAAACTTGCATAGGGCCTTGCAAACCCGAGTTTCTTAATCAACAACCCCGGGCCAGTGCTCCTCATGAGTGTTGGTCCGAAACGGGGGTCCTGCGAGGTCACCACGAGGAAACTCGAGGATTGATATAAACCCGTAGCATCGCCCATCCGGTCGTGTCCTGAGACTAGATACGCGCGGCTACCTATCAGGGTGTCGACACGCCGGGAGGATTTGCTGGATTAGCCTTACCTTAGTTCGGAGTATCTTGAGCACGGGATTCCGAGAATACTCGGGTCTTCCCACCTATGGAGTTGCGACTCCGCGGATCGTGGGCTTGTAATGGGTCAAGTTGGAACACCCCTGCAGGGTTTGAACTTTCGAAAGCCATGCCCGCGGTTATGTGGCAGATGGGAGCTTGTTAATATCCGGTTGTAGATAACTTGACACAATGATTCCAATACACTACCAGCGTGTGTACCGTGACTGTCAATTTTCGAATAGGGATTCGGGAGTTGAACACGGTGGGGTTATGTTTGACCGGCTTTAGTTAGGATCACTTCGTGATCATCTCTCGACCGAGGCACTTCTCTTCTCGCTCTCTATTACGTAAGTTAGTGCTAGTTGCTGCTGCAGACTCTTGTTGTTCCTTCACCTCTTGTTCTTCTTCAGCCTTGTCCTGACCCAAGGCTTAAATAGTCGTGTTACCCGGGAACGGGATTGCTGAGTCCTCTGTGGCTCACAGTTACTTCACCACACCAGATGCAGGTTCAGCCGAGTTTGATGCAGGAGATGGATCAGAAGTTCCGGGAGTTTGATGAAGAGAGTTTGGCCGTATGTTTGTGACGTTTCGACGATCAGTAGTGGTTTCTACTAGGATTCGATCCGGACCTGTGGCTATGTTATTTTGGTATCTTTCTTTTGATCTTCGCCCGTAGTCGGGTTTTGATGTTTTGAATGATGTATTGCTTATGTAATGTATTGTGTGAAGTGGCGAGTGTAAGCCAACTATCTCCTTTTGCAATTTAATCCCTCTTTTACATGAGTCGTGCAAAGATACCAAACTTGAGATCATACTAGGATGGGCTTATACCTTTAAGTCGTGCCTCGACACGTAGGAGGTATAGTCCCATCCTGGGCATTACAAGTTGGTATTCAGAGCCTTCTCCGACCTAGAAGCCCCCACTTATTGATCGAATAGTTGACGGTTGAGTCTAGGCACACACTTGAATTTTTTTTTTGAGTCCTATATATATATCGGAGAGTAGGATTTCTTTGCTTCTCATCTCTTTTCACTCTGGTGAGGACTCCTGACGATTACTCTTGCCTCTTCTACTTTCAAAAAATGCACCAAATTTTTTTTTAGGATCTCGTGAGTATTGTTTGGATTGTTTCGATGTCTTTGTGACGAGAACATTGTTCTCGATGCCTCCTGTCATTAGGGGTTGTGGCAGTGTCCCGGGGAGTTGAGCTCCGAGGTGTTGTCGTCACAAATCCATCGCGGCAGTATTAGAATACTTAAGACGGCCGACATCGAAAACTCTCCTATGCGGTTAGTGGCAAGATAACCCCGACATCACCCAGTACTGGGGAGGTAGTTCGGGAGTATTGCCATAGCTTGTATAGTGGATGCGTTTCGAAGGTCCGAGGTAAACGGTTTCCGAGAACAACTCGTTATGTGTTGAATGATGGATACACCTGGATGTAGGTTTAGAGTTGATTGCGTGGTGCTTCCCCTGTATCCCCAACACCTGATTGCATAACTGGAAACTTTCGGAAATTAATAGGTGGGTTCTTCCAGTAGTTCTAGGCATTCTTCCAACGAATGCATGATATGAAGTTTGGGGTTCTACATTGAGTGAAGTGGTTTTATGGGCTTGTTCCGATCGGGAGTTGCATCTTAAAGGGTCCTTGGCTATGCTGATCCGGGGATTGCAAAACCCTTTTGTAACACGTTCCATGAGCTTTCAGCACGAAGATGTGGAATGAAGCTTCTATCTTGTGTTTGTTCTATCTGTTCCTTGTTCCTTTTTATTTACCTTTTGTTTTCCTAGTGGCTTCTCGTCAAGTTGATGTACCTGCGGAATTCATTCGTTCAATTCTCTGTTCGGATGATATTGTGAAGATCATGTTGCATATCTATCCTTTGTTTCGTTTTGATTCTGGTATTCGAGTTGCTTCGATGTCAAATGTTGATTCCATACCTTTCCTAATCGGTGTTCTCATATTCCTATGGGAGTGCTAGTCCTTCTTGACCATCGAGATATTCATGTTAATCCTTTTCAACCGGTGTGCCTTCTCTTCAAGTTACTCCATACGGTCACCATTGAGAAATCTGACGGTGTATTGTTTCATTCATCCCAAGTTGTCTTTGTTTTCCCCACCCTCCCACCCTTCTTCTTCTTGGAGTCAGAAATTCTCAGATGAAGTATCCATTTTATTCATGTGATATTTCTTCATTCCTTTCCTTCAATGTTCTTATCCGGTGAATTATCGTGAAGATGCTCAAGAGCTTCAAGTTCATCATTCTTTTGTTCTCAAATTCTGCCGGTGGATGTAATTCAAGATTTCGGTGTTGATCTTATCATTTTCCTCATTTCACAATGCTTTCTTATTCTGGTGCACCAATTAATCATTCTCCTCTTGCTATTCATATCCGGAGTGCTGAAGATTCGTGTTTCCATTCTTAATCCGTTCAAATTATTTTGAGGATTGTTATCTTACTCAAGCCATTTAATTCAACCGGTGCAATATCTCTCAAGCAATCTTTTTTTTCAACGGTGATTTCTTTAGTGAGCCCTAACCCACAGGTCTTTTTCCAGGATCTTACCTGACTCTTCTAATTATTTTCCGGGGTTATTTTGAAATTCCTTTCAAGTGTGACGTAAGAATGATCCCCATCAGTCACATGCCTTCTCCAGGACCGCTTTCAAATTCTTTTCACCATTGTTTCAACCTTTTTAATTCTTCATTCCGGAGTGCTCAACAATTCTTATGGCTTTTCTCGTCTTCATTCTCAACATTTGGAGACTGGAGAAGAGTTTCTCTTAAATCTTGGCCCGTTCTCTCGAGATTCTTCATGAATTCTTTTCTTTGTGATCCTCCGAAGGCCATCAATTCAGAATATTTCTTCGTTCTCAGTTTTCAACTTCATCCTCCAAATATTCTTCATTGATGTCTCCTCGTTCGTCTCCATATTCTTACGGTGGTTCTTTCAAGATTACCCTTCCGTTGTTATCGTTTTAATTCATTTGTTCTTTTCATAATCTTACCGGTGGTTCGTTGAAGATTTATCCAAGCTTGTGCGAAATCTCTCTTAATTCTTTCCAACGAGAATAAGTAGTATGCCAAATCCTTTGGTTGTCATCAATTTAAATTGGTGAAGGAGAGGCATGACATAATTCTTATTCTTATTCCTTCAAGGTGACTTAATCTCTTTTTCGGAGCTTGTTCATCATATCATATTCTGGGTCCTAGTTTTTCATCTTGTTTTCCGGAGCTCCATGTTATTTCTATTATATCATTCCAAAGCTCAATCTAATTCATCGCAAGCCTTGAATCTTATTCTTTTCATCTTTCACTTCTCATGCTTTCATTACCGGAGTTCTCATGGAGGTTCATCAACATTTAATTCATCCTCGAAGTCTTCATCAAGATTCTTGTTGGAGCTCAAATATTCTTCTTCTTGCATTTTGAAGTGCAATTCTTTCTACCTTATCTTTTCAGGTGGTGTTATGTCATTTTGACAATTCCTTCATGTTTCATGACTCACGAGTTGTCAGGAATGAGATATTTAAAACCATCATTTTCCTTGTTCATGAGATCTTTTCAACTCTTCAATTTATTGTTGGAGTAATCTTGGGTTGTATTTCGCCTAAAAGCTTTTCCCTAAGGATTTTGCTATTTATGGTGCTCATAAATGGCCCAAGTTCTTCATTTATCCTTCCGGTGAAATAAGTTTTTCTTCTCCTTGTTGATCTCAATCCAAGCAATTCATTTCTGTTAGTGGCTGGTTGTCACCTCTTAATTTTGAGTTGTTTTCCATAAGCCCACATCAAGCTTCCTTTCGTTGTTGAATTCCCAACAACTCCGTTCAACCCTTCTTGTAAGGATGCTCTTTCAAATTCATATTTGAGAGAAGTTGTCATTTTTCTTCACCATTCATTTCTTTCGTTGATCTATATGCTATTCTTTCACTCCGGAGACATTGTGATGTTGCTCTCTCCAAACCATCATATCGTTTTATCGAGATCATGTTCTTTCCCTTTCTTATCATTTAACCGGAGTGTTGTATTCTTCATTCAATTCTCTCATCTTATCAAGTTTTGATTGTCTTTTAACCGGAGTGCTGTCTGAATCTTTCTTACCCCATGTGCCATTCTTTTAATTGTTTCGGAGGCAGTGTGTTGTTGATTGCATCAACTATCATCCCATCTTCTCAAGTTCTTGTTCAATTCCTTCCATTTTCATACGGAGTGCTGTCCAAATTATGTCATTCTTATTCCTTGGCTATACCATTGCGGTTTCTTAGTTTTTCGTCATCCGTGAGCTCTGCTTCATGTCTTTCAACCTATAATGTTCTCATAATGTTCCTTGTTCCTCCTTTTACCGAAGTGTTTTCAACTTCGTTCATCTCTGTGGTACTCTTATTCAACTTGTTCAACCTCTCAAGGTTCTTTGGTTTTCACTCGTCTGTCAAAGAAGCAACTTTGTTTTACCTCTTCTTTTTCGCTTCTACCCGGTGATATCTCTAGGATCTCGGGTCAAGATCCTCTGTTAGTGTGGGAGAGTTGTGACGCACGAAGACCGACGTCCCAGAAGATTCCAGAAGATTCCAGATGTTCCGGGTTGCCCGTGTGTTTCTTTTTGCTTGTGTTATTTATTTTTGCATTGCATCATGTCATCATGCCATCATGTCATATTTATTTTGCATCTCAACTTAAATAAATTGTGTGGATCTTCGATCCATTTAAATCGAGGGAAGAATGTCTTCTCTTTAAAACATATCATCCCAATATTTAGGGAGCTATATAATAAATATTCCATTGTTTGGAATTACCCGCAACACACGTGCATAATTTCCCCATGCTTTCCTACTTCGAGTTACTCCGTAAAAACCTTGCCAATAATTCTTTTCCGTTGTTTCGAGGTTCCTCCGAAAATTCGAACATTTTTGGACACTTCTATATTCAGTCTTAGTTCAAACCCATTTGAATTAAATTCAAATATGTTTGAATTATATTGTTCCGTTCATGCCTTTTTCTATTTTCTCGGACCGTGCTCATTTTTTTTGATGCCCGAGAAAAATAGTTCCATGTGTTATTTTTCTTCCCTAACCTCCCTCCTCATTCTTTTTCTTCTCTCTATTGTTTTTTCTGCTAAAAGACAGTTAAAAGGAGGGGTCCCAGCCGCCAGGCCTCCCTCTCCTCCTTCCCAGGCCTCCCTAGGCCCATCTCTGCCTCCAGGCCGGCTCATCCTTTTCCTCCAGGCCAGCTTCCCTCCCCGGCCCAACTTCTCATCCCGAGGCCCAGCCTCCAGCGCTCACCAACCCTAGCGGTCGCCCCCTTGCTCCTGTTTTCCCCTCAGCCGCCGCCACCCGCTCCTCCCTTCGAGCCCGAACCCCTTCGCCATCGAACCTCACCGATCCCCATCGACCTCCCTCGGCCGCATCGTCAGGTCGCCTGGCTCGCCCGCACCCAGGCCCGCGAGCGCCCTTCCTCCGTCGAGTCCAGGCCGCTCGCGCCCCTTCACCGCATCGCCTCCAGTGCGCCTCGCCTTGGCGCCCGCGTCGCCCCGTCGGCCTCCACCAGAGCGCCGCAGCGCTCTCCCTCTTCTCGCCCCGCGCGCCATGGCCAGGCCCTCGCCTCCAAGCCCGCGGCCTCCCTCTGCCTCCTCCGTCCTCCAGCTCGCCAGGCCGCGGCCACCGAGCTCCGGCCCTCTGCCTCGGCCAGGCAGCAGAGCCCAGCATCCCTGTCTCCGACGCGCCGAGCCTGTGGCCAGCCCCGTCCAGCCGCGTCCCCAGGCTCGGGCCCGGCCCTCAGGCCCCTCCTCCGTCGCCATCTCCCCTCGTCTCCGTCGTCCAGCGCGGCCTCGAACAGCTCCCTCGTCCAGCGCCCGGCACCGCCAACCTGCTGCTGCCTCTGTCGAGGAGCATGAGTCGACCCATGCATCCACTGCTCCGACCGGCTCCTTGCTCCACCGCGACCAGCCTCCGCCACTTCGCCTCGAGCAGTCCCTCCACCGGCGCGCCTAGCCTTGCTCTTGATGTGCTTCTTTTTCGTTCGGTTTTGCATTTTGTTTTTGTCCAGCAAATAAACATGGAGCAGCAAGTACCACTACGTAACGAGAACGTCTACGAACCGTGTACGAGACCGACGCCAAGTACCACGACCAAGTACCCCGACGCCCGGAAACACCAAGTACCCCTACCGTCGCCGAGACCGCAAGTACATCTACGAACGGGAACGCCTACTCAACGACATGTACAACTACGAACTCGACGCCCGAACGTCTACCATCGCCCCGTGTACCACTACTTCCCTCTACGGAACGAGTACAACTACCGTCGCTCGACGACCCGTCAAGTACCTCTCCGATGAACGTGAACAACTACCATCGCCAAGACCGCAAGTACCCCTACGGAACGAGTTCCACTACCGTCGCCCGAGTACAACTACCGCCTCGTGAACGGCTACTTCCTCTACGACTCGTGAACGCCTTCTTCCTCTACGTCTCGAACCGCCCCGTGAACGTTTTGTCCCGAAGGTATAACCCCGAGCCGATGACCCCGTGAGATGCTTGTTGTGTTGTATGAAATGTTTCCTTGTGTGCATCGTGCCCGTTTAATCTTTTGTCTTGTTCCTCGGTTGCCTCAACACCGACTCGTGGGAACCCGGTAACGGGATCGCCCCACCTTTCATCTCGTTTGGCTCGCTCACGCCCTCTTTCCTTTTGCACCGGACTCTCAACGAGTTACCGGAACCGAGATGTTGCTGATGCATCATTTTTGGATCGTTGCCGTGGCACCTTTTCCTTCCACCACGGTGACAAATACTTCACATCTCTTCATGTCAACTTTTAATAAAATTGCATAAAACTAGATCATGTCATCCGCATCATGTTAACAACATAACACGTGTGAATTGTTGTTTGTTTATATTTACTAAACATGCTCATGATGATTTTCCGGATATGTTGTTGTTATTCTCCGGCCTCATTTCAATTGCCTAATAGTGTAGTTTCTTTATGCTTCACCTCTTGCCATGTTAATAACATTTAATCTTGTCTTGTAAATAACGAGAGTCAACTAAATAATAAATGTGGTGTTTCGTCAATATGCAACTCGTTGCATATTGAGCTCCACTTAACTTGTAGTGTTGTTTGTGCACTTTGCCATGCCATGCTTATTTAAACCGGACATGCATCATACTTGGATGTGCATCGTATGCCATGTTAATGCTTGTGTGTTTACTGTGTTGTTTGTTTCTTTCCGGTTGCTTCTCTTCCTAGCTTCGGTTCCGTTCCGGAGTTGTGAGGTTTCGCTCGACTGTGTTGCTTCGTCTACTTCGTGGATCCGTTCTTTTCCCTTGTGGAATTCCAGGCAAGATGACCGAACCTCGATAACATTACTATCTTTGCCTATTGCTAGTAGTCTCGATCTATAGCTTTGCCTCGATGCCCATGTTCTTCCTGTCAGCCTCCTACTTGTAACCTTCACCATGTTTAACCACCCTACCTATGCAAACCTTTGATTGGCTAAGTACGCTTCGCTCATCCCCTCTTATAGCATTGCTAGTTGCAGGTGAAGATTGAAGATGCTTGCTTCATGTTGAAGTTGTGGGTTATATCACACTATATAAATGCTTAAATGAAATCATCTATATATTGGCAAGGGTGGAAGACTAAGCCTTTTGCTTGGTGATTTGTTCCACTCATGCCGTTAGGAACCGTATAAACCGGTGTTATGTTCCTTGATTATGCGTTCCTAACACGGTTGGGGTGTATGGGACCCCCTTGATAAACCGCTAAGTGCTAAGTCTTTTCCAGCAAGTCCCAACATTTGGTACTATTCGCCTAATAACTAATAAAACTTGCATAGGGCCTTGCAAACCCAAGTTTCTTAATCAACAACCCCGGGCCAGTGCTCCTCATGAGTGTTGGTCCGAAACGGGGGTCCTGCGGGGTCACCACGAGGAAACTCGAGGATTGATATAAACCCGTAGCATCGCCCATCCGGTCGTGTCCTGAGACTAGATACGCACGGCTACCTATCAGGGTGTCGACACGCCGGGAGGATTTGCTGGACTAGCCTTACCTTAGTTCGGAGTATCTTGAGCACGGGATTCCGAGAATACTCGGGTCTTCCCACCTATGGAGTTGCGACTCCGCGGATCGTGGGCTTGTAATGGGTCAAGTTGGAACACCCCTGCAGGGTTTGAACTTTCGAAAGCCGTGCCCGCGGTTATGTGGCAGATGGGAGCTTGTTAATATCCGGTTGTAGATAACTTGACACAATGATTCCAATACACTACCAGCGTGTGTACCGTGACTGTCAATTTTCGAATAGGGATTCGGGAGTTGAACACGGTGGGGTTATGTTTGACCGGCTTTAGTTAGGATCACTTCGTGATCATCTCTCGACCGAGGCACTTCTCTTCTCGCTCTCTATTACGTAAGTTAGTGCTAGTTGCTGTTGCAGACTCTTGTTGTTCCTTCACCTCTTGTTCTTCTTCAGCCTTGTCCTGACCCAAGGCTTAAATAGTCGTGTTACCCGGGAATTGGATTGCTGAGTCCTTTGTGGCTCACAGTTACTTCACCACACCAGATGCAGGTTCAGCCGAGTTTGATGCAGGAGATGGATCAGAAGTTCCAGGAGTTTGATGAAGAGAGTTTGGCCGTATGTTTGTGACGTTTCGACGATCAGTAGTGGTTTCTACTAGGATTCGATCCGGACCTGTGGCTATGTTGTTTTGGTATCTTTCTTTTGATCTTCGCCCGTAGTCGGGTTTTGATGTTTTGAATGATGTATTGCTTATGTAATGTATTGTGTGAAGTGGAGAGTGTAAGCCAACTATCTCCTTTTGCAATTTAATCCCTCTTTTACATGAGTCGTGCAAAGATACCAAACTTGCGATCATACTAGGATGGGCTTATACCTTTAAGTCGTGCCTCGACACGTAGGAGGTATAGTCCCATCCTGGGCATTACATGTTGGAGAAGAGGTCGCCCGCCTGCTAGCAGCCAGCTTCATTAGGAAGTTTTCTATCCACAATGGCTCTCAAACCCAGTCCTAGTGCTGAAGAAGAACAACAAGTGGCGCATGTGCATTGATTACACCAGCCTCAACAAAGCTTTCCCTAAAGATCCATTTGTTGTGCCGCGAATAGATCAAGTGATTGACTCCACAGCCGGATGCGAGCTGCTGTCATTCCTTGATTCTTATTCCGGGTACCACCAGATCAAACTCGATCCGGCCGACCGTCTAAAGACCGCCTTCCTCACACCATTTGGGGCCTTCTGCTACCTGACCATGACGTTCGGCTTGAGAAATGCCGGCGCCACCTTTTAGCGTTGCATGCAGAAGTGTCTGCTCAAGCAACTTGGAAGAAACGCCCATGTTTACGTGGACGATATCGTGGTGAAGACGGAGAAGAGGGGAACTCTCTTGGAGGATCTCCAAAAGACATTTGAAAACCTGCACCGCTTTCAGATCAAGCTAAACCCGGAGAAATGTGTCTTTGGGGTACCAGCAGGCCATCTCCTTGGTTTCCTGGTATCTGAACGCGGCATCGAGTTTAACCCCGCAAAGATCAAGGCCATTGAGAGAATGGAGCGGGCGAATCGTGTACGAGATGTACAGAAGTTCACAGGGTGCCTGGCCTCCCTCAGCCGTTTCATCAGCCGGCTGGGTGAGAAGGCACTCCCACTGTACCAACTGATGAAGAAAACCACTTGCTTCGAGTGGAACGACAAGGAGGATGAAGCCTTCCAGCAGCTCAAGAAATTGTTGTCCACACCGCCTGTCCTGGCGGTGCCAACAGACAAGGAACCCATGTTCCTTTACATAGCCGCCACCAACCGGGTGGTCAGCACAGTCATTGTGGTCGAGCGCCCAGAAGACGGCAGAGCCTTGCCCGTCCAAAGGCCAGTCTACTATTTGAGCGAGGTGCTGTCAGTCTCCAAGCAGAACTACCCCCACTACCAGAAGATGTGCTACGGCGTGTACTTCACCGCCAAGAAACTCAATCGATACTTCCAAGAGCACCCGATCACAGTCGTTTGCACGGCCCCGCTTACTGTGATTATGGGCAACAAAGATGCTTCAGGAAGAGTGGCCAAGTGGGTCACTGAGCTGGGCCCCTTTACCATCTTCTACCAGCCCCGCACCAGCATCAAATCACAAGCTTTGGCTGACTTCCTCGTCGACTGGGCCGAGACCCAGTACCTGCCGCCTGCTCCAGACTCAACCAATTGGCGGATGCACTTTGACGGATCAAAGATGCTCACTGTCTTGGGAGCCGGCGTCGTCCTCACCTCTCCCAAGGGAGACAAGCTCAAATACACCCTGCAAATCCACTTCGCCGCCTCCAACAATGTGGCCGAGTATGAGACGCTCATTCACGGGCTCCGGGTGGCCAAAGAGATTGGCATCCGCCGAGTGTTGTGCTATGGTGACTCGGACTTAGTTTTCCAGCAGTCATCTAGGGACTGGGACGCTAGGGACGCAAACATGGCAAGTTACCGTTTCCTTGTCCAGCAGATCAGTGGGCACTTTGACGGCTGCGAGTTCCTCCACGTACCACGAGCTGACAACATGCAAGCCGACACCTTGGCACGAATCGGCTCCACCCGCCAAGCAATACCAGCCGGCGTGTCCCTCCAATGCCTGCGCAAGCCGTCTATCACGCCTTCATGAGAGTCAGAGTCAATCTTCATACCAACCGATCCTGGAGCAGACGGCCCGACAACTTCAGCAGCCGGCCCAGGGACTGCTCCAGCAGGCAGCCTAGATACTCCAACTCCAGCAGACGGCCCGGCAGCCGCTGCGCTGGTTCCTGGCCAGGGGACTGCTCCAGTAGGCAGCCAACAGGCGCCAGCTCCAGCAGACGGCCCGGGGACTGCTGCAGCCGGCCCGAGCACTTCAGAAGCACAACAGGCGACTAACTCTAGGCCTCCGCCTCCCAGCCCAACCGCCCTGGTCGCTTTGGCAGAAATAACAGGAGTCTTAGCACCATCTTGGGCACAGCCAATCCTCAGTTTTCTGCTCAAAAGAGAGCTGCCAGCAAATGAAACTTTGGCACGGCAAGTTCAACGCCGAGCTTCAGCATACACAATAGTCAACAAAGAGCTTGTCAGAAGAAGTGCAACAGGCGTCTTCCAGCATTGTATGGAAGCAGAAAAGGGTCTGGCTATTCTGAAGGACATTCATCAAGGGGAATGCGGCCACCACGCGGCCTCAAGATCTCTCGTTGCCAAAGCTTTCCGCCACGGTTTCTTCTGGCCGACTGCTTTGGACGACGCCAAAGATTTGGTAAAGAAGTGCAATGGCTGCCAGCACTTTAGTTCCAAGCAACACTTGCCGGCTTCTGCACTCAAGACCATTCCGATCACTTGGCCATTTGCCGTCTGGGGGCTGGACATGGTGGGCCCCTTCAAGACAGCCCAAGGTGGCCTAACGCATTTACTCGTAGCAGTGGACAAATTCACCAAGTGGATCGAGGCGAAGCCAATCAAGAAACTCAACGGCCCAACTGCTGTGACCTTCATCGCAGACATCATAGTCCGGTATGGCATACCGCACAGCATCATCACCGACAACGGCACAGATTTTGCCAAAGGTGCATTGGCCCGTTTTTGTGCAACACAGGGCATCCGACTGGACTTAGCGTCCGTTGCCCACCCACAGTCCAACGGCCAAGTTGAGCGCGCTAACGGCCTTATCCTGTCCGGCATCAAGCCCCGGCTGGTCTAACCCTTGGAACGATCAGTCGGCTGCTGGATCGAAGAGCAGCCGTCTGTCCTCTAGAGCCTCAGGACAACTCCGAACAAGTCAACCGGCTTCACTCCTTTCTTCCTCGTTTATGGGGCCGAGGCCGTCATCCCAACAGATATTGAGTTTGACTCGCCTCGCGTCACCATGTACACAGAAGCTGAAGCCAAAGAAGCACGAGAAGACGGCGTGGACCTGCTAGAGGGAGGCCCGACTGGTAGCACTCAGCCGGTCCACCATCTATTAGCAGGGTCTCCGCCGCTATCACAGCCGGTGGGTCAAGCCATGTTCCTTCCGCGAGGGGGACCTTGTGCTCCGACTGATCCAGCGAACAGCCGGCCAGCACAAGCTCTCGACTCCTTGGGAAGGATTGTTCATCATCAGCAAGGTACTAGGCAACGATGCCTACTACCTCATCGATGCCCAGAAGCCTAGACCACGCAAGAGAGACGACTCGGGCAAGGAGTCGGAGCGCCCGTGGAACGCAAACCTACTTCGTCGCTTTTATAGCTAAAAGACAGTATGTGTCGCGCTATCTACCTTGTTTTGAGAACCAATGGGACCCCCGAGGAGTTCTCCGGGACTGTCCAAGCCTTTATCTATATGATAATAATTATGCATGTGGATGAGTATTGATTCATTCCTTTGTCCGGCACCGGAGCCTAGCAGAATGCCCGGGGACTGGCCGCCTAGCCTTATGTTTAAAACTTTTCTTTAACAGTCGGACAAGTCATGTGATGGCATCCAAGCCCTCTCCAGCCTTCAGTCACAGACTCGCAGAACGCGGTTGTCCGACTGACGGGAGTTAAAGGCAAGAAGCGGTGCCCACATGAAAAATGGCTAAGGAAAATAAACATAGGGAAAGACGGCCCTTTGTATAAGTTAACCGGCTATTGAGCAGTCGGCCAGTCGGCTTCTGGCTTAGCTACACTGCGTTCCAGAGGGCGGGATACTTGCCTATCCGGAAAACAGCTAAGTACCTGACCCAGCCGCAAAACCACAGAGTGGCTGTCTGGCTGGCACGACGACGGTTAAAGGAGATAGCAAAAGAAAACCGCCCTAAGGAGCAAAGGACAATGCTAATCTCAGAACCCGGCAAACATCATAAACATATACAACATTAAGAGAATATTTACAGCAAAAAGGCCTCGAAGGCCGCCTTCCAGCAATAGCTTACGGATACACCCAGTGGGTGGAATTGTTTGGACTAATCCTACCAAGTCTTAAGAAAAAACAGGAATTAAAAGATACAAGAATGACGCCTAAGGTGCAGCAGGCGGAGCGGGTGGCACGACGGAGCCGGCTGCTGGGGGAGCCGCCTGATGGGTCTCGGCCTGGCCGCCTCCTGCAGCAGGCGGCGCCGCCCCGCTGGGCCTGCTTGTAGAGGTTTGATCGGGCTGATCACCAGCAGATGGATCCGCCTCCTGGGAGCTGGCCTCCTCGTCGCTGTCTCCCTCCACCTCGCCTTCATCACTTGAGGCGATCTCCTCGTCCAGCTCCTCCGACGCCGCCAAGTCCAGCCCGAAGTTGCTAGGTGGCACCACATTACCATTCTCATCCAGCTCTGGGACGAAAATGTTGGTGCCAGCATACTCGGCGAGGGAGGCGGCGCGCTTGATAAGATCTCCTTGCACCGCTGCCAGTTTGGGCTCAGCTTCCATGCGGAAGGTCTTCAGCACTCCCAACCCTTGGCGAATTCCAGGGCGGTCCGCGCACCGGCCCTCGCTACGGTGCCCTTCCAGGCCTTGAAGCGGTGGCCAGCCACCTCCAGCCAGTCGGCAGTCCGGCTGGGAGTGCAGAGTACCGGAACGCCTGGCCAGAGGGCGGCCAACACTTGGGCACCAGCACGTTGCAGGCGGCGAAGCAGGCGGTGGGCCAGCTGGAGGCGCGCCTTGACAGCAAGAAGTTGTTCGTCGGGAGTCCTAGGCGCGTTGGGCGCAATCACCCGGCCCGCCGTGCTCCTCTCGTCACGCTGGGCCTCGATGGCCTGGCTGGCGGCCACAAAGTGGCCTGGGATGAATTCTGCAAGAACTAGATAAAGAGTCAGAAGAAAGAGAGCTAGTTGCACCAGACGGCAAGCACAAGAAAGAGGGGCAGGCGTCTTACCGTCTACCATGTCTGCAATGGCCGCATAGCCGTCTTGCAGAGCCGCCTCCTTCTCGGCCCAGTTCGAGCGCTCGGTCTCGAACACAGCCGAAGGAGCATCTCGGTGTCCGACAGCTTCCCAAGCTCCGCCTTATGCGTCGCCGCCTGGTCTGCCAGCTCCTTGGCCAGGCGGTCACGGCCCTAGGCGACGAGATCGTGCTCCCGCTCCTTGGCGGCAAGTTCTGCCTGGACCTCTCCCAGCTGGTTGTGAAGGTTGGTCGCAACCGCGGGCAAGAGAAGAAGAAGGACATCAACATCAGCAAAAAGACATCCTTGGAGTTCCAAGCCGCCTGCTCAGTAGCCGACTCGGAACTCGGGGACTACACCCAGCGCGTGCGCTGATGCGCCCCTGCAAGGAGGAGAGGAACACTCACCCTGGCTGTCTGCCAGAGCAGTCCGCAGTTGTGCCAGCTCCTGACACTGGGCATTGAAGGAAGCCACCCGAAGGTTGTGGTAATCCTACAACAAGACACAAGTTAGCCCGCAAAGTACGCCTTGGAATTCCAAGCCGCCTGCTCAACAGCCGGCTCGGAACTCGGGGACTACACCAAGTGGGTGCGCTGACGCGCCCCCACGGAAGAAATTGAAGGAATAAAAACAAAAACATGGAGTCAACGTACCCGAACAGAAGTTCGCGTAGCCACAAACTCCCGCATCACCGTCTGCATGACCTCACTCTGAAGTTGAAGCGGTCGAGGACGTCTCGTGACGCGACAATCAGCGTGTCGCCGCCTCCGGGCGTCCAGCCTGATGGCGCCGCGCTGGTAGCTTCGTTCACCGGCATCAACGAGCTGGCACCGCCGGCTTCTACCCGTCGCGGTGCGGAGACCGCCTTCGTAGGGTGCTGGCGGGCAGGGACTCGGGGGGCCGGCTGCAGGCCTATCATCAGCGCGCCTTTAGCCGGCGGCACCTCCGTTCCCGAAGGCTGGCTGCCCTGCGTCCCAGTAGGCGGCGCGAGGGGCGTCACCTCCGTCTCCATGGTGACACGGCCGTCCCCCTCATTGGTTAGAGCCGGCTGCTCGTCAGCAGACGGCACTTGGACATACGGCTTCAGAGAGCCCGTCTCCTGGGGGATGGTACGGTCCACCGGCTGCAGGAAGCCTGCCTCCTGCTCCTGGGCTCGGGCAGCGGCGTCCGCTTGGGCCTTAGTGGCTGCCTCGGCCTTCGCCCTGGCAGCGACATCAGCCACCGCCCGCTCACGGTCCGTGGCCTCCTGCTCCTCGCGCGCCTCGCGGGCGTTTCTCTCCGTCGCCTCCCGGAGCGCGACGACGGGATCCACGCGGCGGGGCGTGGGAGGGACATCCGTGCCCCCAACAATGGAGCCCACTGGCGCCCACGAGAGAGAGAGCGGCGCGCTGTGGGGGCATCCCAAAGAAGACAGCAAGCTAGCCACGTGGGGCGGCAGAATGAGTTAAACGCCAAAGAAAAAAGAGACGCAGTACTTACCCGGATACGCCTAGCCTAGGCTTGGGAAGCTTAGGAAGACCGCTTTGGCGGCCGCCTCCCGGCGCTTGGTGCCGGCAACCGACAGCCGGAGCTTCTTGGGCTTGGTGCCAGACGGCCCCGCAGAGGACCGGCGCTTCATGCCGCCGGCTGCGGCTGACGGCCCCGCCAGCTGGCTGCCGCGTCCGGGCGGATCCGCCTCCCGGACACGGATTGGTGCTTCCTCCTCCTCCTCCTCGTCGTCCGGCCAGCTCTCGACGCTGCCTTCTAGCAGGCCGCCTGCTGGCTGGCCCCCGCCGCCTGTTACCTCTTCCTCCTCCATGGCAGCAGCCCCAAGATCGGGGTCGCTCGTGTTGCTTTGGGAGCGGTTTGGTTCCAGAGGGCGGCCCGGCTGGGCAGAGCCCGGCGCCGTCTGGCCGGGGAAGATCTGCAGACGGCGCCTGGATTAGACGGTTGAGACAGACGGAAAGAGAAGAAAGAAGAATAAAGAAAGAAGACAGCTCACCGCAGGCGGCTGGTTGCTGCGGCTGTACGGCGGCTTGCCAAAGGCCCAGCCAGAGTCGGAGAGCTTGCAGTTGGGTACAGAATTCACCAAGTAAGCCACCTCCTTGTATGGCATCAGCTTGGTGCACGTCCGGCTCGGGTCCCGGTGCCCTCTCATATCGCAGATTATGTGCGGGCGAGCCTGCAGCGGCAGCACCTGGCGCTGTGCGAATGTGAGCAGGAGGTCCGCAAACACCAGGCCTTCATTGTCCCTCAGCTCCCGGAGGCGCCGCATGGCGATGGAAGCACCTTCTATGAGGGTGGTGGGCCAGGTCTTCCAGGAGTCACGGGGCTCGGCAGGCGGGCCAGGTGCCCAATCTGGCAGGCCGATGAAATCTTGAGCGGAGTCGATGTTGGAGACGTAGAAGTACGTCTTCAGCCACAACTTCACCGACGCCACGAGCTGAGGCGCCAGGAAATAGTTCTTGGCCTCGCTGCGCTTCACCGCAATGCATCCCCCGCACTGGGCAGCCACGCTCTGGACCGCGGTACCGAGCTTCATGTAGAAAAGCTCGGTCCACAGCTCCATCATGGAAAGAATGCCGAGGTACGCCTCGCACATGATGACGAAGGAGGACAGTGTCACCACCGTATTCGGCGTGAGGTGTCACATCCCCAGCTTCACCTTGCTTTAGGATAGCACCTGTTTGTTGCATCATGTTTATCTTCAAAGGAAAACCTGAAATGGGGATGCTCAAACCCTAGCACTAAATGAATTTAACTAGGGTCAAATTAAAATCCTTTTCAATGAACCCAAAATGCCCCTTGGAAAAGTTCATCATTTTTGGATTGATTAAAAACCCCTGCCAAAAATGTTGCACTTATTTCTAGGACCATTCTGGATTTTTGAATTAAATCATATCTTATTTGCATTTGGGCATTTAAATTTTATATATTATTTTAAATGCTCAAATAATCATAAACTAAAATGTTTACTGTTGGATTTATTCCAAACAGTAGCCATGCTTGGTTTAATGATTTATGAAAATGTTCTGGCATTTTTATTAAATCAAAACAAAAGCAAAAAAAATAGAAAACAGAACTAAATAGAAAACAGAGAAAGAGGAAGCCCACCTGAGCCACTTACCTGTGCGGCCAGCACTGTAGCGGCCCAGCCCACCACCGCCGTCGTCCTCCTGGCGCCAGTCGGCCAGGCGTGTGGCCGGCGCGCGCGCACGGCCATGCCTCCACGCCACCTGCCTGCCTGGCCCTCCTCTCGCCAGCGCGACGCCGCGGATGACCACCCCACTGCCGTCCGGATCGATCTGACCCCTCACTCACCCCCTTCCCCTCCTCTGTCTCTCTCCCCCGCGAGCGCCCGAACGCTGTCATCGCCGCCGTCCTGAACCACCGCGGCCACCGTCCACCTCTCGCCCCTCCGATGAGCCCCAGAGCTCCGCCTCATCGCCCTATACCCCTCCGTCGAGCCACGCAGCACCACACGTCTCTGAACGCCGTCTGCGCAGCCGTTCCCCTCGTCGGCCGCCGACGACCTCACCGTCGAATTCGCGGTGGCTGGTGCCTCCCCGAGCCCACTTTGATGACCTTTGCAACCGCCGTGAGCCCCTCTTGCTCCTCCCCCTATTCCTCTACTCACGCGCGTGCTGTAGCTCCAACCCCCACCGTGCCTGAGAACCCCTCGCCGCCGGCAATGTCGCCGCCGTGGCTATAGCCACTGGAGCATCCACCTGAGTGCACCACCGAGCTCCTAATGACCTCACGAACACGTAGCAGCCATCAGCTCACCTTCCCGTGCCCCGCAGCGCCTAACTCGATGGAGCCCGAACTCCGGCGCCGCCGCGAGCTCGTTTCCGATGAGCTCCGGCCACCCCAGCTCCTCCCACTTGCGGGGATGGATGCGGGAGAGCACGGGCTCCCTCCTGGTGCCCTCAGCGTGCTCAGCCGCAGCCTGCACCGCCGCGCTCGCGCAAGCCCGCCCGCTGCCGCCGCTGGACCTCGTCGCCGGCCACTTTTCCGGCCACCCCAGGGCCAACTACTGCCACCACTGGACGCGGAAGAGTGCCCGCGTCACGTTGATGCCTTCCGCCGGCCGTTTGGTCGTCGGAGGAGGATTTCCGAGCACTGACGCCGCGTTTGGCCTCGCCGGCGTCGAGCCGCCGGTAGGTTTGACCCCTTTGACCACGGCTGGACCCCCCCCC
>LR738713.1:552460328-552561582 GCA_902687465.1 Secale cereale | reverse complement strand
CCCCCCCCCCCCCGTGTGTCCATGACATGTGGGGCCGGCCGTTGTTTAGTTTTAGTTTAGGTTTTAATTAAGTACTAATAACTGTGCTTAGCTCTATGAGTCACTGACACGTGGGGCCAACCCCTGTTAAATTAGTTTAGTTAAAACTAAACTTAATTAGGCCCTGAGAGACTGACATGTGGGTCCGGGCCCCACCAACAGTTTTGTTAGTGTTAGTTTAAAAACTAACTAACCCTGTTAGCTAGTGGGTCACTGACCAGTGGGCCCCACTGGTCAGGTTTGACCCAGGGCAGTCCTTTGACCCTACTGACGTCATGCTTACTCAATGCTGACGCAGTATCTATTTTCTGGAATTTTAAATAAATAATAAATGATTTATTTATTTCAGAAAATAGCCAAAACTTGTAAAAATCATATAAAATCAACCGTAGCTCAGATGAAAATAATTTATATATGAAAAATGATCAGAAAAATCCAAGGAATCTGTTTATGGCATTTTCATGCATGTTTGAAGAAGTTAAACCTGCTGATCAGGTCAAATCAATTAAATGGCATTTAAATAATCACATATGGAGTTTGAATTTGAACCTCTGGTTCAAACCAACTTCATTAAATTGTGTTGCTAGTTGCACTAGCTCCATCAACAGCATAATGCCATATCATGATCATGCATCATATTATCGCATTGCATTGATTGTGTTCTCTCTTGTTTGCCGGTGCTTGTCCCCCCCTTCAATAGACGTGTTCCGACGATGTGATCGATGACACCGATGAAGACTCAATGTTATCTTCTGGAGTGCCAGGCAAGCAAACCGCATTGAGCATTCTGATACAATCCCACTCTCTCGCTCTTGCTCTCTTTTACTGCATTAGGACAACAACGCTTCAATTGTTACTTGCTACGGTAGTTGAACCCCTTTCCACTGCATGACCCGTCATTGCCACAGTAAATAGTTGAAACCCACTAGTATGAGTAGGAGTTGTTTGAGCCATGTTGTGCCTACTCATTGATGCTTTCTGGTTATGCCTGCTATTGCTTAGAGTTGTGTCAGGTCTGATTCATCGGAGATGTATTGGAATGTGATGAACATGTCCTACTGTGTGCGAGCTAAGTGTGTGAACACAATTTGGTAAAGGTAGCGATGAGAGGCCATGTAGGAGTACATGGTGGGTGGTCTCATTGAAACCGTCCTCAGGAACTGAGTGTTGTGTTGGTTGATCCATGAAACAGCTACTACCACACATTGGGCCCTGAAATATGACCCCGCTCGACTTATTGACTGCCCTTGTTCTCTGTCCAGGAGTTGCAACTAGTTTCTGGTGTTTGTAGTTTACTGTAGGTCGTGCGTAGTGCTGACCCTCGAGGTGGACTGTGACACGGCAGGTACGTGGCACGGTGTACCGGTCGCCCGTTTGGTGACGCGGGAACCCTGTACACATCGTTTGGGGCCGTGAGCGACACCCTGGCTGGATCTCCCCACGGATGGAACCCAAATAGGCGATAAACCTGGACGAGAGACTTGAGTGGTTGGTTAGGTCGTGGTCTACACCCACGTCGGCTTTCGCTTGAAGTCTGCCGAGCACATGTTGTGTGCAGACGCTAAGTGGTGGAAACATGTGTGAAGAAGTACACCCCTGGAGGGTTATATATGATCTATTCGAATAGCCGTGTCCGCGGAAATGGACTTCTGGGTTACCTATTACAGTTCATAGACAAGTGAAAGTGGATACTCTAAAACGCGCAAGATAAGCGTGAGTGCTGTGGATGGCCTTCTCGTAGGGAGACGGGAGCGGATCCATAGTGGTGTATTGATTGGTGAATTTGTGGACTCGTGTGCGCCACCTCAAAAGAGTTACTTGCAGTCGTAGTTAGGATAGCCACCGAGTCAAAGCTGGCTTGCTGCAGTCAAACTCCACCACCCCCTTTGTTGATACTGATGCATATGTAGCTAGTTCTGATGTAAGTCTTGCTGAGTACCTTTGTACTCACGTTTGCTTAATTTATGTTTTATAGAGAGACGTCAGTCTCGCTAGTGGTTCCGCGTGGACTTCGACGTTTAGCTTGTTACCTCAGCTACGATCTTGTACCCTTGGGAGGGTCTTGTAGTTAGTCAGGCTCCTCAGCCTTTTTCATTTGTAGTTGTCTGTACTCAGACATGTTTTGCTTCCGTTGCCTATATGCTCTGTATGCTGGGTCATGTGACCTCTGTTTGTAATGAATGCTATGATGGCTCTTCTGGGCCTTTATCTATATAAGTTGTTGAGTTATGTTGTGATGCCATGTTGTACAGCACATACTTGCATGTTATGCGTACGTGTAATGTGTATTGCTATGTGTGGGATCCGACACCTAGTTGTTTACCCTTGGTAGCCGATCTTACAGGGAAATGTCTCCTAGTGCTTCCACTGAGCCTTGGTAGCTTGCTACTGCTCCAGAACACATAGGCTGGCCGGCATGTGTCCTTCTTCGTTCCTGTGTCTGTCCCTTAGGGGAAATGTCACGCGTTGTTCCTTTAAGTCCTTGTAGCTTGCTACGACTTGGGTTCATACGTTGATGACCGACACGTTCGTTGCTGGGTCATGTATGCTTGTCTCTGTAATTTAGTGCCACTTTTGGTTTATAACTGGTCATGTCGGCCCGGCTTCTCTGTCATATGGATGCTAGCGACACTATCATATACGTGTGCCAAAATGCGCAAACGGTCCCGGGCCAGTTAAGGTGGCACCCGTGGGGATACCGTGCGTGAGGCCGCAAAGTGATATGGTGTGTTACAGGCTAGACCTGTGTGACTTAGGATCGGGGTCCTGACAGCTTTGGTATCAGAGCCTGACTACCTGTAGGATTAGTAAGCCAAACTGGTCGAAGTCGTGCCTAGAAAATCTTTAGTTATGTAAGGGAATTGTTTGTGGAAGGGAACGTAAGGCTCTTTTTACTCCTTTGCCCTATGGTCTTCTGATATGAGTCACCTTCTTCTTTGTACGGGGATTAAGAACTAGGATTCTCATTCTATTTATCAGGATCACGTTATTGTGGATTCAACCCTCAGTTCAGTTTCTACTACTTCTGTTTGCTTAACTGTTGGTCTCAGAACCTTGACGTTATGATGTTAAGTGGATATGCTACCCTTTTTGCTTGGATCTCAAAAGTATTTTCGAGCATTTGCAGCCGTTATGTTGTCCGAGTCATCCCAGGTCTCTAAACAATCGGATGCATTTGCAAATCATTCCTATCTGTTCTTAATGTCCTTTTAGGCCAGATTAACCACACTAGACGGTGAGTTGTGGTACTCTGTTACCTCGACACATATGTTGGAGTTATTATTATGGCCCTAAGTATCTTAGAAGATCACCCAGTAATGCAGCAATACTTTGTATCCTGAGCGTGATTGTTCTGGCCGTCATTCTCAAAAGCATCCCGTGATGCCATTTAGTTAGTAGGCATTATATTTCTGGGTTCTTGAACCCTAGATTCATTCTACTTACTTCATGTTGATAGTATTTGCTCGTTCCTTTAGGTTATTAGTAACCTTGTGATAGTCCTCGAGGTCTGTGGTATATCCTTCTTCCAAATACCATGAACCATCCTTGGCAGAAGTTCTTCTGAACCAAAAGATCACGACCCGAGTGCTCTTGAGTAGTACTCCATTCATATTGTGACTCTGCCAATTCTACTTTCTGCAGGGGTTATCCGGAAGAAATATGTTGAACTCGTTCGACATGTTAATCTATGCATCCACAACTCAGAAGTTATATGTTCCATGAGTTGTCTCCTTTTAGTTGTATTATGACCCTCGTCCATCAGTTGATAGTCAGGAGTAGTCGTGCACTTGTGTTCATCGATGCCTTTTACTCTTGAGGTCTGTCAAGCCACTCTATTCTGGAATGACTAGGAGAAACAAACTCCAGTACCTTATCCATATCTAGGATTGGGTCAAAGAAGTTGTACTTCGCAGATGAAGAATGCTAACGCAGCTTCTAAACTGTTCTATCCTGGAGTATTACCATCTTTATGTCAAGAATGTCATGAGAATTGCACAACCTTCTATGAACTCTTGATACAGTGATACTTCTCGCCATTATCGATCATTCCTCGGTCTCCGTGTTATCGTAGCCAGAATACCGACAAGTGAATTGTGATGTGTGAAATCAATACCCCTAGCAATCTCGTTGCTTGGCGGTTAAAGGACAACAATTTCATTCCTAGTGTGTTGGTTACTAATTACCATTCTAAGATTGACCGTGCTACCTAGTCCATTCTTCTGGTGCACTCTTCGATCAATGAGTTAGGATTGTGTCAATCCCTCGCTCATTTGATCATATCTTCTTGCCCTGAAAAGCAAGATTGATCTCGAGCTTAGTAACATATCGGTGGTCCGTGATTTCCGAACATCTTCTCGGAAGTATTACCAGGTTGTTCCCTGACCGCTATGTTGAGTTCGTGATCAAGTTGGTTTCTTATAAACCACCCCTTCTCCAAGAATCTGTGTTGGATACCCTGAACTGGTTGGTTAAGCTAAAAAAAACAATAACTTGGAGAGTTGGAAGATAAAAGCTTGCCAGCTTAGTTCATCTCAAGAGGTATGTTTGCGTGTGTTGAAGATAGATGACATCTTCATCAATTGGTCCCTGTGATCAGTTGTTGGACCTATTGTCATATCAAAACTTTGATTTGAGTATGGGTTATCATCAAATCAAATCAGAACCAACGATGTTCATAATATTGTCTTACTCGTGGTTGATCCCTCGAGCATACACCATTACATCTATTGGTCTGACCAATACTATCACTTGTTCACATAATTATGGAATTCCATCTCCATGGAAACCTGGATGAATTGTTGTTGAGCCCATCAGCAATACTGCTACCTTCTCCATGATTTTGTAGGACATTAAGCTAGTGTTGGAAACTTTGTAAGCATTGCCTTCGTGTTCCGTTCATGAGGTATATGTTGGATGAGAGAAGAAACTTTCCCTAATTCATGTGCATTAGGTGCATGTTGCCGCCATGGGTTCGAGAAAGTTAGTTTTGCTTTCTTTGGAATCATCCCAAGTCAGTCATGCATACGTGCGAAGTATTCCATGGTCTGATAGACTGATCATCTTCATTCCATATGTATCCCTAGCACACCAAGCCACTGATTGATTTGTTCAAGGAGAAGAAGTTTCTTCTTAAGAGCTAGACTTGTGCAAGGACTTCAATATCCTCGTTGATGGTTCCCCAACCTGAACTTGGTAGTGTTTCATTGTAAGACTACTACGTGGTCATGTTTGTCTTGGACAACGTGTTCATATGTATGTAGCTGAACCAGCTCATGTTTTGGAGCTTGCTACCGTAGTTCACTTCCGGAGAATCTCGCAACACCATCTCGTCGATTTGTGTTGAAAATTTTATTTATCTTTCTAGACTCGATGAGTCTGGAATATCTTGACACCAACCAGAACTGAATCTCAAGCAGATATGATGGTTGGAGCATTTTCCAAGAACTGTAATATTGGTCTCTCGATAACCGGTAAAGTGGATGTCGTGGCCAACCCACTCAGCCGGAAGACCTATTGTTGTAGTATCTTGATTGAAGAAGTTGGTCACCTCCCCATAAGGACCTCGTAGGATTTACTCCCTAGTTGTTCCTTACGGATTCTTGTGCTTCCGAATTCCGACCTTTACTTGAGGTTCAAGATACCAAACATATCTATGAATGGTTTACGCTAACACATCAAGGAGAACATTAGAAGCGGAGTGCTAAATGTCTCTCGGTCGATTATCCAAATTCTGCTCCTGACACCGCTAAGGTGGAATCTGAGAAAGTGTTATCTTCCTTTGCATCTGCATCGTCCACCACTATTCATCATGGTAGTATGTTGTGTTGCCAGGATCCTTGACACGGATATTGGTAAAACCTTGATGAATATGGGAATGCTCAAGTTCTTGAGAGCATGCACAAGCACTAGGTGTTATCCTCGGCACTAACCGGGATTGCTTCCAGTGTTCTTGATTATTTTATACACTCTCAAAGAGTAGATTTACTCTCTACTGTTGGGATTCTTCCTAGTTACCAGGATCATTCCCTGCATTTGCATTTTGTTCCCAGCTTGTACCACCATCATGCCAATTTTCCATGGATTGCCCTTCTCAGCAACTGCTGTTCAGGATTATCTTCAAAAGTGGGCCTACCATAGGTTCCATCCATTTCCGATGATAAGCAAAATCATCTGTGGTGTTGTCTTCAACAAGGAAGTTCACATCATCCATTTTGGCCGAGAATGTCATTTCTTCGGACTCCGTCAAACGATCGATTGTGTTTGCCTTAGGTTGGTATAGGGAATTTCAATGATCTCTATATCAAAAGTAATTCTTTTTGCCACTTAAGGGAATAACTCTACGAGTCACCTTCTCTAAGGTGCCCCGTCTGGTGGTATCGATCACCATCTTCTTAGGTGTGGAATTATTGCCACTAGGTGAACCTTCATCGTTTGTTTCACTCCATCCCCCTGGAGGTGTACTCCGTGTCTCAGCTCAAGAGATGTTTCAACGTCTCACTCCATGGGTTGATCTTGAGTTGCTCGATCTTTCGGAAGATCAATGTTGTAGAGTTTCTCTCATCATCACCGTTTGGACGAAGATCTCGAAAGCAAGGAAGCCAGGATCAACACGAGGCAAGCAATCAACACTTATATAGAGGACACTTGGATCATGAAGTTTGTGTTAGTAGTGTCCCCTCTGATATCTTATCTCACGTCCTGAATCTCGGGATGAGATTCTTGTTTAGTGGGGGTGAGTTGTCACATCCCCAGCTTCACCTTGCTTTAGGATAGCACCTGTTTGTTGCATCATGTTTATCTTCAAAGGAAAACCTGAAATGTGGATGCTCAAACCCTAGCACTAAATGAATTTAACTAGGGTCAAATTAAAATCCTTTTCAATGAACCCAAAATGCCCCTTGGAAAAGTTCATCATTTTTGGATTGATTAAAAACCCCTGCCAAAAATGTTGCACTTATTTCTAGGACCATTCTGGATTTTTGAATTAAATCATATCTTATTTGCATTTGGGCATTTAAATTTTATATATTATTTTAAATGCTCAAATAATCATAAACTAAAATGTTTACTGTTGGATTTATTCCAAACAGTAGCCATGCTTGGTTTCATGATTTATGAAAATGTTCTGGCATTTTTATTAAATCAAAACAAAAGCAAAAAAATAGAAAACAGAACTAAATAGAAAACAGAGAAAGAGAAAGCCCACCTGAGCCACTTACCTGTGCGGCCAGCACTGTAGCGGCCCAGCCCACCACCGCCGTCGTCCTCCTGGCGCCAGTCGGCCAGCGCGCGCACGGCCGTGCCTCCACGCCATATGCCTGCGTGGCCCTCCTCTCGCCAGCGCGACGCCGCGGATGACCACCCCACTGCTGTCCGGATCGATCTGACCCCTCACTCGCCCCCTACCCCTCCTCTGTCTCTCTCCCCCGCGAGCGCCCGAACGCTGTCGTCGCCGCCGTCCTGAAACACCGCGGCCACCGTCCACCTCTCGCCCCTCCGATGAGCCCCAGAGCTCTGCCTCGTCGCCCTATACCCCTCCGCCGGGCCACGCGGCACCACACGTCTCCGAACGCCGTCTGCGCAGCCGTTCCACTCGTCGGCCGCCGACGACCTCACCATTGAATTCGCGGTGGCTGGTGCCTCCCCGAGCCCACTTCGACGACCTTTGCAACCGCCATGAGCCCCTCTTGCTCCTCCCCCTATTCCTCTACTCACGCGCGTGCTATAGCTCAAACCCCCACCGTGCCCGAGAACCCCTCGCCACCGGCAATGTCGCCGCCGTGGCTATAGCCACTGGAGCATCCACCTGAGTGCACCACCGAGCTCCTAATGACCTCACGAACACGTAGCAGCCATCAGCTCACCTCCCCGTGCCCCGCAGCGCCTAACTCGACGGAGCCCGAACTCCGGCGCCGCCGCGAGCTCGTTTCCAACGAGCTCCGGCCACCCCAGCTCCTCCCACTTGCGGGGATGGATGCGGGAGAGCACGGGCTCCCTCCTGGTGCCCTCGGCGTGCTCAGCCGCAGCCTGCACCGCCGCGCCCGCGCAAGCCCGACCTCGTCGCTGGCTACTTTTCTGGCCACCCCAGGGCCAACTACCGCCACCACCCGACGCGGAAGAGTGCCCGCGTCACGTTGATGCCTTCCGCCGGCCGTTTGGTCATCGGAGGAGGATTTCCGAGCACTGCCGCCGCGTTTGGCCTCGCCGGCGTCGAGCCGCCGGTAGGTTTGACCCCTTTGACCACGGCTGGACCCCCCCCCTGTGTCCATGACATGTGGGGCCGACCGTTGTTTAGTTTTAGTTTAGGTTTTAGTTAAGTACTAATCACTATGCTTAGCTCTATGAGTCACTGACACGTGGGGCCAACCCCTGTTAAATTAGTTTAGTTAAAACTAAACTTAATTAGGCCCTGAGAGACTGACATGTGGGCCCAGGCCCCACCAACAGTTTAGTTAGTGTTAGTTTAAAAACTAACTAACCCTGTTAGCTAGTGGGTCACTGACAAGTGGGCCCCACTGGTCAGGTTTGACCCAGGGCAGTCCTTTGACCCTACTGACGTCATGCTTACTCAATGCTGACGCAGTATCTATTTTCTGGAATTTTAAATAAATAATAAATGATTTATTTATTTCAGAAAATAGCCAAAACTTGTAAAAATCATATAAAATCAACCGTAGCTCAGATGAAAATAATTTACATATGAAAAATGATCAGAAAAATCCAAGGAATCTGTTTATGGCATTTCATGCATGTTTGAAGAAGTTAAACCTGCTGATCAGGTCAAATCAATTAAATTGCATTTAAATAATCACATATGGAGTTTGAATTTGAACCTCTGGTTCAAACCAACTTCATTAAATTGTGTTGCTAGTTGCACTAGCTCAATCAACAACATAATGCCATATCATGATCATGCATCATATTGTCGCATTGCATTGATTGTGTTCTCTCTTGTTTGCCGGTGCTTGTCCCCCCCTTCAATAGACGTGTTCCGACGATGTGATCGATGACACCGATGAAGACTCAATGTTATCTTCAGGAGTGCCAGGCAAGCAAACCCCATTGAGCATTCTGATACAATCCCACTCTCTCGCTCTTGCTCTCTTTTACTGCATTAGGACAACAACACTTCAATTGTTACCTGCTACGGTAGTTGAACCCCTTTCCACTGCATGACCCGTCATTGCCACAGTAAATAGTTGAAACCCACTAGTATGAGTAGGAGTTGTTTGAGCCATGTTGTGCCTACTCATTGATGCTTTCTGGTTATGCCTACTATTGCTTAGAGTTGTGTCAGGTCTGATTCATCGGGGATGAATTGGAATGTGATGAACATGTCCTACTGTGTGTGAGCTAAGTGTGTGAACACGATTTGGTAAAGGTAGCGATGAGAGGCCATGTAGGAGTACATGGTGGGTTGTCTCATTGAAACCGTCCTCAGGAACTGAGTTCTGTGTTGGTTGATCCATGAAACAGCTACTACCACACATTGGGCCCTGAAATATGACCCCGCTCGACTTATTGACTGCCCTTGTTCTCTGTCCAGGAGTTGCAACTAGTTTCTGGTGTTTGTAGTTTACTGGAGGTCGTGCGCAGTGCTGACCCTCGGGGTGGACTGTGACACGGCAGGTATGTGGCACGGTGTACCGGTCGCCCGTTTGGTGATGCGGGAACCATGTACACATCGTTTGGGGCCGTGAGCGACACCCCGGCCGGATCTCCCCACGGATGGAACCCAAATAGGCGATAAACCTGCATGAGAGACTTGAGTGGTTGGTTAGGTCGTGGTCTACACCCACGTCGGCTTTCGCTTGAAGTCTGCCGAGCACATGTCGTGTGCAGACGCTAAGTGGTGGAAACATGTGTGAAGAAGTACACCCCTGGAGGGTTATATATGATCTATTCGAATAGCCGTGTCCGCGGAAATGGACTTCTGGGTTACCTATTACAGTTCATAGACAAGTGAAAGTGGATACTCTAAAACGCGCAAGATAAGCGTGAGTGCTATGGATGGCCTTCTCGTAGGGAGACGGGAGCGGATCCATAGTGGTGTATTGATTGGTGAATTTGTGGACTCGTGTGCGCCACCTCAAAAGAGTTACTTGCAGTCGTAGTTAGGATAGCCATCGAGTCAAAGCTGGCTTGCTGCAGTCAAACTCCACCACCCCCTTTGTTGATACTGATGCATATGTAGCTAGTTCTGATGTAAGTCTTGCTGAGTACCTTTGTACTCACGTTTGCTTAATTTATGTTTTGCAGAGAGACGTCAGTCTCGCTAGTGGTTCCGCGTGGACTTCGACGTTTAGCTTGTTACCTCAGCTACGATCTTGTACCCTTGGGAGGGTCTTGTAGTTAGTCAGGCTCTTCAGCCTTTTTCATTTGTAGTTGTCTGTACTCAGACATGTTTTGCTTTCGTTGCATGTATGCTCTGTATGCTGGGTCATGTGACCTCTGTTTGTAATGAATGCTATGATGGCTCTTCTGGGCCTTTATCTATATAAGTTGTTGAGTTATGTTGTGATGCCATGTTGTACAGCACATACTTGCATGTTATGCGTACGTGTAATGTGTATTGCTATGTGTGGGATCCGACACCTAGTTGTTTGACCTTGGTAGCCGATCTTACAGGGAAATGTCTCCTAGTGCTTCCACTGAGCCTTGGTAGCTTGCTACTGCTCCGGAGCACTTAGTCTGGCCGGCATGTGTCCTTCTTCGTTCCTGTGTCTGTCCCTTAGGGGAAATGTCACGCGTTGTTCCTTTAAGTCCTTGTAGCTTGCTACGACTTGGGTTCATACGTTGATGACCGACACGTTTGTTGCTGGGTCATGTATGCCTGTCTCTGTAATTTAGTGCCACTTTTGGTTTATAACTGGTCATGTCGGCCCGGGTTCTCTATCATATGGATGCTAGCGACACTATCATATACGTGTGCCAAAATGCGCAAACGGTCCCGGGCCAGGTAAGGTGGCACCCGTGGGGATACCGTGCGTGAGGCCGCAAAGTGATATGGTGTGTTACAGGCTAGACCTGTGTGACTTAGGATCGGGGTCCTGACATGAGGTGGTGGGGTTGGATGTTGAAGAATTCAAGGAAAGATCGGAAGAAGCCACTGGCGGGAAGGCCGAAGCCGCACGGGAAGTGCGAGCGGAAGATGACCCGCTCGCCAAACCGCGGTGCCGGCCTGATCTCCGCCGCCGGCGCTAGGCGCACAGAGACTTTGTCGGCGGCAGCAGCTTTCGCACTCGGCGGAGGTAGTGGATGTGCTCTTCAATGACGTCGCTGCCGTCCCATTTGCCGGAGTGGCGGACCGGCACTGCGATGGTCATGGCTCGAGGTGGTGACTCACTGTGGCGGGGCACTGCGAGCATAAGTGGGGAGAATTGCGGAAGGGAGCGAGGAAGAAGAAGAGGAATGGAGAGGGGCGGGCGCGAGAACGGCGCTAACCCCCCTCCCTCGGCCTACTTATAGGCTCGGGGCGGCGAAGCCGAGGGGGCGGGGCGTGGGATTAACTGCTCAACGCCCCGCACGATCCCCACCTTTTGTGTGCCTAATCCGCATGCATTAACTGGCGTGGGGAGGGCAATTGATTGCCCCTGCCACATTGGATCCGTGCGCGGACCAAGGCCCAGTAGTGGCGGGCCCCCGCCCACTGCTACGTCTCGTCACGCGCGTGGGCTGGCAGGCTGACGCGACGGGGCGACGACGCGTGGAGAGCCGCCAACGGTCGGTAGACCTGTGTAGCAGCCTACTGACCAAACGGTATCTTCACCCCGAAGATTTGAAGACGGAGGTCCGGCTGCCAGGAGCCGGCCCCCTTTGCAGAGGTCTAGCTGCCAGCAGACGACTCTTTTAAGAAGATGGACGAAGGAAGCCAATCCTACTTGGGGAGGGAAGCTGCTGGAACCCCGCAGCCCCAATCGCAAACCGCAGAGTTCCACCAGCTTCGGGGACTACTGTCGGAGATATTGACCACAGGTGTCCTCATCGACCACCCATGGTATTACAAGATAATTGGGGGTCGTCTGCTCATCGAGCCGCCTCCTGGGACAGTTTGCCCAGGAGCCGGCTGCCAGCAGGCGGCAGGGGCACAAACAGGCGGCAGCCCCATAGCCAGCAGCTAGCAGACAGTCCTACGCCTCTCCCTCGGGATGCGTGCTGGGGGACCACAACGCAGCTGAGGCGTGGCTACAGTTGAGCATGTCCTTAAGAGAATCTATAAGGGCATGGCTACAGTGAATGTGTACCCTATGGGCGCCTCTTAAGCGGTGTATCACTGTAGCCATGCTGCCAATGACCAAGCTTCGGTCAGAGGAAGCCACGGTCCCACTACCCACAGACGGCGGGGCCAGCAGGCGGCCGGCCCACCGGCCAGTTTGTGAGTCACAAACAAGCAACCCCTCGCAGGCGGCCGGGGGAGGCAGCCCGCCTGGTAGCAGGCGGCTCACCGTACCCTAGGAGTCTGAACCTCATCAAGATGACAAGACATGACGTGGTGGCAGTGTATGGCAGGAGACTGCGGCACTGTAGCCACTTCCCTCCTGACGGTGCTGTCGTCAGTAGAAGCACACCTACAATGAAAGTCAATCACATGGGCCCGTAGACGGCGGGCCCCAGCAGATAGGCGGAGAGACCGGCACCTGAAGACACTGACAGCTGGGGGTCGTTCCACCGGGATTACTATTGTACCCCTGGGGGTAGGCCTATATAAACCCCCCAGGGTCCTCCACGAGGAGGGGTTGCTTAGTTGAACTCTAGAAAGAAGAGAAACACATAGAGAGAGATAGGGAGAAAACCCTAGCGATCGTCCCGATTCCCTAGAGCGTAGGTAGTGAGCTAGCCTTGCTCTTCTTCCTCCTCTAGGCGACACAGCTCAAGGAGAAACCTTGTAGCTACCCTAGTGACATTAGTCATGACGCTGAGTCCCCGCAGAGCAGGACTAGGGGTGTTATCTCCACGGAGAGCCCCAAACCTGGGTAAGATTCATAGGCATCCTAAGTTCCGCCTTATCCCGCTTCCAGGGCCCGGCGACGCTCTATTGTTCCCATGCATGATAAGCCACCCGTTGGCATATGTCGCACCAAAACCCCGACAGAGGTCTAAGCTTGGGGGAGTTCATACGTCCATTCTGCATCATGCTTTTATATCAATATTTATTACACTATGGGCTGTTATTACACATTATGTCACAATACTTATGCCTTTTCTCTATTATTTTACAAGGTTTACATGAAGAGGGAGAATGTCGGCAGCTGGAATTCTGGGCTGGAAAAGGAGCAAACATTGGAGACCTATTCTACACAACTCAAAAAGCCCTGAAACTCCACGAAACTCCGTTTCATAAAATATAAAAAATATCCGGCGAAAGAAGTACAGGAGGGGGGCCACCCATCATCCACGAGGGTGGGGGCGCCCCCCTGGGCGCGCCCCTGCCTCCTGGGCCACCTGGCAGCACCCCGATGCCCATCTTCTGCTATATGAGGTGTTTTGACCTGGAAAAATATCATAAGGAGGCTTTCAGGACGAAGCACCGCCGTCTCGAGGCGGAACTAATCTAGGGCTCCGGTGGAGCTGTTCTGCCGGGGATACTTCCCTCCGGGAGGGGGAAATTATCATCGCCGTCATCACCAACAACTCTCCCATCTTGGGGAGGCTTATCTTCATCAACATCTTCACCAGCACCATCTCCTCTCAAACCCTAGTTCATCTCTTGTATCCAATCTTTGTATCAAAACCTCAGATTGGTACATGTAGGTTGCTAGTAGTGTTGATTACTCCTTGTAGTTGATGCTAGTTGGTTTACTTGGTGGAAGATCGTATGTTCAGATCCATTATGCATATTAATACCCCTCTAATTATGAACATGAATATGCTTTGTGAGTAGTTACGTTTGTTCCCGAGGACATGGGAGAAGTCTTGCTATAATTAGTCATGTGAATTTGGTATTCGTTCGATATTTTGATGAGATGTATCTTGTCTTTACTCTAGTGGTGTCATGTGAACGTCGACTACATGACACTTCACCATTGTTTGGGCCTAGAGGAAGGCATTGGGAAGTAATAAGTAGATGATGGGTTACTAGAGTGACAGAAGCTTAAACCCTAGTTTATGCGTTGCTTCGTAAGGGGCTGATTTGGATCAATATGTTTCATGCTATGGTTAGGTTTACCTTAATACTTCTTTTGTAGTTGCGGATGCTTGCAATAGAGGTTAATCATATGTGGGATGCTTGTCCAAGTAAGGGCAGCACCCAAGCACCAGTCCACCCACATACCAAATTATCAAAGTAACGAACGTGAATCATATGAGCGTGATGAAAACTAGCTTGACGATAATTCCCATGTGTCCTCGGGAGCGCTTTCCTTCATATAAGAGTTTGTCCAGGCTTATCCTTTGCTACCAAAAGGATTGGGCCATCTTGCTGCACCTTATTTACTTCTACTATTTGTTACTTGTTACCAACTATCTTATCACAAAACTATCTGTTGCCGATAATTTCAGTGCTTGCAGAAAATACCTTACTGAAAATTGCCTATCATTTCCTTCTGCTCCTCGTTGGGTTCGAGACTCTTACTTATCGAAAGGACTACGATAGATCCACTACACTGGTGGGTCATCAGCGCCCCACCCTTGTGGGCCCCTCGTAGCTCCACCAACGTACCTCTTCCTCCTATATATACTCATATACCCTGAAAACATCCGAGAGCACCACGAAACCGTAATTCCACCTCCGCAACCTTCTGTACCCGTGAGATCCCATCCTGGGGCCTGTTCCGGAGCTCCACCGGAGGGGGCATCGATCACGGAGGGCTTCTACATCAACACCATAGCCTCTCCGATGAGTTGTGAGTAGTTTACCAAAGACCTTCGGGTCCATAGTTATTACCTAGATGGCTTCTTCTCTCTCTCTCTCTTTGGATCTCAATACAAAGTTCTCCTCGATCTTCTTGGAGATCTATTCGATGTAATTCTTTTTGCGGTGTGTTTGTCGAGATCCGATGAATTATGGGTTTATGATCAAGATTATCTATGCACAATATTTGGTTCTTCTCTGAATTCTTATATGCATGATTTAAATATCTTTGCAAGTATCTTCGAATTATCAGTTTGGTTTGGCCTACTAGATTGATCTTTCTTGCAATGGGAGAAGTGCTTAGCTTTGGGTTCAATCTTGCGGTGTCCTTTCCTAGTGACGGCAGGCGCAGCAAGGCACGTATTGTATTGTTGCCATCGAGGATAAAAAGATGGGGTTTATATCATATTGCATGAGTTTATCCCTCTACATCATGTAATCTTGCTTAAGGCATTACTCTGTTCTTATGAACTTAATACTCTAGATGCAGGCTGGATAGCGGTCGATGTGCGGAGTAATAGTAGTAGTTGCAGAATCGTTTCGGTCTACTTGTCACGGACGTGATGCCTATATACATGATCATGCCTATATATTCTCATAACAATGCGCTTTTCTATCAATTGCTCGACAGTAATTTGTTCACCCACCGTAGAATTTGCTATCTTGAGAGAAGCCACTAGTGAAACCTATGGCCCCAGATCTATCTTCCATCATATTAATCTTCCATCAACTAGTTATCTTTACTGTTCTTTTATTTTGCAATCTTTACTTTTCAATCTATACAACAAAAATAACAAAAATATTTATCCTATTATCTCTATCAGATCTCACTTTTGCAAGTGGCCGAGAAGGGATTAACAACCCCTTTATCGCGTTGGTTGCAAGGTTCTTATTTGTTTGTGCAGGTACGAGGAAATTGCGTGTAGTCTCCTACTGGATTGATACCTTGGTTCTCAAAAACTGAGGGAAATACTTACGCTACTTTGCTGCATCACCCTTTCCTCTTGAAGGGAAAAACAACGCATGCTCGAGAGGTAGCAGAGCTCCCCGATGACCAAAATGAGGCCCGTCGCATAATTCGGCGTTCTAAAGCCTACAAAATTCACGAAGGTTAATTATACAAGAAAGGCACTATTGGTGTTCTTCGAAGGTGCATCTCCGAGGAGGAGGGACGACAACTTCTAGTCGAAATACACGCTGGCATGGGCGGCCATAATGTCGCAGCCTGGGCTCTCATAAGCAAGGCTTTCCGAACAGGTTTCTTCTGGCCGATTGCCCGAGCAGATGCTCAAGCCCTAGTCCAACATTGTGTTGGATGCTAGCTTTTCACAAATCAAAGTCATATGGCTCCCACCACTCTGAGAACCATCCCTATTACTTGGCCCTTTGCGGTCTAGGGGCTGGATATGGTCGAACCCCTTAAAGGGGGAAGGCACAAAAAGAAATATTTGCTGGTTATGGTGGACAAATTAACTAAATGGATAGAAGCCAAACCAGTCAGAACGGCTGAAGCAGGGCCAATGATAGATTTTATATCCGGTGTAGTACACCTCTATGGTGTCCAGCACAGTAGTATCATAGATAATGGCTCCAACTTCACAGCCGATGAGGTGAAAAACTGGTGCGCCAAGTTAGGCATTAAACTAGATTACGCCTCCGTGTATCACCCTCAAACAAATGGTCAAGTCGAATGGGCCAATGTCTTAATAATGAGCGACATTAAACCCCGACTAGTGCGCTCCCTACAGGAGTCAGATAAACACTGGGTGGAGGAGCTCGACTCCATACTCTGGGGGCTGCGGACCACACCTAACCGGACAACCGGATATATGCCTTTTTTCATGGTGTACGGTGTAGAGGCTGTTTTGCCCAGCGACATTATTCACGATTCACCTCGAGTGCGTATGTACGAAGAGCGAGAGGCCAAGCTCGATTGGCAGGACGACCTAGACGACCTTGAAGAGGAGCGCGATATCGCACATGCTTGTTCCGCATTCTATCAACAACAGGCTAGGCAATACCAAAGCAGAGAAGTGCGGGCCAAAACATACAATATTGGCGAACTCGTTTTACGCCTCCCGGAGAAGAAAAAGGATAAGCTCAAACCAAGATGGGAGGGCCCCTTTATTATTGACGAAGTACTCACCGGAGGAGCCTATCGCCTTCGAAACGCATCAAAAATCGCCTTGAGCCGAATCCATGGAACACTGCCAGGCTCCAACGATTGTACAGATAGTTCGGTAGCACGTTTTATTCTCCTTTTCTGTTTAGGTCTCCTCCCTTGTTTTTTCTTTTTTTCCTCTCCATTTTTTGTTTTTTCCTTCCCGGAAAGTGTTCGGCTAAACCGAACTGTTAGGGGTGAACATTTTCAAATGTATATACCTCAAAATACATGGGGGCTTCTATAACGAAGCTCATTATTACAAGCTTATTGCTTACAGTACTCATGTCGTCTGTTTCATATAGTCTTTTCACCATTATATGCACCTTTATGACTTAAGTTTTTGCCAAGCTGGGTTGCATGTCTCCTGTGTTTATACCCAACGTTCCCGATTGTTCGGCTAGGGTGTAAAGGGAGCACCTCTGCGATTGTTACAACCGGGGCAATCCAAACATGTACCTCAGACGGGTGAAGCCGAAAGCTAGCGCTTTTAAGGGAATAAATTGGTCGGCGGATAAACGACGAACTGCTTTTTTTGCACATAATTTCTCAATCTCACAGGATAGGCTCCCTGTAATCCTATTTTTTAGGATCAAAGCCTAGGCACGCATACATACGCATGCTGACCCAGGGAAAGGAACCCTTAACGGAACTATTCTCTTTGGAAGATGTTTTATAACATAACTCCTCGAACACAGCTTGTCTGTTAAAGCAATGATGACTGGATTGCGTGGTTTCCGAACATACTAAGTGTTTACCACAGGTATAGTATTCGAAAACACTCCAGCACTTGGGTTTCGGAGATTGAAGCAGAAGGTCTGCCATGAAAATATTTTAACAAGTACCGCTCGCGAGGCGGTGAGGGGTGGCCAATATTTTCCATGCTAGATGTGTTATTCTCATGCTGAGTATTTATTCACTTGTCATTGCACGAGAGTAAGGCAAAGGTATTACGGATGCCCGGTCCCGAAATGAAAAACAAATTTACTTTATGTCGTCAAAAAATAAATTCCTTGGAAAGTGTTGGTATGGAAGGCAACCGTGGATTCGCCTAGCCATGGCTTGTGAAATTTTGGTGGAAAAGGAATAAACTTTATTTTATGTTTGGAAACCGCCTATGATATATCTAGCATGGAAAGTGTTGGGAACCTTGAGTCGTTTTCATTGGTGGGAAAAGTATACCTCCCAAAATAATTTTATCTCTCAATTTAAGATTTGAGCTCTGGCACCTCTACAAATCCCTACTTCCCTCTGTGAAGGGCCTTTCTTTTACTTATGCAATTTTTATTTTTGAATTTGAGTCTCCATGTTCTCTTATAAAGCGCCAACTAGGAAACACTATGATCGTACTTGAGCATTGGGTGTAACTAATATGCGAATGTGTTTCATGAATGGATCAATGGTTGAGCATGATGGGCTAGGGATAACTTATTTTAGCATTGATATTTTGGAAGACATGGTTGCTTGTTGATATGCTTGAGTATTTAAATCTCATGTAAAAACTAGACTATTGCTTTGAACCATATAAAAGTCCAAATGTCCATGCTATAAAGAAAAGAAAATGATATGACATGATAGGCAGCATTCCACATCAAAAATTTTGTTTTTATCATTTCCCTACTCGAGGACGAGCAGGAATTAAGCTTGGGGATGCTGATACGTCTCCAATGTATCTATAAATTTCCAATTGTTCCATCTTGTTATATTATCATTCTTGGATGTTTTACAATCATTTTATAGTCATTTTATATCATTGTTTGGTACTAACTGATTGACATGGTACCGAGTGCGAGTTGTTGTTTTCTGCATGTTTTTTACATCGCAGGAAATCAATATCAAACGGAGTCCAAACACCACGAAACTTTTTGGAGAATTTTTATGGGCCAGAAGACACCCAATGGGCCAGAGTTGCACCTGGGGGGTGCCTCGAGGGGGGCACAACCCACCAGGGTGCGCCAGGCCCCCTGGCGCGCCTAGGTAGATTGTGCCCACCTCGGTGGCCTCCCGCACCGCCTCTTCGCTCTATAAATATTCAGATATTCCAAAAACCCTAGGGGAGTCAACGAAATTCTATTCCAGTCGCTGCAAAGTACAGAACCACCAGATCCAATCTACACACCATCATGGAGGGGTTCACCATCTCCATTGGTGCCTCTCCAATGATGTATGCGTAGTTCCTTGTAGACCTACGGGTCTGTAGTTAGTAGCTAGAAGGCTTCCTCTCTCTCTTTTGATTATCAATACAATGGTCTCCTGGAGATCCATACGATGTAACTCTTTTGCGGTGTGTTTGTTGGGATCCGATGAACTTTGAGTTTATGATCAGATCTATCTTTTTATATCCATGAAAGTTATTTGAGTCTTCTTTGATCTCCTATATGCATGATTTCTTATAGCCTCATATTTCTTCTCCGATATTTGGGTTTTGTTTGGCCAACTTGATCTTATTATTATCTTGCAATGGGAAGAGGTGCTTTGTAGTGGGTTCGGTCTTATGGTGCTTGATCTCAATGACAAAAAGGGAACCGACACGTATGTATCGTTGCTAGTAAGGATAAAACGATGGGGTCTATTTCTACATAAATAGATCTTGTCTACATCATGTCATCGTTCTTATTGCATTACTCCGTTTCTCCATGAACTTAGTACACTAGATGCACGCTGGATAGCGGTCGATGTGTGGAGTAATAGTAGTAGATCCAGGGAGGAGTCGGTCTACTAATATTGGACGTGATGCCTATATAGTGATCATTGCATGCATATTGTCATGATTATTTGAAGTTCTATCAATTGCCCAATAGTAATTGTTTTCCCACCGCTTGATATTTTCTCGAGAGAAGCCACTAGTGAAATCTACGGCCCCTGGGTCTCTTTCTCATATTATTTGCCTTTACGATCTATTTTCCTTTGCTTTTATTTTCATATCTACTAAACCAAAAACCCAAAAATACCTTGCTGCAATTTATCTTATTTAGTATTCAATCTATCAATATTTACAACTCTATCACGTCTGTTACCCGAAAGGGATTGACAACCCCTTTTACATGTCGGGTTGCGAGTATTTGTTATTTGTGTGCAGGTGTTGTTTACGTTGTGTGGCTTGGTTCTCCTACTGGTTCGATAACCTTGGTCTCATCACTGAGGGAAATACCTACCGCTGCTATACTGCATCATCCCTTCCTCTTTGGGGAAATACCGACGTAGTTCTAGCAGACATCAAAAGGAATTTCTGGCGCCGTTGCCGGGGAGCACCTTCAACATATACCAGGCTCCTAATCAAAAATCTCATCTCCTCGCAATTTACATTATTTGCCATTTGCCTCTCATTGTCATCTCCCCCACTTCACAAACATTTGCCATTTTTATTCTCCCTCTTTTTCTGTTTGCCATTTTTCGGTCGGATCTATCGCCCACTTGTGTTCTTATTTACAATTGCTCAAAAATGACGCAATAGTACACTAAGTTGTGTGATTTTTCCAATACGAACAACAATGATTTTATTGGCACACCGATTGCTCCTCCCGCCACTAGTGCGGAGACTTGTGATATTAATACTGCTTTGCTGAATCTTGTCATGAATGATCAATTTTCCGTCACTCCTAATGAGGATGCCGCGTCCCATCTTAATACCTTCGTGAAATTATGCGATATGCAAAAGAAAAAAGATGTGGACAATGATGTTGTGAAATTGAAATTATTCCTATTTTCTTTTCGAGATCATGCAAAATTTTGGTTTTCTTCTTTGCCTCGCAATAGCATCGATTCTTGGAACAAATGCAAAGACGCTTTTCTCACTAAATATTTTCCGCCCGCAAAAATTATATCCCTTTGAACCCAGATAATCAATTTCATGCAACTTGAACATGAGCATGTTGCACAATCTTGGGAAAGGGTGAAAATGATGCTAAGGAATTTCCCAACTCATGGGTTAAATCTTTGGATGATCAAACAAAAAAATTATGCGGGGTTGAATTTTGTTTCTCGAAACCTTTTGGATTCTGCCGCGGGTGGTACTTTTATGGAAATTACTTTGGGTGAATCCACCAAATTGCTTGATAATATCATGCCGAATTATTCGCAATGGCATACCGAAAGGGCGCAGACTAGCAAAAAAATTAATTCGGTTGAGATTGATTCTTTGAGTGAAAAAGTTGATGCTTTTATGAAAATGGTTGCTACTAAAAGTGCTCCTATTGATCTTAATGATATGCCTTTGTCTACTTTGATTAAGCAAACTAGTGATGCTATAGATGTGAACTTTATCTCTAGAACTAATTTTAACAACAATGCTTATAGAGATAATTTCAATCCTAGGCATTTTCCTAGTAATTCCTCTAATAATTATGGTAATTCCTATGGAAATCAATCTTACAATAATAATAGGAACACCTCTGGTCTAGAGAATAATATTAAGGAATTTATCAATACTCAAAAAAAATCAATGCTTCGATAGAAGAAAAATTGAATAAGATTGATGATATGTCTAGGAGTATTGATAGAATTTTCTCATGATGTAGAGAATCTCAAGTTGAAATTTTTTGTTCCTAAAGTTGAAAAATCAATTAAAGCTCTTTATGTTTCTATGGATGAAAGTAAGAAAAGAACTTCCATGCTTAGAGCTAAACGATAATTTTTAGAAAAGGCAGTGATTGCTTTCATAAAAATGATGAAGACATTAAAATGATTGGTGTTTTTTCTATTGATTCTTTATTTAGTAAATTTCAACTTGATGATAAAGGGGCTGGAGAAGAGTCAACTTTAGGTAGAAGGCATCCCAATATTTTGGAGATTGAAAGTCTTGTTGAGAAAATTGATAAAAGTGGGTTTGGAGAGGTCAAGACTTTAACTAGTGATGTGCCCACTATCTTGGATTACAAAGACTTTAATTATGATAGTTGTTCTTTGATTGATTATATATCTTTGTTGCAAACCATGATTAATTCACCCCATGCCTGCGAACAAAATAAAGCTTTTACTAAACATATTGTTGATGCTATGATGAAAGCTTTAGATGATAAGTTGGAATTAGAAGTATCAATTACTAGGAAGTTGCATGATTAATGGGAACCTACTATCAAAATAAAAAATAAAAAATATGAGTGTTTTGCTTTGTGTGATTTGGGTACTAGTGTTTCCATGATTTCAAAATCTCTTTGTGATGTTCTTGGTCTTACGAATATTGAAGATTGCTCTCTTAATTTGCATTTGGCGGATTCCACTTTTAAAAAGCCTTTGGGAAGGATCAATGATGTTCTTATTCTTGAAAATAGGAACTATGTACCCATAGACTTTATTGTTCTTGACATCGATTGCAATCCGTCTTGTCCAATTATACTTGGTTGACCATTTTTGCGCACTATTGGCGCGGTGATTGACATGAAAGAAGGGAATGTTAAATTCCAATTTCCCTTGAGAAAGGGCATGGAACACTTCCCTAGAACCAATATCAAATTGCCTTATGAATCTATAATGAGGGCAATTTATGGAACATCCAACAAGGATGACAACACTTGAAATCTTGGTATCATGCCTAGCTAAGGGCGTAAAATGATAGCGCTTGTTGGGAGGCAACCCAACTTGTATCTTTTTGCATTTTGATTTCCTTGCTGTTTTCAATAAAATACCATTTAATACATCTGTTTAGATGTGTTTTTGTGGTTTGAATAAAGGTTTGTGCCAAGCAAAGCCTTAGGATCATGTTGGGTGTTAGTAGATTTGATCTTGCGGAAAAACAAAAACTTTTGCCCTCACGAGAAAAAATCTCATTTTTAACAGAAGAGTGATTTTCGGTTGATTCTTTTTGCAGAAGATTAATATAAAAATTTCCCACGTGGCCCTATTTTTTCAAGATTTTTAGAGTTACACAAGTATTCAAAACTTCCATATTACTACAGACTGTTTTGTTTTTGACAGATTCTGTTTTTATTGTCTTATGTGCTTGTTTTGATGATTCTATGGTTTTCTTTGATGAGTTTTTTCCATAGAAAATTTAGAATACAATATATATAATACAAATACAAAATATTAATTGGTTTGCTACAGTATTTATAGTAGTGATTTGTTTTCTTATACTAACGGATCTCACGAAAGTTTTGTTGAGTTTTGTGTGATTGAAGTTTTCAAGTTTTGGATTATCTTACGATGGATGAAGGAATAAGGAGTAAGAAAAACCTAAGCTTGGGGATGCCCCGGCATCCCAAGCTATTATCCGAAGACAAGCAAGCAACTGAGCTTGTGGATGCCCCTGAGTGGCATCCCCTCTTTCTTCTAACGACTGTCGGTATTTTACTCGAAACTATATTTTTATTCATCACATGATATGTGTTTTGCTTGGAGCGTCTTGTATGATATGAGTATTTTCTTGTTTTGTTTTTCTTTTTAAGTTATCAATCCTTGCTGTACACACCTATTAGAAAGAGCCAAAATTATGCCATGACTTGTTAGAATAGCTCTCTATGCTTCACTTAAATTTTTATGAGCTATGGATTTGCTCTAGTGCTTCACTTATATCTTTTTAAGCTTGGTGTGCTTTAGTATTTTTGAAGAAATACTCTCTTGCTTCACTAAGATTTATTTGAGAGTTAGTAAATTTTTAAGAAATTCTCTCTTGCTTCACTTAAATTATTTTGAGAGAAAGGAAAAAATTATACTCATGATCTTCACTTATATTTGTTTGAGCTTATCAAAAGCAACACATGAAAATTAGTTCCAAAGTGATAGATATCCAAGAAGGATATAATAAAAACTTTCATGAAGATCATTGGACAAAATAAACTTGATTCCTTGTAATAGTTTTCAGACATGATGATGTGATATATGAGTCATGTTAATGAGTAATTATGCTTTAGTAAGAATATTAGTGTTAAAGTTTGTGATTCCTTATGCAAGCACGAAAGTCAATAATCATGCAATGAAATTACATCCTACTTGTGATGCATTATTTGGTGTTATTTATGCTCAATGCTTGCTTATGAGATTATTCATTTCATGGTTGGTTGCTTCCCAGTCTTTTGCTAGCCTTCATTTTGCACTAAGTATGATCACTACTTGTGCATCCAAAATCCTTTATCCTCATTTTGCCACATGAGTCCACCATACCTACCTATATGCGGTATTCCCTTGCCATTCTAAGCAAATTTGTATGTGTCATCTCTAATTTTCAAAATAAATTTCCCTTTTGTGTGCCCGTACCGCTCACGAGGCGGTGAGGGGTGTTATTCTCATGATGAGTGTTTATTCACTTGTCATTGCATGAGAGTAAGGCAAAGGTATTAGGGATGCCTAGTCCTGAAATGAAAAACAAGTTTACTTATGTTGGCAAATAATAAATTCCTTGGAAAGTGTTGGTATGGAAGGCAACCGTGGATTTGGCTAGCCATGGCTTGTGAAAGTTTGGTGGAAAAGGAATAAACTTTATTTTATGTTTGGGAACCGCCTATGATATATCTAGCATGGAAAGTGTTGCGAATCTTAAGTCGTTTTCGTTGGTGGGAAAAGTATACCTCCCAAAATAATTTTATCTCTCAATTTAAGCTTTAAGCTCTGGCACCTCTATGAATCTCTACTTCCCTCTGTGAAGGGTCTTTCTTTTACTTATGCAATTTTTATTTTTGAATTTGAGTCTACATCTTCTCTTATAAAGCACCAACTAGAAAACATTGTGATCGTACTTGAGCATTGGGTGTAACTAATATGCGAATGTGTTTCATGAATGGATCAATGGTTGAGCATGATGGGCTAGGGATAACTTATTTTAGCATAGATATTTTAAAAGACAAGGTTGCTTGTTGATATGCTTGAGTATTTAAATCTCATGTCAAAACTAGACTATTGCTTTGAACCATATAAAAGTCCAAATGTCCATGCTATAAAGAAAAGAATATGATATGACATGATGGGCACCATTCCACATCAAAAAATCTGTTTTTATCATTTACCTACTCGAGGACGAGCAAGAATTAAGCTTGGGGATGTTGATACGTCTCCAACATATCTATAATTTTTTATTGTTCCATGTTGCTATATTATCATTCTTGGATGTTTTACAATCATTTTATAGTCATTTTATATCATTTCTGGTACTAATCTATTGAAAAAGTGCCAAGTGCCAATTGCTGTTTTCTGCATGTTTTTACATCGCAGGAAATCAATATCAAACAGAGTCCAAACATCGCGAAACTTTTTGGAGATTTTTTTATGAGCCAAAGCTGCACCTGGGGGGTGCCCCGAGGGGGCACAGCCCACTAGGGCGTGCCAGGCCCCCTAGCGCGCCCAAGGGGGTTGTGCCCACCTCGGTGGCCTTCTGCAGCACCTCTTTGCTCTATAAATACTCAAATATTCCAGAAACCCTAGAGGAGTCGACGAAATTCTATTCCAGCCGCCGCAAAGTCTAGAACCACCAGATCCAATCTAGACACCATCACAGAGGGGTTCACCATCTCCATTGGTGCCTCTCCGATGATGCGTGAGTATTTCCTTGTAGACCTACGGGTCCGTAGTTAGTTGCTAGATGGCTTTCTCTCTCTCTCTTGATTATCAATACAATGGTCTCTTGGAGATCCATATGATGTAACTCTTTTGAGGTGTGTTTGCTGGGATCCGATGAACTTTGAGTTTATGATCAGAGCAATCTTTTTATATGCATGAAAGTTATTTGAGTCTTCTTTGATCTCTTATATGCATGATTTCTTATAGCCTCGTATTTCTTCTCCGATATTTGGGTTTTGTTTGTCCAACTTGATATATTTATCTTGCAATGAGAATAGGTACTTTGTAGTGGGTTCAATCTTACGATGATTGATCCCAGTGACAGAAAGGGAACTGACACACATGTATCGTTGCTACTAAGGATAAAACGATGGGGTCTATTTCTACATAAATAGATCTTGTCTATATCATGTCATCGTTCTTATTGCATTACTCCGTGTCTCCATGAACTTAATACACTAGATGCATGCTGGATAGCGGTCGATGTGTGGAGTAATAGTAGTAGATGCAGGCAGGAGTCGGTCTACTAATCTTGGACGTGATGCATATATAATGATCATTGCCTGGATATCGTCATGATTGTTTGAAGTTCTATCAATTGCCCAGCAGTAATTGTTTTCCCACCGTTTGTTATTTCCTCGAGAGAAGCCACTAGTGAAATCTACGGCCCCCAGGTCTCTTCCAATATTATTTGCCTTTGCTATCTATTTTCCTTTTCTTTTATTTTCAGATTTATTAAACCAAAAACCCAAAAATACCTTGTTGCAATTTATCTTATTTGGTGTTCGATCTATCAATATTTACAACTCTATCACATCCGTTACCCGAAAGGGATTGACAACCCCTTTTACATGTCGGTTGCGAGTATTTGTTATTTGTGTGCAGGTGTTGTTTACGTTGTGTTGCTTGGTTCTCCTACTGGTTCGATAACCTTGGTCTCATCACTGAGGGAAATACCTACCGATGATATAATGCATCATCCCTTCCTCTTTGGGGAAATACCGACGTAGTTCTAGTAGGCATCAATGCGTGCATTGTAGATCTTCTCCTCGCCCCTACAGAAACCCCAACAATCCTTTTGCACACGTAAGGATTGGATTAGCACGCACGGATCAACAACGAGCACGCACATGAAGTGGCGACGGCGGAGAGGGTCGAGAAGATACCTGCGCGCAAGGAGATGAGGAGAGAAGTGGAGGCTTCAACAGTATGGTTTGGGAATCGAGCACCCAAGTTGGGGCTCCACTGGGTGGGCACAGACGTCCTCATTCCATCCTCCAGCCTCAGCCTCCCACAGCAAGGCCGGATCGCGCCGCCGCTTCCCACGCGTCCTATCATGGATCGAAACCACCAACAACACATATGCTCCTCCATCGGTTGTGTACCACTGCGGGCGCGGCTCCTCCGTTGGCTCTGAGCCACCGCCGGTGCTTTCATAGGTGTGGAGAAGAAGAGGATGACGTGGGTGTGGGACTCGACGGTTGCCTTCATGGGTAAGGAAGAAGGCCCTCCCTGCTTTGCCTGGGGGAGGCGTTATCCTAAAAGATGATCAAGCAACAAGTCAAGCACCCCATCGTGACCGCGTTTTTCCGTCTCCCCATATCAGTAAATCCTATAGCGATCTGACGTGGACACGCCCAGCGAGCAGCCCGACGTGCGCAATTGAAGAGTGTAATTGCCTGCAAGCTATGAATATATTGAAGAAAAGGAATTTGGACACATCTTATTATTGTTTTATTGTTCGTGAGCTTAGTTTGCTCATGAAACAACGAAAATCTTTTATTACTCATATTCATCGCACTCAGAAGTCAGAATGATGCAAGCCATTTTATGGTAATTATGGTAGAACCTCCGGACGCACTACTGAGTGGCTCAGATCTTGCCCTAATGAGGCCACCATTTTTTGAATTACGTTAGCTTTGCAATAAAAGTATTCGTCTGCGGATTGGGGGATCAGTCCGCACACGCATATGCGAGAGGCAGACATCTAACTGTAGTTGCATTTTGTCCGCCAGCAAATTCAAATTCAAATCTACGCTGATGTAAGGGCATCTCTTGCCTAGGGTTTTGGTGACGATGACAATACATGTGTGGACTAATCGTGCGTCAAATATTACTCAGGTATACATTGTGTGGTGCAAGACGGTTAGGCCTTCCCTCTAGAAGGAAAAGATCGAAGACGGATTTTCCGACGCTTTTTGTTTCCCTTGGTCGTAGGAAATCCGTACTATTAAGAGGGAACCCGCATCAGAAGGTATTGGGTGAATCAAGTCACGTACACAGTTACTATGCACCCACTATATTGACTTCGTTCGAGGAGAGAGAGGTCCCCTTGTTTCTATGTGTGTGTGCAGTCTCATCTACTGCGGTAGTACCGCTGTTAGCAGCGGTAGTACCGGTGGCCGGTAGTTCCGGTCAAACCACCATCCCTAGTACCGCACAAGGGTGATTACCTTCTGTACTGGGTGCGGTGGTGGACCGGTGGTGGCCCGGAAGTACCGGTGTCCTCTCGACAAACCGGTACTACCAGTATTTAGAGCGGTAGTACCGCTTTATCTGCCACCACTCAGGAGCTACTGTCCTAGCGGTTGTTCCGGCTCTACCACCGCCCCAACTACCGCCCTTGGTTAAAACCTTCTGGACTCAAAGCGGTAGTTGACCGGTGGTGGAGCGGTAGTTCTGGTTTTCTCCGGAAGACCGGTACTATCGTGTGCTACACCGGAAGTACCGCCCTGGTTCCATGGCTGCGGTTTTCTTCACACACCGGTAGTACCGATGGGTTGTGCGGAAGTACCGGTCCAGTGCATTTCTGCACATAACTGTTGGAATCTTGGGGACCATATTTAAGGAGGTCCTTCTCCTACCTCTCACCCACCTCTTGCCTCTCTCTCTCCTCCATTAATGCCATTAAAGCTTTCTTGCCCGATCTCTCTCCCTAGCCACTCAAACTTCTTGATTTGCTAGGGATTGAAGGAGGAGACCTAGATCTACACTCTCACCAAAGGAAACTTGATTCCCCCATACTTTCTTGTGTGGATTTTGTTACTCTTGGGTGTTTGAGCACCCTAGATGGAAGAGGTCACTTCGGAGCCACATTCCATTGTGGTGAAGCTCTGGGGTTTCGTTGGGAGCCTCCAATTAAGTTGTGGAGAGAGCCCCAACCTTGTTTGTAAAGGTTCGGTTGCCGCCTTCAAGGGCACCACTAGTGGATTCACGGCACCTTGCATTGTGTGAGGGCGCGAGGAGAATACGGTGGCCCTAGTGGCTTCTTGGGGAGCATTGTGCCTCCACACCGCTCCAACGGAGACGTACTTCCCCTCAAAGGGAAGGAACTTCGATAACACATCCTTGTCTTCACCGGCTCCAATTGTGGTTATTTCTTTTCTTTACTTGTGCAAGCTTTCCTTGTTTATCTTGCTTGTGAGGTTGTTTTCCTTGTTTCCTTGTAGTTGTCATCCTAGTTACTTATCTAGACAACTTACCTAGTTGCTTAATTTAAATTTGTTAAAAAATCTAAAAATTGTTAGTTGCCTATTCACCCCCCCCCTCTAGTCAACCATATCGATCCTTTCAATTGGTATCAGAGCCTCGTCTCTTTTTAAGGACTTTATCGTCCAAAGAGTATGGGTGACAACATAGTCGAGACGGATGAACATTCCGGTGGAACTCCGTCCTTGCCTACGTCCGATGGGGGAGCCTCGGTCTCTCGTGAGGAGTTCAATGTGGCTATGACCACATTGAAAGAATCACTAGCGACCGAGGTCAAAGGCATGTTTAAGGAATTGCTTGAGGGGCTTAAATTATCCGCCACACCTTTGGAAGTGGTTCGTTCCGCTACCATCCTGTCGGAGGCTACTCCCGACAAGGGAGAAGCTAGTAGTGAACAAGCCCCGGTTACTAGGAATGGAAGTGGGATCTTTGCCCACTCCGCTCCTCCTACCCACTATGGAGGACCCGTTCCCACACCGCATTTAAATTCCGTTGGGCCTCCTCCTAAGTTTATAAAAAAATTCTGATTTTGCTACTTGGAATGTTTCGCTTCAAACGACATTTAAATAATTGCTCTACTAATCTTTGGAGAATCATTGAGCATGGTTTTTATCCACGTGATCCCGACAACTTAACTCCGAGAGAAGCTGCGGATCATCAATTCAACGAGTCCGTTCTTTGCATACTTCAAGATGCTATCCCTCCCGAAGACATTGCACATCTTCGACCCTTCACTGTGGCCAAGGAAGCTTGGGAGCATGTTGGCTCCATGTACAAGGGGAGCGCAAGCATCCAACGCTCGAACTATGAAGTTGTGCAAGATGAAGCCGATGAGTTTGCGATGATCGAAGATGAAGATCCTCGTGAACTTTATCGGAGATTAACCACTCTTGAGGTTTCTCTTCGAGATCATGGGAGCAAGGACACGGATGACAATTGGATCAAGCGCAAGTTTCTCAAGGCCATGATGCCTTACCACAAGGCCATGTACTCCGTCATTCGCCAAAGACCGGACTTCCACACTTTGTCATCAAATGAAGTGTTGGATGAGTTCGTCGCCATGAGGATCTTGGACAAGACCGCCGACAATGCGGTTTTAAGAGCTCAACGATCAAAGAAGCCTAACCTTGCCTTGAAGGCCAAGGCTTGTGTGGAAGAAGAGGAGGAGGAGGATGACGATGAGTGTTGCCCCGAGGACACCAAATATGCCTATCATGAGCACATGGCTCTTGCCTCACGGCAATTTTGGGGCAACAAGAAGAACTCAAGGCCCAACTTCAACAAGAACAACTCAAGTGGCAACAAGGGCAAGCAAAGAGTGAGGACTTCCTTCAACTGTGGGAATGTGAGCCACTTTGTGGTAGATTGCCCATATGAGAAAAGAGAAGACTTTGGAGGCAAGCTTATCTGGAAGGATAAGGCCAAGTCTTATCCCAACAAGAACAACTTCAACAAGAAGACCCCTCCTAAAGGGTTGGTGGCCCAAGAAGAATATGTTGAGGATGACTATAATGATGAAGATGATGAGATGGTCACCATGGCCACAATTGCTATTGCAACTACTCCTCGTTCATCCCTCTTCGACTCACCAAATGAGAACATCACCGCCAAGTGTCTCATGGCTAAGGCCACCAACAAGGTAACTCCAAACATCAACACTACCATCATCACTAATCCTTCATTGACGGATTGTATTGATGAGAGTGAGGGGTCTACGAAGAAAGAGAATGAATGTGAGTTGTTTATGAGTAAACTCAAGGGAAAACCCAAGAAGCATTTTGTTGCTCTCTTGGAACAACTCGGTGAGGCCAATGACATGATCGAGGCTCACAAGGAGACCATTGCTAAAATGGAAGGACATAGTCGAGACTATGCCGGTGAGATATCGGATCTCTCTAATGCTCTAGAGGAAGAGCGTGGTCCTCGTTTGGCTCTTGAGGAGTCACACAACAATGACCATGCTAAATTAAAGAAAGATCTCGATGATGCTTTAGTTGTCTCTCGTATGATTAACTTCGAGAAGGCAAAACTTGGGGTTGACCATGCTAGACTCAAGGAGGAGTTTGTTACACTTGACAAGGCTCACAAGGCCTTGAAAGGTATACATGCTTCTCTCAAGGAGTCTCATGATCAACTCCAAGTTTTGCTAACCAAGGAAAAAAGCTATCTTTCCTCGCATGGTGTTGATTGATAATGCAAATGCTACTAACCCATGTTGCGAGCATGTGCATCTTATTGAAGAAAATGCAAAGTTGAAGAAGCAACTTGAGAAAGGCCTTGTGACATGTATACAAGGTGAGAAGAACCTCAACAATCTTTTGAGTAATCAAAAGGAGGTTGTGGCAAAGGAAGGAATTGGGTTTGCTCCCAAGCCCAAGAAGAAGAAGAACGACAAGACCAAGCTACCTCCCCCTCTCCATCAAACCTTTGTGAAGGAAGGAGAGGGTGTACCTAAGAAGAAGAACAATGTGAAGGGTGGTGGAGTCAAGAAAAATCCCACCATACCATCTAACATGGCCGGCGACTTTAATCCTTCTTATGTTTTATGTCGTGCTAGTGATGGTCATGTCTTTGCTAAATTTGTTGGTTCTTCTTATGAGTACATTGAATGGTCTATTTGGGTTCCTAAGACCCTTGTTACTAACCTCAAAGGACTCATTACCAAATGGGTACCTAAATCCAAGCATTGATCTATTGTAGGAGTTTGCTTCTGGTGGGGGATCATGGTTGCTCGATAGTGGAGCCACAAATCATATGACCGGAAGCAAAGACTTGGTGGTGGACGTGCATCTAGGTTCATCCATGGCCACCAACGTCGAATGGGGTGATGCTTCATCTTCTAAGGTATTGGGGCTTGGCAAGGTTGTAGTTTCTCATGATCTCACGATCGAGAAAGTCATGCTTGTTGAGTCCCTTGCATATAATTTACTTTCTGTTCGTCAACTTGCACTCATGGGATTTGCTACATTATTTGATATTGATATTGTGGCCCTCTTGTGGAGCAAGACTCTTAAAGTAACCTATGATGGACATGTCGAGAACGGTCTCTATGTGGTGAACTTCTCGGAGCAACCCACTAAGACCGTGACATGCCTAATGGCTAAAGTTGATGTGGGATGGCTTTGGCATCGCCGGTTAGCCCATGTCAATATGAGATCTTTGCAAAGTCTTCTCAAGGGGGACCATGTCCGTGGACTAACAAATGTTAGTTTTGCCAAAGATCGTGCTTGCAGTGCTTGTATTGAAGGAAAGCTACATGAGACGGCTCACCCTCCCACTACTATCATCTACTCAAAAAGACCCTTAGAGCTCCTTCACATGGATCTCTTTGGGCCTCCATCTTTTGATAGTCTTGGGGGTATAAAGTATTGCTTGGTGATTGTGGATGATTATTCAAGATACACCTGTGTATACTTCTTCAAGAAGAAGAGTGAGACCCAACAAACCGTCATCAACTTTGCAAATGAATCTCAACGACAACATGAAACAAAGATTTTGATGATCCGAAGTGACAACGGCACCGAGTCCAAGAACTACACCTTGGATGAGTTTCTTAGTGATGAGGGGATCAAACATCAATATGCCACACCTTATACCCCTCAACAAAATGGTGTAGCGGAGAGAAAGAACCGGACATTGATGGACGCGGCAAGGACCATGATGGCGGAATTCAAATCTCCATACAACTTTTGGGCCAAAGCCATCAACACTGCATGTCATGCATCCAACCGGCTCTATCTCCGCAAAGGTTTGAACAAAACTCCATATGAGATTCTTACCGGTAACAAGCCCAATCTCAAGTACTTCCGGGTGTTCGTGTGTAAGTGTTTCATCCTCAAGAAAGGTGCTCGTTTGTCTAAATTCGAGTCTAGAGCTCATGAGGGCATATTTGTTGGTTCTGCTACAAACTCTCACGCTTACCGTGTCCTCAACAAGTCCAATGGACTCATTGAGGAGACGTGTAACGTAGAGTTTGATGAGAATAACGGCTCCCAAGTGGATCAAAGTGGTACTTGTGATGTAGGTGATGAAATTCCTCCTCAAGCCATAAGAAGAATGGGTGTTGGATATATCCTACCCATTGAGGAACCCCTTGTGCCCGAAGGAGAAGGACAATGTTCCACACCAGTGGAACCATCATCAACCCAAGACCCACACGCTTCCGAAGAACAAAGTGAAAGTCCTCAACCGGACGAACAACGCCAAGTGCAAGATCAATCACAAGATGGTGGTGAGCCACCAAATGATGCACAAGGCCAAGTTCTCTCCTCTGAGCAAGATCAAGATCAATAGAAATCTCAAGATCAAGATCAAGCTCTTGACGTCGCTCAAGATGATCAACTCAGTGCTCCTCAATTGTCACTTGAAGAGCAATTGGAGCGTCGTGCTGCAAAAGTTGCCTCCAGGCTTGCTTCTAGAGAACATCACATGGAGAATATTCTTGGAAGCATCACAAAGGGGGTAAGCACTCGTAGACAATTAGCAAACTATTGTGCTCATCAAGCTTTTTTCTCTTGTGTTGAACCTAAGAAGGTCTATGAGGCGCTCGAAGACCCTGATTGGCTTAATGCCATGCATGAAGAACTCCACAACTTCGAGCGCAACAAAGTATGGCGTCTGGTGCCGAGGCCAAAGGAGAACCATAATGTCATTGGAACCAAGTGGATCTTTAAGAACAAGCATGACGCTCATGGCATTGTCATTCGCAACAAGGCGCGTCTGGTGGCTCAAGGCTACTCCCAAGTCGAGGGTATCGACTACGGTGGAACCTTTGCCCCCGTTGCTCGCCTTGAATCTATCCATTTGTTGCTTGCCTATGCTTCTCATTATAATTTTAGGTTGCAACAAATGGATGTGAAAAGTGCATTTCTTAATGGTCCTATTAATGAGTTGGTTTATGTCAAACAACCCCCAGGGTTCGAGGATCCTAGGTTCCCCAATCACGTGTATCAACTCGATAAGGCACTCTATGGCCTTAAACGAGCCCCACGTGCGTGGTATGAGCATCTTACCGAGTTGTTACAAAATCGTGGGTTTGAAATTGGGAAAATCGACCCCACTCTTTTTACTAAGAAGGTCAAAGGGGAGTTGTTTGTCTTCCAACTATATGTTGATGATATTATCTTTGGTTCCCCTAACAAAGCTTTCAATGATGAGTTTACCGCACTCATGACCACACATTTTGAGATGTCCATGATGGGAGAGTTGAAGTACTTCCTTGGGTTTGAGATCAAGCAAAGAAGAGAACGAATCTTCATCAAACAATCCAAGTATACTCAAGACATGCTCAAGAGGTTTAATCTAAGTGATGTCAAGCCGGCTACTACTCCAATGCCAACCAAGTGCCAACTTGACATTGATCCCAATGGTAAAGCGGTGGATCAAAAGGTATATCGTTCTATGATTGGTTCCTTGCTTTACCTTTGTGCATCTAGACCGGATATTATGTTGAGTGTGGGAATCTGTGCACACTTTCAAGCCTCACCTAAGGGAAGTCGCTTTGTGGCAGTCAAGCGAATCTTTCGATATTTGGCTCATACCCCAAACTTTGGCTTATGGTACCCAAGAGGAGCAAACTTCAACCTTGTAGGTTTCTCTGATTCAGACTGGGCGGGAGACAAAGTGGATAGGAAGTCCACTTCAGGAGGGTGCCAATTCCTTGGTTGCTCTCTGGTAAGTTGGCCTTCCAAAAAGCAAAGTTGTGTGTCTCTCTCGTCCACCGAAGCAGAGTATGTGGCAGCTGGCAGTTGCTGTGCTCAACTTCTTTGGATGAGGCAAACTTTAAAGGATTACGGTGTCACTTGTGACAAAGTGCCTCTTTGGTGTGACAATGAAAGTGCCATCAAGATTTCTCTTAACCCGGTGCAACATTTCAAGACGAAGCATATTGTGATTCGGTATCACTTCATCCGGGATCATATTCGGCGAGGAGAAATCGAGCTTCACTATGTCAACACTCATGATAACCTTGCAGATATCTTCACGAAGCCTTTGGATGAACCAAGATTTCGCGAGTTAAGGCATGAGCTAAATATCATTGATTTGAGCAATGTGGCTTGAGCACGTGCACACCCCACCATACTCTTCATACTGTCTAATCTAGGTGTAGGCATGGACATAGGGGGAGTGTTGTTCTCTCAATGAACTCTCCCTCCCCCCGTTATGCATAAATTGATCTACTCTTCCACATTCGTCATTTATGATGACACTTGTGTTTCAAAGACGAGCTTTGGTTATGGGCCCAAGGATAATTCTTCACGGTGCCATACCATTTGTCTCAAACATAGGTGGCTCCGGCCACCGCCCTCGGGCTTGGGTGGTTCTCTTTTGTTTTGCTCCTTGAGTGCTCTTAGGTGTGTGAATTTTCCAAATCTTGGAGTATTCACCATCATACTACAGTGTCTAGCTCCATCCTAAGCCTTCTCATCCAAGCCATCTATTCCAAATGTACACAAGTTTGCTATCATTTACTCAGTAGGGCCTAAGGAATTGATGGCTCCCTCCCCACCCCCCCACCTCTCCTCCCACCACCACCAACACCACCACCACCACCACCACCGACGGTCGGCAACCATCCATGGCGATCTCTAGGCTAGCCTACGCATGGCTAGCCTCCTCCATTGGGATCTCAACCCTGGGATCTCTGTGGCCAAACAGGTGCGCGCAAGGTTTGGTTCATCGGTGCACTTCTCTTCTTCTTCGCATACCAAAGAGTTCTTCTTGGTTGCCTCCTTCTCCTCGGCATCTTTCCCTCTCACGACAGAATCGGTTGGCCTAGTGCTCCAATGCTGCATTGGTGGTTCTCCGTTGGGGTTTAATGTTCTTCAATTGGGCAAAAGATCTTTTCGTTTCTCGGTCGCTTCTAACAATGTGGGGCATTTCATTTACAAGTTGAAAGATCGGGTCTGGCCGGACTTTGTTTGTCATTTTCATTTGTTCAAACCATCGGTGAATTATTCCAGTTTGGACAATGGTTGGCATCTAGATGATGAGCTTGGTGAGGTGGTTGCTCGCACCCCTATTGCAATCAAACCTAACCTCGACTTCCTCCGAAAAAGTGCTAGCAAAGATCATTAAGCTAACGAGGAACTCTCGAAATTTGGGTTTCATTTTATGGATAAACATCGGGGGAATCATTCTCATAATCATGGAGAATACACATTTGCGAAGCATCTCACTTTTGATCCGGATTGTTCAAACGATACGTGTGCTCAGCCTCCAGACAAGGATTGCATCATTTTTGGCAGTTTTCAAAATGCATTTAATGTTCCCCCGTCGGCCGGGAATCAGGCTTTTCAGGGTATTCAATTTGAGCCGAAGAATTGGGAACACATCCCGGATTTCATGCTATTCCATATTTTGGACCAACGGGTGTGTAACGCCCCGGACACACCCGCCGGTGGTCGTTACTCCTGGCGGGATCTAGACTGGCCTCACATATCAATACTAGTCTTTTCTGCGCACTTTGTCCTCACTCGTGCACACCCGGGAGCAACTTCCCGGTCGGTCACCCATCCTGAAACTACTCCAAGCTGAGCACGCTTAACTTTGGAGTTCTATCCGAATGGGCTCCCGGAAAAGAAGGAATTCCTTATTGATATGAGTAGTCTATCATCCCTAATAAGCGAGGCCATCACAGGGTGTTTGGCTATTCTGATGAAAAAATTGCCTCAATATGGAAATTACAATCCATCCCGCCATCGGAGGTAATATTTCAACGTTTAAATTTATGTGCTGCTTGCCATCAATTGGGCCATCTTGCGGATAAATGTCCTGAGGGACGAGTACATAAGCACGAGACCACCTCTCGAACCCATGTTGGGCCGGGCCACTCCATCTGCACGACATGTGGTTCTATTCACCACCTCTTCTTTGAATGCCCGGCACGGTTCTTGTGCTCCTCCTGTGGTTTTCTAGGACACGTCGCAAAATCTTGCCTCGACGGAGACTCTCCTCATTTTCTTTGGAAACCTAAAACCCTGCATATCCCTACCGCAGATATACCCAAATCCACCCGTAGCCAATCTTTCCATAAGTCGAGGATTTCCCAACCGAGGCAACCTCCCAATGATCATACCTGGGTTTGGAGGCCAAAAACTAGTATAGTATCACCTCCCGCTGGGGAAAGTCGAGGCTGTGGTGGAAACAAAAAACAGAAAATGGCATGGCATATCAAATCAAGCGATTCACAGCGCCAGGACACGCGCTCTCTGCCTATTGGGGGTGACGGTCCGCCTCCTCCTACCCTACGTCCTATCACCTCGAGCACCTCTAGACTACTCAAGCTGCCACCCCCACTACCAAATCGCCAGCAGCCCCCATCACTTCATCCGCCTACTAGCGCTTCCACCCCTCGCCAGAAACCCCATTCGACTCATCCGCCCGCTAGCATCCCCGCAAACACTTCCACTCATCCTCCCATGGCGAACTTCCCTGTAATGCCCTACCAGTTCATCCCTGGCCCCCTTGCCATCTTCAATGGCCCTGCTGATAGGCTCCAGCGGAACATGATGGTCGTCGGCGCTCCACCTCTGCACCACGAAAGCTATGCGCTCGTCCTCACCAACCCTCCGACGCCTGATCTGCAGCGTCCAATGGTGCTCGCGGAAATCCTCCAAATCTTGGCTGATGACTTCAATGCTGAGGTGATATACTCTGACATCTTTCATCTAGGAGTCGGGATGATTGGGTTTAGATCAGCCGCTGTCAGAGACTTCCTAATCACAACTGGGCCGCATCCGATAGATGAGGATAGGACCTTTTACTTTGCTCGCCATGATGAAGGACCCAATATGCGTATACCACTTTGAAGCTGTTTCTTGGGTGGAGTTCCTGGGCTTTCCTCTTGATTACCATAATGAATATTATGTGAACAAAGCTGTCAGTTGTTTCGGTAACTTTGAGATCTGACACAACCCTGGGCAAGTCAAGACTAGAGTCCTTGTTCGTGTTCTTATCAAGCAGTTCTCTAATGTGCCGCATAGCCTGATCATTAAAAGAGCCAATGTGTTTGGAGGTCTGGGTCGATCATGGACGATTCCTGTTTACATTCTGACAAATTGGCCAACTAATCTGCCTAATGCGGGCACAGAGGAGCCGCCGCCACCTATGAACGCCTCGCCGCATCCGAGGGAACTGCCGTTCCTGACAGCCTCCCAACAAGTCTCCTTTGAAGCCATGGTTGCGCAGCAGCAACAGGCGAATGCGGCTTGGGGGCAAGATCTTCAACCACCCACGTAGCAGCAGTTGGCCAACGGATGGCAACCATGGCCTGAAATCCCACCTCAGTACCAGGGCGAGAGCTGGCGTCAGATCACCGGGTACACTGGTCCGTCCATGATGGACGGAGTAACCCCTGAAGAGAATGTCCATGATGATGGACTGGAGGCCTGGAATGCGCATGTTGCTCAGGTAGAATTGGCAGTGGAAGACATCGTTCTGGGGGCACACCACAGCACCCTTACTTTTGTCAGAGGAGCAGCGGATGAGGCAAATCTTCGTGTCCTACCTTTCGCTCAACTGATCTCATTCCTCAGGAAGTACATTTATAAGCCCATGCTCCCCATGCTCCTCCCTGCAGACGACACCCTGGAGAAGGCCACTCTGTTCTGCCACTTGCTCCAATATCTGTTTGTGGCTCATGCTGTCAGGTCCTGGTATACCCCAATTGCCAAAACGTCAGAAATTCTCTTCGTGAAACTGGACAAGCGCAGTTGGGATGAAGCCTTTGACCCACTGCTTAGTCAGCAGTTTGCTGTTGCTATGGAAGCCAGTGTGGATCCACGGGATGAGCGCTGTGCTACTGAGGAGGTGTTCACTGAATATGCTGAAGACTCCCGGACTCTGACACGCTCTGTCAAAAAGAAAAAGAATGCAGGCGAGATAGCACCACTGACTCTCAGGCGTAGCACCAGAAACAATCGCTATGATGGCTTCAAGGCCCCCTCCATGGCTGAAGCACGCCCGTACAAGACCAAGGTTAAGCCACGTCAAGCCCCAACTCCTCCTCTCAGACTCTCAGCAACCACCACAAAATCTACTTCTGAAGATGTTCCGCCGCCAACACCTATTTCTCAGCTCCAGATGATCGGCACGGCGCGTTGCGGCATTCCTGCAGCTGAGCTCTCCCCGGCCAAGCTCATGGCGCCACTGGAGGAGGAGCAACCCGCTTCCACCACCTCCACCAACTAGACCACATGGCCCACCAAGTACACTGGAATGTGCTGGTGTGGAACATCCGTGGTATAAATTCAGACGATAAAACTTTAGCAGTTAAAAATGTGATTGCAGCTTCGGGTTGTAATATCGTATGCCTCCAGGAGACTAAGCGTACTTCTTTTGATCTTGCTTTCATTAAGACTTCCTGTCCACGCCATCTTGATCAATTTGCTTTTATCCCTTCGCGTGGTGCCTCGGGGGGCATACTTACTGTCTGGAATGGCTCTCTCTTTGATGGGAGTAGGATTTTCTCAGATTTCTTCGCATTAGGAGTTAAGTTAACTTTGAAGGCATCTGGTCACGTATGGACACTTTTCAATATCTATGGGCCTTGCAGAGGGGATGATCGAGCGATATTCACCAACTGGCTCTATGAACTGGAAATACCAGACACTGAAGACTGGCTTCTTGTAGGCGATTATAACTACATTCGATCATCCAACAACAAAAATAAACCTGGGGGAAATGCCAACGACATTTTCACTTTCAATGATATTATACGTACCCAAGCCTTGGTTGAAATCCCTCTTAAAGGACAATCATACACTTGGAGCAATATGCAGGACGACCCCTTGCTGGAACAGTTAGACTGGTTTCTCTCGTCGTGTCACTGGACTCAGTCGTATCCAAATATAATAGCCACTCCACTTGGAAAACCTGTGTCAGATCACACACCATGTGTGGTCGAAATTAAGACTGCCATACCCAAGAGCAAGATCTTTCATTTTGAAAATTATTGGACTAACCATCCGGGTTTTCTTGAAGTGGTGCAGGCGTCCTGGGATAGGGACTGTTATGCTAAAAATATCTCTGCCCTTATATGCAAAAAGATGAAGCGACTGCGGTATGATCTTAAAAAATGGAGCAAAGGGATTTCCCGCCTCTCAATACTCATTCAAAATTGTAATTGGGCCCTCAAGGAGCTAGATGGGCTGGAAGACCGGAGGCCCCTCACGGTGCCAGAGAAAAACTTTAGGAAAATTATTAAGGCCCATCTGCTTAAACTACTGCTATATCAGAATCGGTATTGGAGGGAGCGCTGTACGATTCGGTATATCAAATTTGGGGAAGAAAACACGAAGTTGTTCCATGCTCTGGCGACTGAACGCTATAGAAAAAAATTCATCTCCTCACTAAAACTACAAGACGGCTCAGTGGTCACAGACCATAAATCAAAAGAGGCGGTGCTGTTCGATACATACAAAGGAAGACTTGGCGCTTCTTCCACCCCAGCCATGAAGTTTAACCTAGCTTCAATCATCAAAAAGATCGACGACCTTGAAGCACTATCCACCCCCTTTACGCACGCTGAAATCGATGGAGTGGTTAAAACCATGCCAACAGATCGAGCCCCTGGCCCTGACGGGTTTAACGGACACTTCATCAAAACTTGCTGGCACATTATCAAGAAGGATTTCTATAAACTGTGCGAGGAATTTTACAACGGCACCCTTGACATCACCAGCATCAATACAGGGTTCATCGCGCTCATCCCAAAAACCAACTCGCCTGAATCGGCCAATGACTTCCGCCCAATCACACTTTTAAACTGCTGTCTGAAGATCATCACCAAGGTACTCGCGAACAGGCTACAGACCGTTGTCCTCAAGATCATACATAAAAACCAATACGGTTTTTTGAAGAACCGATCCATACAAGACTGCCTAGCATGGGCCTTTGAGTATATCTATCAGTGCCAACGATAAAAAAAAAACCATAGTGCTGCTCAAACTTGATTTTGCGAAAGCCTTCGACACCATCAACCACTCTGCTATGTTGGAGATCATGAAATACATGGGCTTTGATGATAGGTGGGTGGGGTGGATCGAGAATATATTTGGATCGGGCAAATCCTCGGTCCTTCTGAACGGAGTACCAGGAAGACAATTTGACTGCAACTGCGGGGTACGGCAAGGGGACCCGCTCTCTCCCCTCATCTTTGTCCTTGCGGCCGATCTGCTACAGGCTGCCATCAACAACGCATACCAGAATGGTTTAATCGAACTGCCGATCCCCTCACGCACTGGAATGGACTACCCGGTGGTGCAGTATGCCGATGACACCATCTTGGTCATGCCGGCCGATATAACTCAAGCGCGGGCCATGAAGCAGATCCTGATAGACTATGCAGACTCGATCGGACTCAAGATAAATTTTAACAAATTCATTCTGGTGCCGCTTAATGTGGATGGACGCCTTGTTACGGAACTAGCGCAGATCTGGCAATGCTCGGTTGGGGGGATGCCCTTCACCTACCTGGGGCTACCCATGGGGACAACAAAACCTACGGTAAACGAGCTCATGCCGTTGGTGGAAAGGGCGGAACGCAGACTCTCCTCTTCACTATGCCTGATGAACTATGGGAGTAAGCCGACATTGCTCAATTCTCTGATTACTTCCCTCATGATCTACCCCATGTGCACACTTAAGTTCCCGCTTAAACTGATAGAACAACTGGACAAGATCCATCGCAGATGCCTCTGGCGCAAAAAAACTGAAAAAGGGGAAACATGTAACCCCCTGGCCTCTTGGGACCTCGTATGTAGGCCTAAGAAACATGGGGGCCTGGGAGTTCTTGATATCAAAGTTCAAAATGAAGGGCTTCTTCTCAAGTTTCTTCACTGCTTTTACAATAAAAAAGACACCCCCTAGTGCTCCCTGATCTGGGACACATACTATGAACACCAAGTCCCACACGTGGCGGATGCCTGCGGCTCGTTCTGGTGGAGGGATGTGATGAAGTTAAACGACAAATACAGAGGAATTACCAGGGTTGTGGTGGGTGATGGCTCGTCGGTGCTGTTCTGGAAGGACTTATGGCTCACTGAAACCCTTGAGTTCTCGCATCCACGGGCCTTTTCCTACACTACGATGGAAGATGCGTCTGTCAGAGACTTCCTGTCCATCACAAACATTCAGCAGGGGTTCTATCTGCCCCTTTCTCAACAGGCTAGGGGTGAGGTGCTGGAGATACAAGACCTATCGAGGGACATCGCCCCCCTAGATGACCTAAATGATTCATGGACCTGCTTGTGGGGGGAACGATACTCCTCATGGAAATACTACGCCAACTACTTCAAGGAAACGATAGCGGATGCGGCCTTCAAATGGATCTGGAAAAGCAGATGCACAATGAAAATTAAAGTGTTTGCGTGGCTGATGCTGGCTGATCGTGTGAACACCAAAAATATGCTCAAAAGGCGCCACTACAATGTTTCTGACGGGGTGGCATGCGAGCTTTGTGCGAGTGGAGAAGAAGAAACTGTTGAGCACCTCTTTTTTCGCTGTAACTTCGGCAGAGCCTGCTGGGGGCGGCTGGGAATGGACTGGACATGCAATGGAGATCGCCTGTAGCTCGCACACTCCGGGCGGCAACGCTGGACCAAACCCATGTTTATGGAGATCTTTCTGACGGCGGCCTGGAGCATATGGAAAGAGCGTAACGGCAAGGTGTTCAGGGCGATCCCCCCTTCGGTGGTCTCTTGGCAGGAGAGATTCAAGAAAGACTTTGGTTTGCTTGTGCATCGGGTTAAACCCTCCTTAGAACAGTTTGTAGGAGACTTCTTAAGAACACTAGACTGAACAGTTAGACTCTTTGAGCCAGCTGGACTTGGGGTGCTTGGCATAATGGTGGGCCCCCGACCATGGTTTTGGTCTAGGGGTCTCCATCATGTCTTGCATGAAAACCCCGGCACTATGTAACCTTTGTTAATATATGGGAAGTCAGTAGGATGCTCTCCTACTGTCATTGATATTTCAAAAAAAAAGTTTGCTATCTTGGAGTGGGCTGTTGCTCCCTGGCGGTACAACCGGTGGTACCAGCGGTTCTACCGCTTTACCACCGGGCTGTAGCCCAGCGGTTGTGCCGGTCTAGTGCCAGCGGTTCTACCACTCATACTCTGACCTGTACCCCTGGCCGGTACTACCGGTGTTGGTGAGCGGTACTACCGCCTCGCGCGGAAGTACCGCCCCAACCACCTGGTAGCGTCTGGAGCGGTACTACCGGCCCCCGGACCGGTACTACCGGCTGCTGAACATGGCGGGTATAAATAGCACGGGCCGAAGGGGTTTCTCTGTTTCCCCTTCACTCGTCCGTTCCTTTTGCCCTAGCCATCGGTTGCTCCGCCCACTGCCCTAAAGCGCCCTCCGGCACTTCGGATCGGTCGGCCCTTCATCGGATTCGCTCCGTGGAGGCCACCTCCTCCTCGATCTCCTCCCATGGATACCGGTATTGCCCTGTTCTTCTCCTTTTAGGGTTCTCATCTTGAATCCTCTTTCTAGGGCAATGCTAGTGTTCCCTCATTTTTGGCTAAATGCTTTGAGGGAGAGATCCTTATAGACTCCTATTCACTTGTGCGTAGTTAGTAATAGACATAGTGCATCTAGTTTTGAGATCGGGTAGTTCCTTTCCTTCAACTCGGCAGATCCGTTCTAAGCGGTACTACCGGTCTCCACGACCGGTACTACCGCTAGACCGGAACTACCGGTCCAATAACCGGAACTACCAGTTGCTCTGAATATATATGCTCTGTCTCTATTCTACTTACGTATTCGTGAATTATTCTTCTGATCTTGTGTACATTCCTCTCATCTTTGCTGGGTTGCTATGTGTTCTTCGTGTGCGTTTGCAGGTGGCTCTAGCTCTCGTGCTGGTCAGTTCGCCAAGAAGAAGGCCCGTAGGGGCAAGAGGCCAGCAGACAATGAAGAAGACCACGAGGTTGTGGTCCCCTCCAAAACCACTCGCCGGGAAAAGTCAGTTGCTGCCAAGCAGCGTGCAGCGCTTCCTATGTATAAGTGGAAGCTTCTGGACTGGGAGAAGTTTTGCTTTCAGGATCCTTACACCGGACCACCACCTCCTCGCTGGAATAATCCTCAGTTCCGGAATGAATTGCAAATGAGAATTGTGTCTGAAATCTTTGAACACCACAAGAACAAGTTCACCCGAATGTGGTCCATTGACCTTGAGCGTTGGAGGAACAACCTCAATTATTTTGGGGAGGCTCTGGAGGTATGTGAGGAGTTTGACTTAATCAAGCTCATGGAGCTGCGCTGTGATTTTGATGTGGAGCTTATTCATCAGTTTTATGCTATTGTCCACTTCGGAAGTGACGATCAGCGTCACCTTTCTTTTATGTGCCGGGATGAGTTCTTCCGTGTTCCCTGGAGTGACTTCTGCAATGCTCTGGGCTACGCTGACACTGGTTTGGAGGGTCAAGGTGGTCTCCGTCCTCACGACTGAGCCAACCCCATGGATAAGGTGAAACTTGCTCCTCTGTATATCCCTGGCCGTGGCATTGTGGGTAAATCAAATGATCTTCAGCCGGTCTATGATATTCTACACTGTGTGTTCCGTTGTGTGCTGCTGCCCAAGGTTGGGAACCAAGATGACATTTATGGATATCTGGTGGATTTGCTTGTGGCCATGAAGACCAAGCGGGGCAAAGGCATCACTTTTGATGTATCTAAGTGGATGTGGGAGGAGATATACAACTGTGTCTGGTACCGCAAGGTACCTATCTACGCTCCTTTTGTGATGCGCTTCCTATACTCAGTTTGGGAAGTCCGGAGGCCTGGAGTGCCTCTTACTACTCCTGATAGGCTCACGGAGCATGAGGTCAAGTTGCTGAGGCAGAAGAAACATGCTGCTCCTCGCTTCCATGCGGGGAATGAGGAGGATACCTTTGCTACCTCGGATGACGAGGACTTTGAGTTGGAGGCGGGGACCAAGCCCTCTTGGGTGGAGAAGCTGACTGCCAAGGTCAAGAAGACCTTCTGCTTACAGGCCCATATTCAGATGAAGCTCTACAAGGCACATGTGACTGAGAAGATGGTGCGCCGCAGACAGATTCAGATGATGAAGCACCTCAATGTGCCAGATGTGAAGAGTGGCTCTGAGAAGAGCATCACTCCTGAGGATAAGTGGTGTCTGGCTAACTGTCAGTGGTCTGATGACGAGCCCACGGCGTCTACTGCTTGTGTGACTGAGGATGCTATGGAGACTGAGGCTGAGGCTGCTGAGGATGCTGAGGATGCTGAGGACTGTGACGATGATGATTCTGATGACTCCCTGGCGACAGGCGATGAGCTTTACTGAGCCCTGGGGCGTTCGTTTCTCTCTTTTCCTTTTTGGTGCTTGATGCCAAAGGGGGAGAGAGTTATTAGGTCACAGGAGTTGCATGGGTTTTCTTGCTGTTTTCCTCGTTTTGAACCTTTTATTTATGTCCTGTGAACTTATCCTATGTTGTGACCTTGTGCATGGTGTGAGACATGTGTGCCCTTATCTAGTTATCTATGCACTTAATCTTTAGCTCTCTGCAATCATATGCTTTGTTGGATTGTGGTCGCTGGTTGGTCTATAAAACCTAGGGGGAGCATAGATCCTAGTTTGAGCACTTTTGCATTCCCAAAGCAAACTCTAAATAAGTGCTCACACTCACGTGGAGCTCCGCCTACATTTTATAGATCCCCCGTGCTATTCATGTGGTTGTCATCATTCACCAAAAAGGGGGAGATTATAAGGGCATCTCTTGCCTAGGGTTTTGGTGATGATGACAATACATGTGTGGACTAATCTTGCGTCAAATATTACTCAGGTATACATTGTGTGGCGCAAGATGGTTAGGCCTTCCCTCTAGAAGGAAAAGATCGAAGACGGATTTTCCGACGCTTTTTGTTTCCCTTGGTCGTAGGAAATCCGTACTATTAAGAGGGAACCCACATCAGAAGGTATTGGGTGAATCAAGTCACGTACACAGTTACTATGCACCCACTATATTTCCTTCGTTCGAGGAGAGAGAGGTCCCCTTGTTTCTATGTGTGTGTGCAGTCTCATCTACTGCGGTAGTACCGCTGTTAGCAGCGGTAGTACCGGTGGCCGGTAGTTCCGGTCAAACCACCGTCCCTAGTACCGCACAAGGGTGATTACCTTTTGTACTGGGTGCGGTGGTGGACCGGTGGTGGCCCGGAAGTACCGGTGTCCTCTCGACAAACCGGTACTATCGGTATTCAGAGCGGTAGTACCGCTTTATCTGCCACCACTCAGGAGCTACTGCCCTAGCGGTTGTTCCGGCTCTACCACCGCCCGAACTACCGCCCTTGGTTAAAATCTTCTGGACTCGAAGCGGTAGTTGACCGGTGGTGGAGCGGTAGTTCCGGTTTTCTCCGGAAGACCGGTACTACCGTGTGCTACACCGTAAGTACCGCCCTGGTGCCATGACTGCGGTTTTCTTCACACACCGGTAGTACCGGTGGGTTGCGCGGAAGTACCGGTCCAGTGCATTTCTGCACATAACGGTTGGAATCTTGGGGACCCTATTTAAGGAGGTCCTTCTCCTACCTCCCGCCCACCTCTTGCCTCTCTCTCCTCCAATAATGCCATTAAATCTTTCTTGCCCGATCTCTCTCCCTAGCCACTCAAACTTGTTGATTTGCCAGGGATTGAAGGAGGAGACCTAGATCTACACTCTCACCAAAGGAAACTTGATTCCCCCATACTTTCTTGTGTGGATTTTTTTACTCTTGGGTGTTTGAGCACCCTAGACAGAAGAGGTCACTTCGGAGCCACATTCCATTGTGGTGAAGCTCCAGGGTTTCGTTGGGAGCCTCCAATTAAGTTGTGGAGAGAGCCCCAACCTTGTTTGTAAAGGTTCGGTTGCCGCCTTCAAGGGCAACACTAGTGGATTCACGGCACCTTGCATTGTGTGAGGGCGTGAGGAGAATACAGTGGCCCTAGTGGCTTCTTGGGGAGCATTGTGCCTCCACATCGCTCCAACGGAGACGTACTTCCCCTCAAAGGGAAGGAACTTCGATAACACATCCTCGTCTTCACCGGCTCCACTTGTGGTTATTTCTTTCCTTTACTTGTGCAAGCTTTCCTTGTTTATCTTAAGTAGCTTGCTTGTGAGGTTGTTTTCCTTGTTTCCTTGTAGTTGTCATCCTAGTTACTTATCTAGAGAACTTACCTTGTTGCTTAATTTAAATTGGTTAAGAAAAACTAAAAAATTGTTAGTTGCCTATTCACCCCCCTCTAGTCAACCATATCGATCCTTTTAGCTGATCTACACAATGCATCAGATCACACCAGCGCCGGATCGCATCCCTGGTCACAACCAAAAAGAGGCAAACAAATCCGAAAGAACATTAGTCCAGAAGTCCGTGCATTCTGCCCTGCCGGACCGGCCATCCCAGCAAGATGCTTCCCAATCAAGGAGGTGACGTCGTCGTAGCCTCCGCATCGGCATCCACCTCCACCTCCGCCGCGTCCTCATCTTTTGCCGCCAACAACTCATCTTTTTGTCGCTCCAGCATCTGGTAGTGGACGGATTGCACGATAACTCTAGCGTCGACATCCAAAGAGTCGATATTCAAGGTCAGTATCTTGGCGTCCTCCGCATTGGCAGCGATATTCACCCTCTTCTCCTCGAGTGCGGCCTTCTTCTCCTCGAGTCCGTTTTCCTCTCTTCGATCATGGTCCTCCTTTCTTCAAACTTGATCTTCTTCTCCGTCGCCTCCATCAACTGCTTGAACCTCTCCGCATCAATGCTCCTCTGCATGGACTTTCTCTGCGGCAGCGACGCTAACAACCAGTTCACCGCTGCGGTGGCAAAAACGCTCGCCTGAGACTCCGTGCTCGTCGTGTCGAACACGACGCCGTAGTCACCGTCCACCGCAACTCGTGAGTCATGGTGTAACTGTGTGTGTCAAGTGTAGGTGTTAGCACTTAATCATATCCCACATATACAACCAAACACCGTGTAGTTGCATGAGCTGATGCAATGCAGGCAACCAAACATTCTGCCAAAATTGTTGCCCTAATGCGAAAGGTCTAGATGCGGGCAACCAAACAATGTGGAGATAGTTTTCGGCCTGCATTTCCTCACCCAGACTCTCTTGAGCAAGGGTAAGCTAAGCCAGCCCCAACTGCTAAGCGCCAAACATGCCCTTAGTATAAGTACTCCCACTTATTCGATGTGAAGGTGGAAGAAATTTCCGAGTTTAAGTTCTCTTCTAAAAAGTAAGAAGACGAGTTTAAGTTTTCTTTGAATGCTAGCTCGTGTGTGTGGATTGAAGGGTATGTCCTTAATTCACAAGGATCCTCGGGGTTTCATTCTCCATTTTATCTGAATTCACAAGTTTCATGATTTAAATTGGGGCTTTATATATCAAGCTATTTATCTGTTGTAATATACTATGTGTGTTTTTTTTTTACGGGTGAAATATACTATGTGTGTTTCCTGGTTGTAGAGTTAATTACTACTGCTTGTGAGTTGTTTTGGTATCTTGAAAGCGTGGCCCATCAAGTTTATATACATCAATCTGGGTAACAAGATTTTGGACCGAGCGAGTACATAGAAATGTCAGTCATTGATGGGCCTTATTATATAAGAAAACAAATTTCCCCGCAAAAAAATATATAAGAAAACAAATACAGTAACCATGCGGCGTACGTGCAGTCTTCTAGACGGTTCCAGGGACCGTCCGACGAAGATCCTACACCAAACACACGCGCACACAAGACGCAGCAACGAAGGCATCACCACCGTGCCAAGCAGACAACTCAAAACAGGCACCGAACGAATACGACGAAGGTGATCACACGCACAGCAGCCGATGAGGCGAACGAGAGAGAAACCCGATCACGCTTCTCTCGCGCACAAACACACACACGGGTCTCACTCACGACGGGACTAGTTGTCAGCATGGTGGCAGACACTTGTCACCACGGTTCAACGTAGACGTATACAGGTGACAAGACAAGCGGTCAAGGCGCCCGCACGCACGCACCACCCGGGCGCTCGATCGCGGCGCGTGACGAGAGCGAGGTGCGCCCGTCGACAGCTCGGACGGGCTCGCGCGTGGGGTGGCCCCCGGCGTCTAGCGGCGCGGCGTGGGCGCGCGGCCCCACCACGCCTCCCTCCCCCCTCGCCGGTTCGAGACCCCGCCACGTTGCTTTCGCGCGCCTCGCTGTCGGCCGGGGCGCGGGCCACGCGGCGGCCACGTGACCCGGGCGCGCGGCGTGGGGCGCGCCGCGCTGGCCGCACCGCAGCGCTCGGACGGCGCCGGAAAGCAACGACGGACGTCAGCGGCGACCCCGGTGGTCTCGTCGGTACGCAGCACCACGCCCACGCGCTTTGCTCGCCCGCCTGCTTGCTTAGCTCGCTTTGTGTGGCCTACCGGTTAAGCCGTGCTAATCACGGGCTAGGCCACGCGAGTTATCTGAAACTGACCATCACCACGGAATTTCCACATATAAAACCATCGCAGTGGAATCTTTTAAGCTACTCCTGCATAGAGTAATCGACTGTCAATTATCGCGACCATGGAGCATTCGAGACGCACTTACTATAATAAACTAGTAACGCCCGCGGTATCATAAGCATCAGGTAATCCCCGTGATCACCAGAAGCGCGGACTCAGCGGCATGACCACACAAAGTATATACGTAAAGTAAGATCGCACCAGTCCTGAAACCACACACACAGGAGGCGGGAGGAAGAGGAGAACGAGCGGCAGGGGAGAGCGGACAGTGGAGTACGCTAGGCACCAACAGGTTGGCAGAAAGGGTGGAGCCGTCCACCGGAATCCAGATGTGGATCACCGGCGCCCACATCACCCCGCCATATACTACTACTACTCCTCACCCAACCCGACTAGTCCACACGCGCCAAATCTCCCGCGAAATCTCGCTTATCCGAGTCATTAAGTAGCCAGAAGCACCCAAACACTATCCTAATGCACTGAATAGATTACAGTATTTACCATCAAGTTGCATGCTGGTTTGCTTGGCTCGATCGACCTCCTCCCCCGGCCCGGCCAATGCTCGCCTCTCCTTCACGTCGCCACGCGTGTCCGTTCATTGTTGGCCGCGCGCTCAAGCATGCATGTGCCGGTGCAGTTGGGAGGGACGACGCGCTCGGCAGCCGGACGCTTAACGCAAGCAACCACCGTGTTAACCAGCCACATGAATTCTCTTGCCGCCGTGCCAGCATTTTCGCCCTTCGCTGTCCCCGGCCGAGCAAAATGGTAACGTTAGGAGGGAGGCTTGATGGACGAATAGTCGTCAATTAGCCGCGTAAACATGCATGCTTTGGGTGTGCTTCCGTGTCGCGGTCTCTGGACGGTGCGCGTGCGAGCGGAAATTCCAACCTGTTTTCAGCAAAACCTTGCTGAAGATCCCAAAAAAGAAAAGGAAAATCGATTTTCGCTGACATGCATGCCTGTCGCAAAATGGCTGTGCTTTGGTGTCGCCATCGGTGGAGTAGTAAATAAAGATATCGATCGATCTCAGTTTGGGCGGGGACGGTGCGCGTGTGAACGGAATTCCCCATTAAACTTTGAGCAAAAGCTTAGTACTATATGAACCGACAGAGCAACGGGCCATTTGAAAACTGCACCGGCCGCCTTGGTTAGCCGAGCAAGTCAACAGGCCGTTGGTGGTCACGTTCAGACGCAACACAAACACTTGAGCAAGCTGCACGTACTACTACGTACTGCGTACCTACTAGTAGTACTAGCAGTCAAGCTAGCCCAACCGGACCGTCTTGTGTTTTTCTTTTCTTTTTCATTCATTGCGACGAAACGCAGAGCTCCGTTGATTAGTCGGATGGGTTATCTAGCTTGACGGGCACATAACATAAGCAAGTACTACTACCACTACAGTAGTGTATTCGGTAGCTTGCCAAGCAACTTTCATCGACCGGCGGCGAAAAACGGTTAGGTGCGTTCCACCGAGGCTTTTTCCCCACGCCGTGCAATTACGCAAAGCAGCCGCTGCCCACTGGTGCGCCCAGCGGTCAAGGAGCATCGATCGCCGCCGCCCGGCACGCACGGGTAAGGAAGGAGCACCCACGGGTCGCCGGAGGCGTCCTGGAGCGCGGGGCACCGGACCTGGCGGCCGCGCGTCCGTGACCGCGCCGGTCGCCGTCCCTCGCGTCCCTGTCTCGCGCGTCCAGGACTGGTCGCGCCCGTAACTGCGCCGATCGGGAGGGGACGCAGCGCAGTGGCGTACGTACCAGGAGATCGATCCCAACTCGGTGCACGGACTGATCGGGACCGGCCGCGGGGTCGGGGTGGGGTCGGTTCGACCGGCCGGCCGCAGTCGTGCAGGCACGGCAACCCAATCGCCGAGCTGATCCTTCTTCCTCCGGGATAATAACCATTCCTGCAGAATCGGAAGAAAATAGTAAACTTCCAAGAGAAAAGATTCGGAAGAAAAATCCCCTCGTCTTTTCAACTGAAATGAGGCCGCTATAATGTGTTCCGAGTCAAGCACGTCACGGCTCGCAGCAGATAAATCATAAATGGCAGGAATGGTGCTCGGCCGGTACGCTGGGTTGAATTCCCTTTCGCCCTCACCTTTTCTTGATTTGGATCTGTCGGGGCCAATCAGCTTCGCCAATCGCGCCCGATGATTTCCTGGGAGAGCGCACTGTCGCGTGACAGTGAGATCGGTCACTGGACGTTGTACCACTACCATGTCCGGTGCGGTGCGGTGCGCTGCACGTACAAATGCGTCTTGGATCGGCCGGCCGGCCCAAATAATTGGCCGCAGGAACCACGCACCCATTATTGGGCGGGCGCCACGAACCGGAATTATTGGGCGCCCACGATCGAACCGCATCGCATGTGGGGTGTCCCCCGTCTCGGATCAGATCGGGCGTCCGTCGCGCGGATCCGACGGCGGTGGGCGGGCGAACACGGGTCGCGGTGCGCCACCCGAACGAGATGGGATGGGATGGATAGGGAGGTGACACCAGCAGCCCCGGCCCGGGTTATAAATGCGCCCACCCCGACCCCCCCTCCCTCACTGTATCCATCCCACACCACCACCACCACCACAGCCGCTCAGACCGGACCGCCCCTCGAAGAAGGCGCAAATTGCAGACGGGTCCCGTCCACGGATCGATCCCCAATCCGCCCGCCGCGATGGGCATCTCCAGCATGCCGGCGCCCAAGGAGAGCCTCCTGATCTACCTGCTCTACCACGCGGTCGTCTCGATCGCCGCCCTGGCGGGGCTCCTCCGCGCCGCGCTCGTCTTCCTCGGCCTGCCCGCGCCGCCCTCGCTGCTGGCCGGGGAGGACGCCGACGGCGCCGACCAGCTCACGGCGGCCACCCCGGCGGGCCCCAGCCTGGCCGAGAGGTTCAGGAGCAGGTTCCGCCCCGCGCGGTTCGGCCGGAGGCGGGGCGCGGCGGCGGTGCCCGACTGCCGCGTCTGCCTTGTCCGGTTCGAGGCCGACGCCGTGGTGAACCGCCTCCCCTGTGGCCACCTCTTCCATCGCGCCTGTCTCGAGACCTGGCTCGACTACGACCACGCCACCTGCCCGCTCTGCCGCTCCCGCCTCCTCCCCGTGGCGCCCGCCCCCGCGGCCGCCGACGAGTCGTGGTCGCCGCCGGCCCCCACCCTGACGGCCTGGATTTAGAAGAGAAGAGAAGAGAAGAGAGAGATTCGCCCCGTCGCGTCGCCCCCGGCTATGTGCTAGCTCCGTGTGTGGCCTCTCCGTGTGCGCGTAGGAAATTAGATGGATCCTAGGTCCGTAGAGGTTGCCCCTCGCCTTTCGCATTTGCCTTTTGGTTTCGTTTTCTGTACGCCTCGTGCCATCGCTGTACCGTGTAAATATTTTTCAGCAGAGAGCGCTCCTACGGGTGTAGCGCTTTGTGGGTGAGAGATTTGTGTACGGCCCCTGGCTTTTTTTACGAGAAACGGAAAATTGATGGAACAAGGATGGATGTGTCTCCTCAAATCTCAACACCCCGCTCCGCTGTTCTTGCCTCTTTCTTGGATGCCCCTAGCTTGTCTCTCCAGATATTTATCAAGAAAGTTGCTGATGTTCCTTATTTTACTCTTTCCATGTGTACCGTTGTATCACCAATTTCATACAAAAATCGGATCGAGAAAACACTACTAATCGTTCCAGATGTTTATTACCAGATGAAGAAACCACTGCCAATCTCTGCTGTTGTTTTAAACCAGATCAAGAAACCACTGCTAATTCGAACAAAGTGTTCACTAAAACAGATCAAGAAACCACCGTCAATCTCTACCGGTGTTTATTAAACCAGATCAATAAACCACTAGTGTTCGGGTAATTTCTAGCGTTTATTAAACTAAACCAGATCAAGAAACCACCACCACTATTCGGGTAAAATTTCCCAGGCTCCGAACAAACGGCGAGAGAATCTCGGCTAATCAGGAGCACTAAACCAGTGGGGTTGTTGGTTGGGTGATCGATTATTTTTAGGGGGTGGCGTTGCAGGTATCCCCGGAGCAATTAGGCAGGGGAGACAGGGCGCTGAAAGGCACGGCAACGGCAGCGGATTGTTTATGCGGGCGGGGGAGGGTCACATGGATTACGAATACGTGCTTATCAACGTGGCCCCACTTGGCTGCGTCCGCATCGCCGATGGCACATGCCGCCAATCTTGGGCGTCCCTCGAGCGGCTCCTTGTCGTCACGGCCAAGGTACTTTTTGTTATGCTTTTTCGCCGCTTGCGCTGCAACCCCATCCATGTTATTTTTTTCTTATGGAATCCATGTTCTTTTTTGAGAGAAAATCCATGTTAACTTCTAGTCCATCCTCAAAAGTCATTTTTCTTAAGATTTTGTTGTTTGCGAAATTAAAAATTTTGTCTAACTTTATTTCCTTAAAATTTTAGCATTGCATCAAGAACAACAACAACCTCTTTCCCACCAGTCTCAAATGCAAAATGATCAATAAGAAGCTCAAGTCTCCAAACAAATGCTACCCTGAGTTAGAGCATGGTTGAACAAGAACCACCCCATTGAACAAATCCTCAACGACGTAAATTAAGGGAGAATCACTCGATCCAAAACTCGTTTAGCTTACTGTATGCATTACTCCTTTGTCTCTAGTGTTGAACACATGAACGTTAAGAAGCACCCGATGACACGGGCTCGGTTGAAAAAAGAAGTGAAACTAGTTGAGAAACATGATGACATTCACATTGTCATAGGCACGAGATGATTTATCCGAAACAAGCAAGGTAAGATCAACAAGTCATTTGCAACAAGGCACACTTAGGTGACGTTTGGTTCGTGGGCAAGGTCGACTTGGCTGAGGATATCCTTAACCACATGGTTGAGGATAGCCAATTCCAGTCGTTCGGTTGTGAGGGATTGAAGAAGTTGGATAACCGATTTTGATTGTTGGTTGGAAGGATGAGAAATGGCTAGGGATAGTTGTTAGGGAGACGTGAACAAATCCCTATAATCTAGCTAACAAACGAGAGGGATAAGGAATTATTAGGCAGACGCGAAGAAGATCCAACGGAACTGGTGTGGTAGGTTACAAGAAAACAGACTCACTCAACAAAAAGAGATGGACCGAAGTCAACTTGCATATATAGAGAGAGAACAGAGAGGCTTGCCAAAGCTGTTCCCATCCCCGTCACATGCGCTCGTCGAAGCTCGCTGTTCCCCGCCGCCGAAGCCCGGATCCAAATCAATGCCGCCGCTTCGTGTGTTCGTGAGCTACAGGTCAGGATTAGGCTAGGACTATGTTCGCTCATGAAGGGGTGAGATAAAAAGAAAACGTTTCGTGCAAGCGTACGCGGGGGCTACCCTCATCCGCGAAATTCTCGCGACTCTTGTCAACCAAGTTTTAGAGGAATATTCTCTCGAATCTGACTATCCCAATCCCTCGTCCCTTCTATACCAAACGAGTGGCATCCCTTCAAAAATTGGCTATCCCTGTCTGTCAGGGATATTACTAGTAGGTATAAACCGACCAGGAAGATCCGGATTACACCGACAAGGCTGTATTATTACAAGCCCAGTAAGATATGTAAAAGGGGGCATAGCCCGTATAGGCTTAGGGCCCATGTATAAGGCCCACGGTTTGTAAACTGTCGTATCATGTAACTTGGGATGTAAGATAGAAAGAGTAGAGACCGAGGCGGACAAGTTTATGAGCCGGCCTCGGAACTCTGTAAACCGGACCGGGCGTCACCTCTTATATAAAGGGACGACCCGGCGACGGTTCAAGGACGAGAAACAACTACTCGAGACACATGCAAGCAGATTCGCTCCCTGTTCATCGACGCACAAGCAATACCACACCAAACTAGACGTAGGCTTTTACCTTCATCGAAGGGGCCGAACTAGTATAAACTCTCTGTGTCCTTTGTCCGCTTTAACCTCTTCAAGCTAACCCGTGCGATGGCCTCACACCTAAGTCCCCTAAACCGGACATCTGCAGTGCTAATTCCACGACAGTTGGCGCCCACCGTGGGGCTATCGCACGATGGTTTCGAGTTCTTGAAGGGCAGCTTTGAAGGACTCAAGGGTTACGCGGTTGGACGGATGACCAAGAGTCGCCATGGCCGGATCTACATAGACGATGCAGGCTGGGGCCCCGAGGCCGGTTCAATCGAATACGGGTACCGGGTTCCCTTCGGCGGCATCCACGTCTTCATCGGCAAGATCGGCGAACCGGGACCTGAGTCGGACATCTCCCCCAACATCGTCGAGCCGGCTCAGCGTGCGAGATCGGCCCGGATTCAGCCCGCTGTGAAGCATGTTTTCGTTGGAGCAGTGCATAGAGTCCAAGCCGAGGACGGATCGGATTCTGGTGGCGAGACAGTTGTCTATTCCGACGATGAATCTATTGGGGAACGTAGCAGAATTCAAAAAATTTCCTACGCTTCACCAAGATCAATCTAAGGAGTCATCTAGCAACGAGCATAATGGAGTGCATCTATATACCCTTTTGTAGATCGCGTGCGGAAGCGTTCGAAGGAACGTGGATGAAGTAGTCGTACTCTTCGTGATCCTCGTCACCGATGATCCCAGCGCCGAACGGACGGCACCTCCGCGTTCAACACACGTACGGTACAGCGACGTCTCCTCCTTCTTGATCCAGCAAGGGGGGAGGAGAGGTTGACGGAGATCCAGCAGCACGACGGCGTGGTGGTGGATGCAACAGGAAAACCTGCAGGGCTTCGCCGGCGCCCTGCGAGAGGAGATGGAAGTGTGACGGGAGGGGGGAGAGACGCCAGAGGCTTGGGGTGCGGCTGCCCTCTTCCCCCCACTATATATAGGGGCCAAGGGGGGCGCCGGCCCTAGGAGATGCAATCTCCTAGGGGGCGGCGGCCAGAGGGGGGAGACTTGCCCCCCAAGGCATAGGAGGCGCCCCCTCCCCCTAGGGTTTCAACCCTAGGCGCATGGAGGGGGGCCCATATGGGTGCGCCAGCCTACCAGGGGCTGGCCTCCTTCCCCTTGCGGCCTACGGGGCCCTTCGGGATGGGTGGCCCCACCCGGTGGACCCCCGGGACCCCTTCGGTGGTCCCGGGACACTCCCGGTGACCCCCGGAAGTCACCCGATGGCCGAAACTGGACTTCCTATATATCATTCTTTACCTCCGGACCATTCCAGAACTCCTCGTGACATCTGGGATCTCATTCGGGACTCCGAACAACATTCGGGTTTCCATGTGCATGTATCTCTACAACCCTAGCGTCACCGAACCTTAAGTGTGTAGACCCTACGGGTTCGGGAGACACGCAGACATGACCGAGACGACTCTCCGGTCAATAACCAACAGCGGGATCTGGATACCCATGTTGGTTCCCACGTGTTCCTCGATGATCTCATCGGATGAACCACTGTGTCAAGGATTCACTCAATCCCTTATGTTATTCCCTTTGTCTATCGGTACGGTACTTGCCCGAGATTCGATCGTCGATATGCCCGATGCCTTGTTCAATCTCGTCATGGCAAGTCTCTTTACTCGTTCCGTAATCCATCATCCCGTGACTAACTCCTTAGTCACTTTGAGCTCATTATGATGATGTCTTACCGAGAGGGCCCAGAGGTACCTCTCCGTCATACGGAGTGACAATATCCCAGTCTCGGTTCGTACCAACTCAACAGACACTTTCGGAGATACCCGTTGCATACCTTTATAGCCACCCAGTTACGTTGTGACGTTTGGCACACCCAAAGTATTCCTACGGTATCCGGGAGTTGCACAACCTCATGGTCTAAGGAATAAATACTTGACACTAGAAAAGCTTATGCATTACGAACTATACGATCTCGTGCTAGGCTCAGGATTGGGTCTTGTCCATCACATCATTCTCCTAATGATGTGATCCCGTTATCAATGACATTCTATGTCCATGGTCAGGAAACCGTGACCATCTGTTGATCAACGAGCCAGTAACTAGAGGCTTACCAGGGACACGTTGTGGTCTATGTATTCACACATGTATCGCTGTTTCCGTACAATACAATTCAAGCATGAATAACAGACAATTATCATGAACAAGGAAATATAATAATAATCCTTTTATTATTGCCTCTAGGGCATATTTCCAACAGTCTCCCACTTGCACTAGAGTCAATAATCTCGTTACATTGTGATGAATCGAACACCCATAGAGTTCTGGTGTTGATCATGTTTTGCCCGTGGAAGAGGTTTAGTCAATGGGTCTGTGACATTCAGATCTGTATGCACTTTACAAATATCTATGTCTCCATCTTGAACATAATTCCGGATGGAGTTGAAACGGCGCTTGATGTGCTTGGTCTTCTTGTGAAACCTGGGCTCCTTGGTAATGGCAATAGCTCCAGTGTTATCACATAAGAGAGTCATCGGGCTTGACGCGCTTGGAATGACTCCTTGGTCGGTGATGAACTCCTTCATCCAGACCCCTTCTTGTGCTGCTTCGCAAGCAGCTATGTACTCCGCTTCACATGTAGAATGCGCCACGACGCTCTGCTTGCAACTGCACCAGCTGACTGCTCCACCATTCAAAATATACACGTATCCGGTTTGTGACTTTGAGTCATCCAGATCTGTGTCGAAGCTAGCATCGACGTAACACTTTACGACGAGCTATTCATCACCTCCATAGACGAGAAACATATCCTTAGTCCTCTTCAGGTAGTTTAGGATGTTCTTGACCGCTGTCCAGTGTTCCATACCGGGATCACTTTGGTACCTCCCTACCAAACTTATGGCAAGGTTCACATCAGGTCTGGTACACAGCATGGCATACATGATAGAACCTATGGCCGAGGCATAGGGAATGACACTCATCTTTTCTCTATCTTCTGCCGTGGTCGGGGACTGAGCCTTGCTCAATCTCATACCTTGCAAAACAGGCAAGAACCCTTTCTTGGACTGATCCATATTAAACTTCTTCAATATCTTATCAAGGTATGTGCTTTGTGAAAGACCAATGAGGCGTCTTGATCTATCTCTATAGATTTTGATGCCTAATATGTAAGCAGCTTCTCCAAGGTCCTTCATTGAAAAACTCTTATTCAAGTAGGCCTTTATGCTCTCCAAGAATTCTATATCATTTCCCATCAGCAATATGTCATCCACATATAATATGAGAAATGCTACAGAGCTCCCACTCACTTTCTTGTAAATACAGGCTTCTCCCCAAGTCTGTATAAAGCCAAACACTTTGATCACATCATTAAAGCGAATATTCCAACTCCGAGATGCTTGCACCAGCCCGTAAATTGAGCGTTGGAGCTTGCATACCTTGTTAGCATTCTCTGGATCGACAAAACCTTCCGGCTGCATCATATACAGCTCTTCCTTGAGGAAACCATTAAGGAATGCCATTTTGACGTCCATTTGCCATATCTCATAATCATAGAATGCGACAATTGCTAACATGATTCAGACTGACTTCAGCATCGCTACGGGAGAGAAAGTCTCGTCGTAGTCAATCCCTTGAACTTGTCGATAACCCTTAGCGACAAGCCGAGCCTTATAGATGGTCACATTACCATCCGCGTCTGTCTTCTTCTTAAATATCCATTTATTTTCTATGGCGTGCCTATCATCGGGCAAGTCCACCAAAGTCCATACTTTGTTTTCATACATGGATTATATCTCGGATTTCATGGCTCCAAGCCATTTATTGGAATCCGGGCCCGCCATCGCTTCTTCATAGTTCGAAGGTTCGCCGTTGTCTAACAACATGATTTCTATGACAGGGTTGCCGTACCACTCTGGTGCGGAATGTGTCCTTGTGGACCTTCGAAGTTCAGTAGTAACTTGATCTGTATCTTCATGAGGATCATCATCAACTTCCTCCCTTGTCGGTGCAGGCACCTCAGGAAAAATTTCCTGCGCTGCGCTACTTTCCGGTTCGGGAGGGCTGACTGTCACCTCATCAAGTTCTACCTTCCTCCCACTCACTTCTTTCGAGAGAAACTCTTTCTCCAGAAAGGATCCATTCTTGGCAACAAAGACTTTGCCTTCGGATCTGTGGTAGAAGGTGTACCCAATTGTTTCCTTTGGGTATCCTATGAAGACGCATTTTTCCGATTTGGGTTCGAGCTTCTCAGGTTGAAGTTTCTTGACATAAGCATCGCAACCCCAAACTTTTAGAAATGACAGCTTAGGTTTCTTGCCAAACCAAAGTTCATATGGTGTCGTCTCAACAGATTTCGACGGAGCCCTATTTAAAGTGAATGCGGCAGTCTCAAAAGCATAACCCCAAAAAGATAGTGGTAAGTCGGTGAGAGACATCATAGATCACACCATGTCCAACAGGGTACGATTTCGACGTTTGGACACACCGTTACGCTGAGGTGTTCCGGGCGGTGTCAATTGTGAAACAATTCCACAGTTCCTAAGGTGCGTGCCAAATTCATGACTAAAATATTCACCCCCAAGATCCGATCGCAAGAACTTTAATTTTCTGTCACGTTGATTCTCAACCTCATTCTGAAATTCCTTGAACTTTTCAAAGGTCTCACACTTGTGCTTCATCAAGTAGATATACCCATATCTACTCAAGTCATCTGTGAGGGTGAGAACATAACGATAGCCTCCGCGAGCCTCAACACTCATTGGACCGCATACATCGGTATGTATGATTTCCAATAAGTTGGTTGCTCACTCCATTATTTCGGAGAACGGAGTCTTGGTCATCTTGCCCAAGAGGCATGGTTCGCACGTGTCAAATGATTCATAATCAAGAGACTCCAGAAGTCCATCTGCATGAAGCTTCTTCATACGTTTGACACCAATATGACCAAGGCGGCAATGCCACAAGTATGTGGGACTATCATTGTCAACTTTACATCTTTTGGCATTCACACTATGAATATGTGTATCATCACGATCGAGATTCATAAAAAATAAACCATTGACCAGCGGGGCATGACCATAAAACATATCTCTCAAATAAATAGAACAACCATTATTCTCGGATTTACATGAGTAGCCATCTCGCATCAAACGAGATCCAGATACAATGTTCATGCTCAAAGCTGGTACCAAATAACAATTATTAAGGTTTAAAACTAATCCCGAGGGTAGATGTAGAGGCAGCGTGCCGACGGCGATCACATCGACCTTGGAACCATTCCCGACACGCATCGTCACCTCGTCCTTCACCAGTCTCCGTTTATTCCGCAGCTCCTGCTTTGAGTTACAAATATGAGCAACTACACCGGTATCAAATACCCAGGAGCTACTACGAGCGCTGGTAAGGTACACATCAATAACATGTATATCACATATACCTTTGACGTTGCCGGCCTTCTTGTCCGCTAAGTATTTGGGGCAGTTCCGCTTCCAGTGACCCGTTCCCTTGCAATAAAAGCACTCAGTCTCAGGCTTGGGTCCATACTTTGGCTTCTTCCCGGCAACTGGCTTACCGAGCGCGGCAACTCCCTTACCGTCCTTCTTGAAGTTCTTCTTACCCTTGCCCTTCTTGAACTTAATGGTTTTATTGACCATCAACACTTGATGCTCTTTCTTGATCTCCACCTCCGCTGATTTCAGCATTGAATACACCTCGGGAATGGACTTCTCCATCCCCTGCATATTGAAGTTCAACACGAAGCTCTTGTAGCTAGGTGGGAGCGACTGGAGGATTATGTCAACGACCGCTTCGTCTGGAAGATTCATTCCCAACTGAGACAAGCGGTTGTGCAACCCAGAAATCTTGAGTATGTGCTCACTGACAGAACTGTTTTCCTCATCTTACAGCTGTAGAATGCGTTGGAGACATCATATCTCTCAACTCGGGTATGAGCCTGGAAAACCATTTTCAGCTCTTGGAACATCTCATATGCCCCGTGGTGCTCAAAACGCTTTTGGAGCCCCGATTCTAAGCTGTAGAGCATGCCGCACTGAACTAGGGAGTAATCATCACAACGCGACTGCCAAGCGTTCATAACATCTTGGTTTGCCGGGGCGAGAGCGTCACCTAGCGGTGCTTCTAGGACATAAGTTTTCTTGGCAGCTATGAGGATGATCCTCAGGTTACGGACCCAGTCCGTATAGTTGCTACCATCGTCTTTCAGCTTGGATTTCTCTAGGAACGCGTTGAAGTTGAGGGTGACATGAGCGTGGGCCATTTGATCTACAAGACATATTGTAAAGAATTTAGACTAAGTTCATGATAATTAAGTTCATCTTAATCAAATTTTAATGAACTCCCACTCAGATTGACATCTCTCCAGTCTTCTAAGTGATACATGATCCGAATCGACTAGCCCGTGTCCGATCATCACGTGAGACGGACTAGTCATCAACGGTGAACATCTTCATGTTGATCGTATCTTACATACGACTCATGTTCGACCTTTCGGTCTTCCGTGTTCCGAGGCCATTTCTGTACATGATAGGCTCGTCAAGTGAACCCTAAGTGTATTGCGTCTGTAAATCTGGCTTACACCCGTCGTATGCGAACGTTAGAGCCTATCACACCCGATAATCACGTGGTGCTTTGGAACAACGATCCTTAGCAACGGTGCACAGTTAGGGGGAACACAATTCTTGAAATTTTTAGTGAGAGATCATCTTATTTACTACCGTCGTTCTAAGTAAACAAGATGCATAAACATGATAAACATCACATGCAATCAAATAAAGTGACATGATATGGCCAATATCATCTTGCTCCTTCGATCTCCATCTTCGGGGCACCATGATCATCTTTGTCACCGGCTCGACACCATGATCTCCATCATCATGATCTCCATCATCGTGTCTTCATGAAGTCGTCACGCCAACTATTACTTCTACTACTATGGCTAACATTTAGCAATAAAGTAAAGTAATTACATGCCGTTATTCAGTGACACGCATGTCATACAATAATTAAGACAACTCCTATGGCTCCTGCCAGTTGTCATTTTCATCGACATGCAAGTCGTGATTTCCTATTACAAGAACATGATCAATCTCATACATCACATATATCATTCATCACATCTTCTTGGCCATACCATATCACATAGCACATGCTGCAAGAACAAGTTAGACGACCTCTAATTGTTGTTGCATGTTTTTACGTGGCTTCTATAGGTTTTCTAGCAAGAACGTTTCTTACCTACGCCAAAACCACAACGTGATTTGTCAATTTCTATTTACCCTTCATAAGGACCCTGTTCATCTAATCCGATCCGACTAAAGTGGGAGAGACAGACACCCGCCAGCCACCTTATGCAACTAGTGCATGTCTGTCGGTGGAACCAGTCTCACGTAAGCGTACGTGTAAGGTCGGTCCGGGCCGCTTCATCCCACGATGCCGCCGAATCAAGATTGGACTAGTAACGGCAAGAAAATTCAGCAAACTCAACGCCCACAACTTGTTTGTGTTCTACTCGTGCAAGATGCTACGCAAAGACCTAGCTCAGATGCCACTGTTGGGGAACGTAGCAGAATTCAAAAAAAATCCTACGCTTCACCAAGATAAATCTAAGGAGTCATCTAGCAACGAGCATAATGGAGTGCATCTACATACCCTTTTATAGATTGCGTGCGGAAGCGTTCGAAGGAACGTGGATGAAGTAGTCGTACTCTTCGTGATCCTCGTCACCGATGATCCCAGCGCCGAACGGACGGCACCTCCGCGTTCAACACACGTACGGTACAGCAACGTCTCCTCCTTCTTGATCCAGCAAGGGGGGAGGAGAGGTTGACAGAGATCCAGCAACACGATGGCGTGGTGGTGGATGCAGCAGGAAAACCTGCAGGGCTTCGCCGGCGCCCTGCGAGAGGAGATGGAAGTGTGACGGGAGGGGGGAGAGGCGCCAGAGGCTTGGGGTGCAGCTGCCCTCTCCCCCCACTATATATAGGGGCCAGGGGGGCGCCGGCCCTAGGAGATGCAATCTCCTAGGGGGGGTGGAGGCCAGAGGGGGGAGACTTGCCCCCCAAGGCATAGGAGGCGCCCCCTCCCCCTAGGGTTTCAACCCTAGGCGCATGGAGGGGGGCCCATATGGGTGCGCCAGCACACCAGGGGCTGCCCCCCTTCCCCTTGCGGCCTACGGGGCCCTCCGGGATGGGTGGCCCCATTCGGTGGACCCCCGGGACCCCTCCGGTGGTCCCGGGACACTCCCGGTGACCCCCGGAAGTCACCCGATGACCGAAACTGGACTTCCTATATATCATTCTTTACCTCCGGACCATTCCGGAACTCCTCGTGACGTCCGGGATCTCATCCGGGACTCCGAACAACATTCGGGTTTCCATGTGCATGTATCTCTACAACCCTAGCGTCACCGAACCTTAAGTGTGTAGACCCTACGGGTTCGGGAGACACGCAGACATGACCGAGATGACTCTCCGGTCAATAACCAACAGCGGGATCTGGATACCCATGTTGGTTCCCACGTGTTCCTCGATGATCTCATTGGATGAACCACTGTGTCAAGGATTCACTCAATCCCGTATGTTATTCCCTTTGTCTATCGGTACGGTACTTGCCTGAGATTCGATCGTCGGTATGCCCGATACCTTGTTCAATCTCGTCATGGCAAGTCTCTTTACTCGTTCCGTAATCCTTAATCCCGTGACTAACTCCTTAGTCACTTTGAGCTCATTATGATGATGTCTTACCGAGAGGGCCCAAAGGTACCTCTCCGTCATACGGAGTGACAATATCCCAGTCTCGGTTCGTACCAACTCAACAGACACTTTCGGAGATACCCGTTGCATAACTTTATAGCCACCCAGTTACGTTGTGACGTTTGGCACACCCAAAGTATTCCTACGGTATCCGGGAGTTGCACAACCTCATGGTCTAAGGAATAAATACTTGACACTAGAAAAGCTTATGCATTACGAACTATACGATCTCGTGCTAGGCTCAGGATTGGGTCTTGTCCATCACATCATTCTCCTAATGATGTGATCCCGTTATCAATGACATTCTATGTCCATGGTCAGGAAACCGTGACCATCTGTTGATCAACGAGCCAGTAACTACAGGCTTACCAGGGACACGTTGTGGTCTATGTATTCACACATGTATCACTGTTTCCGTACAATACAATTCAATCATGAATAACAGACAATTATCATGATCAAGGAAATATAATAATAATACTTTTATTATTGCCTCTAGGGCATATTTCCAACAGAATCTTCATCCGGAGAGACCGGACCTTTGTATCTGTTGCAGGACGGCCGGTCAGAGGGCATATCCGATGGTGATAGTATTCCGGGCCCCTTTGATCTGCCGAACAGGGTTGCTGTTTTCGTAGCTGGATCACAGTCTATGCAGCAGCCCTCGATGACCGAGGCGTTCACCTCAGAGGTAGCGGGTGCCGGGGCAGGCAACCAAACCCCATCACCCTCTGACGTCCTATCCACCTTGGTCGAAAATTTGACGGCGCTCGCAACAGCGGAAGTGGCCCCTGCCAACAAGGCGCAACATGATGCGGAGATCCTTCAGCTGAAGGGCCGGATTGAGCAAGCTAAGCGGGATCTATATGCGGAGAAAGCCAGGTTGGCTGCAAGGCAGGCATAGCTGGACTCCCAAGCTTTCCGGCTCAGGTTGGATCAGAATTCTGCACATGAGGTAATGTACAGAAGACAACAAACTCGTCTACCGCCGGTTTATGAGGCGAGGAATATCTTTGGCACACCAGGAGCGGGAGCTAGTAACCGTCCGGAGGTAAACCAGGGGGGGCGGCTCCAGGGACAGGCGCGTCAGTTCAGCCGCCGGTGACAGAGCGGAACCACCAAGTTGTGCCAACACCGCACGTTCCCACTCCTCCCGGCCATTACTCCAACCCGTTGGACAACATTGTCGCCGCCGCTTCACGACTGGCCGCTTTACCCATTGAGGGGACATCCCCCGTAGCAGTGGAGGCATGGCGGGCTAAGGAATTGTTGGACACGGCGCTGACTCAGCAGCAGGCGTATTCTTACAGATGGGAGAGGATTCATTCAACCCCCCGCCCGAGCCGGAGTTACACCAGGCACTGGGATGAACCGGCTGTGTCTAGTAGCAAACGGAGACGTCACCATCACAGGCAGGATAATCTGGCAGGAGCAGAAGCACACGCCCAAGAGGCAATAAATCAGGCTAGACATACTGCCCGCGAGGACACCCGTCAAACGACGCCGGTTCACCCCACCACCGCAGAAACAGGAGTCACAGCTAGTTCCTTTGGGATACAGTGTCTCGTCCCCGCTTTACAAAGCGTGAAATTACCCAAGGACTTCAAAGGCCCGCGCAAAGTACCCAACTATACGGCGGATCTGGCTCCAGAGGCATGGGTTGAAAGCTATGAGATGGCTATGGAGATGCTTGATGTAGACGAAGCGGCGTGTGCCAAATATTTTACCATGATGCTTGAGGGTACAGCCCAGACATGGTTAAAAGGCCTGCCGCCTAACTCCATCGGATCATGGGGAGAGTTGCGTCGCTAGTTTATCAAAAAATTTAAAGACACGTGCAAACAGCCGATGTCGGTGGTGGACTTAGCAGCATGTGTTCAAGGAGAGCAGGAGACCACAAGCAGTTGGGTACGACGAGTATCAGAGATCCTGCACTCTTCCAATAGTATCAACCCCAGTACGGCGATAGTGACTTTGGAAAACAATTGCCGGTTCGAGTCTTTGAAGCTGAAGTTAGGACGGCTCAAGCGTGATTGCAACGACATGGGAACGCTCATGAGTGCTTTGGTGAAGTATGGGGACTCTGATAACACCAATACCCAGATGCAGATGGAGACAAGTCTGGGAAGGCGAACAAAGTTGGTAAACCGGTGCAGGCCAATCCGGCAGGTACAAGTTACAATGGCAAACGAAAAGTGGAGGGCGGCTCCGACTTTGTGGACAATACCAACGTTCAGGGAAACGGGCAGCGCCGGAAGGGTAAACTGCCCCCGCATGGCGAGGGGCTATCCTTCAATCTATATCAATAGCTAAGTGTGCCTTGCCCAAGACACAGTACGGAGGGAAACCCGGCTAAGCATCTCTAGAAGGACTGCCGTATCATGCAGGAGGCTATGAAATATGCCAGATATAACCACGGACCCCCCGGCGGCAGATCAGGTTCCGGCTTTCCGGGTCCAGGTTACCAAGGTAACGGGTCCGGATCAGGGTATCACGGCAGTAACAATAACTACAACGGCAACAATCAGCATCAACATAACCAGCAGTGTGGTCAGGACGGTTACAACAACCAAGGCAATCAGCAGCAGCAGCAATCCGGATATCAGAATAATCCGAAGGAGCTAAGCTGTGGGCAGTATCATGTTTTCACCACAAGTTTGTGCAAACAAGATCAAAAGGTGCTAAAGCGGGCAGTACATGCAGTTGAACCGGCAATACCACGTTTTTTACGATGGTCTGAGCAACCCATTGTGTGGAGCAGAGAGGATCACCTGCCACGGGTTGATAATCCGGGCCAGTTGGCATTAGTGGTGGCACCACAGGTGGGTGGCTACAGGTTCACAAAGGTACTTATGGACGGCGGCAGCAGCATCCACATCCTATATTATGAAATTTGCCGACGTATGGGGTTGACAGATAAGAAGCTCCGGCAGTCCAACACAGTATTCCATGGAGTGGTGCCAGGTAAATCGGCTTACCCAGTTGGGAAAATTGATCTGGAAGTCACCTTTGGGGTTGAGCAAGATTCTAGATCAGAGATAGTGACCTTTGAGGTCGTAAAGATTAAAAGCCCGTATCATGCTCTGTTTGGGAGGCCGGTTTACGCCAAGTTCATGACTAGACCATGTTATGTTTATCTACAGCTCAAGATGCCAGGTCACAAGGGAACTATAACGGTTCATGGAAGCCGCAAGATTGCATTGGAATGCGAGGAAGGAGATGCAGCATACACTGAGGCAGTTTGTGCTACGGAGGAGCTGAAATTCTACAAAGACAATGTTGATCCGACAGATATGTCCCCGTTAAAAAAGCCAACCACAGAGCATGACCCGACGTTAAAGTTTAAATCGGCAGAAGAGACCAAGCAGGTTGACTTTGTTCAGGGCGATTCGTCCAAGCAGTTCACTATCAGCGCTAACCTAGACCCCAAATAGGAAAGCGCGCTAATCGAGTTCATCAGTGAGAACCGGGATATCTTTGCGTGGAAGCCTTTTGACATGCCAGGTATACCGACGAAACTCGCTGAGCACAATCTTAATATTGATCCAAAGTTTAAACCGGTCAATCAGTATTTGCGCCGCTTCAATGAGGAGAGGCGCAAGGCGATAGGTGAAGAAGTGGCCAGGCTTTTGGCCGCAGGATTCATAGTTGAGGTGTTTCATCCAGAGTGGTTGGCTAATCCGGTGTTGGTGCTGAAGAAAAATGGAATATTGAGGATGTGTGCTGATTACACAGACTTAAACAAAGCTTGCCCAACTGATCCTTTTGGTCTCCCCCGTATTGATCAGATTATTGATGCTACGGCAGGATGTGAGCGGCTAAGCTTTTTGGATGCATATTCAGGTTATCATCAGATAAAGATGGCAGTTAAGGACCAGGAGAAGACGACTTTTATAACTCCTTTTGGAGCCTTCTGCTATGTATCCATGCCTTTTGGGCTCAAGAGTGCCCAAGCAACTTATCAACATTGTGTGCAGAACTGTTTCTAAGGGCAGATTGGAAAAAATGTCCATGCTTATGTTGATGATATTGTGGTGAAATCCAGGAAGGAGGAGTCGCTGATAGAAGACTTGAAAGAAACCTTTGATAACCTCCTGGTTTACAAGATGATGCTTAATCCGAAGAAGTGTGTTTTTGGCGTTCCAGCAGGTAAGCTCCTTGGATTCTTAGTATCAAACAGAGGGATTGAGGCTAATCCGGAGAAGATCAAGGCGATCACATCCTTGGCTAAACCGGCTTGTATCAATGATGTCCAGCGCGTAGCAGGCCGTATTGCAGCATTGAGCCGTTTCATCAGCCGTTTGGGAGAGAAGGCGATCCCGCTTTATTAGATGCTGAAGCAGACGAACCGGTTTGTATGGAGCGATGCTGCAAACGCTGCATTCGAGGATTTGAAGCGGCAATTAGCAGAACCGCCAGTTCTTGCTGCCCCTGTTGACAAAGAGCCGCTGCTGCTATACGTGGCCGCCAATGCCCGTGCAGTTAGCATGGCAATTGTGGTGGAACGCAAGTAGGCAGGCAAGGAATATCCAGTTCAGCACCCGGTTTACTACATCACTGAGGTTCTTATTGAGTCAAAGCAAAGGTATCCACACTGGCAAAAGTTGGTATACGGCGTGTTCATGGCAAACCGGAAGCTGAAGCACTATTTCCAAGGCCACCCAATCACTGTTGTCAGCTCAACTCCATTGGGGGATATAATCCAGAACAGAGAAGCCACTGGCAGAGTGGCGAAATGGGCTATTGAGCTTAGCCCACACGGATTGAAGTATGTACCCCGTACTGCTATAAAATCCCAAGCACTGGTAGATTTCATCAATGATTGGACAGAGTTGCAAGCACCTGAGGAGAAGCCGGATCATACATACTGGACTATTCACTTTGACGGTTCAAGGCAATTAGAGGGCTCGGGGCTGGAGTCGTGTTAACTTCCCCACGAGATGACAAGTTATGTTATGTCCTCCGATCAATGTTGGGGATATCGCTTATCGGGAACTTATCGGTCGACCCATGATAAGGGGTAAATCGGCCAGTTTATCGGCATATCGGCCGATTTATCACCATATCGGCTGATTTATTGGCCGATTTATCTTATCGGCCAGACAGCGGTAAGTGATAAATCGGCCGATTTATCGGCATATCGGAAGATATCTTGAACAGTGCCTTCGATTAATATTTCCTTGCACTAACAATGCTGCTGAGTATGAAGCTCTCCTTCACGGTTTACGGATGGCCAAGGAGATGAACTTGAGCCGGGTCAAGTGCTTTGGTGACTCATATCTAGTGGCACAACAGGTGTCTGGCAAGTGGGACTCCAAAGATCCGCTCATGGCAGCTTACCGGCAAGAAGTTGAAGCGGTTGCAGGGTACTTCAAAGGATATCAGGTGGACCATATAGACCAGCGGAAAAACGAAGCGGCCGATGCATTAAGCCGGCTGGGCTCTCAGCGTAAACCGGTTCCACCAAATACCTTCTTGGATGAATTGCATAGTCCGTCGGTACAGATACCGTCAGAGGAGGATTTAGCTGTTCCTGATCCGGAAACACAGCTAGTTGCAGCACTTCACGTTATTCCGGATTGGACACTCCCTTACTTGGCGTACCTGAGCCGAGGTGAGTTGCCAGAAGATGAGCTTGAGGCTCGGTAGATAATCCGGCGATCCAAATCTATGACCATTGTCAATGGAGAACTTCATCATCGCAGCGTCTCTGGGGCATTTCAGCGATGCGTATCATCAGAAGAAGGCTGTGATATTCTTCGAGAGATACACGAAGGAGATTGTGGTCATCACGCCGGTTCAAAGTCATTGGTAGCTAAAGCCTTTTGTCACGGGTTCTACTGGCTAACGGCTCATGCTGATGCAGAAGACTTAGTCAGAAAATGTGATGCTTGCCAGAAATTTTCACGGCGCGCTCATGTTCCGCCACAGGAGCTACGGATGATTCCAATTACTTGGCCGTTTGCAACTTGGGGGCTTGATATGGTTGGACCCTTTAAAAGATCCCAAGATCAGAAAACCCACCTGTTGGTAGTAGTGGACAAGTTTACAAAGTGGATTGAGGCAGAGCCTGTCAGTAAGTGTGATACGACAACAGCGGTTAAATTCATCAAAAAGGTAATTTTCCGGTTTGGTTTTCCACACAACATCATTACTGATAATGGCACCAACCTATCTAAAGGAGAGATGGAAGAGTTTTGCCAAAGGGAGCATATTCGCTTGGATGTATCATCAGTAGCTCACCCTCAATCCAATGGCCAAGCTGAGAGGGCCAACCAAGAGATCTTGAGAGGCATCAAGCCCCGGCTTATGGTTCCTTTGCAAAGAACACCAGGTTGCTGGGTAGAGGAGTTACCTTCTGTCCTCTGGAGCATCAACACTACACCTAACAGGTCTACAGGTTATACGCCCTTCTTCATGGTATATGGTGCTGAAGCGGTTCTCCCTAGTGACATCTGGCATGACTCACCACGGGTGGCAGCTTATGTTGAAGCGGATAATGAGCAAGCAATACAAGACAGTTTAGACCGGCTGGATGAGGAACGGGACACGATAGGAGCACGATCAACAATTTATCAACAAGACCTGCGCCGGTACCACAGCCGCCGGGTTAAGACCAGAACGTTCCAGGAGGGGGATCTGGTGCTCTGGCTCATCCAAGACCAGAAAGATATGCATAAGTTATCCCCACCTTGGGAAGGACCCTTTGTGGTCAGCAAGAACCTACACAACGGTTCATACTACCTGGTTGACGTTCGAGAGCATAAAGACTCACGTACAGCAGAGGAAGAGACGAAGCGAACATGGAACATCGCTCTTCTACGACCTTACTACACTTGAGCCATTGGCTCCGCTTTATGTACCATGTATATATTATGATTAATAAATAAACCGGCGCCCCCAGTAAACCAGGGAATCAGCCATCTTCTTCGAAAAGAGTTTCACATGAGAGTTTTGCTGAAAACTCAGGTGATATCCATCTAAAGCCTATTTTTCTTGATATATATCACTTTCATCAAGAAAACAATTACTTTGATCCGTATATCTTGATATGCAGGACAATTATTTATTAAAGGGACCAAAGAGAGTTTGTTGCACAGCACAACTCAAACATAGGTACCCGGCGAGCACACTAAAGGAGTGTCACATGGGAGTTTCTCTGGAAACTTACCATGGCCTCCTAAACCGGCGCCCTTGATACATCAAGGAATCAGCCAAGGACAATCATCGAGATGATCACCTAAAGACAAGATCCCCCAGAGGTCTTGAAACATTGGGTAGTATCAATGAAAACGTCAAGTATGGAGCCTGGCAGCTCGCAAAAAGCCATTGACAATCATTGAGTTGATCACCTAAAGACAAGATCCCTCAGAGGTCTTGAAACATTGGGTAGTATCGATGAAAACGTCAAGTATGGAGCCTGGCAGCTCGCAAAAAGCCTATGGAGCCTGGAAGCTCGCAAAAAGCCTATGGAGCCAAATGGCAGCTCGCAAAAAGCCTAGAGCCTGGCAGCTCACAAAAAGCCTGGAGCTAAATGGCCGCTCGCAAAAAGCCTAGAGCCTGGCAGCTCACAAAAAGCCTCGAATTTGGAGCCTGGTAGCTCGCAAAAGCCTCGACTACATGGTCTTATTTGCCAAAAATGCTTTGTTTCTATGATTTCATAAATTTTGTTTTTTAAACGAGTCTATTGATGTGGGATTGGGCAACCGCAAGGTTAACCATATATCTACAAAGTTAAAGTCTGGGTCATGAACACCAGCAAGAGTTAAACCGGCAATCATTGCAACCCAGTTCGGCCTTCATGATGAGCCGACAAGGAGCCAAAAACAGGTTGGCAGTACATGATCAGTTATAATGACCGGTGTTATTAAACCGGCCTGGTTTTCGACTATAAGTCGCCAGTATGAGATAAAATAATGACCGGTGTTTATTAACCCGGTCTGGTTGTGATCAAATATCACTCGAACCAGTTTTCAAACCGGATCGGCCATCAGGTAAAAGCCTAATAAGAGAGCCAAGAGCCTCATCAGCGCCTACGCTTTCGATTATGCCTACCAGATTAAGGACGTTAGGCACACTTAATCAAAGGTATGATGGTATAAACAGTTATTCTTTTGATATATATATATATATATATATCAGAACAGTATAATTCGTCCAGTGGTAAACTGCCAGGACGCTTTTTAGGTTTGTTCATGCAGGCACAAATAATGTAAACAGGTCAAGCATGGCAAAACAAAGGATTAAAATTGAAGGATGCCAAGTCAAGCTGTGCCATCCATATGAGGACAAAGGCAATGTTTCAACTATCCTATTACAAGGCACTTGCAGGCCCGAATAGATCAAAGTTTTGGCAAAAAGATTCAGCAACTACAAATTAAACCGGACGGTTTATGACTCCTCTTCACGCTGCGAAGGCTGAAGGTCAACTTGTTCCGGGTCTTCATCAGCTTCAGGCAATGACTGGAAACCTGGAGTGCACCAATCAATCTTGGAGAGTGCACGGAAATACATTTCGTCGTCAATAAGATCTGACGGATCAATATCTGGAGCAAAAGTATGGCCACGAACCGGTGGGATCAGATTTTCAGTGTCGTAAACCGGCCGCTCCACCCGCTCATTTTCTAAGTCATAGGCTGGATGATACCTTGTCAAATCCGCTTCATTGGCAAGCTTACTGGCAAGGGGGCGCATGTCCTTAGTCAGAGCACGGAGGTCTTCGGCAGAGAAGACTGACCCATCCTTTTTGTTGCTGGGATAGCCGTTCATAGCTTCAGCCGGGTCAAAGTCAGGAACCCATGCTTTGGCCCGGGTCAGCGCCATCAGAGAACCGGCCCGTGCAGCAGACTTCTTCACCTCCACCAGACGCACAGGCAGAACAGATAGCTTCTCCAAAGTGGCTTGGATGGTAGATGGTGCCGGTTTGTTATGGGACATGGCACTAATAGCCCTTTGAGCGCCGGAATAAAGCTGCTCCACCGGGGTATAAGCTGCCTTGAGCTTCTTCCGGACATCATCTCCAAGATGAGTTATGTGCCTCCCTATATACATTGGTCAAGTTAAACCGGAGCGGAACAAAGATTGCAAGGATGAAAAACATATACAGATGGGTACTCACCAAAGATAGCAGAAGTCATGAGTTCTATTTGCTGTCTTAAACCGGTCAACTCCTGCATAACCGGATTAAGAGCAGCTTCGGCGTCCTTTGCTCTTTTTTCAAGAGCACTCCTTTGCACCTCCCATGTGGACCGCTCCGCATCAAAATCTTTCTTTAGTTTTTCTGTATTAGTCAAAGCAAGGACAAGTTATTCCTTCACTTTGGCTGAAGCGGTCTCGTGGAAGGCCAAGTTGTTCCGAAGTTCAGCTACCTCCGAAGCCAGCCGGGTTAAGTCAACCTGCATGGAATTCAAACGGATTAGAAGGACGGATCAATCAAGTCTCAAATGCATAACAAGTTATACACTTGACACTTGGGGGCTAACGTGTAATTGAAGTAAAGAAAGAAAGAATTTCAGACAAGTCCCAAGCGCATAAACAAGTTATACCCTTGGCACTTGGGGGCTAATGTAAGTTCATTCTCACGCATAATGGAAGTCCCGGTTCACCTACAATGAAGCTAAACCGGCACTTGGGGGCTACTGTAGCCTAAAGACAGGATTGCAAAATTACAAAGCAGAGACAAGTAAAAGGAAAGAAAATCACCTCATACTTATCCTTCATTATATTAACCAATCCGGCTTCATAATCGTGGCTGGTAAAGAGCCGGTTCAGATACCCGGAATGAAGTTCTTGGGCACTCAACTGGGCATAGCTGGATAAGTCTGTGCTCCACTCGCCTTTGTCTTGTTGAAATTTTTCTTCCTTGGCAGTATGTCTGGCCAAGGTGACAGGCTCGGTGGGAGCAGTGAAGCCTAGCACGGTTATCACAATGTCTGCGGATGAGGCAGACGTTGGCTGGAGGGGGACATCAGTAGGCGCCGGACTGAGCCGGGCTAGCCCGAGGAGGGTAACCCGGACAAGGCTCGCCGGTTCAGCCGCGTTCTCCGTATTATCACCTCCCGGAGCAGCAATGTCGTCACGATCCATGGGAATGGGATCATCAAGTTGAATGTCAAGATTGTCCTCTGGAGGTGCGGCCGTTTCAAGGTCCTTGGCCGGTTCAACAGAAGTGGTTTCAGCAGCCGGCTTACTTGCTTTTGCCTTCTTGCTGGGCCTTGGCATTCTGATAAAGGTCAAAAGAACGGTGAGGATCATAAAGTTAGAAACATGAAAGTAAACCGGATGTTTGAAAGAGGAACTTACACAGGCACGGTCTTAAGCACTGGGACGTGTGTAGCGGTTGATTGATACGTCCAAAACGTATCTATAATTTCTGCTTGCTCCATGCCTCTTTTGGGTGATATTGCTATGATATTTATACACTTCCATACACTTTTGATCATATTTGGACTAACCTATTAACTCAGTGCACCCCAGTGCCAGTTTCTGTTTTCTGCTGTTTTTGTATTTCAGGTTTTCCCATTACGAGAACTGCCAAAAAAATCCCGGAAAAATTATATAAAAAATCAGCGTTCCAGAAGCTTCCCGGTAGCCGAAGTACGGCCGGAGGGGGGCCACCAGGGCTCCAGGCGCCCTGGTGGCGCGGCCCCCCTCCTGGCCGCGCCGGGGGGGCGTCTGGGCCCCCCAGGCCTCCGCTGATGCCCCCCTTTGGCATATATTTATATCGTGTCCCGAAACCCTCGAGACGGGAACCCTTTTTCGCGATCTCATCTCTGTTCCGCCGCCGCCGCGCTTCCAAGATCGGGAGCACCAGGAGAACTCTTCCCGGCACCCTGCCGGAGGGGAGGATCACCACCGGGAGCCTCTCCACCACCATGGACGCCTCCCGGATGAGTTGTGAGTAGTCTCCCTTGGACCATGGGTCCATGACCAGTAGCTATGTGATGTTATCCTCCCCTTCTTGTGCTTCACTAATTAGTCCTCGTAAGCTGCCCTACATGATCGAGGCACATATGTAATCCTTATGCTGTTGCTATGATGAGTTTGCTGGGATCCGATGGATTGTGAGATTATGTCCAGATTGTGTTTGAGTAATATATTTGATCTACCTCTTTTATATTTATGTTCGTAAGTTATTATTGCATGTTCTCCGTTGCTATTTATTGCTTTGGCCAAGTAGTAGGTAGTGACTCCAAGAGGGAACGTTATGCTTGATTGTGGGTTCATGCCCCTCGATGACTAGCTTGAGTGTCAGAAACATGAGTCTAGGGGATGTGATGTTGCCACAAGGGGGAAAACAACGGTGCTTGTGCCCGCGGGTGCAAGGATTGTTTACTTTACGCAAAGTTCTTTTAATGCAGTTGTCTGTTGCTTTGAGTTTACACTATGGGTGGGACTCGCAACTTAATACCAGCGAGATGTTCTGGATAGATATCTCAAGGTGGATGATTAGTAGTAGATGCAGATGGATTTCGGTCTACTTGCCTTGGTGTACCGCCCATGCTTTGAACCTCTACCTTTCTTGCAACATAGTTAGCATTGGTTTGCGCACATAATTCTGTCAATTGCCCAGCTGTAATTCGTTTACCTCACATAGCTGTTTTATCGTCTTTTGGGAGAGAGACATCACTAGTGAACATCATGAGACCCCGGTCCATATTACCATCACTGATCACATCCGCTAATTACTTTCCGCTTTTACTTACTATTTGCAGCAATACCTATCACTATTATCACTTGCGTTTGATCCTTTGTAAACGACAAGGCCGGAGGGATTGACAACCTCCCTGTACTCGTTGGGAGCAAAGTTATTTGTATCTGTGTGCAGGTCCATGTTGATTGCTAATATCTGGCGCCGTTAGCAGTTGACACCTTCTTGTTGAAACTGGGAGTCTCAGAGGAAATCGATCCTTGGTATCTTTGCCAAGGGAAAACTTTCGCTACACTGCATCTCAAACCTTCCACTTGGGGTAACCAACGAGGGGCGAGAAGCCATCAAGCAAAGTTTTCTGGCGCCGTTGCCGGGGACTCCACTCTTCAGGATAGGGGAGTTGCACGCTATCTTTTACCTTTGCTTTTTAGTCTTGTTAGTTTACCTTTCAGTCTTGCTTTAGTATCTTTTATCGAAAATCACAAAAATAGTTATCTTGCTTGCTTGCTGCTATGGGTTCCACCGAGAACACCAAGTTGTGTGACTTCACTAGTCATAACAACGATGACTTTATCCGCACACCTATCACTACACCTGCCACTTCAGCACCTTCGTATGAAATTAAACCTGCTTTACTGAACCTAGTTATGAAAGATCAATTCTCCGGTGTTGGAGATGATGCTGCTTTACACTTAAACAATTTTGTTGAACTCTGTGATATGCAAAAGAACCAAGAAATAGATGATAACATTGCTAAACTTAAGCTTTTTTCCTTTCTCCTTGAGAGGAGGAGCTAAAATTTGGTTTCAGTCTTTGCCTAGAAATAGCATAGATTCATGGGACAAGTGCAAAGATGCTTTTATTAGAAAATACTATCCACTTGCTAAAATTATCCAACTAAGAAGTAACATAATGAATTTTAAACAATTGGATAATGAACACGTTGCCCAAGCTTGCGAACGTATGAAATCTCTTATCAAGAACTGCCCTACTCACGGTTTGACTACTTGGATGGTTATCCAAACTTTTTATGCAGGCTTGAACTTTACCTCGCGGAACTTGTTAGATTCGGCCGCGAGAGGAACCTTTATGTCAACTACACTTGGTGCTGCCACAAAGCTTCTCGATGAGATGATGACAACTATTCCCAATGGCACACCGAACGCGCTCCAACAGGTAGGAAGGTAAACTCTGTCGAGGAGATTTCCTCCCTAAATGAAAAAGTTGACTTGATCATGTCTCTACTTTCGAAGCAATCTTCTGTTGATCCTCGTGATGTTCCTTTAAATTCTTTGATTGCTCAAGAACAAGTAGATGTGAACTTTATCTCTAGAAACAATTTCAACAACAATGCTTATAGGAGTAATTTTGGTAGCAATCCTAGACCGTTCCCCTCTAATTCCTATGGGAACAACAATGCTTATCCTAGCACCAAGAACTCCACTAATGAACTAGAGATTATGCTTAAAGATTTCATCACTACCCAAAAAGCCTTTAATAAGAGTGTAGGAGAAAAACTAAACAAACTAGATGATCTCTCTTCGAAGGTAGACAATTTAGCCAATAAGGTAGAATTGCTTAAAATTAGAACTTCTCCTCTTGAGGAGAGGAAGGTCACTCCTATGAATGCTATTCAAGTGCAAATTAATGAAAACATTAGGATGATGGCTAAACTTAAAGAGAGATGGGCTAGAGAAAGGGAGGAAGAAGATAGAATTAAGAACCTTCCTACCCACCACACTGTTGCTACTATCCAAGTTGTTGAGGATATCCAAACTCTTAGCACCCAATGCACTCCTGGTCCCATTGGACCTATTAATGGTGATGCTATGACTATAGAAACTACCAAACAAATGAACCTAAAGGACACCACTACCACCTTACTTGATAGTAGTGACCTTGATTTTGATAATTGCACTCTTACCGAAGTTATTGATTTCCTTCACAAGATGTCTAGAGATCCCCGCACTAGCACGCTTAACCTTGCCTTCACACAGCATATCACTAATGCTCTCATCAAAGCTAGGGAGGATAAACTTAGAGTAAAAGCCTCCATACCTAGAAAGCTAGAAGATGGTTGGGATCCTATGATTAAAATTAAGTTGAATAACTTCTCTTGCTATGCTTTATGTGATGTTGGAGCTAGTACCTCCGTGATGTCTACACACGCTTCTACTCTTGTAGACTATGTTGGGCCTCCAAGCGCAGAGGTTTGTAGGACAGCAGCAATTTCCCTCAAGTGGATGACCTAAGGTTTATCGAACTCAGGGAAGTAGAGGTTGAAGATGGTCTCTCTCAAGCAACCCTGCAACTAAGATACAAGAAGTCTCTTGTGTCCCCAACACACCTAATACAACTAGGAGTTGTATAGGTGCACTAGTTCGGCGAAGAGATGGTAAAATATGGATGATAGGAGTGGCAAAGCAAAGTAATATAAATCTGTAATAAAAAGTGCAGCAAGCAAACAAGTGGTAAACGTGAGCACAAATGGTATTGCAATGGTGGAAACAAGGCCTAGGGATCATACTTTCACTAGTGGCAACTCCCAACAACATTAACATAATCGAATGACATGATATTTCCCATAAAACATGCAATGGAGACGCACCCGGAGGTCATTCCTCCGTGGTCAAGAGAGGACGAGAATTATGTAGGGCTACAAAAGCACACCTCAAAGTTCGTAGTTCTTAATCTAAGGATTTCCCAATGTCACCGTGGCCATCCAAAGAGAGTTCCACAATCACCACAACATATCTAAAGGATTGTCAAAGACAAGCACCAAGAGACTCTCAATTTTCAATCAACACACAAGAGAGGAAATCACTCATGAAAATATTTTTCTAATCCATGTCCAATAAACCGCTGTCACCTTGGTCTCGGGGATTATACTAGATAAAGACAAGTAAGTACATCAATCCAATACATAGAGGAAGGGGGAATATAATGGGATCACCCTAGATTAACATAGCCTATGATCACAACGAAGATCACATCATGGGAGAGAGAGATAACCACATAGCTACACGTACGAGCCCTCGGCCCCGGAGAAGATTACTCACATATGGACATGGTGAGGAGGATCTTGATGGTGGTGTTGATGGAGAGGTGCAGCCCCGCGAGGAGAAGATGGCCGACGGCAGCCACGGAGGCGGCGGCGGCGGCCCTAGGGGCCAGCGGCTCCTTGGCCCCCCTTCTTCCTTGTGGATGGTGCTGCAATGGTGCTGGTCCTCCCCTCCAAGACAGCGGCTCGGGAGGAGGAAAATTCGTGGCCCTTGGTGACCTAGGTTTCCTCTCTTTATATAGACTCTCGGATTCCCGTCATCAGATTTTGGGCCTCAGTAAAACGGGCTTTACTCTGCCGTCCGGACTCCGATTTGGACGAATTTTATATCCATAAGCATCGCCTGGAAATTCCCCACAACTTTCGCAACTAGACATTTTCCGTTTGACGTCGTCTTCGGGCCGGAACGTGACCAACTTTAAAAAGCGTTCTCAGACAGATTTCAGGAAAGTCAGAGTCCTACTCCAATACGACTCCTTTTGCGTTTTTGTCAATTTCCAAGTAATTCCTACACAATAAAGTGTAAAACAAGAACATTGTGCACTTTTGCAACCATTAGTAGGTTAGTCCAAATATGATCAAAAGTGTATGGAAGTGCATAAATATCATAGCAATATCACACAAAAAGGGCATGGAGCAAGCAGAAATTATAGATACGTTTTGGACGTATCAACATCCCAAGCTTAATTCCTGCTCGTCCTCGAGTAGGTAAATGATAACAAGCATAATTTCTGTGGTGACATGCTATTAACCATATAAGAACTTTTCACAGTCACATGACAAGTGCTTACTGAGACAATGAATCTGTAGTAATTAAGTTGCCTCATGAGAAAATCACAAAGAACTGAAAGTTTTACAATATGATACTGAAACACTCAATAGATTTGTAGTGAGCATGGTGTGCAAATATGACAAAGTGATATCTCGCTTGCCCCCTTTAGTGAAGCAAAACATAAATGCAGGGCCACCTCCAAGGTTTAAGTGACGACTAGATACACTGATTTCAGAATAAACGATATCATAATCATGCAAAAGACAATGGTACTTTGGGACAATGCACATTACACTCAGAATGACAATCATGCTCTAAATAGTTGGTGCTTTAAAGAAGGTGGAGACTCTCGAACCGTGGCTTTTGTTGGCAAGGTTGAAAACCCGTGGTCGGAAACAAAGACAAAACATGTACCAGAGCTCTTGGTTTTAAAAACAGAGGTAATAATTATTTTTTTAGATTATGCATATTTCGTTAACGAATGCTAGCAGATAACTCAATTACTTCTCGAGCTGGACAAGTTTCGAGGAACGGTTCCCGAATGAGGACGATCACATCCTCTTAATCTCCTTTGTTTATCACTGCCAAAGTTTTCTGATTTCTCATGAACAAAGCGTGAAGGAGGGTTTGTTTGTTGTATAATTTTTTAATGAGCCGGGCGCACTCTATGCCAGTTCCTTCTCGTATTATGGGTTTGCACATTAGACATGCAATCCCGGGGTGAAGCTTGTCCAACTTAAAAAGATCATGAATTAACTACTACTTCCTCATGAGCTAAAATAGAGGCACAAAAGAGAAATGCTTTTTTTTTTGAATAATTTCGAGATGGTACATGAAAGTCTTCGTTAGGAATGGCAGGTAAATACCATGTATAGGAAGGTATGGTGGACTCATATGGCATAACTGGTTTAAAGGATTTTGGATGCACAAGCAGTCAGTCCGCGTGCTCTATATAATTGTCTTTCGTGCGTCTGTTCTGAGTTTTTTGATTAGAGTTGCAGAAGTGCCCCAAAAAATCATTTACTACCTGCTGTTCTGTTTTTGCAAAAGACTGGGAGCGACCAACTAAGAGAGCAATGACGGTCATAATCATGCAAAGCGACAAAACAACATTGAATCAGGCATGGAAGTTATATCGCTACTCAGAAATTAAAGATCATCAAGGCTTGATAGACTTTCTTTACAGTCTTAAATATGCGTGAGCATACGCCAAGTCAATCTAAATAAATTCTTGGGGGAAGATACCACTAAACCATACCACATCATAGGCAAACAGATCATGTTGGTACTCCAATAACACATTGAGAACCCCCCAGCTATTTGAGACTAACCATAAGAAAACATGAACTACTAAGCACCATTATGCACATAGCATTTTTATCATAGACATATCAACCAATGCAACAGAAGCCAACTCTCTTAACAAGATAAGCATGATAACTAAAGAGAGTTCCAGCGACCAACTAAACAAAATCTCTTTAAAAAGTAAAGCACGAAAACTAAGAGCTGAACATGATAATAGCTATTGAAAGACAAAGAACACACACATCAAAGATAGACATGAAAATTCTATGTTGTGTTCTAGGTTGAAGTGAAGCGTGTTTCTCTCCCACACAAAGAAAGCTGAGTTCGAACTCGTTATGAAAAGCAAGCAAAGGTAAAGAAAACTAAAAAGGAAACTAAAAGCAAGACGCTCCAAGCATAGCACATAACACATGAAGTGATAAAAATATAGTGGAACGAAAGACGGACTGATAATTGTTGATGGAGAAGGGGATGCACGGGGGCATCCCCAAGCTTAGACGCTTGAGTCTTCTTGAATATTTATTGGGGGTGCATGGGGGCATCCCCAAGCTTGAGCGTTTGACACTCCTGAATCTTTTTATCATCTTCCCTCGCACACTTGAAAACTCCCTTCATACATAATTCATCATAATCTGATTAGCGAGGTTAGTACCCATAATAAAATAATTTTTACTTGCTGGAAATAAGTATATTATTGAAGGTCTACTGTTTCTCAAGATTGCCAAAAGGTTTTTGCAAAGAAAAAGCTAGCTCAAGGTTTGCAAAATGAAGGAAAGGCAAAACAGGACAGAATCTGTGAAAAACAGACCAGCAGGTAGTAAATGATTTCTTCGGGGCACTTCTGCAACTCAAATCAAAAAACTCAGAACAGATGCCCGAAAGACAATTGTATAGAGCACGCTGTCAAAAAAAATTCAGACCAAAAAGATGAACTGGTGATTTTATACGAATTTTTCTATCCAAGGACAGAATATGTTTCCTGGACAGCACGTCACAACTTTTGAACTTTCTTGCAATGAGAGGCTACACTTGGCACAAAGCTGAAAAGTAAAGATACAATGATGATGCTGTTGGGGAACGTAGTATTTTAAAATTTTCCTACGATCACTCAAGATCTATCTACTAGATGCATAGCAACGAGAGGGGAGAGTGTGTCTACGTACCCTCGTAGACCGGGAGCGGAAGCGTCAAGTGACGCAGTTGATGTTGTCAAACTTCTTCGCGATCCAACTGATCAAGCACCGAACGTACGGCACCTCCGCGTTCAGCACATGTTCAGCTTGATGACGTCCCACGAACTCTTGATCCAGTTGAGCTTCACGGGAGAGTTTCGTCAGCACGACGGTGTGGTGACGGATATAATGTATTCACCGGCGCAGGGCTTCGCCTAAGCACTGCAACGGTATGACCGGGGTGTGTTTCTGTGGAGGGGGGCACCGCACACGGCTAAAACAATTCAACTTGTGTGTCTTTGGGTGCCCCCCTGCCCCCGTATATAAAGGAGCAAGGGGGGAGGCCGGCCGGCCCTTGTTTGGTGCGGCTAGGGGTGCAATCCTACTAGGAATAGGATTGCAATCCTATTCCTAGTAGGAATCACCAAAGAAGGAAGAGAGGGAAAGGAAAAGAGGGAGAGGTGGCTCCCCCCAATCCTAGTCCAACTAGGAACCCTAGGTGGGGCGCCGGCCAGCCCTATGGGCTGCCTCTCTCTTTCCCTTTAAGGCCCACTATGGACCATCCCCCCTCGTAGGGGGTTCCGGTAACCCCCTCCAGCAATCCCGTTAAATCCGAAACTTTTCCGGAACACTTCCGGTGTCCGAATATAGTCGTCCAATATATCAATCTTTATGTCTCGGACATTCCGAGACTCCTCGTCATGTCCGTGATCTCATCCGGGACTCCGAACTATCTTCGGTACATCAAAACTCATAAACTCATAATACCGATCGTCATCAAACGTTAAGCGTGCGGACCCTACGGGTTCGAGAACTATGTAGACATGACCGAGACTCATCTCCGGTCAATAACCAATAGCGGAACCTGGATGTTCATATTGGCTCCTACATATTCTACGAAGATCTTTTATCGGTCAAAACCGCATAACAACATACGTTGTTCCTTTTGTCATCGGTATGTTACTTGTCCGAGATTCGATCGTCGGTATCTCTATACCTAGTTCAATCTCGTTACCGGCAAGTCTCTTTACTCGTTCCGTAACACATCATCTCGTGACTAACTCATTAGTCTTTTGCTTGCAAGGCTTATTGTGATGTGTGTTACCGAGAGGGCCCAGAGATACCTCTCCGACATTCGGAGTGACAAATCCTAATCTTGATCTATGCCAACACCACGAATACTTTCGGAGACACCTGTAGAGCATCTTTATGATCACCCAGTTACGTTGTGACGTTTGATAGCACACAAGGTGTTCCTACGGTATTCGGGAGTTGCATAATCTCATAGTCATAGGAACATGTATAAGTCATGAAGAAAGCAATAGCAGTAAAACTAAACGATCATAGTGCTATGCTAACGGATGGGTCTTGTCCATCACATCATTCTCCTAATGATGTGATCCCGTTGATCAAATGACAACTCATGTCTATGGTTAGGAAACATAACCATCTTTGATCAATGAGCTAGTCTAGTAGAGGCAAACTAGGGACACTCTGTTTTGTCTATGTATTCACACATGTACTAAGTTTCCGGTTGATACAATTCTAGCATGAATAATAAACATTTATCATGATATAAGGAAATATAAATAACAACTTTATTATTGCCTCTAGGGCATATTTCCTTCAGTCTCCCACTTGCACTAGAGTCAATAATCTAGCTCACATCGCCATGTGATTTAATACCGATAGTTCACATCGTTATGTGAATAACACCCATAGTTCACATCACCATGTGACCAACACCCAAAGGGTTTACTAGAGTCAATAATCTAGTTCATATCGCTATGTGATTAATACCCAAGAGTAATAAGGTGTGATCATGTTTTGCTTGTGAGAGAAGTTTAGTCAACGGGTCGGTTACATTCAGATCCGTATGTATTTCGCAAATTTCTATGTCTACAATGCTCTGTATAGAGATACTCTAGCTAATTGCTCCCACTTTCAATACGCATCCAGATTGATACTTAGAGTCATCTGGATTTAGTGTCAAAGCTTGCATCGGCGTAACCCTTTACGACGAAATCTTTATCACCTCCATAATCGAGAAACATTTCCTTAGTCATCCAGTTACTAAGGATAATTTTGACCGCTGTACAGTGATCTACTCCTGGATCACTATTGTACCCCCTTGACAAACTCATGGCAAGGTACACAAAATGTTTGGTACACAGCATGGCATACTTTATAGAACCTATGGCTGAGGCATAGGGAAGGACTTTCATTCTCTCTATATTTTTCTGCCGTGGTCTGGCTTTGAGTCTTACTCAACTTCACACCTTACAAGTCAGGCAAGAACTCCTTCTTTGACTGATCCATTTTGAACTACTTCAAAATCTTATCAAGGTATGTACTCGTCGAAAGTCTTATCAAGCGTCTTGATCTATCTCTATAGATCTTGATGCCCAATATGTAAGCAGCTTCACCAAGGTCTTTCTTTGAAAAACTCCTTTCAAACACTCCTTTATGCTTTCCAGAAAATTCTACATCATTTCCGATCGACAATATGTCATTCACATATACTTATCAGAAATGGTGTAGTGCTCCCACTCACTTTCTTGTAAATACAGGCTTCACCGCAAGTCTGTATAAAACTATATGCTTTGATCAACTTATCAAAGCGTATATTCCAACTCCGAGATGCTTGCACCAGTCCATAGATGGATCGCTGGAGCTTGCACATTTTGTTAGCACCTTTAGGATTGACAAAACCTTCTGGTTGCATCATATACAAGTCTTCTTTAATAAATCCATTAAAGAATGCAGTTTTGTTATCCTTTTGCCAGATTTCATAAAATTCGGCAATTACTAACATGATTCGGACAGACTTAAGCATCGCTACGGGTGAGAAAGTCTCATCATAGTCAACTCCTTGAACTTGTCGAAACCCTTTCGCAACAAATCGAGCTTTGTAAACAGTAACATTACCGTTTGCGTCGGTCTTCCTCTTGAAGATCCATTTATTTTCGATGGCTTGCCGATCAACGGGCAAGTTAACCAAAGTCCACACTTTGTTCTCATACATGGATCCCATCTCAGATTTCATGGCTTCAAGCCATTTTGCGGAATCTGGGCTCATCATCGCTTCCTCATAGTTTGTAGGTTCATCATGGTCTAGTAACATGATTTCCAGAACTGGGTTGCCGTACCACTCTGGTGCGGAACGTACTCTGGTTGATCTACGACGTTCAGCAGAAACTTGATCCGAAGTTTCATGATCATCATCATTAACTTCCTCACTGATTGGTGTAGGAATCACTGGAACAATTTTCTGTGATGTACTACTATCCATTCCGGGAGAAGGTACAATTACCTCATCAAGTTCTACTTTCCTCCCACTCACTTCTTTCGAGAGAAATTCCTTCTCTAGAAAGGATCCATTCTTAGCAACAAAGACCTTGCCTTCGGATCTGTGATAGAAGGTGTACCCAACAGTCTCTTTTGGGTATCCTATGAAGACACATTTCTCCGACTTGGGTTCGAGCTTATCAGGTTGAAGATTTTTCACATAAGCATCGCAGCCCCAAACTTTAAGAAACGACAACTTTGGTTTCTTGCCAAACCATAGTTCATAAGGTGTCGTATCAACGGATTTAGATGGTGCCCTATTTAACGTGAATGTAGCTATCTCTAATGCATAACCCCAAAAGAGATAGTAATAGATTGGTAAGAGACATCATCGATCGCACCATATCTAATAAAGCACGGTTATGATGTTCGGACACACCATTACACTATGGTGTTCCAGATGGCGTGAGTAGTGAAACTATTTCACATTGTTTTTACTGAAGGCCAAACTCGTAACTCAAATATTCTCCTCCACGATCAGATCGTAGAAACTTTATTTTCTTGTTACGATGATTCTCTACTTCACTCTGAAATTCTTTGAACTTTTGAAATGTTTCAGACTTGTGTTTCATTAAGTAGATATACCCATATCTGCTCAAATCATCAGTGAAGGTCAGAAAATAACGATACCCGCCGCGTGCTTCAACACTCATTGGTCCACATACATCTGTATGTATGATCTCCAACAAATCTGTTGCTCGCTCCATAGTTCCGGAGAACGGAGTTTTAGTCATCTTGCCCATGAGGCATGGTTCGCAAGCACCAAGTGATTCATAATCAAGTGATTCCAAAAGTCCATCATTATGGAGTTTCTTCATGCGTTTTACACCAATATGACCTAAACGGCAGTGCCACAAATAAGTTGCACTATCATTATTAACCTTGCATCTTTTGGTTTCAATATTATGAATATGTGTATCACCACGATCGAGATCCAACAAACCATTTTCATTGGGTGTATGACCATAGAAGGTTTTATTCATGTAAACAGAACAACAATTATTCTCTAACTTACATGAATAACCGTATTGCAATAAACATGATCAAATCATATTCATGCTCAACACCAAATAACACTTATTTAGGTTCAACACTAATCCCGAAAGTATAGGGAGTGTGCGATGATGATCATATCAATCTTGGAACTACTTCCAATACACATCGTCACTTCATCCTTTAACTAGTTTCTGTTCATTATGCAACTCCCATTTCGAGTTACTACTTTTTAGCAACTGAACAAGTATCAAATACCGAGGGGTTGCTATGAACACTAGTAAAATACACATCAATAATATGTATATCAAATATACCTTTGTTCACTTTGCCATCCTTCTTATCCGCCAAATATCTAGGGCTGTTCCACTTCTAGTGACCATTTCCTTTGCAGTAGAAGCACTTGTTTCAGGCTTGAGTTAAGCTTTGGGTTTCTTCACGGGAGTGACAACTTGCTTGTCATTCTTCTTGAAGTTCCCCTTCTATCCCTTTGCCCTTTACTTGAAACAAGTGGTCTGGTTAACCATCAACACTTGATGCTCTTTCTTGATTTCTACCTTCGCTGATTTCAGCATCGTGAAGAGCTCGGGAATTACTTTCGTCATCCCTTGCATATTATAGTTCATCACGAAGTTCTACTAACTTGATGATAGTGTCTAGAGAACTTTGTCAATTACTATCTTATCTGGAAGATTAACTTCCCACTTGATTCAAGCAATTGTACTACCCAGACAATCTGAGCACATGCTCACTGGTTGAGCTATTCTCCTCCATCTTGTAGGCAAAGTACTGTCAGAGGTCTTATACCTCTCGACACGGGCATGAGTATGAAATACTAATTTCAACTCTTGGAACATCTCATATGCTCCGTGGCGTTTCAAAACGTTTTTGAAGTCCCGGTTATAAGCCGTAAAGCATGGTGCACTAAACTATCAAGTAGTCATCATATCGAGCTTTTGTCAAAACGTTCATAACGTCTACATCTGCTCCTGCAATAGGTCTGTCACCCAGCGGTGCATCAAGGACATAATTCTTCTGTGCAGCAATGAGGATAATCCCCAGACCACGGAACAATTCCGCATCATTGCTACTAACAATTTTCAACTTAGTTTTCTCTAGGAACATATAAAAAATAAGCGGGGAGCTACATCGCGAGCTATTGATCAACAACATAGATATGCTAATACTACCAGGACTAAGTTCATGATAAATTAAAGTTCAATTTAATCATATTAATTAAAGAACTCCCACTTAGATAGACATCCCTCCGGTCATCTAAATGATCACGTGATCCAAATCAACTAAACCATGTCCGATCATCACGTGAGATGGAGTAGTTTCAATGGTGAACATCTTATGTTGATCATATCTACTATATGATTCACGCTCGACCTTTCGGTCTCCAGTGTTCCGAGGCCATATCTGCATATGCTAGGCTCGTCAAGTTTAACCCGAGTATTCTGCGTGTGCAAAACTGGCTTACACCCGTTGTATTTGAACGTAGAGCTTATCACACCCGATCTTCACGTGGTGTCTCGGCACGACGAACTTTCGCAACGGTGCATACTCAGGGAGAACACTTATACCTTGAAATTTAGTAAGGGATCATCTTATAATGCTACCGTCGTTCTAAGCAAAATAAGAAGCATAATAATATAAACATCACATGCAATCAAAATATGTGACATGATATGGCCATCATCATCTTGTGCTTTTGATCTCCATCTCCAAAGCACCTTCATGATCACCTTCGTCACCGGCGCGACACCTTGATCTCCATCGTAGCATCGTTGTCGTCTCGCCAACTATTGCTTCTACGACTATCGCTACCGCTTAGTGATAAAGTAAAGCAATTACATGGCGATTGCATTTCATACAATAAAGCGACAACCATATGGCTCCTGCTAGTTGCCGATAACTTTACAAAACATGATCATCTCATACAAAACGGTATAACTCATCATGTCTTGACCATATCACATCACAACATGCCCTGCAAAAACAAGTTAGACGTCCTCTACTTTGTTGTTGCAAGTTTTACGTGGCTGCTACGGGCTTAGCAAGAACCGTTCTTACCTACGCATACAAAACCACAACGATGTTTCGTCAAGTATGTGCTGTTTTAACCTTCACAAGGACCGGGCGTAGCCACACTTGATTCAGCTAAAGTGAGAGAGACAGACACCCGCCAGTCACCTTTAAGCAACGAGTGCTCGTAACGGTGAAACCAGTCTCGCGTAAGCATACGCGTAATGTCGGTCCGGGCCGTTTCATCTCACAATACCGCCGAAGCAAAGTATGACATGCTAGTAAGCAGTATGACTAGTATCGCCCACAACTCATTGTGTTCTACTCGTGCATATCATCTACGCATAGACCTGGCTCATGATGCCACTGTTGGGGAACGTAGAATTTTAAAATTTTCCTACGATCACGCAAGATCTATCTACTAGATGCATAGCAATGAGAGGGGAGAGTGTGTCTACGTACCCTCGTAGACCGGGAGCGGAAGCGTCAAGTGACGCAGTTGATGTTGTCGAACTTCTTTGCGATCCAACCGATCAAGCACCGAACGTACGGCACCTCCGCGTTCAGCACACGTTCAGCTTGATGACGTCCCACGAACTCTTGATCCAGTTGAGCTTCACGGGAGAGTTTCGTCAGCACGACGGTGTGGTGACGGATATGATGTATTCACCGGCGCAGGGCTTCGCCTAAGCACTGCAACGGTATGACCGGGGTGTGTTTCTGTGGAGGGGGGCACCGCACACGGCTAAAACAATTCAACTTGTGTGTCTTTGGGTGCCCCCCTGCCCCCGTATATAAAGGAGCAAGGGGGGAGGCCAGCCGGCCCTTGTTTGGTGCGGCTAGGGGTGCAATCCTGCTAGGAATAGGATTGCAATCCTATTCCTAGTAGGAATCACCAAAGAAGGAAGAGAGGGAAAGGAAAAGAGGGAGAGGTGGCGCCCCCCAATCCTAGTCCAACTGGGAACCCTAGGTGGGGCGCCGGCCAGCCCTATGTGCTGCCTCTCTCTTTCCCTTTAAGGCCCACTATGGACCATCCCCCCTCGTAGGGGGTTCCGGTAACCCCCTCCGGCAATCCTGTTAAATCCGAAACTTTTCCGGAACACTTCCGGTGTCCGAATATAGTCGTCCAATATATCAATCTTTATGTCTCGGACATTACGAGACTCCTCGTCATGTCCGTGATCTCATCCGGGACTCTGAACTACCTTCGGTACATCAAAACTCATAAACTCATAATACCGATCGTCATCAAACGTTAAGCGTGCGGACCCTACGGGTTCGAGAACTATGTAGACATGACCGAGACTCATCTCCGGTCAATAACCAATAGCGGAACCTGGATGTTCATATTGGCTCCTACATATTGTACGAAGATCTTTTATCGGTCAAAACCGCATAACAACATACGTTGTTCCTATTGTCATCGGTATGTTACTTGTCCGAGATTCGATCGTCGGTATCTCTATACCTAGTTCAATCTTGTTACCGGCAAGTCTCTTTACTCGTTCCGTAACACATCATCTCGTGACTAACTCATTAGTCTTTTGCTTGCAAGGCTTATTGTGATGTGTGTTACCGAGAGGGCCCAGAGATACCTCTCCGACATTCGGAGTGACAAATCCTAATCTTGATCTATGCCAACACCACGAATACTTTCGGAGACACCTGTAGAGCATCTTTATGATCACCCAGTTACGTTGTGACGTTTGATAGCACACAAGGTGTTCCTACGGTATTCGGGAGTTGCATAATCTCATAGTCATAGGAACATGTATAAGTCATGAAGAAAGCAATAGCAGTAAAACTAAACGATCATAGTGCTATGCTAACGGATGGGTCTTGTCCATCACATCATTCTCCTAATGATGTGATCCCGTTGATCAAATGACAACTCATGTCTATGGTTAGGAAACATAACCATCTTTGATCAATGAGCTAGTCTAGTAGAGGCATACTAGGGACACTCTGTTTTGTCTATGTATTCACACATGTACTAAGTTTCCGGTTAATACAATTCTAGCATGAATAATAAACATTTATCATGATATAAGGAAATATAAATAACAACTTTATTATTGCCTCTAGGGCATATTTCCTTCAGATGCTACTGTAGTAACAACATCAAGACACAACAAAAGCAAAATAAAAATTTATTCATTGTGGGCTGGCTCCCAAAAGCACTTTCTTTTGTGCCTTTAAGCTAGGCATAAGACTTTAATGATGCTCTCGTAGGAATAAGAGTTGAAGAACAAAAGAGAGCATCAAGAAGCAAATACCAAACACATTTAAGCCTAACATGCTTCCTATGCATAGGAATATTGCAATAGAATAATTCATTGAAGCACAAAGCAATAAGCATAGGAAGACAAAACAAGTGCAGCTTCAAAACCTTCAACATAAAGAGAGGAAACTTCTTATTATTAAGATATTTAGAACCAAGTCTCCCTCTCTCATTATAATTTTCAGTGGGATCACGAATAAACTCAGCAATATAAGCATCACATAAAGCATTGTTACCATGATCCACATGCAAAAAGGTACTCTTACTCTCCACATAAGCATCTTTGGGGAGCCCATGGTTAGGACTTTTTAGCATTAACGTTTTCAGTCTCCCCAAAGCTTGAGCTACGCTCTCTCCGTCACGAGACCTAAAGTTATAGGTATAGTTCCTGTCTCGATGAATTTCATGAAGAGGATAAAACTTAGTATAAAAGAGAGACATAAGCTCTTGCCAATCAAGCAAGTGCGAGTTATCGAGAAGCTTATACCAATCTGAAGCTTTATCTATAAGTGATACGGCGAACAATTTACTCATGACAAACTCCCTTGATACACCTGCAAGCTTAAATAATGAACATAGTTGTGACAGATACAGAAAGTGTTCACCGGGATGTCTGTCTTCTGCATAACGATTAGCCAAAACATAATCGATAATACCAGCTGGTATTTTATAGGGCACAATTTCAGTAGGGGGAGGAGCAACCACCACAGGTGCGGGGCGTCTTCCCACAAGCAACGATCCAATATCAAGGTTGTCCATAAGCGTAACTAGTGAAATAAAAACAAGAAACAAAAAGATTTAATTGCAAGATCTAAAGATATACCTTCAAGCACTCACTTCCCCGGCAACGGCGCCAGAAATAGCTTGATGTCTACACACGCTTCTACTCTTGTAGACTATGTTGGGCCTCCAAGCGCAGAGGTTTGTAGGACATCAGCAATTTCCCTCAAGTGGATGACCTAAGGTTTATCGAACTCAGGGAAGTAGAGGTTGAAGATGGTCTCTCTCAAGCAACCCTGCAACTAAGATACAAGAAGTCTCTTGTGTCCCCAACACACCTAATACAACTAGGAGTTGTATAGGTGCACTAGTTCGGCGAAGAGATGGTAAAATATGGATGATAGGAGTGGCAAAGCAAAGTAATATAAATCTGTAATAAAAAGTGCAGCAAGCAAACAAGTGGTAAACGTGAGCACAAATGGTATTGCAATGGTGGAAACAAGGCCTAGGGTTCATACTTTCACTAGTGGCAACTCCCAACAACATTAACATAATCGAATCACATGATATTTCCCATAAAACATGCAACGGAGACGCACCCGGAGGTCATTCCTTCGTGGTCAAGAGAGGACGAGAATTATGTAGGGCTACAAAAGCACACCTCAAAGTTCGTAGTTCTCAATCTAAGGATTTCCCAATGTCACCGCGGCCATCCAAAGAGAGTCCCACAATCACCACAACATATCTAAAGGATAGTCAAAGACAAGCACCAAGAGACTCTCAATCTTCAATCAACACACAAGAGAGGAAATCACTCATGAAAATATTTTTCTAATCCATGTCCAATAGACCGCTGTCACCTTGGTCTCGGGGATTATACTAGATAAAGACAAGTGAGTACATCAATCCAATACATAGAGGAAGGGGGAATATCATGGGATCACCCTAGATTAACATAGCCTATGATCACAACGAAGATCACATCATGGGAGAGAGAGATAACCACATAGCTACACGTACGAGCCCTCGGCCCCGGAGAAGACTACTCACACATGAACATGGTGAGGAGGATCTTGATGGTGGTGTTGATGGAGAGGTGCAGCCCCGCGAGGAGGAGATGGCCGGCGGCAGCCACGGAGGCGGCGGCGGCGGCCCTAGGGGGCGGCGGCGGCCCTCGGGGCGGCGGCGGCCTAGGGGGCAGCGGCTCCTTGGCCCCCCTTCTTCCTTGTGGATGGTGCTGCAATGGTGCTGGTCCTCCCCTCCAAGATGGCGGCTCGGGAGGAGGAAAATTCGTGGCCCTTGGTGACCTAGGTTTCCTCTCTTTATATAGACTCTCGGATTCCCGTCATCAGATTTTGGGCCTCAGTAAAACGGGCTTTACTCGGCCGTCCGGACTCCGATTTGGACGAATTTTATATCTAGAAGCATCGCCTCAAAATTCCCCACAACTTTCGCAACTAGACATTTTCCGTTTGACGTCGTCTTCGGGCCGGAACGTGACCATCTTTAAAAAGCGTTCTCAGACAGATTTCAGGAAAGTCAGAGTCCTACTCCAATACGACTCCGTTTGCGTTTTTGTCAATTTCCAAGTAATTCCTACACAATAAAGTGTAAAACAAGAACATTGTGCACTTTTGCAACCATTAGTAGGTTAGTCCAAATATGATCAAAAGTGTATGGAAGTGCATAAATATCATAGCAATATCACACAAAAAGGGCATGGAGCAAGCAGAAATTATAGATACGTTTTGGACGTATCAACATCCCAAGCTTAATTCCTGCTCGTCCTCGAGTAGGTAAATGATAACAAGCATAATTTCTGTGGTGACATGCTATTAACCATATAAGAACTTTTCACAGTCACATGACAAGTGCTTACTGAGACAATGAATCTGTAGTAATTAAGTTGCCTCATGAGAAAATCACAAAGAACTGAAAGTTTTACAATATGATACTGAAACACTCAATAGATTTGTAGTGAGCATGGTGTGCAAATATGACAAAGTGATATCTCGCTTGCCCCCTTTAGTGAAGCAAAACATAAATGCAGGGGCACCTCCAAGGTTTAAGTGACGACTAGATACACTGATTTCAGAATAAATGATATCATAATCATGGAAAAGACAATGGTACTTTGGGACAATGCACATTACACTCAGAATGACAATCATGCTCTAAATAGTTGGTGCTTTAAAGAAGGTAGAGACTCTCGAACCGTGGCTTTTGTTGGCAAGGTTGAAAACCCGTGGTCGGAAACAAAGACAAAACATGTACCAGAGCTCTTAGTTTTAAAAACAGAGGTAATAATTTTTTTTTAGATTATGCATATTTCGTCAACGAATGCTAGCAGATAACTCAATTACTTCTCGAGCTGGACAAGTTTCGAGGAACGGCTCCCGAATGAGGACGATCACATCCTCTTAATCTCCTTTGTTTATCACTGCCAAAGTTTTCTGATTTCTCATGAACAAAGCGTGAAGGAGGGTTTGTTTGTTGTATAATTTTTTAATGAGCCGGGTGCACTCTATGCCAGTTCCTTCTCGTATTATGGGTTTGCACATTAGACATGCAATCCCGGGGTGAAGCTTGTCCAACTTAAAAAGATCATGAATTAACTACTACTTCCTCATGAGCTAAAACAGAGACACAAAAGAGAAATGTTTTTTTGAATAATTTCGAGATGGTACATGAAAGTCTTCGTTAGGAATGGCAGGTAAATACCATGTATAGGAAGGTATGGTGGACTCATATGGCATAACTGGTTTAAAGGATTTTGGATGCACAAGCAGTCAGTCCGCGTGCTCTATATAATTGTCTTTCGTGCGTCTGTTCTGAGTTTTTTGATTAGAGTTGCAGAAGTGCCCCGAAAAAATCATTTACTACCTGTTGTTCTGTTTTTCACAGATTCTGTCCTGTTTTGCCTTTCCTTCATTTTGCAAACCTTGAGCTTGCTTTTTCTTTGCAAAAACCTTTTGGCAATCTTGAGAAACAGTAGACCTTCAAGAATATCCTTATTTCCAGCAAGGAACAATTATTTTATTATGGGTACTAACCTCGCTAATCAGATTATGATGAGTTATGTATGAAGGGAGTTTTCAAGTGTGCGAGGGAAGATGATAAAAAGATTCAGGAGTGTCAAACGCTCAAGCTTGGGGATGCCCCCATGCACCCCCAAGAAATATTCAAGGAGACTCAAGCGTCTAACCTTGGGGATGCCCCCGTGCATCCCCTTCTCCATCAACATTATCAGTTTGTCTTTCGTTCCACTATATTTTTATCACTTCATGTGTTATGTGCTATGCTTGGAGCGTCTTGCTTTTAGTTTCCTTTTTAGTTTTCTTTAGCTTTTCATAACGAATCGGAACTCAGCTTTCTTTATGTGGGAGAGAAACACGCTCCACTTCTACGTAGAACATAACATAGAATTTTCATGTCTATCTTTGCTGTGTGTGTTCTTTGTCTTTCAATAGCTACTATCATGTTCAGCTCTTAGTATTCATGCTTATCTTTTTAAAGAGCTTTTGTTTAGTTGGCTGCTTGAACTCTCTTTAGTTATCATGATTATCTTATTAAGAGAGTTTGCTTCTGTTGCATTGGTTGATATGTCTATGATAAAAATGCTACGTGCATAATGGCACTTAGTAGTTCATGTTTTCTTATGGTTAGTCTCAAATAGCTGGGGGGTTCCCAATGTGTATTGGAGTACCAACATGATTTGTTTGCCTATGATGTGGTATGGTTTAGTAATATCTTCCTTCAAGAATTTATTTTGATTGACTTGGCGTATGCTCACGCATATTTAAGACTGTAAAGAAAGTCTTTCAAGCCTTGATGATCTTTTGTTTCTGAGTAGCGATATAACTACCATGCCTGATTCAATGTTGCTTTGTCGCTCTGCATGATTATGACCGCCATTGCTCTCTTAGTTGGTCGCTCCCAGTCTTTTGCTAACCTTCACCTGTACTGAGCGGACTGACTGCTTGTGCATCCAAATTCTTTTAAACCAGTTATGCCATATGAGTTCACCATACCTTCCTACATGGTATTTACCTGCCATTCCTAACGAAGACTTTCATGTACCATCTCGAAATTATTCAAAAAAAATGCATTCCTATTTTGTGCCTCTGTTTTAAGTTCATGAGGAAGTAGTAGTTAATTCATGATCTTTTTAAGCTGGACAAGCTTCACCCCGGGATTGCATGTCTAATGTGCAAACCCATAACACGAGAAGAAACTGGCATTGAGTGCGCCCGGCTCAAAATTAATATAACAAACAAACCCTCCTTCACGCTTGTTCATGAGAAATCAGAAAACTTTGGCACTGATAAACAAAGGAGATTAAGAGGATGTGATCGTCCTCATTCGGGAGCCGTTCCTTGAAACTTGTCCATCTCAAGAAGTAATTGAGTTATCTGCTAGCATTCGTTGACGAAACATGCATAATCAAAAAAATAATTATTACATCTGTTTTTAAAATCAAGAGCTCTGGTACATGTTTTGTCTTTGTTTCCGACTACGGGTTTTCAACCTTGCCAACAAAAGCCACGGTTCGAGAGTCTCCACCTTCTTTTAAAGCACCAACTACTGAGAGCATGATTGTCATTCTGAGTGTAATGTGCATAGTCCCAAACTAGCATTGTCTTTTGCATGATTGTGATATCGTTTATTTTGAAATCATTGTATCTAGTCATCACTTAAACCTTGGAGGTGCCCCTGCATTTATGTTTTACTTCACTAAAGGGGGCAAGCAAGATATCACTTTATCATATTTGCACACCATGCTCATTACAAATCTATTTGATGTTTCAGTATCATATTGTAAAACTTTCAGTTCTTTGTGATTTTCTCATGAGGCAACTTAATTACTACAGATTCATTATCTCAGTAAGCTTTTGTCATATGACTATGAAAAGTCCTATATGGTTAATAGCATGTCACCACAGAAATTATTCTTGTTATCATTTACCTACTCGAGGACGAGCAGGAATTAAGCTTGGGGATGTTGATACGTCCAAAACGTATCTATAATTTCTGCTTGCTCCATGCCTCTTTTGGGTGATATTGCTATGATATTTATACACTTCCATACACTTTTGATCATATTTGGACTAACCTATTAACTCCGTGCACCCCAGTGCCAGTTTCTATTTTCTGCTGTTTTTGTATTTCAGGTTTTCCCATTACGAGAACTGCTAGAAAAATCCCGGAAAAAATATATAAAAAATCAGCATTCCAGAAGCTTCTCGGTAGCCGAAGTAGGGCCGGAGGGGGGCCACCAGGGCTCCAGGCGCCCTGGTGGCGCGGCCCCCCTTCTGGCCGCGCCGGGGGGCGCCTGGGCCCCCAGGCCTCCGCTGATGCCCCCCTTTGGCATATATTTATATCGTGTCCCGAAACCCTCGAGACAGGAACCCTTTTTCACGATCTCATCTCTGTTCCGCCGCCGCCGCGCTTCCAAGATCGGGAGCACCAGGAGAACTCTTCCCGGCACCCTGCCGGAGGGGAGGATCACCACCGGGAGCCTCTCCACCACCATGGACGCCTCCCGGATGAGTTGTGAGTAGTCTCCCTTGGACCATGGGTCCATGACCAGTAGCTATGTGATGTTCTCCTCCCCTTCTTGTGCTTCACTAATTAGTCCTCGTGAGCTGCCCTACATGATCGAGGCACATATGTAATCCTTATGTTGTTGCTATGATGAGTTTGCTGGGATCCGATGGATTGTGAGATTATGTTCAGATTGTGTTTGAGTAATATATTTGATCTACCTCTTTTATATTTATGTTCGTAAGTAATTCTTGCATGTTCTCCGTTGCTATTTATTGCTTTGGCCAAGTAGTAGGTAGTGACTCCAAGAGGGAACGTTATGCTCGATTGTGGGTTCATGCCCCTCGATGACTAGCTTGAGTGACAGAAACATGAGTCTAGGGGATGTGCTGTTGCCACAAGGGGGAAAACAACAGTGCTTGTGCCCGCGGGTGCAAGGATTGTTTACTTTACGCAAAGTTCTTTTAATGCAGTTGTCTGTTGCTTTGAGTTTACACTATGGGTGGGACTCGCAACTTAATACCAGCGAGATGTTCTGGATAGATATCTCAAGGTGGATGATTAGTAGTAGATGCAGATGGATTTCGGTCTACTTACCTTGGCGTACCACCCATGCTTTGAACCTCTACCTTTCTTGCAACATAGTTAGCATTGGTTTGCGCACATAATTCTGTCAATTGCCCAGCTGTAATTCGTTTACCTCACATAGCTGTTTTATCGTCTTTTGGGAGAGAGACATCACTAGTGAACATCATGGGACCCCGGTCCATATTACCATCACTGATCACATCCGCTATTTACTTTCCTCTTTTACTTACTATTTGCAGCAATACCTATCACTATTATCACTTGCGTTTGATCCTTTGTAAACGACAAGGCCGGAGGGATTGACAACCTCTCTGTACTCGTTGGGAGCAAAGTTATTTGTATCTGTGTGCAGGTCCACGTTGATTGCTAATATCTGGCGCCGTTAGCAGTTGACACCTTCTTGTTGAAACTGGGAGTCTCAGGGGAAATCGATCCTTGGTATCTTTGCCAAGGGAAAACTTCCGCTACACTGCATCTCAAACCTTCCACTTGGGGTAACCAACGAGGGACGAGAAGCCATCATTGATTCACCGAAAGAAGACAGAGGAGCCTCCTGGTAGTTAGGATCAGACGGTTTAAGCGGTTTACGTATAAGGCTGGCTTTTGGATGAAGGAGAGTTGGAGAAAGTAAAGCCTCGGAGCGGCGTCTGCGAGCCGGCGTAAGGGGTATTCCGGCCGATTCAACCACATGGCCGCTGTGGCGTGTGGTCCGGCGAGCTTCATGCTGCTGTTTCTTCAAAAGAAAGTTGGGATCCATTTGAGCATAAGGATGAGAAAAGGGATATTTTTGGGATACTCGACGGATCTTGGGTGGCAAAGGTTCTGAATCAGATGAGAGAAAAATTACCTCAACTCCCCCCGCTTTACTCCCTTCTGCCAGATCCTGCGAAAATGCATTGTTAACATAAATTTAAACAAAGGGAGGTCAAAGGACATAGGGGTTAGTTAATACCTCAGAGTCCGGATCATCCTCCCCGGGGTGTGAACCGGAGGCAGCAACAACCTTTTTCTTCTTAACAGCATAAGTTTTCTTGCGTGGTTGCCGGGCCGGTTTATCTTGAGATTTCCTCTTCCAGAAAGGATCGTTGGCCTGCGCAAAGGGATAAGTAATGAATGGAAGACAATTGATATGGCCGGATTCAGACAAACAGGAAAAGATCGGGAAAGACTTACCGCTGGCGGTTCATTAGTTGCGCAGAACGGAGCTAAACCGGTCCGGTTGCACTCCTCCAGAGGGATGTTCAGCATTTTCTTCGCGGACTCAGTAACTTCATCTTCAGGAAGTATTATGTCAGTGCGGTGCTGAGGATCATCCGTTTTGCCGGAGTATTCGCACATCGGACTTGAGCGCCGGCTTAGTGGGAGGATGCTCCAAGAAAGCCAGCAGCGAACAAAGTCGACTCTCGTTAAGCCGTTGGCCACGAAGGCCCGGAGCTTAGAAAGTTGAGGGGCAAACCGGGCCCGGTCTGGGGCGCTGAGCCGTTGCGGCAAGGGGTGGTCTGTTGCCAGGCGATAGGCGCGGTAACCCGGCAGCGGGTTCTCTCCTTCAGGTGAAGTGTCCCTACAATAGAACCATGTTTGGTTCCACTCTTTGGGGTGGCTGTGAAGGGCAGCATGAGGAAAACTCACATCCTTTCTTTTCTGGATATTGACGCCACCCAGTTCCAGATGAGGACCGTCAGTAAACTCCGTCCGTCGGTTCAGATGAAAGAAATCCCGAAATAAATCCACTGATGGTTCTTCCTGAAGGTATGCCTCTGAGAAAACTTGAAAGTTGCAGATGTTTGAAACATAATTTGGGCCTACATCTTGGGGGTGGAGTTGAAAGGCAGCTAGTACATCCCGGAAGAATTTTGAACCGGGAGGACTCAAACCCCGAGCCAGATGATCATAGAAAACTACAACTTCCCCTTCCTTAGGCACGGGAGGGCATTCTCTTTCAGGAGCTCGCCAGTGCAGAGTTTCCTTGGGGCCCATGATGCCAATTGAGGCCGCTCCAACTAAGTCATCTTCCGTGATCCGGGAAAGAACCGAGTTGCAAGCAACAAACTGCTTGGCCATCGGTTTGGATAAGTAAGTGCTGAAAAAATACAGTGCAAAATCCGGTTTACCAATTGCTACATTATAAGCCGGTGCATTCTATAAAGTTATGGGCCTAATTGTCGGTTTAAACAAGGTACTAATGGTATTAATAATCCGGAAGCAGATACGAGTGAGACAGCTACCGGTTCATGATGATAGGGAAAGAAGAAGCTAAACCGTCAATTACGGATACAGGCTTATGTCTAAACCGTCAAAGAGAACATATGACTCGCAAATTATGGCTAAACCGGTGAGATGAGCTATAGATCTAAAGTTTGAAGAAACAGTTTCCACAGAAGGCTGAGGTAAATATGGATCTAAGGCACAAGAAAAAGATGGAATAAACAAAAGTCATATACAGGAAAGGCCGCGGAGGTTCTCTACAGATCAAATCTAAACTGATAAAGCTAGAAGAAAGAATGATATGAGGACGGAGCAGAAGCGCATGGATTCAGGTCGAATCTAAATAAGTTTGAATCTACAGCAAGGCTGACCTACGGGGATGAACAGCAAAGCTTCAAGGGTTCATGGCGGAGCTACGGAAGAAACCCTGGAGTAAGATCTACAGGGAAGAAGAAGGAGTACCTGACGAAGTAGAGGACGGCGGCGAAGTTCTCTGGTGACGTTCAGGTTGATGCAGCGGCCTGGCTCGAGGATGACAGTGAGCTCGAATAGCGGCGGCGGAGCTTCGAGCGATGGAGATGGAGGAAGAAGAAGGCAGAAGGGGAAAATAGGTATGCCTCGGCAATATTTATAAGCCGAAGAGGTGAAAAACGGTAAGCGTGGGAATCGAGGAGGCCAGAGATTAGATAAAGATTGAGCTGTCGCCTCGATTTTCGGTGCGGCATTTAAGAAAGGTAACAGACATATGAGAGCATCAAATGCGGAGATGACGTCACGACGGATTAAGGCGATTCCAGGAGATGACGTCATGGCCGGTTTATGAAACAAATAAATTGCAGAAAGGAGATTTGTGCAAGATTTAGAAGACTGACATGAACAAGTTCAAATCAATCTGGGGCCTAATGTCAGGGATATTACTAGTAGGTATAAACCGGCCAGGAAGATCTGGATTACACTGACAAGGTTGTATTATTACAAGCCCAGTAAGATATGTAAAAGGGGGCGTAGCTCGTGTAAGCTTAGGGCCCATGTATAAGGCCCACAGTTTGTAAACCGTCGTATCATGTAACTTGGGATGTAAGATAGAAAGAGTAGAGACCTAGGTGGACCCGTTTATGAGCCGGCATCGGGACTCTGTAAACCGGACCGGGCGTCGCCTCTTATATAAAGGGACGACCCGGCGACGGTTCAAGGACGAGAAACAACAGCTCGAGACACAGGTGATACGTCCAAAACGTATCTATAATTTCTGCTTGCTCCATGCCTCTTTTGGGTGATATTGCTATGATATTTATACACTTCCATACACTTTTGATCATATTTGGACTAACCTATTAACTCAGTGCACCCCAGTGCCAGTTTTTGTTTTCGGCTGTTTTTGTATTTCAGGTTTTCACATTACGAGAACTACCAGGAAAAATCCAAAAAAATTATATAAAAAATCAGCGTTCCAGAAACTACCGTGCACCCGAAGGACAGCCGGGGGGGGGGG
>LR738713.1:552410099-552460203 GCA_902687465.1 Secale cereale | reverse complement strand
CCTGGGCCCCCCGAGGCTCCTCCGATGCCCCCCTTTGGCATATATTTAAAGCGTCTCCCGAAACCCTCGAGGGAGGAACTCTTTTCACGATCTCATCTCTGTTCCGCCGCTTCCAAGATCGGGAGCACCAGGAGAACTCTTCCCGGCACCCTTTCGGAGGGGAGGATCACCACCGGGAGCCTCTCCACCACCATGGACGCCTCCCGGATGAGTTGTGAGTAGTCTCCCTTGGACCATGAGTCCATGACCAGTAGCTATGTGATGTTTTCCTCCCGTTCTTGTGCTTCACTAATTAGTCCTCGTGAGCTGCCCTACATGATCGAGGCACATATGTAATCATTATGCTGTTGCTATGATGAGTTTGCTGGGATCCGATGGATTATGAGATTATGTTCAGATTGTGCTTGAGTAATATATTTGATCTACCTCTTTTATATTTATGTTCGTAAGTAATTCTTGCATGTTCTCCGTTGTTATTTATTGCTTTGGCCAAGTAATAGGTAGTGACTCCAAGAGGGAACGTTATGCTTGATTGTGGGTTCATGCCCCTCGATGACTAGTTTGAGTGACAGAAACATGAGTCTAGGGGATGTGTTGTTGCCACAAGGGGGAAAACAACGGTGCTTGTGCCCGCGGGTGCAAGGATTGTTTACTTTACGCAAAGTTCTTTTAACGCAGTTGTCTGTTGCATTGAGTTTACACTATGGGTTGGACTCGCAACTTAATACCAGCGAGATGTTCTGGATAGATATCTCAAGGTGGATGATTAGTAGTAGATATTGATGGATTTCGGTCTACTTACTTTGGCGTACCGCCCATGCTTTGAACCTTAACCATTCTTGCAATGTAGTCAACATTGGTTTGCGCACATGGTCCTGTCAATTGCCCAGCTGTAATTCGTTTACCTCACATAGTTGTTTTATCGTCTTTTGGGAGAGAGACATCACTAGTGAACATCATGAGACTCCGGTCCATATTACCATCATTGATCACATCCGCTATTTACTTTTCTCTTTTATTTACTATTGCAATTATATCTATCACTACTATCACTTGCATTTAATCCTTTGTGAACTACAAGGCTGGAGGGATTGACAACCTCTCTGTACTCGTTGGGAGCAAAGTTATTTGTATCTGTGTGCATGTCCACGTTGATTGCTAATATCTGGCGCCGTAGCAGTTGACACCTTCTTGTTGAACCTAGGAGTCTCTGGGCATTCGATCCTTGGTATCTTTGCCAAGAGAAAAACTTCCGCAACACTACATCTCACACCTTCCACTTGGGGTAACCAATGAGGGGAGAGAAGCCTAGCAAGAGTTTTTCTGGCGCCGTTGCCGGGGACTCCACTCTTCAAGATAGGGGAGTTGCACGCTATCTTTTACCTTTGCTTTTAGTCTTGTTAGTTTACCTTTCAGTTTTTGCTTTAGTATCTTTTATCGAAAATCACAAAAATAGTTATCTTGCTTGCTTGCTACTATGGGTTCCACCGAGAACACCAAGTTGTGTGACTTCACTAGTCACAACAACGATGACTTTATCAGCACACCTATCACTACACCTGCCACTTCAGCACCTTCATATGAAATTAAACCTGCTTTACTGAATCTAGTTATGAAAGATCAATTCTCCGGTGCTGGAGATGATGCTGCTTTACACTTGAACAACTTTGTTGAACTTTGTGATATGCAAAAGTACCAAGAAATAGATGGTAATATTGCTAAGCTTAAGCTTTTTCCTTTCTCCTTGAGAGGAGGAGCTAAAATTTGGTTTCAGTCTTTGCCTAGAAATAGCATAGATTCATGGGACAAGTGCAAAGATGCTTTTATTGGAAAATACTATCCACCTGCTAAAATTATCCAACTGAGAAGTAACATAATGAATTTTAAACAATTGGATAATGAACACGTTGCCCAAGCTTGGGAACGTATGAAATCTCTTATCAAGAACTGCCCTACTCATGGTTTGACTACTTGGATGGTTATCCAAATTTTTTATGCAGGCTTGAACTTTACCTCGCGGAACTTGTTAGATTCGGCCGCGGGAGGAACCTTTATGTCAACTACACTTGGTGCTGCCACGAAGCTTCTGGATGAGATGATGACCAACTATTCCCAATGGCACACCAAACGCGCTCCAACAGGTAGGAAGGTAAACTATGTCGAGGAAATTTCCTCCCTTAATGAAAAAGTTGACTTGATCATGTATCTACTTTCGAAGCAATCCTCTGTTGATCCTCGTGATGTTCCTTTAAATTCTTTGATTGCTCAAGAGCAAGTAGATGTGAACTTTATCTCTAGAAATAGTTTTAACAACAATGCTTATAGGAGTAATTTTGGTAGCAATCCTAGACCGTTCCCCTCTATTTCTTATGGGAACAACAATGCTTATCCTAGCACCAAGAACTCCAATACTGAACTAGAGATTATGCTTAAAGATTTCATCACTACCCAAAAAGCCTTTAATAAGAGTGTAGAAGAAAAACTACATAAACTAGATGATCTCTCCTTGAAGGTAGACCATTTAGCCAATGAGATAGAATTGCTTAAAATTAAAACTTCTCCTCTTGAGGAGAGGAAGGTCACTCCTATTAATGCTACTCAAGTGCAAATTAATGAAAATATTAGGATGATGGCTAAACTTAAAGAAAGATGGGCTAGAGAAAGGGAGGAAGAGGATAGAATTAAGAGCCTTCCTACCCACCACACTGTTGCTACTATCCAAGTTGTTGAGGATATCCAAACTCTTAGCACCCAATGTACTCCTGGTCCCATTGGACCTATTAATGGTGATGCTATGACTATAGAAACTACCAAACATGTGAACCTAAAGGACACCACTACCACTTTACTTGATGCTAGTGACCTTGATTTTGATAATTGCACTCTTACCGAAGTTATTGATTTCCTTCACAAGATGTCTAGAGATCCCCGCACTAGCACGCTTAACCTTGCCTTCACAGAGCATATCACTAATGCTCTCATCAAAGCTAGGGAGGAGAAACTTAGAGTCGAAGCCTCCATACCTAGAAAGCTAGAAGATGGTTGGGATCCTATGATAAAAATTAAATTGAATGACTTCTCTTGCTATGCATTATGTGATGTTGGAGCTAGTACCTCTGTTATGCCCAAAAGAATATATGTTATGCTTAAACCTTATGATTCTTGTTCTTTTGGTGTTCGTCTCGTTGATTCTTCCATAAATAAACCTTTGGGGAGGATCGACGATGTTCTTATCGTTGTCAATGATAATTATGTTCTCGTTGATTTTACTATTATGGATATTGAATGTGAGCCTTCTTGTCCAATTATTTTGGGACGTCCCTTTTTACGCACCGTTGGTGCTATCATTGACATGAAAGAGGGGAATATAAAATTTCATTTTCCTCTCAAGAAAGGGATGGAACACTTCCCTCGAAAGAAGATCAAGTTACCTTTTGAGTCCGTTGTACGGGCTAGCTATTCTTTTACTCTTGATAAAACTTGATCTATATGCATTATGCCTAGCTTAAAGGCATAAAGGAAAGCGCTTCTGGGAGGCAGCCCAAATGAATAAATTTATTTTGCTTTTGTTGTGTCTTGATGTTGTTACTACTGTAGCATCATCATTGTATCTTTGCTTTTCAATTTTGTGCCAAGTGTAGCCTCTGATTGCTAGAAAGTTCAAAAGTTGTGAGGTGCTGTCCAGGAAACAGATTCTGTCCTTGGATAGAAAAATTCGTATAAAATCACCATACTATATGTTTGGTCTGAATTTTTTCGACAGCGTGCTCTATATAATTGTCTTTCGTGCATCTGTTCTGAGTTTTTTGATTAGAGTTGCAGAAGCGCCCCGAACAAATCAATTACTACCTGCTGGTCTGTTTTTCACAGATTCTGTCCTGTTTTGCCTTTCCTTCATTTTGCAAACCAAGAGCTTGCTTTTTCTTTGCAAAAACCTTTTGGCAATCTTGAGAAACAGTAGACCTTCAAGAATATCTTTATTTCCAGCAAGGTATAATTATTTTATTATGGGTACTAACCTCGCTAATCAGATTATGATGAGTTATGTATGAAGGGAGTTTTCAAGTGTGCGAGGGAAGATGATAAAAAGATTCAGGCGTGTCAAGCGCTCAAGCTTGGGGATGCCCCCATGCACCCCCAAAAAATATTCAAGAAGACTCAAGCGTCTAAGCTTGGGGATGCCCCCGTGCATCCCCTTCTCCATCAACATTATCAGTTCGTCTTTCGTTCCACTCTATTTTAATCACTTCATGTGTTATGTGCTATGCTTGGAGCGTCTTGCTTTTAGTTTTCTTTAGTTTTTCATAACGAGTCGGAACTCAGCTTTCTTTATGTGGGAGAGAAACACGCTCCACTTCTATCTAGAACATAACAAAGAATTTTCATGTCTATCCTTGCTGTGTGTGTTCTTTGTCTTTTAATAGCTACTATCATGTTCAGCTCTTAGCTTTCATGCTTATCTTTTCAAGAGCTTTTGTTTAGTTGGTTGCTTGAACTCTCTTTAATTACCATGCTCACCTTATTAAGAGAGTTTGCTTCCGTTGCATTGGTTGATATGTCTATGATAAAGATGCTACGTGCATGATGGCGCTTAGTAGTTCATGTTTTCTTATGGTTAGTCTCAAATAACTGGGGGGTTCCCAATGTGTTATTGGAGTACCAACATGATTTGTTTGCCTATGATGTGGTATGGTTTAGTAATATCTTCCTTCGAGAATTTATTTTGATTGACTTGGCGTATGCTCACGCATATTTAAGACTGTAAAGAAAGTCTGTCAAGCCTTGATGATCTTTTGTTTCTGAGTAGCGATATAACTACCATGCCTGATTCAATGTTGCTTTGTCGCTCTACATGATTATGACCGTCATTGCTCTCTTAGTTGGTCGCTCCCAGTCTTTTGCTAACCTTCGCCTGTACTAAGCGGACTGACTGCTTGTGCATCCACATCCTTTAATCCAGTTATGCCATATGAGTCCACCATACCTTCCTACATGGTATTTACCTGCCATTCCTAACGGAGACTTGCATGTGCCATCTCGAAATTATTCAAAGAAAAAGCATTCTTATTTTGTGCCTCTGTTGTAAGTTCATGAGGAAGTAGTGGTTAATTCATGACCTTTTTAAGTTGGACAAGCTTCACCCCGGGATTGCATGTATAATGTGCAAACCCATAATACGAGAAGGAACTGGCATTGAGTGCGCCCGGCTCAAAAAGATAATATAACAAACAAACCCTCCTTCACGCTTTGTTCATGAGAAATCAGAAAACTTTGGCAGTGATAAACAAAGGAGATTAAGAGGATGTGATTGTCCTCATTCGGGAGCCGTTCCTCGAAACTTGTCCATCTCGAAAAGTGATTGAGTTGTCTACTAGCATTCGTTGACGAAACATGCATGATCTAAAATAAATTATTACCTCTGTTTTAAAGCCAAGAGCTCTGGTACATGTTTTGTCTTTGTTTCCGACTACGGGTTTTCGACCTTGCCAACAAAAGCCACGGTTCGAGAGTCTCCACCTTGTTTTAAAAGCACCAGCTACTGAGAGCATGATTGTCATTCTGAGTGTAATGTGCATTGTCCCAAAGTAGCATTGTCTTTTGCATGTTTGTGATATCGTTTATTCTGAAATCATTGTATCTAGTCATCACTTAAACCTTGGAGGTGCCCCTGCATTTATGTTTTGCTTCACTAAAGGGGGCAAGCTAGATATCACTTTATCATATTTGCACACCATGCTCATTGCAAATCTATTTGATGTTTCAGTATCATATTATAAAACTTTCAGTCCTTTGTGATTTTTTCATGAGGCAACTTAATTACAATAGATCCATTGTCTCAGTAAGCTTTTGTCATATGACTATGAAAAAGTCCTATATGGTTAATAGCATGTCACCACAGAAATTATTCTTGTTATCATTTACCTACTCGAGGACGAGCAGGAATTAAGCTTGGGGATGTTGATACGTCCAAAACGTATCTATAATTTCTGCTTGCTCCATGCCTCTTTTGGGTGATATTGCTATGATATTTATACACGTCCATACACTTTTGATCATATTTGGACTAACCTATTAACTCAGTGCACCCCGGTGCCAGTTTCTGTTTTCGGCTGTTTTTGTATTTCAGGTTTTCACATTACGAGAAGTACCAGGAAAAATCCAGAAAAATTATATAAAAAATCAGCGTTCCAGAAACTACCGTGCGCCCGAAGGACAGCCGGGGGGGGGGGGGCACCAGGGCTCCAGGCGCCCTGGCGGCGCGCCCCCCTGGGCCGCGCCGGGGGGGCGCCTGGGCCCCCCGAGGCTCCTCCGATGCCCCCCTTTGGCATATATTTAAAGCGTCTCCCGAAACCCTCGAGGGAGGAACTCTTTTCGCGATCTCATCTCTGTTCCGCCGCCGCCGCCGCTTCCAAGATCGGGAGCACCAGGAGAACTCTTCCCGGCACCCTGCCGGAGGGAAGGATCACCACCGGGAGCCTCTCCACCACCATGGACGCCTCCCGGATGAGTTGTGAGTAGTCTCCCTTGGACCATGAGTCCATGACCAGTACCTATGTGATGTTCTCCTCCCGTTCTTGTGCTTCACTAATTAGTCCTCGTGAGCTGCCCTACATGATCGAGGCACATATGTAATCCGTATGCTGTTGCTATGATGAGTTTGCTGGGATCCGATGGATTATGAGATTATGTTCAGATTGTGCTTGAGTAATATATTTGATCTACCTCTTTTATATTTATGTTCGTATGTAATTCTTGCATGTTCTCTGTTGTTATTTATTGCTTTGGCCAAGTAATAGGTAGTGACTCCAAGAGGGAACGTTATGCTTGATTGTGGGTTCATGCCCCTCGATGACTAGTTTGAGTGACAGAAACATGAGTCTAGGGGATGTGCTGTTGCCACAAGGGGGAAAACAACGGTGCTTGTGCCCGCGGGTGCAAGGATTGTTTACTTTACGCAAAGTTCTTTTAATGCAGTTGTCTGTTGCATTGAGTTTACACTATGGGTGGGACTCGCAACTTAATACCAGCGAGATGTTCTGGATAGATATCTCAAGGTGGATGATTAGTAGTAGATATTGATGGATTTCGGTCTACTTACTTTGGCGTACCGCCCATGCTTTGAACCTCAACCTTTCTTGCAATGTAGTCAGCATTGGTTTGCGCACATGGTCCTGTCAATTGCCCAGCTGTAATTCGTTTACCTCACATAGTTGTTTTATCGTCTTTTGGGAGAGAGACATCACTAGTGAACATCATGAGACTCCAGTCCATATTACCATCATTGATCACATCCGCTATTTACTTTTCGCTTTTATTTACTATTGCAATTATATCTATCACTACTATCACTTGCGTTTAATCCTTTGTGAACTACAAGGCCGGAGGGATTGACAACCTCTCTGTACTCGTTGGGAGCAAAGTTATTTGTATCTGTGTGCAGGTCCATGTTGATTGCTAATATCTGGCGCCGTAGCAGTTGACACCTTCTTGTTGAACCTAGGAGTCTCTGGGGATTCGATCCTTGGTATCTTTGCCAAGGGAAAAACTTCCGCAACACTACATCTCACACCTTCCAGTTGGGGTAACCAACGAGGGGCAAGAAGCCTAGCAACAGGCAAGCAGATTCGCTCCCTGTTCATCGACGCACAAGCAATACCACACCAAACTAGACGTAGGCTTTTACCTTCATCGAAGGGGCCGAACTAGTATAAACTCTCTGTGTCCTTTGTCCGCTTTAACCTCTTCAAGCTAACCCGCGCGATGGCCTCACACCTAAGTCCCCTAAACCGGACATCTGCCGTGCTAACTCCACGACACTGTCCCTCTAGTGGATAGCCACACACCAAACGCCACCTTAGTTTCCCAATGGCTACTCAAGTGGAAAGTATGGGCTATGGTGATACTTATGCCCTTCTTGCAATACTTGGAGCCATTCTTGTCTTAGTTGCATATGTTAATCATCATAACATATATCTATATCAAATGGATGTAAAGTGCTTTAATAAATGCTGAAATCACTACAAAATGTAGACTATTTTGTGATGGCCCAGTTGTGTCACGTAAAACCAGTTTTCTTCATCGGAAATGGCATGGTGAGGTTTTCGGCCATCACCCCCACCATCACTAAAGCGTCGTCACAGGAAATAAAATCTTGATGATGCCACTTTTTCTGCCACGGAAGATCGTGTCTTACGTGACGAACCAAAATTTGTCACTAACAACCATTTTCGGTAACGACCCAGACTGTCACCTACGATAGGCCGGTTAGTCACCTAAGATCATTTTTGGTGAAGATAATATGTCACTAGTAATCGGTTCGTGGGTTTGGCAAGTTAAAGCTTGAGACAAATGGGTTAGCAGTTGCTGGCGTGGTTTTATCGTCAACGACCCCCGTTAATAATTAATCGGGTGTTTGTTTTTACAAGATCAACGGTACTAACATATGGGACCAGATGTTGATGTGGCAGCTTACATGTGAGTCCGGACGGTGCCTTCTACCTCTTGACCTTGCGTTGTATTCCCTCGAAGAGGAAAGGGAGATGCAGCACAATAGCGTAAGTATTTCCCTCAGTTTTTGAGAACCAAGGTCTCAATCCAGTAGGAAACCACGTGCCAGTCCCTCGCACCTGCACAAAAAAAATAAGAACTTCGCAGCCAACGTGATAAGGGGTTGCCAATCCCTTTACGGTCACTTACGATAGTGAGATCTGATAGAGATGATAATTATATTTTTGGTATTTTTGGTATAGAAATAGAAAGTAAAGAAAGCAAATAAACAACGGCGGCAAAAATAGGCTAGTTGACGGGAAAGTAATATGATAAAGATAGACCCGAGGGCCATAGTTTTCTCTAGTGGCTTCTCTCATGATAGCGATATTCTACGGCGGGTAAACAAATTACTGTCGAGCAATTGATAGATAAGCGAATAATTATGAGACTATCTAGGCATGATCATTGTATATAGGCATCACGTCCGAGTCAAGTAGACCGAAACGATTCTGCATCTACTACTATTACTCCACACATCGACCGCTATCCAGCATGCATCTACTGTATTGAGTTCATTCGAACAGAGTAATGCCTTAAGCAAGATGACATGATGTAGAGGGATAAATTCAAGCAATATGATGAATACCCCATCTTTTTATCCTCGATGGCAACAATACAATACGTGCCTTGCTGCCCCTACTGTCACTGGGAAAGGACACCGCAAGATTGAACCCAAAGCCAAGCACTTCTCCCATTGCAAGAACTATAGATCTAGTAGGACAAACCAAACCAATAATTCGAAGAGACTTGCAAGGATATTATGAGCACACATAAAAAGTTCAGAGAAGAACCAAATATCTTTCATAGATAACCTTGATCATAAACTCACAATTCATCGGATCTCGACAAACACACCGCAAAAAGAGATTACATCGAATAGATCTCCTCGAAGACCGAGGAAAACTTTGTATTGAGATCCGGAGAGATAGAAGAAGCCATCTAGATACTAGCTATGGACCCGAAGGTCTGAGGTAAACTACTCACAACTCATGGTGAGGGCGATGATGATGATGATGAAGGCCTCCGTGATGGATCCCCCTCCCGGAACAGGCTCCAAGATGGGATCTCGACGGGAACAGCAGCTACGGCGGTGGAATTAGGGGTTTCTCTCTGTGTATGGAGTTTCTGGGGTACGTAGGTATATATAGGAAGAAGGGGGGCACCGGGGGCCACACGGGCTGCCCTCGAGGCAGGGGGGCCGCGCTGGGAAGGGGGGCACGCCCCCACCCTCGAGGGTGGCCCCTCTGTCCCTTGGCTTGGCCCTGAAGTCTTTCGTGCGTGATTTCCTCCAAAAATATCTCTCGCGAAGGTTTCATTCCGTTTGGACTCCATTTGATATTCCTTTTCTGCAAAACCCTGAAATAGGCAAAAAAACAACAATCTGGACTGGGCCTTTTGGTTAGTAGGTTAGTCCCAAAAATGATATAAAAGTGAATGATAAAGCCCATTAAACATCCAAGACTTCATAAATAATAGCATGGAACAATAAAAAATTATAGATATGTTGGAGACGTGTCAAGCATCCCCAAGCTTAATTCCTGCTCGTCCTCGAGTAGGTAAATGATAAAGAAAGAATTTTTGATGTGGAATGCTAACCAATATAGTTTTTCAATGTAATTCTCTTAATTGTGGCATGAATGTTCAGGTCTGAAAGATTCAAGACAAAAGTCTGTATTGACATAAGAAATAACAATACTTCAAGCAATTCTAACAAAGCAATCATGTCTTCTCAAAATACTATGACTAAAGAAAGTTATCCCTACAAAATCATATAGTGTTGGCTATGCTCCCTTATTATCACACTAAATATTCATATCATGCACAACCCCGATTTCAGCCAAGCATTTATTTTCATCCTCTATCTTTTCAAACCTTTCAACTTTCACGCAATACATGAGCGTGAGCCATGGACATAGCACTATGGGTGGAATAGAGGTGGTTGTGGAGAAGACAAAAAGAGGGAGATAGTCTCATATCGACTAGGCGTATCAACGGGCTATGGAGATGCTCATCCATATATATCAATGTGAGTGAGTAGGTATTGCCATGCAACGGATGCACTAGAGCTAAATATGAAAGAAAGCTCAACAAAAGAAACTAGTGGGTGTGCATCCAACTTGCTTGCTCACGAAGACCTAGGGCATTTGAGAAAGCCCATCGTTGGAATATACAAGCCAAGTTCTATAATGAAAATTCCCACTAGTATATGAAAGTGACTAAGCATGAGACTCTCTACAATGAAGAACATGGTGCTACTTTGAAACACAAGTGTGGAAAAAGATAGTAGCAATTGTCCCTTTTTCTTTTTCTGGGGATTTTTTTTCTTTGGCCTTTCCTTTTTTTTCTTTTTTTTGCGGAGGGGCTTTATAGATTCAGCCTTTCCTCCCATGGGACAATGCTCTAAAAATGATGATCATCACACTTTCATTACAACACAATATTACAACTCGGTACTACAACAAAGTATGACTCTATATGAATGCCTCCGGCGGTGTACCGGTATGTGCAATGAAGCAAGAGGGACATGTATGAAAAGATTATGCATGGTGGCCTTGCCACAAATATGATGTCAACTACATGATCATGCATGGCAATATGACAATATGATGCGTGTCATATAAACGGAACGGTGGAAAGTTGCATGGCAGTATATCTCGGAATGGCTATGAAAATGCCATGATAGGTAGGTATGGTGGCTGTTTTGAGGAACAATATGGTGGCTGTTTTGAGGAAGGATATATAGTGGTTTTATGTCACCGGCGAAAGATGCGCGGTACAAGAGAGGCTAGCAATGTTGGAAGGGTGAGAGTGCGTATAATCCATGGACTCAACATTAGTCATAAGAACTCATATACTTATTGCAAAAATCTATGAGTCATAAAAACAAAGCAATCAACGCATGCTCCTAGGGGGAAGGTTGGTAGGAGTTAACCATCGCGCGTCCCCGACCTCCACACAAAGGTTGACACTCTACAAATACCTCATGCTTTAACTTAGTCACATAACGGTTCACCATACGTGCATGCTACGGGAATCACTAGCCTTAACACAAATATTTCTCAATTTCATAATAACTCCACTAGCATGACTCTAATATCAATATCCTCATGTCTCAAAACAATTATCAAGCATCCAACATTTCTTTCTACTCAATGCACTTGATGTGATTTTTTACTACATTGACATTGGATGTTTATCATGTGAAGACTAGTTTATTTAGCCTAAACACTTTACCATGATGTTTTAATAGACTCTCAAATAGATCTAAGTGAAGCATGAGAGTTCAACAATTTCTACAAAATATTACCACCAGCATGCTCTAAAAGATATAAGTGAAGCACTAGAGCAAAAACTATTCAACTCAAAAGATATAAGTGAAGCACATAGAGTGTTCTAACAATTTCTAGGCCATATTTAACTATCTAAAATAGGTGTGTCCAGCAAGGATGATTGTGGCAAGCTAACGAGCAAAGACTCAAATTATACAAGACGCTCCAAGCAAAACACATAACATGTTGCGAATAAAAATATAGCTCCGAGTATACTTACCGATGGATGAAGACGAAAGAGGGGATGCCTTCCCGGGGCATCCCCAAGCTTAGTCTTTTTGATTATCTTGAATTTAATTGGGGTTCCCTGGGCATCCCCAAGCTTAGGCCTTTGCTACTCCTTGTTCCATTGTCCATCAAAGCAATACTCAAAACTTGAAAACTTCACAACACAAAACTTAGACAAAAATTCTCGTGAGCTCCGTTAGTAAGAGAAAGCAAACCACCACTCAAAGGTACAGCAAGGAATTCATTCTTTGTTTATATTGGTGTTAAACCTACTGTACTCCAAGTTCTCTATGGTTCATATCCTCTAATATTACTCATAGATGCACCGGAATAAGCAAACAACACACGAAAAACAGAATCTGTCAAAAACAGAACAGTCTGTAGTAATCTGCTGGGTTCGCCTACTTATGGAACTCCAAAAAATTCAAACTAAATTTTTAAATTTGCAAAATTTGTCTACCAATAAGCAGAAAAAAGAATCAACCGAAAATAACGCTCCAGTAAAATCTGAAGACTACTTTAACGAGCGCTAACGATTCTATTTTTCACAGCAAGATCATATAAACTTCACACAAGTCTTACCAAAGGTTCTACTTGGCAAAAACACTAAACAAAACATGAAAACATATCCAATCAGAGGCTAGATGCAATATTTATTCCCTAACAGCAACAAAAGCTAAAAACATAAAATTGGGTTTCCTCCCAACAAGCGCTATCGTTTTACGCCCCTAGCTAGGCACGATACAAGATAGATCTAGGTATTGCCATCTTTGGAAGTCAATTCATAAGTGGCTCTCATGATAGATTCATATGGTAATTTGATTTTCTTTCTAGGAAAGTTTTCCATGCCTTTCCTTAATGTAAATTGGAATCTAATATTTCCTTCCTTCATATCAATGATTGCACCAATCATTCTAAGGAAAGGTCTACCAAAAATAATCGGACATGAAGGACTGCAATCTATATCAAGATCAATGAAATCTATGGGCAGATAATTCCTATTGGCAACAATAAGAACATCATTAATTCTTCTCATAGGTTTCTTAATAGTGGAATTGGCAAGATGCAAATTTAAAGAACAATCATCAAGCTCATGGAACCCTAGCAAATCACACAAAGTTTTTGGGATAGTGGAGACACTAGCACCCAAATCACACAAAGCATAGCATTCATGATCTTTTATTTTTATTTTGATAGTAGGTTCCCCTTCATCATAAAGCTTTCTAGGTATAGAAACTTCCAACTCAAGTTTTTCTTGATAAGATTGCATCAAAGCATCAACTATATGTTTAGTGAAAGCTTTATTTTGACTATAAGCATGCGGAGAATTTAGCACGGATTGCAACATAGAAATACAATCAATCAAAGAGCAATCATCATAATTGAATCCCTTGAAATCCAAAGTAGTGGGTTCATCACTATGCAAAGTTTTAATCTCTTCAATCCCACTTTTAGCAATTTTAGCATCAAGATCTAAAAACTCCGAATCATTGGGACACCTTAAAGCAGAATCATCTCCAATCATATTCTCATCAAGATTAATACTAGAAAACAAGGATCTAATAGGAGACACATCAATAACTTTCAGATCTTCATCTTTATTTTCACGATAACTAGAAGAACATGATTTAATATAATCTTCTCATTTAGCACGCATTCTAGCGGTTCTTTCTTTGCATTCATCAATGGAAATTCTCATGGCTTTGAGAGACTCATTGATATCATGCTTAGGTGGGATAGATCTAAGTTTCAAAGAATCAACATCAAGAGTAATTCTATCCACACTTCTAGCCAATTCATCAACTTTAAGCATTTTCTCTTCAAGCATATCATTGAAATTCTTTTGCGAGATCATAAACTCCTTAACACTAGTTTCAAATTCAGAAGGCATCTTTCCATAAGAGTTGTTGTTGGAATTACCAAAATTATTAGAGGAATTACTAGGAAAATGCCTAGGATTAAAAATACCTCTATAAGCATTGTTACCAAAATTATTCCTACCAACAAAATTCACATCCAAAGATTCATTGTTATTCTCAATCAAAGTGGACAAAGGCATATCATTAGGATCAGAAGAAGCACTCTTAGCACCAAACAATTTCATAAGTTCATCCATCTTTCCACTCAAAACACTAATTTCTTTGATAGCATGCACTTTTTTACTAGTAGATCTTTCGGTGTGCCATTGAGAATAATTAACCATAATATTATCTAGGAGTTTGGTAGCTTCTCCTAAGGTAGTTTCCATGAAAGTGCCTCCGGCGGCCGAATCTAAAAGATTTCTAGAAGCAAAATTCAAGCCAGCATAAAAGTTCTGAATAATCATCCATAGATTCAAACCATGTGTAGGACAATTACGTATCATTAAGTTCATTCTCTCCCAAGCTTGTGCAACATGCTCATGATCTAGTTGATTAAAATTCATAATATTGTTTCTAAGAGAGATGATCTTAGCAGGAGGGAAATACTTAGAGATAAAAGCATCTTTGCACTTATTCCACGAATCAATACTATTTCTAGGCAAAGAGGAGAACAAAGTTTTAGCACGATCTCGAAGTGAAAAAGGAAATAACTTCAATTTAACAATATCGTTATCCGTATCCCTTTTCTTTTGCATATCACACAAATCAACAAAGTTGTTTAGATGGGTAGCAGCATCTTCACTAGGAAGGCCGGAGAATTGATCTTTCATGACAAGATTCAACAAAGCAGCATTGATATCACAAGCTTCAGCATCGGTAATAGGAGCAATCGGAGTGCTAATAAAATCATTGTTGTTGGTATTGGAAAAGTCACACAATTTGGTATTGTTCTGAGCCATAGTGACAAGCAAGCAATCCAACACACACAAGCGGACAAGAAGCAAGCGAACGAAAAACACACGGCGGAAGAAGGGCGAATAAAACGGCAAAGGTGAAGTGGGGGAGAGGAAAACGAGAGGCAAATAAATGTAATGCGAAGGATAAGTGTTTGTGATAGGTACTTGGTATATGACTTTTGCGTAAGCCTCCCCGGCAACGGCGCCATAAATTCTTCTTGCTACCTCTTTAGCTTGCGTTGTATTCCCTCGAAGAGGAAAGGGAGATGCAGCACGGTAGCGTAAGTATTTCCCTCAGTTTTTGAGAACCAAGGTATCAATCCAGTAGGAGACCACGCGCGAGTCCCTCAAACCTACACAAACAAATAAGAACTTCGCAGCCAACGCGATAAGCGGTTGCCAATCCCTTTACGGTCACTTACGATAGTGAGATCTGATAGAGATGATATTTATATTTTTGGTATTTTTGGTATAGAAACAGAAAGTAAATAAATAAAATAAACAACGGTAGCAGAAATAGGCTAGTTGACGGGAAAGTAATATGATAAAGATAGACCCGAGGGCCATAGTTTTCTCTAGTGGCTTCTCTCATGATAGTGATATTCTACAACGGGTAAACAAATTACTGTCGAGCAATTGATAGAAAAACGAATAATTATGAGATTATCTAGGCATGATCATTGTATATAGGCATCACTTCCGAGACAAGTAGACCGAAACGATTCTGCATCTACTACTATTACTCCACACATCGACCGCTATCCAGCATGCATCTAGTGTATTGAGTTCATACGAATAGAGTAACGCCTTAAGCAAGATAACATGATGTAGAGGGATAAACTCAAGCAATATGATGAAAACCCCATCTTTTTATCCTCGATGTCAACAATACAATATGTGCCTTGCTGCCCCTACTGTCACTGGGAAAGGACACCGCAAGATTGAACCCAAAGCCAAGCACTTCTCCCATTGCAAGAACTATAGATCTAGTAGGCCAAACCAAACCAATAATTCGAAGAGACTTGCAAGGATATTATGAGCACACATAAAAAGTTCATAGAAGAACCAAATATCTTTCATAGATAACCTTGATCATAAACTCACAATTCATCGGATCTCGACAAACACACTGCAAGAAGAGATTACATCGAATAGATCTCCTCGAAGACCGAGGAGAACTTTGTATTGAGATCCGGAGAGAGAGAAGAAGCCATCTAGTTACTAGCTATGGACCCGAAGGTCTGAGGTAAACTACTCACAACTCATGGTGAGGGCGATGATGATGATGATGATGAAGGCCTCCGTGATGGATCCCCCTCCCAGAACAGGCTCCAAGATGGGATCTCGACGTGAACAGCAGGTACGGCGGTGGAATTAGGGTTTTCTATCTGCGTATGGAGTTTCTGGGGTACGTAGGTATATATAGGAAGAAGGGGGGCACCGGGGGCCACACGGTCTGCCCTCGAGGCAGGGGGGGCGCGCCCCCCACCCTCGAGGGTGGCCCCTCTGTCCCCTGGCTTGGCCCTGAAGTCTTTCATGCGTGATTTCCTCCAAAAATATCTCTCGCGAAGGTTTCATTCCATTTGGACTCCGTTTGATATTCCTTTTCTGCAAAACCCTGAAATATGCAAAAAACACCAATCTGGACTGGGCCTTTGGGTTAGTAGGTTAGTCCCAAAAATGATATAAAATTGAATGATAAAGCCCATTAAACATCCAAGACTTCATAAATAATAACATGGAACAATAAAAAATTATAGATACGTTGGAGACGTATCAGTGCCGACGTGGGTGCTTACATGAGCGGTCACGACGCTGGTGATGGCTTCCATTTTCGTAACGGGTACCTTCACTAGTTCTAGATACGACAAATCGTACAAGACTTGAATTCGTATGCAAATTTGAATTTAAATTACAAATAATTTTAAATGAAACATTGCCATCACAACTTTTATTAACAATGAGACATAAAATTGTCACAACACTGATCACATATTAAAATGAGCATCCAAATGAAATATCCGAGATGAGTGGCTTGCCAGCCAGCTCGGACAGGATAGGTCGAGGACCATGGCAGACCTTAACTCATTAATGAACCGCTTTTGTGCGGGAGAGCACAACTGGTTGGCCCTCCGCACACATAACGGTGAGGCGAGCACCTCGGAGACATGCGATGCCAATGGAAAGCCTCGGCGTAATAAAAATAAACACAAGCATAAGAATGGCAGAAGCGACACGGAGGATGCTGCAGTTAATGCAGGGTTCACTGGACCTAGATCCGGGCTGAAGCGAGAACCCTTTAAAGGGAACAAGGATGGACCCAGCCAGTTGGATAAAATCCTTGACAGACCTTGCCAAATTCATGGTACCTCGGACAAACCAGCAACTTATACCAATAGGAATTACTGGGTCATCAAGCAAGCCGGGAAGGTAGCGACATAGGGGAAGGATAAAACCCGGACCTCGGTGGCCTAGTAATGGAGGGCAAAATAAGTTTCCTAACAAGGTAACCGAAGTCAGTATGATCTACGCTACCCACATCCCCAAGAGGGAGAGGAAGCGAGTACTTTAGGACATATATACGCTTGATCCCGTTGCCCCAAAGTTTAAACCATGTTCGGCTTACCCGATCAGATTTGACAAACATGACCATCCGTACAACATCAGACATGGCAGAACAGCCGGCCTCATCCTAGACACAATTGTCTATGGTTATCATATGACACGCGTCCTCATGGACAGAGGAAGCAACCTCAACTTAATCTGTTATGACACGGTGTGGAAGATGGGCATTGGCTCATCTCACATTAAACCCAACAGCACCACCTTTAAAGGTGTCATACCATGTGTTGAGGCTCGCTGCACCAGAACCGTGTCACTGGAGGTAGTCTTCAGATCTCCCGAGAACTTCAGAAACAATGACTTAATCTTCGACATTGTACCTTTCTGTAGAGGATAACACACGCTCTTAGGGTGCACCACATTCGCTCACTTCAACAAGGTCCCGCATTATGCTTACCGCAAGCTCAAAATGTCGGACCCAGCGGTGTTATTAAAGTCAATGGCAACACCGAACGCTCTGTCCGGACTGAGGAACAAATAGTGCCCCTCGCGGCCGAGGGGCAGACGTCCGAGGAGGCAGCCTGTGGTGGTAAACACAATCCAAGCGCTTTAAAGCATGCACGGTCCACGACGGTCAACCTCGGACAGGCACCCCCACACCCTAAATAGGGGTATGGGCTCCTCGTGTGCTTCCCTTGGAAGGGGCGCTATGTCCCCAGGGTGCAAAACTACGCGTTAATGATTCACTGGATCATCGAGGAGCCAAAATAATAGAGACGTTAGATCGGCTAAGTCGAGCAACAACGAATTTTAGGGTTTTGCACATCGACAAGGTTTCTTTCAAAGAACTAGTCGGCATACCCACGTGACATCAACCACATCATGACGGCTACACACCTATTTAAAGGACTCTATCATCGACGCATCAAGCATATGCTTGGCCAAGGTCACCAACTACAACATCCTTGCATTCAACAAGGATGGGCTGCTTAAATAACATGGAGACGCAGACGTGCTGTAGGAAGCGGACCGGGCTCATAAACCCGATGATAGCATCCGCCCTCTTCTTACTTGATCCTTTGTTATCTCTACTTGCATTGTATCCCCTCAGTTCTTTCTCTTAAAAGCTTGGCATGTACAACTTGGCTATATGAAATAAAGAAGTCGTACCCATCAAGGTCATTAACACATTTTATTACAAGCACTGCCCACGAGCTGATAGAACACCTTTCAGATACAACTACCGCGGGATCCATCGTTATGATACCCTGGAATATAAGTCCGAAGTATTTTCGGTGTCTCAGATTTTTGCCTTATATGCATCAGTTTTGACCCTAGATTTTGGAAAATAGTTGGGTTGCCCGGCTCCTATGTGTTCCCCTTACGTTCCAGATAAATTCAGCTAAGAGTGTAACGGGAGAACCACTGCGATAGTGCCGCTAGATAAATTGGCGGAGCGCCTCAATGGAGAAAGCCAAAAACTGACTAGGTAGTGGCGAAAATGGTCAGGAATCTGAAGACCGTATCATGCAATGTGTCGTTAAAGAACACCCATCTGAAACAAAGGGATTCTTGCCTATTTCAATGTGTCGTTAGAGAACACCCATGTGAAACAAAGGGATTTTAACCTATTAACCCAAAGGCCCAGTGCAAATTGCTGTTTTATTGCCTATTTCAGGATTTCACAGAAAAGGAATATCAAACGGAGTCCAAACGGAATGAAACCTTCGCGAGAGTTATTTTTGGGACAATATCAACACATAAGACCTGGAGTACACGCGAGGGAATGAAGGAGGCGGCCACGAGGGTCCAGGGCGCACCCCCTCCTACATGGCGCGCTCCCCACCCTCATGGTCCCCCTCTGGCTCCCCCGATGCCCTCCTTCCTCCTATATATACCCATATACCCTGAAAACATCGAGGCAACAGAGAAAACCCTAATTCCACCGTCGTAACCTTCTGTTCCCATGAGATCCCATCTTGGGGCCTGTTCCGGAGCTCCACCGGAGGGGGGATCTTCCATGAAGTGCTTCTACATCAACACCATTGCCTCACCATGAGTTGTGAGTAGTTTACCACAGGCCTTCGGGTCCATAGTTATTAGCTAGATAGCTTCTTCTCTCTTTTTGAATCTCAATACCAAGTTCTCCTCGGCCTTCGAGGAGATCTATTTGGTGTAATCTTTTTGCGGTGTGTTTGTCAAGATCCGATGAATTGTGGGTTTATGATCAAGATTATCTATGAGAAATATTTGATTCTTTTCTGAATTCTTTTATGTATGATTATAATATTCTTGCAGGTCTCTTCGAATTATTGGTTTGGTTTGGCCTACTAGATCTATAGTTCTTGCAATGGGAGAAGTGCTTGGCTTTGGGTTCAATCTTGCGGTGTCCTTTCCCAGTGATAGCATGGGCAGCAAGGCACATATTGTATTGTTGCCATCGAGGATTAAAAGATGGGGTTTATATCATATTGCTTGAGTTTATCCCTGTACATCATGTCATCTTGCTTAAAGCATTACTCTGTCCTTATGAACTTAATACTCTAGATGCATGCTGGATAGCGGTCGATGTGTGGAGTAATAGTAGTAGATGCAGAATCGTTTCGGTCTACTTGTCACGGACGTCATGCCTATATATAATGATCATGCCTAGATATTCTCATAATCATTCACTTTTCTATCAATTGCTCGACAGTAATTCGTTCACCCACCGTAGAATTCTGCTATCATGAGAGAAGCCACTAGTGAAACCTATGGCCCCCGGGTCTATTCTCAACATATTAATCTATCATCTACTTTACTTTGGTGTTTTTACTTTCTGTTCTTATATCCAAAAATACCAAAAATATTAAACTATCCTATCTATCAGATCTCACTTTCGTGAGTGACCGTAAAGGGATTGACAACTCCTTATCGCGTTGGCTACGAAGTTCTTATTTGTTTGTGCAGGTGTGAGGGACTCGCGCGTGGTCTCCTACTGGATTGATACCTTGGTTCTCAAAAACTTAGGGAAATACTTACGCTACTGTGCTGTATCACCCTTTCCTCTTCGAGGGAATACAACGCAAGCTCGAGAAGTAGCATAGATCAAAACCAACTCTGATGGTGCAGTCTCCAAGAATGGAGAGAACTGTGGCGGAGGTGTGGTGATGAGTGATACGTCTCCAACGTATCTATAATTTTTTATTGTTCCATGCTATTATATTATCTGTTTTGGATATTTTATATGCATTAATATGCTATTTTATGTTATTTTTGGAACTAACCTATTAACCTAAAGCCCAGTGTCAGTTCCTGTTTTTTCCTTGTTTTTGAGTTTCAGAGAAAAGGAATATCAAACGGAGTCCAAACGGAACGGAACTTTACTAGGATTTTTTTGGACCAGAAGACATCGAGAGGACTTGGAGTGCACGTCAGGGGAGCTGCGAGGCAGCCAAAAGGACGGAGGGCGCGCCCAGGGGGGTAGTGCGTGCCCCCACCCTTGTGGGCCCCCTGCTGCTCCACCGACCTATTTATTCCGCCTATATATTCTAAAATATTCCGGAAACCCTAAGGAGACGATCGAAAATCACTTTTCCACCGCCGCAACTCTCTAACTTTGAGAGATCCCATCTGGAGGCCTTTTCCGGTACTCTGCCGGATGGGGATTCGACCATGGAGGGCTTCTACATCAACACCATTTCCCTTCAGATGAAGCGTGAGTAGTTTACCACAGACCTACAGGTCCATGTCTAGTAGCTAGATGGCTTATTCTCTCTCTTTGTTTCTAAATACCATGTTCTCCTCGATGTTCTTGGAGATCTATCCGATGTAATCTTCTTTTGCGGTGTGTTTTCCAAGATCCGATGAATTATGGGTTTATGATCAGATTAGCTATGATCAGATCACGGACCTAGTCCGCATCATTACTACTAACATCTTTCAATTTAGTTTTCTCTATGAACATATAAAAAACATAGGGTAGCTATAACGCGAGCTATTGATTTACAACATAATTTGCAAATACTATCAGGACTAAGTTCATGATAAATTAAAGTTCAATTAATCATATTACTTTAAGAAATCCCTCTTAGATAGACATCCCTCTAGTCATCTAAATGATCACGTGATCCAAATCTACTAAACCATGTCCGATCATCGCGTGAGATGGAGTAGTCTTCAATGCCGAACATCTTATGTTGATCATATCTACTATATGATTCACGCTCGACCTTTCGGTCTCTAGTGTTACTAGGCCATGTCTGTACATGCTAAGCTCGTCAAGTTTAACCCGAGTATTCTGCATGTGCAAAACAGTCTTGCACCCGTTGTATTTGAACATAGAGCTTATCACACCCGATCATCACGTGGTGTCTCGGCATGACGAACTTTCGCAACGGTGCATACTCAGGGAGAATACTTGTACCTTGAAATTTTGTAAGGGATCATCTTATAATGCTACCGTCGTACTAAGCAAAATAAGAAGCATAATAAGATAAAAATCACATGCAATCAAAATATGTGACATGATATGGCCATCATCATCTTGTGCTTTTGATCTCCATCTCCAAAGCATCGTCATGATCTCCATTGTCACCGGCTTGACACCATGATCTTCATCGTACCGTCATGGTCGTCTCGCCAACTATTGCTACTACTACTATCGCTAACTTATAGTGATGAAGTAAAGCAATTACATGGCTTTCACAATTCATACAATAAAGAGACAACCATAAGGCCCCTGCCCGTTGCCGATAACTTTACAAAACATGATCATCTCATACAATAACGTATAACTCATCACGTCTTGACCATATCACATCACAACATGCCCTGCAAAAACAAGTTAGAAGTCCTCTACTTTGTTGTTGGAAGTTTTACGTGGCTGCTACGGGCTTAGCAAGAACCGTTCTTACCTACGCATACAAAAACCACAACGATTTTTGGTCAAGTGTGTTGTTTTAACCTTCACAAGGACCGGGCGTAGCCACATTCGATTGAACTAAAGTGAGAGAGACAGACACCCGCCGGTCTCCTTTAAGCAACGAGTGCTCGTAACAGTGAAACCAGTCTCGCGTAAGCGTACGTGTAATGTCGGTCCGGGCCACTTCATCTCACAATACCGACGAATCAAAGTATGACAAGCTAGTAAGCAGTATGACTATTATCGCCCACAACTCACTGTGTTCTACTCGTGCATATCATCTACGCATAGACCTGTCTCATGATGCCACCGTTGGGGAACGTACTATTTCAAAATAATTCTTACGATCACGCAAGATCTATCTAGGAGAAGCATAGCAACGAGCGGGGAGAGTGTGTCTACGTACCCTCATAGACCGAAAGCGGAAGCGTCTCGTGACGCGGTTGATGTAGTCGAACGTCTTCGTGATCCAACCGATCCAAGCACCGAACGTACGGCACCTCCGCGTTCAGCACACGTTCAGCTCGATGACGTCCCAAGAGCTCTTGATCTAGTTGAGTGTCACGGGAGAGTTTCATCAGCACGACGGCGTGGTGATGGTGATGATGAAGCTACTAGCGCAGGGCTTCGCCTAAACATTGCAACGATATGACCGAGGTGTGTAACTGTGGGGAGGGGCACTGCACACGGCTAAAATCAACATGTGTGTCTATGGGGTGCCCCCTGGCCACGTATATAAAGGATGAAGGGAGGAGGAGGCCGGCCCTCATAAGGTGCGCCCAAAGTGTGGAGTCCTACTAGGACTCCCTAGTCCTAGTAGGATTCCACCTCCCACATGGAATAGGAAAAGGGGAAGGGAGAAGGAGAATGAAAGAAGGGGGTGCCCTTTCCCTAGTCCAATTCGGACCAGTCCATGGGGAAGGGGCACGACCACCCTTGAGGCCTTTCTCTCCTTTCCTGTATGGCCCAGTAAGGCCCAATACGAATTCCCGTAACTCTCCGGTACTCCAAAAAATACATGAATCACTCAGAACCTTTCCGATGTGCAAATATAGCCTTCCAATATATCGATCTTTACGTTTCGACCATTTCGAGACTATTCATCATGTCCGAGATCTCATCCGGGACTCCGAACAAACATCGTTCATCAAATCACATAACTCATAATATAAATCATCATCGAACGTTAAGCGTTCGGACCCTATGGGTTCGAGAACTATGTAGACATGACCAAGACACATCTCCGGTCAATAACCAATAGAGGAACCTGGATGCTCATATTGGCTCCTACATAATCTACAAAGATCTTTATCGGTCAAACCGCATAACAACATACGTTGTTCCCTTTGTCATCGGTATGTTACTTGCCCGAGATTCGATCGTCGGTATCATCATACCTAGTTCAATCTCGTCACCCGCAAGTCTCTTTACTCGTTCTATAATACATCATCTCGTGACTAACTCATTAGTCATTTGCTTGCAAGGCTTATTACGATGTGTATTACCGAGAGGGCCCAAAGATACCTCTCTGACACTCGGAGTGACAAATCCTATTCTCGATCTATGCCAACACCACAAACACCTTCGGAGACACCTGTAGAGCACCTTTATAATCACCCAGTTACGTCGTGACGTTTAATAGCACACAAGGTGTTCCTCCGGTATTCGAGATGCATAATCTCATAGTCAGAAGAACATGTATAAGTCATGAAGAAAGCAATAGCAGTAAAACTAAACCATCAAGTTACTAAGATAGCGGATGGGTCTTGTCCATCACATCATTCTCCTAATGATGTGATCCCATTCTTATGCGGAGCATCCCACGATCATCCCCATGTTCACTTCGACGAGACCTCAAATACACACCATTGGACACAAGGTTTACTCGCTCCTCTCCAAATCTTCACTTTCCACATGTGAGACATGGCTACTACCTCAAACATATGTGCTATGCATGACCAGGAATCAAGAGGGAGGCCATGGAACAGCTAGGAGCATTGGACAAGACGGCAAGGATACCAAGTACAAGGATCAAGAGAAGCTGCTGGAAAAGCTACAGGCTCCGGACGAAAGGCTTCTACCGGACGACCGGCAACTCCTAGGCGACCGGACGACCGGAGCCACCGGACGCCCGTGACTTCGACTACAGAACATAAATAGCGGAAATCCGAGAGTTATCGGATGCCTGGTCTCTCCCGTGCCATCAGACATCCGGTGTCCCAGCGGACATCCGCTACATGCTGTCTACGCACAGTTATCGGGCCAGAGGCCCTTGTATCCCTCTCCCACTTACACCTTCATGGCCCTAGACTATATATACTCCTCCCCCTCCTCCTAGTTAGGGTTAGCTTAGGTTTAGCTCATTTGAGACAGAGCTTTGCTCATCCACTAGTGGTTCATCTCCTTGTGAGTGACTGCGGCCCCTCCACGGAGAAGATCCACACGGATTCAAGACCTTCATGGAGAAGATCCCGCGGGATACCCCAAAAATAGCCCCAAATATTTTTTGTGATTTGTTTGTTTGATGATCTTTTGTTGATTTTGATCCATGGATTTGCTTGGTTTCAAGTGGATCTATCATTTCCCCAAGTTTCCCCACTTTTCATCCATGAAATCTCATCAATTTTGACCCCAAAATCATCAAATTCTGCCCAAAATCGCGTCCCGGAACCCAAATCCCGCGTTGACCCCGACCCACCAGACTGTTGGGGAACGTAGTATTTTAAAATTTTCCTACGATCACGCAAGATCTATCTACCAGATGCATAGCAACGAGAGGGAAGAGTGTGTCTACGTACCCTCGTAGACCGGAAGCGGAAGCGTCAAGTGACGCGGTTGATGTAGTCGAACTTCTTCGCGATTCAACCGATCAAGTACCGAACGTACGGCACCTCCGTGTTCAGCACACGTTCAGCTTGATGACGTCCCACGAGCTCTTGATCCAGTTGAGCTTCACGGGAGAGTTTCGTCAGCACGACGGCGTGGTGACGGATATAATGTATCTACCGGCGCAGGGCTTCTCCTAAGTACTGCGATGGTATGACCGAGGTGTGTTTCTGTGGAGGGGGGCACCGCACACGGCTGGAACAATTCAACTTGTGTGTCTTTGGGTGCCCCCCTGCCCCCGTATATAAAGGAGCAAGAGGGGAGGGCCGGCCGGCCTCCTATGGTGCGGCTAGGGCAATCCTACTAGGAATAGGATTGCAATCCTATTCCTAGTAGGAGTCCACCAAGAAGGAAGAGAGGGAAAGGAAAAGAGGGAGAGGTGGCGCCCCCCCAATCCTAGTCCAACTAGGATCCCTAGGTGGGTCGCCGGCCAGCCTCTATGGGCTGCCTCTCTCCTTTCCTCAAGGCCCACTATGGACCATCCCCCTTCGTAGGGGGTTCCGGTAACCCCCTCCGGCAATCCAGTTAAATCCGAAACTTTTCCGGAACACTTCCGGTGTCCGAATATAGTCGTCCAATACATCAATCTTTATGTCTCGGACATTCCGAGACTCCTCGTCATGTCCGTGATGTCATCCGGGACTCCGAACTACCTTCGGTACATCAAAACTCATAAACTCATAATACCGATCGTCATCAAACGTTAAGCGTGCGGACCCTACGGGTTCGAGAACTATGTAGACATGGCCGAGACTCATCTCCGGTCAATAACCAATAGAGGAACCTGGATGTTAATATTGGCTCCTACATATTCTACGAAGATCTTTATCGGTCAAACCGCATAACAACATACGTTGTTCCTTTTGTCATCGGTATGTTACTTGCCCGAGATTCGATCGTCGGTATCTCCATACCTAGTTCAATCTCGTTACCGGCAAGTCTCTTTACTCGTTCCGTAACACATCATCTCGTGACTAACTCATTAGTCTTTTGCTTGCAAGGCTTATTGTGATGTGTGTTACCGAGGGGGCCCAGAGATACCTCTCCGACACTTGGAGTGACAAATTCTAATCTTGATCTATGCCAACACCACGAATACTTTCGGAGACACCTGTAGAGCATCTTTATGATCACCCAGTTATGTTGTGACGTTCGATAGCACACAAGGTGTTCCTACGGTATTCGGGAGTTGCATAATCTCATAGTCATAGGAACATGTATAAGTCATGAAGAAAGCAATAGCAGTAAAACTAAACGATCATAGTGCTATGCTAACGGATGGGTCTAGTCCATCACATCATTCTCCTAATGATGTGATCCCATTGATCAAATGACAACTCATGTCTATGGTTAGGAAACATAACCATCTTTGATCAATGAGCTAGTCTAGTAGAGGCATACTAGGGACACTCTGTTTTGTCTATGTATTCACACATGTACTAAGTTTCCGGTTAATACAATTCTAGCATGAATAATAAACATTTATCATGATATAAGGAAATATAAATAACAACTTTATTATTGCCTCTAGGGCATATTTCCTTCAGTCTCCCACTTGCACTAGAGTCAATAATCTAGCTCACATCGCCATGTGATTTAATACCGATAGTTCACATCGTTATGTGAATAACACCCATAGTTCACATCGCCATGTTACCAACACCCAAAGGGTTTACTAGAGTCAATAATCTAGTTCACATCGCTACGTGATTAATACCCAAGAGTAATAAGGTGTGATCATGTTTTGTTTGTGAGAGAAGTTTAGTCAACGGGTCTGTCACATTCAGATCCGTATGTATGTCGCAAATTTCTATGTCTACAATGCTCTCCATAGAGCTACTCTAGCTAATTGCTCCCACTTTCAATACGCATCCAGATTGATACTTAGAGTCATCTGGATTTAGTGTCAAAGCTTGCATCGGCGTAACCCTTTACGACGAACTCTTTATCACCTCCATAATCGAGAAACATTTCCTTAGTCATCCAGTTACTAAGGATAATTTTTGACCGCTGTACAGTGATCTACTCCTGGATCACTATTGTACCCCCTTGACAAACTCATGGCAAGGTACACAACATGTTTGGTACACAGCATGGCATACTTTATAAAACCTATGGCTGAGGCATAGGGAATGACTTTCATTCTCTCTATTTTTCTGCCGTGGTCTGGCTTTGAGTCTTACTCAACTTCACACCTTACAAGTCAGGCAAGAACTCCTTCTTTGACTGATCCATTTTGAACTACTTCTAAATCTTATCAAGGTATGTACTTATCGAAAGTCTTATCAAGCGTCTTAATCTATCTCTATAGATCTTGATGCCCAATATGTAAGCAGCTTCACCAAGGTCTTTCTTTGAAAAACTCCTTTCAAACACTCCTTTATGCTTTCCAGAAAATTCTACATCATTTCCGATCGACAATATGTCATTCACATATACTTATCAGAAAGGTTGTAGTGCTCCCACTCACTTTTTGTAAATACAGGCTTCACCGTAAGTCTGTATAAATCTATATGCTTTGATCAACTTATCAAAGCGTATATTCCAACTCCGAGATGCTTGCACCAGTCCATAGATGGATCGCTGGAGCTTGCACATTTTGTTAGCACCTTTAGGATTGACAAAACCTTCGGGTTGCATCATATACAATTTTTCTTTAATAAATCCATTAAAGAATGCAGTTTTGTTATTCATTTGCCAGATTTCATAAAATGCGGCAATTGCTAACATGATTCGGACAGACTTAAGCATCGCTACGGGTGAGAAAGTCTCATCGTAGTCAACTCCTTGAACTTGTCGAAAACCTTTCGCAACAAGTCGAGCTTTGTAAACAGTAACATTACCGTCAGCGTCGGTCTTCCTCTTGAAGATCCATTTATTTTCGATGGCTTGCCGATCATCGGGCAAGTCAACCAAAGTCCACACTTTGTTCTCATACATGGATCCCATCTCAGATTTCATGGCCTCAAGCCATTTTGCGGAATCTGGGCTTATCATCGCTTCCTCATAGTTCGCAGGTTCATCATGGTCTAGTAACATGCCGTATCACTCTGGTGCGGAACGTACTCTGGTTGATCTACGACGTTCAGCAGAAACTTGATCTGAAGTGTCATGATCATCATCATTAGCTTCCTCACTAATTGGTGTAGGAATCACTGGAACTAGTTTCTGTGATGTTCCACTTTCCAATTCGGGAGAAGGTACAATTACCTCATCAAGTTCTACTTTCCTCCCACTCACTTCTTTCGAGAGAAACTCCTTCTCTAGAAAGGATCCACTCTTAGCAAAAAAGACCTTGCCTTCGGATCTGTGATAGAAGGTGTACCCAATAGTTTCTTTTGGGTATCCTATGAAGATTTACTTCTCCGATTTGGGTTCGAGCTTATCATGTTGAAACTTTTTCACATAAGCATCGCAGTCCCAAACTTAAAGAAATGACAGCTTAGGTTTCTCGTCAAACCACAGTTCATACGGTGTCATCTCCACGGATTTAGATGGTGCCCTATTTAACGTGAATGTAGCTGTCTCTAATGCATAACCCCAAAAGTGATAGTGGTAGATCGATAAGAGACATCATCGATCGCACCATATCTAATAAAGTACGGTTATGACGTTCGGACACACCATTACACTTTGGTGTTCCAGGTGGCGTGAGTAGTGAAACTATTTCACATTGTTTTTACTGAAGGCCAAACTCGCTAACTCAAATATTTTACCTCTACGATCATATCGTAGAAACTCTTATTTTCTTGTTACGATGATTCTCCACTTCACTCTGAAATTCTTTGATCTTTTCAAATGTTTCAGACTTGTGCTTCATTAAGTAGATATACCCATATCTGCTCAAATCATCAGTGAAGGTCAGAAAATAACGATACCCGCCGCGAGCTTCAACACTCATTGGTCCACATACATCTGTATGTATGATCTCCAACAAATCTGTTGCTCGCTCCATTGTTCCGGAGAACGGAGTTTTAGTCATCTTTCCCATGAGGCATGGTTTGCAAGCACCAAGTGATTCATAATCCAAAAGTCCATCACTATGGAGTTTCTTCATGCGCTTTACAGCATTATGACCTAAACGGCAGTGCCACAAATAAGTTGCACTATCATTATTAACCTTGCATCTTTTGGCTTCAATATTATGAATATGTGTATCACCACGATTGAGATCCAACAAACTATTTTCATTGGGTGTATGACCATCGAAGGTTTTATTCATGTAAACAGAATAACAATTATTCTATGACTTTAAATGAATAACCGTATTGCAACAAATATGATCAAATCATATTCATGCTCAACGCAAATGCCAAATAACATTTATTTAGGTTTTACACTAATCCCGAAAGTATAGGGAGTGTGCGATGATGATCATATCAATCTTGGAACCACTTCCAACACACAACGTCACTTCACCTTTAACTAGTCTCTGTTCATTCTGCAATTCTCGTTTCGAGTTACTAATTTTAGCAACTGAACCGGTATCAAATACCGAGGGGTTGCTATGAACACTAGTAAAGTACACATCAATAATCTGTATATCAAAATATATCTTTGTTTACTTTGACATCCTTCTTATCCACCAAGTATCTAGGGCAGTTCCACTTCCAGTGACCATTTCCTTTGCAGTAGAAGCACTTAGTTTCAGGCTTGATTTTAGCTTTGGGTTTCTTCATGGGAGTGACAACTTGCTTGTCATTCTTCTTGAAGTTCCCCTTCTATCCCTTTGCCCTTTACTTGAAACAAGTGGTCTTATTAACCATCAACACTTGATGCTCTTTCTTGATTTCTACCTTCGCCGATTTCAGCATCGCGAAGAGCTCGGGAATTACTTTCGTCATCCCTTGCATATTATAGTTCATCACGAAGTTCTACTAACTTGGTGATAGTGTCTAGAGAACTTTGTCAATTACTATCTTATCTGGAAGATTAACTCCCACTTGATTCAAGCATTTGTACTACCCAGACAATCTGAGCACATGCTCACTGGTTGAGCTATTCTCCTCCATCTTGTAGGCAAAGTACTGTCAGAGGTCTTATACCTCTCGACACGGGCATGAGTATGAAATACTAATTTCAACTCTTGGAACATCTCATATGCTCCGTGGCGTTTCAAAACGTTTTTGAAGTCCCGGTTATAAGCCGTAAAGCATGGTGCACTAAACTATCAAGTAGTCATCATATCGAGCTTTTGTCAAAACGTTCATAACGTCTACATCTGCTCCTGCAATAGGTCTGTCACCTAGCGGTGCATCAAGGACATAATTCTTCTATGCAGCAATGAGGATAATCCTCAGATCACGAAACAATTCCGCATCATTGCTACTAACATCTTTCAACTTGGTTTTCTCTAGGAACATATAAAAAATAAACGTGGAGCAACATCGCGAGCTATTGATCTACAACATAGATATGCTAATACTACCAGGACTAAGTTCATGATAAATTAAAGTTCAATTAATCATATTACTTAAGAACTCCCACTTAGATAGACATCCCTCCAGTCATCTAAATGATCACGTGATCCAAATCAACTAAACCATGTCCGATCATCACGTGAGACGGAGTAGTTTCAATGGTGAACATCTTATGTTGATCATTTCTACTATATGATTCACGCTCGACCTTTCGGTCTCCAGTGTTCCGAGGCCATATATGCATATGCTAGGCTCGTCAAGTTTAACCCGAGTATTCTGCATGTGCAAAACTAGCTTACACCCGTTGTATTTGAACGTAGAGCTTATCACACCCGATCATCACGTGGTGTCTCGGCACGACGAACTTTCGCAGCGGTGCATACTCAGGGAGAACACTTATACCTTGAAATTTAGTAAGGGATCATCTTATAATGCTACCGTCGTTCTAAGCAAAATAAGAAGCATACTAAGATAAACATCACATGCAATCAAAATATGTGACATGATATGGCCATCATCATCTTGTGCTTTTGATCTCCATCTCCAAAGCACCGTCATGATCACCTTCGTCACCGGCGCGACACCTTGATCTCCATCGTAGCATCGTTGTCGTCTCGCCAACTATTGCTTCTACAACTATCGCTACCGCTTAGTGATAAATTAAAGCAATTACATGGCAATTGCATTTCATACAATAAAGCGACAACCATATGGCTCCTGCCAGTTGCCGATAACATTACAAAACATGATCATCTCATACAAAACCGTATAACTCATCATGTCTTGACCATATCACATCACAACATGCCCTGCAAAAACAAGTTAGACGTCCTCTACTTAGTTGTTGCAAGTTTTTACGTGGCTACGGGCTTAGCAAGAACCGTTCTTACCTACGCATACAAAACCACAACGATGTTTCGTCAAGTATGTGCTGTTTTAACCTTCACAAGGACCGGGCGTAACCACACTTGATTCAGCTAAAGTGAGAGAGACAGACACCCGCCAGTCACCTTTAAGCAACGAGTGCTCATAACGGTGAAACCAGTCTCGCGTAAGCGTACGCGTAATGTCGGTCCGGGCCGCTTCATCTCACAATACCGCCGAAGCAAAGTATGACATGCTGGTAAGCAGTATGACTAGTATCGCCCACAACTCATTGTGTTCTACTCGTGCATAGCATCTACGCATAGACCTGGCTCATGATGCCACTGTTGGGGAACGTAGTATTTTAAAATTTTCCTACGATCACGCAAGATCTATCTACCAGATGCATAGCAACGAGAGGGAAGAGTGTGTCTACGTACCCTCGTAGACCGGAAGCGGAAGCGTCAAGTGACGCGGTTGATGTAGTCGAACTTCTTCGCGATTCAACCGATCAAGTACCGAACGTACGGCACCTCCGTGTTCAGCACACGTTCAGCTTGATGACGTCCCACGAGCTCTTGATCCAGTTGAGCTTCACGGGAGAGTTTCGTCAGCACGACGGCGTGGTGACGGATATGATGTATCTACCGGCGCAGGGCTTCTCCTAAGTACTGCGATGGTATGACCGAGGTGTGTTTCTGTGGAGGGGGGCACCGCACACGGCTGAAACAATTCAACTTGTGTGTCTTTGGGTGCCGCCCTGCCCCCGTATATAAAGGAGCAAGAGGGGAGGGCCGGCCGGCCTCCTATGGTGCGGCTAGGGCAATCCTACTAGGAATAGGATTGCAATCCTATTCCTAGTAGGAGTCCACCAAGAAGGAAGAGAGGGAAAGGAAAAGAGGGAGAGGTGGCGCCCCCCCCCCAATCCTAGTCCAACTAGGATCCCTAGGTGGGGCGCCGGCCAGCCTCTATGGGCTGCCTCTCTCCTTTCCTCAAGGCCCACTAAGGACCATCCCCCTTCGTAGGGGGTTCCGGTAACCCCCTCCGGCAATCCAGTTAAATCCGAAACTTTTCCGGAACACTTCCGGTGTCCGAATATAGTCGTCCAATATATCAATCTTTATGTCTCGGACATTCCGAGACTCCTCGTCATGTCCGTGATATCATCCGGGACTCCGAACTACCTTCGGTACATCAAAACTCATAAACTCATAATACCGATCGTCATCAAACGTTAAGCGTGCGGACCCTACGGGTTCGAGAACTATGTAGACATGGCCGAGACTCATCTCCGGTCAATAACCAATAGCGGAACCTGGATGTTCATATTGGCTCCTACATATTCTATGAAGATCTTTATCGGTCAAACCGCATAACAACATACGTTGTTCCTTTTGTCATCGGTATGTTACTTGCCCGAGATTCGATCATCGGTATCTCCATACCTAGTTCAATCTCGTTACCGGCAAGTCTCTTTACTCGTTCCGTAACACATCATCTCGTGACTAACTCATTAGTCTTTTGCTTGCAAGGCTTATTGTGATGTGTGTTACCGAGGGGGCCCAGAGATACCTCTCCGACACTCGGAGTGACAAATTCTAATCTTGATCTATGCCAACACCACGAATACTTTCGGAGACACCTGTAGAGCATCTTTATGATCACCCAGTTACGTTGTGACGTTTGATAGCACACAAGGTGTTCCTACGGTATTCGGGAGTTGCATAATCTCATAGTCATAGGAACATGTATAAGTCATGAAGAAAGCAATAGCAGTAAAACTAAACGATCATAGTGCTATGCTAACGGATGGGTCTAGTCCATCACATCATTCTCCTTATGATGTGATCCCATTGATCAAATGACAACTCATGTCTATGGTTAGGAAACATAACCATCTTTGATCAATGAGCTAGTCTAGTAGAGGCATACTAGGGACACTCTGTTTTGTCTATGTATTCACACATGTACTAAGTTTCCGGTTAATACAATTCTAGCATGAATAATAAACATTTATCATGATATAAGGAAATATAAATAACAACTTTATTATTGCCTCTAGGGCATATTTCCTTCACACACGACCGGCGTTTTAACGGACGTCCGGACCCTCCAGAAGCACCGAACGTCCCCAGCTCACCACACAACCGGCACCACCCAACTGAATGAAATTAGCTGATTTCCGAGCCCGACCGGACGTCCGGTCACCGGTCGTCCATCACTTTCCGGACGTCTGGTACCTGTAGATTCCCAGTTCGACTGATTTTTGTTTTGTCCATAACTAATTCATCTGAACTCCGATTTTGACGTTCTTTAGCTCGTTTTGAAGCTAGTGACACCCCCTTCACAAGAAAATACTACCATCATAATTTCACTCCATCAAATTTTGTCAAATTTTGCAAGTTTGCCTAGGCCTTCCACTGCATCATCTGCATATCCACCACCGACTTCCGCAACCTAACCATTTTGTTCCCCATAGAATTTGTGGTTGCTTGAGTAGTGATTTGAGTCTCCTAAGGTGTTTAGGCTACTTAGGGACAATTGCTACTTCATCAACCACCACCACCACTCCCGCATACCTATTGCATACTATACATTTCCGCCCAACTTAACCCAATTTTGTTGAGCTTGTTTGAGTTGTGGCTTGTGTCTCCTAAGGTGTTTCGGCTACTTAGGGACCATGACTTCAACTCCGACATCGTGTATAGCCCATCATTCTACTTCCGCAACCACCACGACATTTCCACTACCACCATTTGACATTTGAGATTTTGAGTTCGTGGTTTTTCCGTTTCCTAAGGTGTTTCGGCTACTTAGGGATGAGTTTCCATCATCTTGGTATCTACATCAAGAACACCGCCACTCATCATCGCCACAGACGATAACCTCCATATCATCTTGGTATTGTTGTATCCCTCCTTTGTATATTCCCTTGCAATTGCATTATTAACCCCTAGACCATTTTTGCGTCACTTACCTATCGAGACTAGCCATTTGAGTATTGTCGGCAACGTGACTTGTGCACATTAGTGATCATACTTCCCATAGGATACATACCATATCACCATGGTGCATATCTTGGTATCATCTCTTGTGACACAAGGTTGTCATCGCATATACTCAATTGTTATCTTGGTTCGTGAAGTTTTGCATGAGAAAAGAGCTCAAAAGAGAAAGAGCCAAACAAGCTTTTAAGCACAAAGAAAAAGATAAGCAAAGAGCTTTTAAGCAAGAACCATAGCATCATACTACATTAAGATTGCCATACTCGATCATTTGTGATCATACCATCGGAATACCATACATATAGCATACTTAGGATAGAAGTCGTTGCATTTTGCTTAGTAGGTTGTGCACAAGTTCGTATCCGCCTATTGTGCAATCGCGCTAGCGTCTCTCTAGTGTTGTGCAACAAGAGCATTTTTGTGGATTCCATATTTTGGCTCACCCCTTGGTTGCACGACCCCACTTATCTATTTGCGTGTGTGTTACCGTGTACCATATCTTGCTATTGGTCTACTTGTTGCATTTGCAAATTTGTGAATCTTTTTCAACATTATTGACTCTTGCTAACATTTCACATAAATTTTTGTGCCACTATCCTCACCGAGCTCCACCATAAGCTTTACTTGTGTAGGTGTGAGAAACCGACAAGAATTGGTACCAATTGTGCTATTTGCTTGTTCCACATTTGAGTGATCATTGATCCATCTTCAACATCAGTCAAGGTACATTTGGTATAGTTCTTCTCTTTCTCCCACTCATACTTGCTAGCGTCTTGTGATGGATAGGCAAGGCATTTCATCTCCGGTCTTCGACATCAATGTCGCGAACAATGACATCCACGCAAAAACCATCGTACTACAACGAGCAATGCAAGAGCACTTGGGCAACATCGCCATCGAACTAGACACTCCGAGACAAGGAGAATGGCTTCCTTCGATGACATGTGCGACTCCTTCAACAAACAAATGGCGGAGCTCAAACACTTGGTGGTCGATTACAAGTCTTCTTCCCCTTCGTCATCTTCTTGGCGGCGACGTTCAAGTCACAAGTCTTCGGAGGGCCAACATGACGCAATCGTGCTACTTCTCGAGCTTGCGTTGTATTCCCTCGAAGAGGAAAGGATGATGCAGCACAGTAGTGTAAGTATTTCCCTCAGTTTTTGAGAACCAAGGTATCAATCCAGTAGGAGACCACGTGCGAGTCCCTCACACCTGCACAAACAAATAAGAACTTCGCAGCCAACGCGATAAGGGGTTGTCAATCCCTTTACGGTCACTTACGAAAGTGAGATCTGATAGAGATGATAGTTTGATATTTTTGGTATTTTTGGTTATAAGAACAGAAAGTAAAAGCGGAAAGTAAAGTAGATCGTAGATTGATATGTTGAGAATAGACCCGGGGGCCATAGTGTTCTCTAGTGGCTTCTCTCATGATAGCGATATTCTACGGCGGGTAAACAAATTACTGTCGAGCAATTGATAGAAAAGCGAATAATTATGAGACTATCTAGGCATGATCATTATATATAGGCATCACGTCCGAGACAAGTAGACCGAAACGATTCTGCATCTACTACTATTACTCCACACATCGACCGCTATCTAGCATGCATCTAGAGTATTAAGTTCATAAGAACAGAGTAACGCCTTAAGCAAGATGACATGATGTAGAGAGATAAACTCAAACATAGTGATATAAACCCCATATTTTTAGGGACAATTACATTTGAGCCCCTAGTTGTGTCACACCCGTGTGTTTTGCCCCTAAATTCAAAAAACCCTCGCTTCTGCCCAAGTTCGTTTGCTCTTCTTATGCTTTTGCCCTTTGACCGTTTGACCATAACTTTGAAAACATCATAACGAATTCATACTAACTCAGAAAAATGCATATAAGATATCAAAATGTTCGGAAAAACATCACCTATATGTGCACATCATTTGCATTCATGACAAAAGTGTTGAAAATCCAAAAAAAATCATATGAGCTCGAACTGAGGTATAGACTTTTCAACACTGTTGTCATGAATGCAAACGACATGCACTTATGGGTGATGTTATTTCGAACATTTTGATATCTTAGTTGCATTTTTTTGAGTTAGTATGAAATCATTATGAAGTTTTCAAACTTGCGGTCAAACAGTCAAAGGACAAAAGCATAAGAGGAGCAAACGAGCTTGGACAGAAACGAGGGTTTTTTGAATTTAGGGGCAAAACACACGGGTGACACAACTAGGGGCTCAAATGTAATTGTCCCATCTTTTTATCCTCGATGGCAACAATACAATACGTGACTTGCTGCCCCTACTGTCACTGGGAAAGGACACCGCAAGATTGAACCCAAAGCCAAGCACTTCTCCCATTGCAAGAACTATAGATCTAGTAGGCCAAACCAAACCAATAATTCGAAGGGACTTGCAAGGATATTATAATCATACATAAAGAGTTCAGAAAAGAACCAAATATTTCTCAAAGATAATCTTGATCATAAATTCATCGGATCTGGACAAACACACTGCAAAAAGATATTACATCGAATAGATCTCCTCGAAGACCGAGGAGAACTTGGTATTGAGATCCAAAGAGAGAGACGAAGCCATCTAGATACTAGCTATGGACCCAAAGGTCTGTGGTAAACTACTCACAACTCATGGTGAGGCGATGATGATGATGTAGAAGCATTCCGTGGTAGATCCCCCCTCCGGCGGAGCTCCGGAACAGGCCCCAAGATGGTATCTCACGGGAACGTAAGGTTGCGGCGTTGGAACTAGGGTTTTCTCTGTTGTTCTGATTGTTTCGCGGTACGTAGGTATATATAGGAGCAAGGAGGGCACCGGGGGCCAGACGGGGTGCCCACGAGGCAGGGGGCGCGTGCCCCCCCACCCTCGTGGACGCCAAGTCAGCCCTACACCGTGGTTCTCAAGTCTCCCATGCGTATTTTGCTCCAAAAATATCTCTCCAGAAGTTTCATTCCGTTTTGACTCCGTTTGATATTCCTTTTATGTAAAACCCTGAAATAGGCAAAAAAACAGCAATCTGGACTGGGCCTTTGGGTTAGTAGGTTAGTCCCAAAAATAATATATAAGTGTATAACAAAGCCCATTAAACATCCAAAACATAATAAATAATAGCATGGGACAATCAAAAATTATAGATACATTGGAGACGTATCAAGCATCCCAAGCTTAATTCCTGCTCATCCTCACGTAGGTAAATGATAAAAACATAATTTTTGATGTGGAATGCTAACCAACATAGTTTTTCGATGTAATTCTCTTAATTGTGGCATGAATGTTCAGATCTGAAAGATTCAAGACAAAAGTCTATATAGACATAAGAAATAATAATTCTTCAAGCATACTAACAAAGCAATCATGTCCTCTCAAAATACTATGGCTAAAGAAAGTTATCCCTACAAAATCATATAGTCTGGCTATGCTCCCTCTTCATCACACAAAATATTCATATCATGCACAACCCCGGTTTCTGCCAAGCACTTGTTTTCATACTCTATTCTTTCAAACCTTTCAACTTTCACGCAATACATGAGCGTGAGCCATGGACATGTCACTATGTGGAATAGAGAGGTGGTTGTGGAGAAGACAAAAAGGAGGGAGATAGTATCACATCAACTAGGCGTATCAACGGGCAATGGAGATGCCCATCAATAGATATCAATGTGAGTGAGTAGGGATTGCCATGCAACGGATGCACTAGAGCTAAAATGTATGAAAGCTCAACAAAAGAAACTAAGTGGGTGTGCAACCAACTTGCTTGCTCACAAATACCTAGGGCATTTGAGGAAGCCCATCGTTGGAATATACAAGCCAAATTCTATAATGTAAATTCCCACTAGTATATGAAAGTGACTAAACATGAGACTATCTATCATGAAGAACATGGTGCTACTTTGAAGCACAAGTGTAGAAAAAGATAGTAGCAATTGTCCCTTTTTTCTTTTATTTTTTATTTTTTGGCCTTTCTTTTCTTTTTTCTTTTTTCTTTTTTTTGGAGGGGCTTTCTTTATTTAGCCTTTACTCACATGGGACAATGCTCTAATAATGATGATCATCACACTTTCATTACAACTCGATATTACAACTCGATACTAGAACAAAGTATGACCTATATGAATGCCTCTGGCAGTGTACCGGGATGTGCAATGAATCAAGAGTGACATGTATGAAAAATTATACATGGTGGCCTAGCCACAAATACGATGTCAACTACATGATCATGCATGGCAATATGACAATATGAAGCGTGTCATATGAACGGAATGGTGGAAAGTTGCATGGCAATATATCTTGGAATGGCTATGGAAATGCCATGATAGGAAGGTATGGTGGCTGTTTTGAGGAAAGTATATGGTGGCTGTTTTGAGGAAGGATATATAGTGGGTGTATGGTACCGGCGAAAGTTGTGCGGTACAAGAGAGGCTAGCAATGGTGGAAGGGATGAGTGCGTAATATCCATGGACTCAACATTAGTCATAAGAACTCATATAATTATTGCAAAAATTTACGAGTCATCAAAACAAAGCAATCAACACATGCTCCTAGGGGGGAGGTTGGTAGGAGTTAACCATCGCGCACCCCCGACCTCTACACAAAGGATGACACTCTACAAATACCTCATGCTCTAACTTCGTCACATAGCGGTTCACTATACGTGCATGCTACGGGAATCACTAACTTTAACACAAGCATTTCTCAATTTCATAATAACTCCACTAGCATGACTCTAATATCACTATCCTCATATCTCAAAACAATTAGCAAGCATGCAACTTCTCATCATATTCAATGCACTTAATGTGAAAGTTTTTACTACATTGATCCTGGATGTCTATCATGTGAAGACTAGTTTTATAGCCAAAGAACATTACCATGCTGTTTTAAGAGACTCTCAAAAGGATATAAGTGAAGCATGAGAGATCAACAATTTCTACAAAATATCATCACCGCCGTGCTCTAAAAGATATAAGTGAAGCACTAGAGCAAAAACTATTCAACTTAAAAGATATAAGTGAAGCACATAGAGTGTTCTAACAATTCCTAGGCCATATTTAACTCTCTCAAAAAGGTGTGTCCAGCAAGGATAATTGTGGCAAACTAACAAGCAAATACTCAAATTATACATGGCGCTCCAAGTAAAACACATATCATGTGGTGAATAAAAATATAGCTCCGAGTATAGTTACCGATAGATGAAGACGAAAGAGGGCATGCCTTCCCGGGGCATCCCCAAGCTTAGGCTTTTGGTTGTCCTTGAATTTTACCTTGGGGTTCCTTGGGAATCCCCAAGCTTAGGCTCTTGCCACTGTTTGTTCCATAGTCCATCAAAGCAATACTCAAAACTTGAAAACTTCACAACACAAAACTTAGACAAAAATCTCGTGAGCTCCGTTAGTATAAGAAAACAAACCACTAATCAAAGGTAATGCAATGAACTCATTCTTTGTTTATATTGGTGTTAAACCTACTGTAATCCAACTTCCCAATATTACTCATAGATTCATTGAAATAAGGAAACAACACACAAAAACAGAATTTGTCAAAAACAGAACACTCTGTAGTAATCTGTAGTTTTCGCATACTTTTGTAACTCCAAAAAAATTGAAATAAATTGGTAAATGTGAGGAATTTGTCTACTAATCATCTGCAAAAAGAATCAACTAAATAGCACACTCCAGTAAAATCTGGTGACCATTCTAGCAAGCGCTAACAATTCTGTTTTTCACAGCAAGATCATATAAACATCACACAAGTCTTCCCAAAGGTTCTACTTGGCACAAACACTAATTAAAACACAAAACACATCTAAACAGAAGCTAGATGCAGTAATTATTCCTAAACATAAGCAAAAGCAAAAAATATAAAATTGGGTTGCCTCCCAACAAGCGCTATCGTTTTACGCCCCTAGCTAGACACGATACATGGATAGATCTAGGTATTGCCATCTTTGGAAGGCAATTCTTTAATTAAGCACTTGTGATTCTTAGGATCTTCTTTATCCCTATTGATAATCAAACTTTTGGGCAATAAATCAAGAAATTCAATTGTGTCAAAAGGTTCTCTTGCAAAAGTAAGAAAATTAGGATGAACAGTTATGGATTTAAGATCCGCGATTCCTTTACTAGATGTTTCACCCTGGTCTTTAGGAACATACATGAACTCAGATAATTTAGTGGTAGAAGGATTTGGAGTAGCATTTATAGCAGAAAGAGCAGAACCCACATTAGTAGTAATATCCTCAAGTTTATTGATTCTAGTAGAATCTTGATCTAATTTTTCTTTAACTATGGGTTCCTTTTCCTTAAGATTTTTCAGCACAACTCCTACCTTGGATCCATATTGGGTAATTTCATTGTGGATTTTTATATCCAAGTTCTCTACCAACTCTACCGTAGCAAATTTGTTTTCAATGATTTCTAACCTTTGCATAACATGCTCCAAGGTTAAAACGGTCCCATTAACCATAAGAGGTGGTGAGCCAGATAATTCAGTCATTGCATTAAAAGAATCAATAGTATGGCTACCCAAGAAATTCCCTCCCGTAATGGTATCTAAAATAAATCTATTCCATGGAGTTATGCCAACATAAAAATTGCGAAGAAGCACGGAAGTGGAAAGCTTCCTAGTAGATCTATTTTGAGCATTGCAAATTCTATACCAGGCATCTTTTAAGTTTTCTTCCTCCCTTTGTTTAAAATTGAGAAACTCACTCTCGAGAGTATTGATAATGATAGGTGTGTTAGACATGATGACAAGCAAGCCAGCAACACACAAGCAAACAAGAAGCAAGCGAACGATAAACACACGGCAGAAGAAGGGCAAATAAAATGGCAAGGGTGAAGTGGAGGAGAGGAAAACGAGAGGCAAATAAATGTAATGCAAAGGATAAGGGTTTGTGATAGGTACTTCGTATATGACTTCTGCGTAAGCCTACCCAGTAACGACGCCAAAATTTCTTCTTGCTACTTCTCGATCTTGTGTTGTATTCCCTCGAAGAGGAAAGGGTGATGCAGCATAGTAGCGTAACTATTTCCCTCAGTTTTTGAGAACCAAGGTATCAATCCAGTAGGAGACCACGCGTGAGTCCCTCGCACCTGCACAAACAAATAAGAACTTCGCAGACAACGCGATAAGGGATTGTCAATCCCTTTACGGTCACTTACGAAAGTGAGATCTGATAGAGATGATAGTTTGATATTTGTGGTATTTTTGGTTATAAGAACAGAAAGTAAAAGCAGAAAATTAAAGTAGATTGTAGATTGATATGTTGAGAATAGACCTGGGGGCTATAGTGTTCTCTAGTGGCTTCTCTCATGATAGCGATATTCTACGGCGGGTAAACAAATTACTGTCGAGCAATTGATAGAAAAGCGAATAATTATGAGACTATCTAGGCATGATCATTATATATAGGCATCAGGTCCGAGACAAGTAGACCGAAACGATTCTGCATCTACTACTATTACTCCACACATCGACCGCTATCTAGCATGCATCTAGACTATTAAGTTCATAAGAATAGAGTAACACCTTAAGCAAGATGACATGATGTAGAGGGATAAATTCAAACATAGTGATATAAACCCCATCTTTTTATCCTCGATGGCAACAATACAATACGTGACTTGTTGCCCCTACTGTCACTGGGAAAGGACACCACAAGATTGAACCCAAAGCCAAGCACTTCTCCCATTGCAAGAACTATAGATCTAGTAGGCCAAACCAAACCAATAATTCAAAGAGACTTGCAAGGATATTATAATCATACATAAAGAGTTCAGAAAATAACCAAATATTTGTCAAATATAATCTTGATCATAAACCCACAATTCATCGGATCTCGACAAACACACCGCAGAAAGAGATTACATCGAATAGATCTCCTCGAAGACCGAGAAGAACTTGGTATTGAGATCCAAAGAGACAGAAGAAGTCATCTAGATACTAGCTATGGACCCGAAGGTCTCTGGTAAACTATTCACAACTCATGGTGAGGCGATGATGATGATGTAGAAGCACTCCGTGGTAGACCCCCCCTCCGACGAAGCTCCGGAACAGGCCCCAAGATGGGATCTCACGGGAACAGAAGGTTGCAGCATTGGAACTAGGGTTTTCTCTGTTGTTCTGATGGTTTCGGGGTACGTAGGTATATATAGGAGGAACGAGGGCACCGGGGGCTAGACGGGGTGCCCACGAGGCAGGGGGTGCGCCCTATAGGGGGGGTGGGCGCCCCCCACCCTCGTGGACGCCACATCAGCCCTACTCCATGGTTCTCAAGTCTCCCGTGCATAGTTTGCTCCAAAAATATCTCTCTAGAAATTTCATTCCGTTTGGACTTCGTTTGATATTCCTTTTTTGGAAAACCCTGAAATAGGCAAAAAAAACAGCAATCTGGACTGGGCCTTTGGGTTAGTAGGTTAGTCCCAAAAATAATATAAAAGTGTATAACAAATCCCATTAAACATCCAAAACATCATAAATAATAGCATGGAACAATAAAAAATTATAGATACGTTAGAGACGTATCAAAGCACAAGTCGCCCACGAGCTCAAGCACGACAACGACATCATCCTCGTGAAGATGCTCGACAAGCGCATACCTACAAGTCCGATCAAGCTCTACTTCACGCCAAGGACGAGCTTCAAGAGCAAGAGAGAAGACCGCGAGACAACTACCACCATGAAGGAGCTACGGCTACAACCACCACTTCGGCATCTTCGCCAAGTGCTATCAAGGCATCTTCGCCTTTGGACGTACGACATCTTCGCCTACTTCACATGAGTTCGCCCACGTCGACGTCTTCATCATCAAGGCGGTCATCCACGAGCGATGGCGACAAGACGATCGAGCATGGGCCATCCCCTTCGACCAAGGCGACGAGCATGAACCTCTTCAACACCATGAAGACGGCGCCCATACTGGACTACTACTCCGGGTCAAGCTACGCGAGCAAGCATGATACCTTCCCTTTGACCTCGGAGGAGCATGATAATTTGCCGCATCCCACGGCATTCATCTTTGGAGGCATTACGGATGAGGAAGTTGAGCATGGAGACTATTGCACCTACACCTCTTCGACATCCACATATGACGAGAAGCCCCAATTCCCATGTGAGGAGAGCCACCACCACATGAGTGATACGAGTGACTCCACCATATGTGACATTGAGAGCATTTCCTTTGAGAGGATGAGTGTGACCACCACTAGACCCACACATGAGAGTATGCCACTTCTCCTATGTGAGGTTGAGAGCCATTTGAGTGACTCCAGCAACCATACGAGTGAGACATCCAAGAGGGAGTAAGTGAGCCACAACACTTAGTGAGTGAGGTAGTTGATAGGGCATGTGTGGCCACCATGATTTCTAACGACTTAACCTCTACTCCGAGTGTGTTTTCTTCGGTGCTAGGTCTCCTACACGAGGACATGCCTACCCTTGACGAGTCCGTCCCTCCAATGGACAAAGCGATGGCCATGGTGGAAGAAGATGCACCACCCACATGGTTCCATCAAGATGAAGATAACAACGTTTGGATCTTGAACACCTCACCTACAATACACGAGCGATACTCCAAAGGTAACATAGGTTATGGTGCTTCTTTCATCCCACTTGTGGACTATATCACCAATGATTGCTTGCATGATGTTGATTCACCTATGACCATGCTTCATGCTAGTGAAACTTCCTCATGTCTTGACTTACCTATTTATGATGAATATGATGATGAGCATGTTGAGTTGCCTATTGTGATGCTATGCTCCATAGGATATCATGTGAAAATTCTATTGGTCACATCATGTTTGATAATCCTTTAAACTTGTCATATGCTATCAGTGGGATCTCCCATATTGCATCATTTCAATCTCAACATAGTACCTATGCATGCCCCATTAAAGTAAATCCCATTTCCACTTGTGGCATAGATGACAAGATGATGGTCATTGGCTTTTGTTTTTCATGCGATGATATTGCCATGCTTCCTTTACATGATTTGCGAAATTCATCTACTATGCCATGCCATGAACACATTGTTCCGAATATGCATTGTTTTGGATGTTGTCAATATTCTCCATGTGATGTTTCCACTAATGCTCTTGAGGAGACCCCCATAGTTTCCTCATACATACTAGGAGATCTTGATGCATTCCATGCCTTGCATGATTACCATGATTGTGTGCACCATATGCATTCCATGAATAACAATGCTCTACATATTTCTTGTGATGCATTACACAATTCAAGTCTCCATTATGCCATACATAACAGCAAACGTCTCATGATGGATGACATGTTTCTATATCACGTATATCATTTATTTGAGCATTGGCTTTTATGTGCTAACCAACACATGCACGTGTGCATCATGATGGATGATGTGTACATATACCACGCACACACAATTTTTCCCTTGTCTTTGTTTTGTGTAGGTACTCATGAACATTTGTCAACCTCACAATCCCATGAGTTCACAAAACGAGCTCTTGAGAGCAACGACGATTTGGGATCCCGTGGATTGTCCCTACCACTGTTCTCTTCGCGCAACCACTACGCACATCTCTTTTACTTGGCTCTCACACGACTATGGGCTATTTACCATTTGTCATCTTATGCCCATTTTATCGTGTTCACTTTGCATTCTATACCTCTTGATATCACTTTGCCATGCAATTGTGACCCTTGCTTGCCTTTACACATTATTCAACATTATGCTAATTATATGTGTATTTGCATGCTTGGTGGAGATACTTGTAGCTATTGCCAAGATTTCTTTGTGCCCCATGCTATTATCGATTCTTGTGTTTAGAGAGTCATGATGTTCCATTGCTATTTACATAGGACTTCTTGCCACCACAATGATGAGACTTTGCTCATATCTTGTTTTCATGCTTGTGCTATGCCATGTGCACTATTCATGACTGCAATTTGCACACATGACATGCTTGCCATGATTACCTCTAGTATGTTGCATCTTCGCACTACTAGCTTGTTTGACTTATTCACCATGATTGCTTGCTATGTTGCATCACACATGTTCCACTCTTACTTGCTTTCTTGGGTTGATGACATATTGGTTCATGCCATTCATGTGATTCACATTAATCATCATCACTTGTCTCCATTAGTTTCATCTCTCATATTCCCTTGTATTGAGTGCAACCATGCTATGCCTATTGATATTGGATACTTGGACACCTTACTTGTGATGCATGCTTGCTTGTTTGGGCCTAATGCCTTTGGTTGTTATCGCATCATATGCTTACCTACCATGCCACATTCCCTTGTACTTTCTTATGATAAGAATGATGCAAGCACTTGTTGGGTATTTTCTCGCACGAATGCTAGGTTTTGCATTATGGCTAACCTCATTTGTTTTTCTGAGTGTTTGTCATGTTCTTTCATTTTGAAGGATTCACAAGGCGGTACAACCACGAGGCATCTTGGGCATGTGAAGGGATACACGTTGCGCGACACCAACACCTTCGAGAACATACATAAGGTGAATTCCTTCTTTGTGAGCCATCCTCACATATGCATATTGGATGGGCCATACTTTCATTGCTATTTCCTTCTTGTTGTCTACATGATACATCAACGGGATGGAGGACCGACATTAAAGATGGACCCTATGGATACAACACCGGTCTACCACTCTTGCCACGACATTGAGGAATGGTACAACACTACTCATGACAAATTTGCATCTTATGCATGGATTGACTCACATTATGATTGCCTTGTTGCATCGTGTATTCCCATGTAATCCATGATATATGAGCTTGTGCATTTCCTTAGTAAATTTGTTGTGATCTTCTGTGATCTTCCTTGATGGCATATTCATACATATTGATCACATTGCCAAACATCAATTGCATGATCACATAGTCATATTGAGAACCCATTGCCATGTTCATGCTCTTGATAAACATCACACTATGAAATCATTTTGCACAATGGTAGAAATTGTAGCTTTGTGCAACATGCCAATTACCCTACCTTTGTGTGCACAACAAACGTATTTGCTCACATGAATGCTTTACATGTCATTGTACATCTTTTAGATAAGCATCTTGTGCCTTGCCATGCCCAAACTTGTCACACAGACCCAACCTTACATGATAGACACTTGTGCGCTAACCATTGTATTTCCGAGTGTCGTTTGTGTTTGCTCTTCTTTCATGTATACCACTCCGGCGACACCTTGGACTACTTGGATTACGCCAAGTCTTCAGTTCAGTCCAACTACAAGTCCGTCCACGACAACCGTTTCCATGGTGATGAGCTTTTCAATCCGAGGTCGGATCTTTCCCAAGGGGGGGGGGGAGATGATGCGGAGCATCCCACGATCATCCCCATGTTCACTTCGACGAGACCTCAAGTACACACCATTGGACACAAGGTTTACTCGCTCCTCTCCAAACCTTCACTTTACACATGTGAGACATGGCTACTACCTCAAACATATGTGCTATGCATGACCAGGAACCAAGAGGGGGACCATGGAACAGCTAGGAGCATTGGACAAGATGGCAAGGACACCAAGTACAAGGATCAATAGAAGTTGCTGGAAAAGCTACAGGCTCTGGACGTCCGGCCTCTACCGGACGACTGGCGACTCCTAGGCGATCGGACGACCGGAGGCCACCGAACGGCTGTGACTTCGACTACAGAACATAAATGGCGGAAATCCGAGAGTTACCGTACGTCCGGTTTCTCCCGTGCCACCGGACGTCTGGTGTCCCAGCGGACGTCCGCTGCATGCTGTCTGCGCACAGTTATCGGGCCAGAGGACCTTGTATCCCTCTCCCACTTACCCCTTCATGGACCTAGACTATATATACTCCTCCCCCTCCTCCTAGTTAGGGTTAGCTTAGGTTTAGCTCATTTGTGACAGTGCTTTGCTCATCCACTAGTGGTTCATCTCCTTGTGAGTGACTGCGGCCCCTCGACAGCGAAGATCCACACGGATTCAAGACCTCCTTCACGGAGAAGATCCCGCGGGATACCCCAAGACCTCCTCACGGAGAAGAACCGGTTACCCTTTGTATCATCCCTTGTTGATCTCTTTGTGTTTCGAGGATCTAGCATATGTGTGACTTGTTCTTGTTGGTTTGAGTGAATCTCTCATATTTCCCCTCGTGTTCCCTCTCATATTCTTCGTGTTCTTCGTGGGATCTCCTCCATTTCATGAAAGATCGACCATCTAGGGTTGCACCTACATCACATTCATCAAATGATAACACATGTCTATGGTTAGGAAACATAACCATCTTTGATTAACGAGCTAGTCTAGTAGAGGCATACTTGGGACACTCTGTTTTGTCTATGTATTCACACATGTACTAAGTTTCTGGTTAATACAATTCTAGCATGAATAAAAGACATTTATCATGATATATAAGGAAATATAAATAACAACTTTATTATTTCCTCGAGGGCATATTTCCTTCAATGGCATCCTACAATCCTTTTTATAAGGATTAAAAGCCTAGGCCCGCAATTTTTATGCACGCCAACCCAGGGAAAGGAACCCTTAACGGAACTATTATCTCTAGAAGATGTTTCTTATGTTAAATAGTAATATAACATAACTCCCCGAACACAGTCTGTCTGTTCAAGCAATTATGACCGGATTGCCTGGTTTCCGAACATATCACATGTTTTTACCACAGATATAGTATTCAGAAGCACTCCAACCTTTGGGTTTATGGAGGTCGAAACAGATGGTTGGCCATGACAAACTTTATATAAATTTGGCCGGAGATAAGTTTGATGGTAAAGGTACATTGATACATAGAATCAAATGACTACACATTTTCGATTCCCTCTATAAGGCTGTCTAGCTTACAGTCCTGTTGGGAAAGTTTGGCCGCTACCTCTACTTGGTCATATACCAAATGCGGAGGAATTTCTTGTCCATCGGACCGTCGAGGTCCCACGCGGGCCATGTGATTTGGATCAAGACGAGTGTAGCGCGTCTTCACCATGGCCCAGGCTTCTCGAGCACCCAATGCGGCATGCTGATGCTTTCCATAGTTCGAAGCGGCGTCGAGCCCCTTTGAACAGGTCCGCCAAATCCTCCATAGTTTCTGCAGGTGAGTTGCCAGGACATAGAGCTCTGGCCATACTCTTCATGGCCTTCCGAGCCTGTTCATGGACCCTGGAAAGCTCTTGCAGCACATGATGGGCCTCTAACCCCTCGTTGGTTACCCCAAGTGGAAGGTGTAAGATGCAGTGTTGTGGAAGTTTTTCCCTTAGCAAAGATGCCAAGGATCGAATCCCCAGAGACTCCTAGGTTCAACAAGTAGGTGTCAACTGCTAACGGCGCCGGATTAGTAATCAACGTGGACCTGCACACAGATACAAATAACTTTGCTCCCAACGAGTACAGAGAGGTTGTCAATCCCTCTGGCCTTGTAGTTCACAAAGGATTAAACGCAAATGATAGTAGTGATAGATAATCTTTGCAATAGTAAGTAAAAGCGAAAAGTAAATAGCGGATGTGATCAATGATGGTAATATGGACCGGAGTCTCATGATGTTCAGTAGTGATGTCTCTCTCCCAAAAGACGATAAAATAGCTATGTGAGGTAAACGAATTACAGCTGGGCAATTGACAGGACCATGAACGCAAACCAATGTTGACTACATTGCAAGAAAGGTTGAGGTTCAAAGCATGGGCGGTACGCCAAAGTAAGTAGACCGAAATCCATCAATATCTACTACTAATCATCCACCTTGAGATATCTATCCAGAACATCTCGCTGGTATTAAGTTGCGAGCCCCACCCATAGTGTAAACTCAATGCAACAGACAACTGCATTAAAAGAACTTTGCGTAAAGTAAACAATCCTTGCACCCGCGGGCACAAGCACCATTGATTTCCCCCTTGTGGCAACAACACATCCCCTAGACTCATGTTTCTATCACTCAAGCTAGTCATCGAGGGGCATGAACCCACAATCGAGCATAACGTTCCCTCTTGGAGTCACTACGTATTACTTGGCCAAAGCAATAAATAACAACGGAGAACATGCAAGAATTACTTATGAACATAAATATAAAAGAGGTAGATCAAATATATTACTCAAAAACAATCTGAACATAATCTCATAATCCATCGGATCCCAGCAAACTCATCATAGCAACAACATAAGGATTACATATGTGCCTCGATCATGTAGGGCAGCTCACGAGGACTAATTAGTGAAGCACAAGAACGGGAGGAGAACATCACATAGCTACTGGTCATGGACTCATGGTCCAAGGGAGACTACTCACAACTCATCCGGGAGGCGTCCATGGTGGTGGAGAGGCTCCCGATGGTGATCCTCCCCTCCGGCAGGGTGCCGGGAAGAGTTCTCCTGGTGCTCCCAATCTTGGAAGCGGCGGCGGCGGCGGAACAGTGATGAGATCGCGAAAAAGAGTTCCCGTCCCGAGGGTTTCGAAGGACGCTCTAAATATATGCCGATGGGGGGCACCAGACGGGGCTCGGGGGGCCCAGGCGCCCCCCCGACGCGGCCC
>LR738713.1:552328302-552410038 GCA_902687465.1 Secale cereale | reverse complement strand
TGTCCTTCGGGCGCAAGGTAGGTTCTGGAACGCTGATTTTTTATATAATTTTTCTGGATTTTTCCTGGCAGTTCTCGTAACGTGAAAACCTGAAATACAAAAACAGCAGAAAACAGAAACTGGCACCGGGGTGCACTGGATTAGTAGGTTAGTCCAAATATGATCAAAAGTGTATGGAAGTGTATGAATATCATAGCAATATCACCCAAAAGTGGCATGGAGCAAGCAGAAATTATAGATACGTTTTGGACGTATCAACATCCCCAAGCTTAATTCCTGCTCGTCCTCGAGTAGGTAAATGATAACAAGCATAATTTCTGTGGTGACATGCTATTAACCATATAGGACTTATTCATAGTCATATGACAAAAGCTTACTGAGACAATGATTCTATAGTAATTAAGTTGCCTCATGAGAAAATCACAAATGACTGAAAGTTTTACAACATGAAACTGAAACATCAAAAAGATTTGCAATGAACATGATGTGTAAATATGATAAAGTGATATCTAGCCTGCCCCCTTTAGTGAAGCAAAACATAAATGCAGGGGCACCTTCAAGGTTTAAGTGATGACTAGATACAATGATTTCAAAATAAACGATATCAAAATCATGCAAAAGACAATGCTACTTTGGGACAATGCACATTACACTCAGAATGACAATCATGCTCTCAGTAGTTGGTGCTTTTAAAAGAAGGTGGAGACTCAACATAAAAGTAAAAGAATGGTTATGTGCTAGAGCTTTTTATTTTAAAAACATAGAAGCAATTTTGTCAACGGTAGTAGTACTTCATATGTGTCATGCATAAGACATCCTATAAGTTGCAAGCCTCATGCATTGAATACCAATAGTGCTCGCACCTTGTCCTAATTAGCTCGGATTTCCATGGGTTATCATTGCATTACATATGTTTCAACCAAGTGTCACAAAGGGGTACCTCTATGCCACCTGTACAAAGGTCCAAGGAGATAAATCGCATTTGATTTCTCGTTTTTGATAGATCTCAACTTGAGGACATCCATACCGGGAAAACATAGAAAATAGATGATGGACTCCTCTTTAATCCATAAGCATATTCTCATAAGAGATTGAGGATTAATGTCCAAGCTAAAACTTCCACCATGATACATGGCTTTGGTTGGCGGCCCAATGTTCTTCTCTAACAATATGCATACTCAATCAACCCACGGCAAATCACCCTTACTTCAGATAAGACGAACATGCATAGAAACTCACATGATATTCAACAAAAGTGTGACAGTTGATGGCGTCCCCAGAAACATGGTTACCGCTCAGCAAGCAACTTATAAGAAATAAGATACATAAGCAACATATTCTTTACCACAATAGTTTTTTAAAGCTACTTTCCCATGAGCTATGTATTGCAAAGTTAGTCTGCTTAGTACAGGTGGAGGTTAGCAAAAGACTGGGAGCGACCAACTAAGAGAGCAATGACGGTCATAATCATGCAGAGCGACAAAGCAATATTGAATCATGCATGGAAGTTATATCGCTACTCAGAAATAAAAGATCATCAAGGCTTGACAGACTTTCTTTACAGTCTTAAATATGCATGAGCATACGCCAAGTCAATCAAAATAAATTCTCGAAGGAAGATATTACTAAACCATACCACATCATCGGCAAACAAATCAAGTTGGTACTCCAATAACACATTGGGAATCCCCCAGCTATTTGAGACTAACCATAAGAAAACCTGAACTACTAAGCGCCATTATGCACGTAGCATCTTTATCATAGACATATTAACCAATGCAACGGAAGCAAACTCTCTTAATAAGATAAGCACGATAATTAAAGAGAGTTCAAGCAACCAACTAAACAAAAGCTCTTTGAAAAGATAAGCATGAATACTAAGAGCAGAGCATGATAGTAGCTATTAAAAGACAAAGAACACACGCAACAAAGATAGACATGAAAATTCTATGTTATGTTCTAGGTAGAAGTGGAGCGTGTTTATCTCCCACATAAAGAAAGCTGAGTTCCTACTCGTTATGAAAAACTAAAAAGAAAACTAAAAGCAAGACGCTCCAAGCATAGCACATAACACATGAAGTGATAAAAATATAGCGAAACGAAAGACGAACTGATAATGTTGATGGAGAAGGGGATGCACGGGGGCATCCCCAAGCTTAGACGCTTGAGTCTCCTTGAATATTTCTTGGGGGTGCATGGGGGCATCCCCAAGCTTGAGCGCTTGACACTCCTGAATCTTTTTATCATCTTCCCTCGCACACTTGAAAACTCCCTTCATACATAACTCATCATAATCTGATTAGAGAGGTTGGTACCCTTAATAAAATAATTGTACCTTGCTGGAAATAAATATATTAGTGAAGTTCTACTGTTTCTCAAGATTGCCAAAAGGTTTTTGCAAAGAAAAAGCAAGCTCTTGGTTTGTAAAATGAAGGAAAGGCAAAACAGGACAGAATCTGTGAAAAACAGAACAGCGGGTAGTAAATGATTTGTTCGGCGTACTTCTGCAACTCAAATCAAAAAACTAAAAACATTCGCACGAAAGACAATTATATAGAGAACGCTGTCGAAAAAATTCAGACCAAAAAAGATGATCTGATGATTTTATACGAATTTTTCTATCCAAGGACAGAATCTGTTTCCTGGACAGCACCTCACAACTTTTGAACTTTCTAGCAATCAGAGGCTATACTTGGCACAAATATGAAAAGCAAAGATACAATGATGATGCTACTGTAGTAAACAACATCAAGACACAACAAAAGCAAAATATAAAAATTTATTCATGTGGGCTGCCTCCCAAAAGCGCTTTCTTTTATGCCTTTAAGCTAGGCACAATGCATAGAGATCAAGTTTTATCAAGAGTAAAAGAATAGCTAGCCCGTACAACGGACTCAAAAGGTAACTTGATCTTCTTACGAGGGAAGTGTTCCATCCCTTTCTTGAGAGTAAACTGAAATTTTATATTACCCTCTTTCATGTCAATGATAGCACCAACGGTGCGTAAAAAGGGACGTCCCAAAATAATTGGACATGAAGGATCACATTCAATATCCATAATAGTAAAATCAACGGGAACATAGTTGTCATTGACAATGATAAGAATATCGTCGATCCTCCCCAAAGGTTTCTTTATGGAAGAATCAACGAGACGAACACCAAAAGAACAAGAATCATAAGGTTTCAATTTAAGCATATCATATAGTCTTTTGGGCATAATAGAAGTACTGGCTACAATATCACATAAAGCATAGCATGAGAAGTTGTTTATCTTAATTTTAATCATAGGATCCCAACCATCTTCTAGCTTTCTAGGTATGGAGGCTTCTACTATAAGTTTCTCCTCCCTAGCTTTGATAAGAGCATTAGTGACGTGCTCTGTGAAGGCAAGATTAAGCGTGCTAGTGTGGGGATCTTTGGCCATTCCTTGTAGAAAGGTGACAACTTCTGAAATACTACAATTATCAAAATCAATTTTATCATTAGTGGGCAGAATTGTAGTGTCATCCTCTTTGTTTGAATCGCTCTCTATTATAAGAGTTTGAACATCTTCCCAAGTTTGGGGAAGCTTAGGAGCAATTTTAAACTGAGGCTCATACTCTTTTCCTGGAAGACCATGCCATGGGCATAACCCTCCGTCAAGACTAATATAATCACAAGGTTTATTACTTTTGTAGATCCCGACAGTGGTAATTGGGGTAATGGAAGAAGGGGTGTACTCCTCCCATTTAGTGTTTTTGGTAGAACCCATAATAGCAAGCAAGCAAGATAACTATTTTTGTGATTTTCGATAAAAGGTACTAAAGTAAAAACTGAAAAGTAAACTAACAAGACTAAAAAGCAAAGGTAAAAGATAGCATGCAACTCCCCTATCCTGAAGAGTGGAGTCCCCGGCAACGGCGCCAGAAAAACTCCTTGATGGGCCTCTAACCCCTCGTTGGTTACCCCAAGTGGAAGGTGTAAGATGCAGTGTTGTGGAAGTTTTTCCCTTAGCAAAGATCCCAAGGATCGAATCCCCAGAGACTCCTAGGTTCAACAAGTATTTGTCAACTGCTAACGGCGCCTGATTAGCAATCAACATGGACCTGCACACAGATACAAATAACTTTGCTCCCAACGAGTACAGAGAGGTTGTCAATCCCTCCGGCCTTGTAGTTCACAAAGGATTAAACGCAAATGATAGTAGTGATAGATAATGTTTGCAATAGTAAGTAAAAGCGAAAAGTAAATAGCGGATGTGATCAATGATGGTAATATGGACCGGAGTCTCATGATGTTCACTAGTGATGTCTCTCTCCCAAAAGACGATAAAACAGCTATGTGAGGTAAACGAATTACAGCTGGGCAATTGACAGGACCACGAACGCAAACCAATGCTGACTACATTGCGAGAAAGGTTGAGGTTCAAAGCATGGGCGGTACGCCAAAGTAAGTAGACCGAAATCCATCAATATCTACTACTAATCATCCACCTTGAGATATCTATCCAGAACATCTCGCTGGTATTAAGTTGCGAGCCCCACCCATAGTGTAAACTCAATGCAACAGACAACTGCATTAAAAGAAATTCGCGTAAAGTAAACAATCCTTGCACCCGCGGGCACAATCACCGTTGTTTTCCCCCTTGTGACAACAGCACATCCCCTAGACTCATGTTTCTGTCACTCAAGCTAGTCATCGAGGGGCATGAACCCACAATCGAGCATAACGTTCCCTCTTGGAGTCACTACGTATTACTTGGCCAAAGCAATAAATAACAACGGAGAACATGCAAGAATTACTTATGAACATAAATATAAAAGAGGTAGATCAAATATATTACTCAAGAACAATCTGAACATAATCTCATAATCCATCGGATCCCCGCAAACTCATCATAGCAACGGCATAAGGATTACATATGTGCCTCGATCATGTAGGGCAGCTCACGAGGACTAATTAGTGAAGCACAAGAACGGGAGGAGAACATCACATAGCTACTGGTCATGGACACATGGTCCAAGGGAGACTACTCACAACTCATCCGGGAGGCGTCCATGGTGGTGGAGAGGCTCCCGATGGTGATCCTCCCCTCCGGCAGGGTGCCGGGAAGAGTTCTCCTGGTGCTCCCGATCTTGGAAGCGGTGGCGGCAGCGGAACAGAGATGAGATTGCGAAAAAGAGTTCCCGTCCCCAGGGTTTCGAAGGACGCTCTAAATATATGCCGAAGGGGGGCACCAGACGGGGCTCGGGGGGCCCAGGCGCCCCCCCGGCGCGGCCCAGGGGGGGCGCGCCGCCAGGGCGCCTGGAGCCCTGGTGCCCCCCCCCCCCCGGCTGTCCTTCGGGTGCAAGGTAGGTTCTGGAACGCTGATTTTTTATATAATTTTTCTGGATTTTTCCTGGCAGTTCTCGTAACGTGAAAACCTGAAATACAAAAACAGTCGAAAACAGAAACTGGCACCGGGGTGCACTGGATTAGTAGGTTAGTCCAAATATGATCAAAAGTGTATGGAAGTGTATGAATATCATAGCAATATCACCCAAAAGTGGCATGGAGCAAGCAGAAATTATAGATACGTTTTGGACGTATCAGCACATCACCCTCAAAACCAGACACCCCACCTTCAGGCTGCCAAGTTAACAAACCTGCAGGAAAAGTTTTATAAGAAACTTTCAAAATAAGAGACTATAAGGAGAGCTAGGTATAAGGGACATACTAAACATGCCACTTTTTAGCCTTCGGCTCTCTTCCAAGGCGCTTGTGAGTTGGGCCCTTACGCCCTTTAGCTCCTGTTCGAGCCTAATATTTTTATCGTGCGCTTGGTTCCTTTTTTTCCATGGCTTGCGCCAGTGCACGCTCGCCAGCGGCTGTTTACTCTTCGGCAAACCTTTTGTCCGCCAAAGCAGCTCTTAGCTCCCTCTCAAGTTGGTCGGTCGATTATGTGACTATATTAAAAATTAGTATATAGATAACATCATCCTGATCGGCAAAACTACACTAGTACCCAGACACAATTGTTCTTACCACCAGCATCCTTTCCGGATTCCTTCGAATTTTTTAATTCGGCGAGCTGGGTCCGGCACTCTACAAGCTCCTTGGATAAAGAGTTGTACTTTTCCTAAAACACATATAAAAACATAACGATCCTCAAATCAGTTGTACCAACTGCTTTAAGTCTCGGGGGCTACTGGCATGGGAACACCAAAATATACACTCACCCGCATATCTTTTGAAAGCCGGTGAGTAGCTCCGGCGAGTCCGTCTTGAGCGGCTCGGATATAGGCATCCGCAGAACTAAGGGCGTTAAACGCCTCCTCAGAAAAGATGGGGGTCACGCATGGCTGCTTTCCGCCGTCGGTGAACCATAGCAACCTCCACTTCGGAATTAGTAACGGACATTCCGTCTGAATCCTCTTCGAGAGGACAATCCGACACTGAATCAGCATTAACCCTTGACAGTCTTGAGGCTGGATTGGCTGGAGCTTGGTCTGCATTGTCTCCGGAGACATTCCGGTGTGTATTCCTCCTAAAAGGACAAAACAAAGCGGAAAGTTGTAATACCGATTTCACCACCCAGCACTTATCAAAACAAACATACCTCTTTGTAGGTCCGCTAGCGTTCGCGGTCCTCTTTCGCTTTGAGGCCTCACCCAATGCGGGTGTCACCCTCTGGGTTGACGGTCTACGCACAGTTCGGCGTGAGAAGCGAATCCCTGTTCAAGTATGATAAAATACGATGGGTAAGGTGCACTCGGAATCTTCTCTTTGATGAGATATGTCCTAAAGTACTTACACGGGAAGAAGGAATGAGGCCTGGGTAATCGGCCACTATAGCCACAAGGGGACCTTCACGGCAGGCTTGGTAGAAGACTCCATCTTCTAGCTCTATACCTATGTCCGGATCTTCATCATATCCGGGGCCCGCATTCTGAAATCGGTCCTCTGGCTATGGCGCGGGACTGTTAATCCCCTCGATAACCTTCTTCCACTCCTATTGGGAGAAACCGAATTCAATTCGGTCAATACATCATAACGAAGGAAAATTGGACGGTCAAGAGAGAGACTCACCCAGTCAGGAGGATTGTACATACAAAAGCCCTCCCGGCATGTTAAACGGATGAAGTCTTGTTTATCTCCTTTATAAAGGCCTTCCGGGACAATGTCTAGGGCGGCAGGGTCTTCTAGGCCGAGGCGTAAGCAGCGCGAGGCATCATCCTTGCCATTATGGTGCCACATTGGGAATCCTCTGGCTTGAAGTGGCTTCACGCATCGCTTTATTGAAATGGCCATCACTTCGATTATAGATAATCCCGAACTGGCGAGCAATCTGATCTTGCCGACCAGTCTGCTAACCTCCGCTCTCTCTTCTTCTGAAGGACTGCGGGGACACCAATTGAAAAGCTTCCTTGGCGGAGCACTGGAATACTTGGGGAGACCTCGCTGAACTAGATCTGGCAGAGCAACGTCCTCGATATAGAACCACTCCGAAGGCCACTCTTTGGATGCCTTCTTCAGAGTACCGGGCAGATAGCCTGTCCCAGCTATGCGCCACACTTCGGCGCCCCCAACTTCAAATATGGATCCCTTCTCTGAGCGAGGGACTAGGCAAAAGAACTTTTGCCACAGCTCGAAGTGGGGTTCCCAGCCCAAGAACAGTTCGCATAAAGCGATGAAACCCGCAATATGCGGGATAGACCCCGACGTAAGATCGTGTAGTTGGAGACCATAGAACTCCAGGAGTCCCCTAAGAAAGGGGTGAATGGGGAACCCCACACCTCTTAAAAGGAAGGGGACGAAACATACCCGCTCTCCATCGGAGGGGTTGGGAAAACTCTCTGCCAGGGCCTGGTTGTCAATAGACGTTAGTCCGGCCCGGACGGGGACTAGATCCTCTAGGGGGAGATATCCCTGCGCTTGTAGTGTCCTTAGACGCGCATGAGACACAGAGTAGCTTTTCCAATCTCCTGTACGAGGGTCGTGAGGGCGCGAGGAAGAGCTTGGGGCGCTGGCCATGTTTGAAGATTTTTCGCAGGCACTAGGGTTTCTTCCGCGTGGAATGGGATGGAGAGGCAGTTGGGATCTATTCTCTTATATAGGCGCCTTCTCTGCACAGTCAAGGGGGTATTCGCAAAAATTCCCAGACGGTTCGCATTCATTGGACACGTGGAAGTCAAGGCGACGGCGGAGAGGAATCGGCGGAATACAATATTTAAAGAAGCCGAACTATCATCCAGGAGGACTCACCTTGCAAGACCGAAGACATGAAGCCGGACACAATCTCGTCCTTGAAGGCAAGTCCGGGGGCTACTGAGTGAGTCCTGTATCCAGGGGTCCTCAGGCATCTGGGTCGTTGGAGCTGGGCCGTATTGATGGGCCACATCAAGAAGAATCAGAAGACCCTCCCCCGTGTTCGGTCAGGACTCTTATGTACGTATAAAGGCAGGTGTAGAGTCCGGATGTATCAAATTACTTCCTCCCCAAGTCACCCTTGTAAACCTAGGTCCCCTCTGGTGTGTATATAAGCCGAGGGGTTTAGTCTGTAGAGGGGATCATCGTCATCACAATAACCTCATAGGTTATACTTTACGGTTTACCCATTACGATCTCGAGGTATATCAATGATGTCTACCACACAACCTTCTTCTTGTAGACGTTGTTGGGCCTCCAAGTGCAGAGGTTTGTAGGACAGTAGCAAATTTCCCTCAAGTGGATGACCTAAGTTTTATCAATCCGCGGGAGGCGTAGGATGAAGATGGTCTCTCTCAAACAACCTTGCAACCAAATAACAAAGAGTCTCTTGTGTCCCCAACACACCCAATACAATGGTAAATTGTATAGGTGCACTAGTTCGGCGAAGATATGGTGATACAAGTGCAATATGGATAGTAGATGTAGGTTTTTGTAATAATAAAATATAAAAGCAGCAAGGTAGCAAGTGGTAAAAGTGGGCATAAATAGTGTTGCAATGATAGGAAACAAGGCCTAGGGTTCATACTTTCACTAGTGCAAGTTCTCTCAACAATAATAACGTAACTGGATCATATAACTATCCGTCAACATGCAACAAAGAGTAACTCCAAAGTCACTAATAGCGGAGAACAAACGAAGAGATTATGGTAGGGTACGAAACCACCTCAAAGTTATTCTTTCTGATCGATCTATTCAAGAGTCCGTAGTAAAATAGCATGAAGCTATTCTTTCCGTTCGATCTATCATAGAGTTCGTAATAGAATAACACCTTAAGATACAAATCAACCAAAACCCTAATGTCACCTAGATACTCCATTGTCACCTCCAGGACGTGAACGCCTGGGGGCCCACGGGCTGTCCTCGAGGGTGGGGGGCGCGCCCCCCTGCCTCGAGGGCACCCCGATGCCCCACCGACGTATCCCCAGGTCCTATATATTCCGTTTTGTGGAGAGAAAAATCAAGGAGAAAGAATTATCGTGCTTCACGAGACTGAGCCGCCGCCAAGCCCTAATCTCTCTCGGGAGGGCTGATCTGGAGTCCGTTCGGGGCTCCAAAGAGTGGAGATCGTCGCCATCGTCATCATCAACCTTCCTCCATCACCAATTCCATGATGCTCACCGCCGTGTGTGAGTATTTCCATCGTAGGCTTGCTGGACGGTGACGGGTTGGATGGGATCTATCATGTAATCGAGTTAGTTTTGTTAGGGTTTGATCCCTAGCATCCACTATGTTCTGAGATTGATGTTGCTATGACTTTGCTATGCTTAATGCTTGTCACTAGGGCCGGAGTGCCATGATTTCAGATCTGAACCTATTATGTTTCCATGAATATATGTGTGTTCTTGATCCTATCTTGCAAGTCTATAGTCACCTACTATGTGTTATGATCCGGCAACCCCGAAGTGACAATAAACGGGACCACTCCCGGTGATGACCTTAGTTTGAGGAGTTCATGTATTCACTATGTGTTAATGCTTTGGTCCGGTACTCTTTTAAAAGGAGGCCTTAATATCCCTTAGTTTCCAATAGGACCCCGCTGCCACGGGAGGGTATGACAAAAGATGTCATGCAAGTTCTTTTCCATAAGCACGTATGACTATATTCGGAATACATGCCTACATTGCATTGATGAACTGGAGCTAGTTCTGTGTCACCCTAGGTATAACTTCTACATGATGAATTGCATCCAATGTAATTTCCCATCACCGATCCAATGCCTACGAGCTATACCTATATTGCTTGTCGCTTATTTACTTTTCCGTTGCTTATATCACAAAAACTACAAAAACACTATCTTTACTTTTATTGCTGCTACCACCACTATCATATTACTGTGCTACTAAACTATCTTGCTGCAGATACTAAGTTTCCAAGTGTGGTTGAATTGACAACTCAGCTGCTAATACTTAAGAGTATTCTTTGGCTCCCCTTGTGTCGAATCAACAAATTTGGGTTTAATACTTTACCCTCGAAAACTGTTGCTATACCCTACACTTGCGGGTTATCACGCATGTACGAAGAGAGAGAAGCGAAGTTAGATCGACACGACGACCTAGATGGACTTGAAGAGGAGTGCGGTACAGCGCAGGCCCGTTCCGCATTTTATCAACAACAAGCTAGGCGGTACCAAAGCACATAAGTGCGGACTAAGACATACAATGTCGGCGAACTTGTTTTACGCCTCCCGGAGAATAAAAAGGACAAGCTCAAACCAAAATGGGAGGGACCCTTCATTATCGACGAAGTACTCACTAGTGGAGCCTATCGCCTTTGGAATGCGCACGACAACCGCCTCGAGCCGAACCCGTGGAACGCTGCCAGGCTCCGACGATTCTGTGGATAGTTCGGTAGCATTTTTTCCTCTTTTCAAGTTATGTTTATTTTTTATTTTTATTTTTCTCCTCATCCCCTTTTTACTTTTTCTTTCATTGGTAAGTATTCGGCTCACCCGAACTACCACAGGATAAGTACATCTTTGAATGTATCCACCTCAAATATACTTGGGGGCTTCTTTGACGAAGCTCGTTATCAAAAAAGCTTCTTGCTTATGATGTCATCCGTTTTTACAGTCCTTCCTTGCCATTATTTGCACCAATATGACTTAAGTTCTGGCCAAGCTGGGTTGCCTCGCTCCTGTGCTTACCCCTACGTTCCCAATTGTTCGGCTAGGGTGTAAAGGGAGCACCTCTGCGATTGTTACAACCGGGTAATCCGAACCTCTACCTCAGACTGGGTGAAGCCGGAAGCTAGCGTTCTTAAGGGAATAATTGGTCGGCGGATAAATGATATATTGCTTTTAATGCATACATTTTAAACTATTAGAGGATATGGCATCCTACAATCCTTTTTACACGATCAAAATCCTAGGCACGCATATGTACGCATGCTGGCCCAGGGAAAGGAACCCTTAATGGAACTATTCTCTGTGGAAGATGTTTCTTACATTAAATAGTACTATAACATAACCCCCCGAACACAGCTTGTATGTTCAAGCAATTATGACTGGATTGACTGGTTTTCGAACATACCACGTGTTTACCATAGGTATAGTATTCGGAAACACTCCAGCTTTTGGGTTTATGGAGGTTAAAGCGGAAGGTCGGCCATGACAATCTTTTTATAATTTCGGCCGGAGATAAGTTTGATGTTAAAGTACATCAATACATAGAATCAAATGACTACTCTTTCTCTATTCCCTCTATAAGGTTGTCTACTTTACAGTCCTGTTGGGAAAAATTGGCAGCTATCTTCACTTGGTCATATACCAAGCTCACAAGAATTTCTTGTCCGTCCGATCCTCGAGGTCCCACGCAGGCCATATGATTCGGATCAAGGATGGTGTAGCGCGTCTTCACCATGGCCCAAGCTTCTCGAGCACCCATGCGACATGCTGACGCTTTCCATAGTTCGAAGCGGCGTCGAGCCCCTTTGAACAAGTCCGCCAAGTCCTCCATAGTATCTGAAGGGGAATCGCCCGGCCATAAAGCCTTGGCCATATTCTTCATGGTCTTCCGAGCTCACTTGTGTACTCTGGAAAGCTCTTGCAGCACGTCGCCCTGAAAACCGGACACTTCCCCTTCGGGCTGCCCAGTTAACAAACCTGCAGGAATAGTTTTATGAAGAACTTCCAAAAACAAGGGACTATAAGGAGATCTAGGTTGAAAGGACATACTGATTATGCCGCCTTTTAGCTTCCGGTTCTCTTCCATGGCATTTGAGAGTTGGGCTCTTACGTCGTTTAGCTCCTGTTCTAGCTTGACATTTTTATCCTGCGCTTGGTTTCTTTTATCTATGGCTTGCGTCAATACACGCTTACCAGCAGTTGTTTCCCCTTCGGCATATTTTTTATCCGCCAGGGCATCCCTTAGCTTCTTCTCGGTCGGCCCTGTAGCTGCATTCCAATCAGTATGTACTTAGAGACTATTGATCGGCACAAATATCATACTGTTCGGACACTATTGTTCTTACCATCAGTATCCTTTTCAGATTTCTTCAAATTTTCCAATTCGGTGGTAACAGTCGTCAGCCGGGTCCGGCATTCTTCCAGCTCCTTGGATAAGATGTTATTCTTTTCTTGGAGTGACTGCAAAACACAACGATCCTCAAATCAGTTGGACCAAGTGCTTTAAGTCTCGGGGGCTACTGGCATGGGAACACTAAATTATCACTTACCCGCATATCCTTTGAGAGTTGGTGAGTGGCTCCAACGAGTCCGTCTTGAGCGGCTCGGATATAAGCATCCGCAGAACTAAGAGCGTTAAACGCCTCCTCAGAAAAGACTGGGTCACGCATGGCGGCTTTTCGCCGCCGGTGAACCATCGTGACCTCCGCTTTGGAATTAGTGACTGACATTTCGTCAGAATCCTCTTGAAGAGGACGATCCGGCGTTGTATCCGGATTAACCCTTGTCCTCGTAGACGGCCTGCATGCCGGATTGATCGGAGCTTGATATGTAGGATTTCCGGACACAATCCGGTGTATGTTCCTCCTAGAAGGAAAAACAAGGCGGAAAGTTGTAATAACCGGCTTCACCACCCAATATATGTTAAAACAAACATACCTCTTCGAAGGTTCGGCGGTGTTCATGGTCCCCTTTCGCTTCAAGGCCTCACCCGATGTAGGCGTCGCCCTTTGGGATGACGTTCTTCGCACAATTTGGCGTGAGGAGCGTCGCCCCTTGTGAGCATAAAAAGTGCGATGGGTGAGGCGCGATGGGAATCTTCTTTTTAAGAAGGTAGGCCCTGGACACTTACATGAGAGGAAGGAATGAGGCCGAGATAATTGGCTACGATGGACACTTGGATGTCGTCATGGCTGGCTTGGTAGAACACTCCATCTTCTAGTTCTATGCCTATATCCGGATCCTCATCGAATCCGCGGCCCACGTTTTGAAAGTGGCCCTCTGGCTGTGGGGCGGGACTATTATTCCCCGCAACCACCTTCCTACACTCATGCTGGGAATTGCCGAATTCAGTTCAGCCAACACATCTTATAATGAAGAACGGGCAAGAATAGCGGTCAAGAGAAAGACTTACCCACTCGGGAGGATTGTACATAGAGAAACCTTCCCGGCACTTCAAGCGGAGAAAGTCTTGCTTCTCTCCTTTGTAAAGATCTGCTAGGATGGCGGATAGAGCGGCAGGGTCGCCCGGACCCAGGCGTAAGCAGCATGAGGCATCATTCTGGCCATTATAATGCCACATCGGAAATCCTCTAGCTTGGAGCGGTTGTACGCGTCGCTTTATTGAAATCGCCATCACTTCTGACAGCCTCGAACTGGCAAGCAATCTAATCTTGCTGGCCTGTCTTTTGACCTCCGCACTTTCTCCTTCTGTGGGACTGCGGGTGAGGGAGTCCTGGACTAAGGGGTCCTCGGGCGTTCGGCCTGTTATCCATGGGCCGGACTAATGGGCTATGAAGACATGAAGGCAGAAGACCGTACCTGTGTCCGGATGGGACCCTCCTTGGCGTGGAAGGCAAGCTTGGCGACCGACTATGAAGATTCCTTTTTATGTAACCAACTCCATGTAACCCTAGATCCCCCCGGTGTCTATATAAACCGGAGGGTGTAGTCTGGAGAGGATATACTCATTACCATACTCATACAGGCTAGGCTTCTAGGGTTTAACCATTACGATCTTGTGGTAGATCAACTCTTGTAATACTCATATTCATCAAGTTCAATCAAGCAGGAAGTAGGGTATTACCTCCATAGGGAGGGCCCGAACCTGGGTAAACATTGTGTCCCCAGTCTCCTGTAACCATCGACCTTAGACGCACAGTCCGGGACCCCCTACCCGAGATCCGTGGTTTTTACACCGACATTGGTGCTTTCATTGGGAGTTCCACTGTGACGTCGACGAGAGGTTCGATGGCCCCTTCAATTGTCGATAGTGATGTTGTCCAGGGAGAAACCTTCCTCCCAGACAGATCTTTGTATTCGGCGGCTTCGCACTGCGGGCCAACTCGCTTGGCCATCTAGAGCAGATCGACAGCTACGCCCCTGGCCATCAAGACAGATTCGGGAGCTTGAATTACGTTACGGACATCCACGGAGACCTGATCTTCGACGGATTCGAGACCGCGGCGATCGCTCCCCCTCGCTCCGATGAACACGACCTAAATCTGTCATCGGACCACATCTAGGAGATGGCTCCTATTGCTGCAACGGCCTTAAATCCGAAGCAGATTGTGCCATCCGAGGCCACAGAGTCTGCGGCGTTGGAACCGCACACAGATTCGACACCTTGCGATATTTGCGTTAACGGAACTCCGGACTAGTCTCCGGCTATAAGTTCCGAACCACATACGCCGACGAACACCGAGCTAGATCGGTTATCGATTTTTGAATTCGGCGTCGCAGACATCTTACAACACTTACCCCTGGGCGACGTGCTAAACTCGCCAAAAAACCTATCCTTGGCGGGGGACTCGCATCCGAACTATGTCCGGTTCGAACTAGGGGCTGACGACGAAGAATTTCGCTTCCCACCCGCCACCCAGTTCATAACCACTATCGAGGACTTAACCGGCATGCTTGATTATGGTTCCAAAGACATCGACGGTATAAACGACGATGCCAACAAGGAGCAAGGCCAAGACCCGCCATTTATGGGACATAGGACGGCCACCTCTTCATACGACGTGTACATGGTTGATACACCTAGCAAAGCTAGCAACGATGACAAAGAAGATCCAGTGGAGAATAAACCTCCTGAGACACAGTCTAAATACCGGCGCCCTAAATGCCGCTCTAAGTCACATCGGAACAACACTGGCACCGAAGAAAACAGCACTCCAGATGACGCCGAAGACAATGAAGAACCTGTTGGAGCAAGATTCGAGCAGGAGGAACAAGTAAATGGGCAAGCCAGCCCCGATGAACAGGCCGTGCCCAGCGACAGTTCGGAGGATGATAACTACCTTCCGCCCTCCTAAGATGAGGTAAGCCTCGGCGATGAAGAATTCATCGTACCCGAAGAAACCCTCGAGCAGGAGCGGTTCATGCGCATGCTGATAGCCACTCCAAGGAGCCTGAAAAAGAAGCAGCTACAGCTTCAAGCTGACCAAGACCTACTCAACAATAGATGGACTAAAGTCCTGACCGCCGAAGAATACGGCCTTAATGGCCCAGTCAAAAGCTACCCGAAGCATAGATTGCTACCTCAGTTCGATGACGAGGCGCTGGAGCCCACACCGTCATCACACAATGCGGCAGCTCGTCGACAATCTAGTCCGGATAAAGAGGCAACTCAAGCCGAACACCAGACCTCCCCACCTTGTCGTAAAGACAAGAATAACACAGCTCACGGTTGTGCAACCCACCTTCGACGGGACTCGGACAGTAGAGCAGGACACACAAGATCGATCTACGGATCGCGAGGGCATGCCTCGACACGCGATGATGGCTACCTATTCGTACATGACAAACCCAGCCACGCCCGAGCCGAAAACTGCAAATGGACTCCCTTAGAGTTACGTCGCAGCGTGGCCCTACATAGAGGCACCACACACCCTCTTTGCTTCACTAATGAAGTAATGTATCATGAATTCCCTGAAGGATTCAAACCCGTCAATATTGAATCATACGATGGAACAACCAACCCTACGGTATGGATAGAAGACTTTATCCTCCACATCCATATGGCCCGTGGAGACGACCTCCATGCCATTAAATACCTCCCACTAAAGCTAAAAGGGCCAGCTCGGTACTGGTTGAACAGCCTACCTGAAAATTCCATAGGCAGCTAGGAAGACTTGGAAGAAGCTTTCCTCGACAACTTTCGAGGAACATATGTCCTCCCATCGGATGCCAATGACCTAAGTCACATTGTCCAGCAGCCCGGAAAGTCAGCCAGAAAGCTCTGGACTCGATTCTTAGTAAAAAAGAACCAAATCATCGACTGTCCGGACGCGGAAGCCCTCGTAGCCTTCAGGCACAGCGTCCGGGGCGAATGGCTTGCACGCCACCTCGGTCAAGAAGGACCTAAATCCATGACAGCCCTTATTGCTCTAATGACCCACTTTTGCACGGGAGAAGACAGCTGACTCACTCGTAGAAGCAACAGCGCCATCGACCCGGGCACCTCCAAAATCGAAGACGGCAACGACAAGCCACGGCGAGGCAAACATAACAGTCGCGATGATAATGAAAGATCACGCGACACAGCGGTAAACGCCGGATTCAGCAACCCCAAGCCCGGTCAACGGAACAAGCCACTCAAGGCGAACCGAGACGAACCATCCAACCTAGACAGGATATTGGACCGACCCTGCCAGATTTGCGGCCACCCCGATAAACCAGCTAATCGTACTAACAGAAACTGTTGGGTCTTTAAGTAGGCTGGCAAGCTCAACGCCAAACACAAGGGGAGGAGGCCGCCAGGCGATAGGGACGACGGAGTGGTTCACCAAGATACCATGGGCATGGGCGGAAATCTATCAGAGCGAAAATAGCAGTCCGGCTTCCGTCGCCCACCTCGTACACCTGCAAAATTTGTACTGCGCATACATCACTACGCACTCAAGATACCATGGGCATTGGCGGAAGCACACTGCGGACAAGCCTGCAAGCACTCCCGTAACACTTTTTATCTATTTTCTTTTTATATCTTCCTCCACTATCTCTCAAAAATAGGTGATGTCGGCGATATACCCCGCGGTATAAACCATCGGATGTATGACCCGGCTGGAGTTTGGTGATTCACATGCGACCCGCTTTGATCTGGCGGTTTACGATTCATTGGTAATCCGGCAGGCGGGTCAGAGGAGCGACAAGACCCGGTGACCCAACGGGCGGTTCATGAAAGGCCGGCTCATGTTATGGTGGGCTGGTTTATGAAGAAAGCACAAGGAATATTCTTCTACAAAGGAAGCAAGACTAGGACCCCTTGTAATAGAGTAATCCTAATCCTACTAGGACTAGTCATGTAACCCGCCCCTTCAACATATATAAGGAGGGGCAGGGCTCCCCAAAGAGGGACAAGCAAGAAGAAACAATCTCTAGGGCTAGACACAAAGAGCCGGTTTAGCGGCGACTCTCTCGTGATCATAATGAGACCTAGCCACAAACAGCATGTAGGGCTATTACCGGATGATGTTTCCTGGGGCCCGAAGCTGTCTAAATCCTTGTCTTGTGTTGTGTCTCTCGATTCCGCTCAACCCCTCTCAAGCTACCACATAGATGCGTTGGCCTCACAACTAAGTCCTCACACTAGGACATCTGCCGTGACAAAACCACGACAGTTAGCGCCCATCGTGGGGCTCGCGCACAGTGGTGATGAGTTCATGAGCCGGCTTGAAGGGATCTGCATCAGTTTTAATGTTCATCGGTTTAGAGTTACAATCTGCGGAATTTAAGTTCAAGAAGGTTAAGGCGGCACTGTGCGTCACCGCAAGTTGCCGAGATCAGCATAATCCATTGCTAAGTCGCCGAGATCAGCAGAATCCATCACTAAATCGGCGAGGAAGCAATCACGGACCAGTTATCGTTTTCTTCACACGAAGACTATGGTCAAACCATCAGGGACCCCCATGGGCCTACCGCCTCCACTACCACAGCCATGGCCGCGCCCCTGCAACCACGCGCCGGCTCACACCCATACTACATCGCCAAGTCGTCGTGCCACAAGTCGCCCCGCCATGAGCCGCCACGCTGCCTTGCTGCTGCAGATGTCGAGCCGCCAAGCCGCCAGCTCTGTTCTCTGCAAATCACGGGTCTTGCCTCCCTTGAGTCGCCGCGGACGACTCGTGCCCGGACTCTGACTGCGAGTGGACTCCGCCCCGACCCGCTACCGGCTGCTGCACCTCAGCTGGGCCACCGCAGCCTCGCGCATGTTCGGCCCTCGGCAGCCACCGCGACCCCGTGCTTGCTTCAAGTCGCCACCATGGCCTTGAGCCGCCCACCTCAGCCGCAAGTCGCTGTTGCGCTGGCCTCGTCTCCACTGTCCGAGCCGCTGCCTCAAACCCGCCTGCCTCCAGCCACAGTCGCTCTGACCCGCCCGCGCCCGACTGATGTTCCGAGCCGCCGTGGCTCGTCCGCCAGGTCGGTCGCATTGACCCGCCACTGTTGTGGTGTACCTCATCACCTCTGCGTCAAAACTACTCGGCCACGGTTCAAAGTTGTCGCGGCTTCGTCGTCAAGCCGCCCGGGCTCGACCTCGTTGTTCACCATCTCAGCCGGTCCGCCCCCGTTCACGACCGAATCCGAGCCGCTCTCATCGGTCTGCAGCTGCACCCGTGAGCACTGCCTGTGAGTCGGGCCGCCAAGGCAAAGCCAGTCATCGTTTGGGCTTCAACCGCCTTTAATCACCGTCAAAGCTGCTAGTATGGCGTTGACCCACCGGGGCCTCGCCTCCCTGCTAAGATCCTCCCGTCCCCGTTGTTATGCTCGCCTGGTCGCAGGATTCCTCACCAAGAAGCCGCAACAGTCGCTGGAGAGCCGCCCCGCGTCGAGTGTCCGCCGAAGAGCCGCCCCGGCCTGAGCCGCCCAAGCACCAGGACCCGCCGTTCCTGTCGTGACTCTTGCCTCCGAGTCATCTTGAGCCGCCGGTGCCACCATGAGCCACCCGCACTTCTGCGGCCGTCTCCGTCGTGGTCTTGAGCTGCCACCTCCGCCGCTGTTCCGGCCCCGAGCCGGCCGTGATGGACTCTGGAGCCAACGACAGGTTTGATGGACTCTGGAGCTGACGACATGAAGAAGAAAAATAGAAAAAAAATCACTAGGAGATGCTAGTACAAGTAGTACTGATGGATGAACAGTACACAGCTCGCATCCCACGCCCCTGGTATCTGTCCGTGTCATGCTGGCTGATAGACACATGCAGACCCGCCATCTCTCTGGTTCGGTTTGTTCCAACACATAGGGGTGCAAACAAAAAAGGTGGATCGATTTGCAACAAAAAATACTAGTGCAAGTCCCATCAATCGGACATCAAGCGGATCAATTCATATGTCATCCTAAAGCATTAGGTGATATCCATCCAAGTTCATTTTATTAGCACATGTTATTTTTGTCGAAGAACATTTTACCTTTGCCTTGGTCTGCAATATTGTTTCGCAGAACAATTAAACTCGATGGCTTGCAATGCCTTGGCCGACCCGCCCGTCCGCACCACCTTACAACGCCACGGACGACTCGCTCATCTGCCCTCATGGCGGTTCACGCGTCCGCACCGGTTTACAACACGGAGGATAGCTTGCTCGTCTGCGCCGGTTTACAACACTGCAGCCGACTCATGTGTCTGTGCTGCCTCTGATGCGGCGGTCGGTTTACTGTCCGCCCTGCGGTCCGGCCTACTCAACATGCCGGGTTGACTAACGGACACCGATGAGGATCATAAGGTCCAAATACATCAGGTGATATCCATCTAAATCTATTTTCTTGGTATATATTGTTTTCCTCAAGAAAACAGTTGCTTTGATCCGTATATTTTGATATGCAGGACAGTTATTTATTGTAAACATGGTTTATACCATGGGTACGAAGCACGCGCTGGCAACGTCCTGACCGGCGTTCGTCTGTGTCACATTACACGGTGAATGGACGCATGCAAGACGCCGCCCTTACGGCCCGGTTTACGTCAAACTTGTCGGGATCGCGCCTATGACTGAGTCGCCCGTCCGCGCCAGCTTATAACGCCGTGGTCTCTTGCGGCCTGGTCTATATCAACATACCGGGCCGCACCTATCTACACGAGCTATTTATTGAATATGAGCAAGTCACAGTTTGGTTAGCCTGGTTTTCTTTCAATAAAATGGAGACAAATTATCATATAATATCAACCGTCGTCTGCATCGGGTGGCTCAAGGGGCAGGCACATAAGTCGCCGCCACTGCAGTTTGGTTAACTTCAAATCGCCAGTTGGAAGGAACCATTGGCCGAGTTGCTGACATAGCTCATACGGGATCATTGATAACCCATCGCAGTCACCTCAATTTTCTATGGATTCATATCGCACTACCAACAACAATGATGGACACCTTATGCTATGGTCAAATATGGAGAGTCTCAAGACAACTCCTCTAGCCGTCTTAAGACTCGGGGGCTATGATGACATGACTCAAATATCCGGTTTAAAATCCGGTTCAAAGGACACCAGTCTTACTGAAACTATCAAATATCCGGTTCAAGGGAAATATGTCTCCTACAAGGCTCTGAAGCTTTCAGATCCGGTTTAAGAATTTCCGGTTCAAAAAGAATTACTCTCTCGCGAGTTCGAGTTTTAAGGCCATCAGAAAAATTCCGGCTGAAAATGAAGATTCCGGTTTAAGATCCGGCTCAAGGGAAAGATGTCTCCCACAAATCTTTGAAGCTCTCAATATCCGGTTTAAGAATTTTCGGTTCTTAATGAATAATCTCTTGCAAGTTCGAGTTCTCAGGAAAAATTAAAGGGACCAAAGAGAGTTTGTTGCACAGCACAACTCAAACATAGGTACCCGGCGAGCACAGCTCAGAAATATATCACATGGGGGCTTCTGTTTATAAAGCGGAGTTCTAACTACCCTACTAAACCAGGGGCTACACCAAGACCATCATAAGAGCATAGCTCTGGTTGCTTCGGTAATCCGGCTATTAAAGCCCACATGATGATGAGGGGCAAAACAGAGTTTGATGCATAGCACAACTCAAACATAGGCCCCGACGAGCATAGCTCAAATGCTACCTGGGGGCTCCTGATGCATAGCATCAACGAGTTGACAACCCTTGTAGTAGGCTATCAAGTCATGGCTTGGAAGCCTGGTGTATACACCTAAAACCCCGGATTAGCCTGCCTGCATTAAGTAAGTCACTCCGCCCAGGTAAACCTGGTATGACCCGTCGAACGTATACACAAGTTAATCTTTACAGACCCTGAACTTGGTAACGTTAAATTGACGATCGTCGAACGTATACACAAGTCAATCTTTACAGACCCTGAACTTGGTAACGTTAAATTTATGATTTGGTTAAGCATTGAGGACCATCTTAATAGGCTTTGTGAAATGGTTAATGTCAGTAGCCTGGCAGCTCATAAAAAGCCTCGAATTTGGAGCCTGGCAGCTCGTAAAAAGCCTCGACTACACGGTTTTATTTGACAATGTCTCTTTTGATATTTGCTTAAAAAATTTATTCTTCAAGGTCATTGGTGTTTATCCAAGTCCATTGATTCGGGGAGTGGATGACTATAAGTTGCCACTACAATGCGCCAGCATTTACAGAACCTGGTCTGGTTTGACTATAAGTCGCCAGTATGAGATGAGATAATGACCGGTGTTTATTAACCCGGCCTGGCTTTTGACTATAAGTCGCCAGTATGAGATGAGATAATGACCGGTGTTTATTAACCTGGCCTGGTTTTTAACTATAAGTCGCCAGTATGAGATAAGATAATAACCGGTGTTTATTAACCCGGCCTGGTTTTGTTTATAAACCAGCAATCTATGATAATTACCAATGTTTAAATTTTGGGTTATCACCCTTACTACACTGGATTGGTAAAACCAACAGTGTGATCAAATATCACTGGAACCGGTTTTCAAACCGGGTTATATTATTCAAATCTTTAAATAGCCAACATGGCTGGATTTTTATTATGGTTATCAAATACCAATATTATGATTGAGGTTTTCAAAGTCACTTCAGCGCAATGGATATTATTTTATCAATGGGTATGATTTATTCTACAAAGGAATAGTCCCGAGTTGCTGCGGGCTTATGACCCAGCACTTGGAGATTACATCAAATACGCAAGTCCCATGTCACTGCCAGCATGCACCATGGCACTTGGGGCCTAATGCAAAGTCATTTTTTGCTCACCTTATTGAAGACCCGACTCATCACATTGTAGTGAGCCGGCCCTTGGGGGCTACCAATTGCTCCTGTCAACAATTCAAGGTACAGAAGTTTTAATCCATTATATTCAAGGGTCCACTGCTCAGTTGGTAAAGCACAAAGATCTTAACCTTGTGGATGTGGGTTCAAGCCCTACGATGGGAGTTACATTATATAATGTTATTTTCAATGAAGTATCTACAAAGTCCATGCTCATTATTACATAATGACCTGGCCCTTGGGGGCTACACATTTTGTTCAATTCTACATGATCATATCTACATAGTCCCTGCTCATTATTACATAATAACCCAGCCCTTGGGGCCTACACTGGTTGAAGTTTTTGAGCATCAGGCAATTACAAGTCCCAGGTTGCTGCAAGCATGACAACCCGGCACTTGGGGGCTACATAATATGGAGTATTCAGTTTTTACTAGTGACTGGGATAAACAATCTGGATTTCTTCAAGGTTGCAACATTTATATTGAAACAAGTCTTAAGCTATCACTATGCTCTCCTCTTAGGACTTGGGGGCTACAGGTAATATGCATATAAAGGAGGAACATCTTCAAATTCTTAGTTTCGGGAAAATCAGGAAGATTAATTGTGTGACCCGGCATTGGCAACAATAACCCGGCGTCTAAACAGTCATGACCTGGGATCATCAGTTTTTTATAACCCGGCAATGGTGGTAATCATAAACCGACATCTTCAAGCCGGCTGGATATCAATTGAATATTGGAAGACCAATATTTTTGTCAAATAGGAGCATTGAAGGCCGATTCAAATGGATTCTTGATTTACAATATGTCTTATGCAAGCAAGTTGATTATGAAGCTGGTCTGTTGACCCAGATTTTCTAGAGGAAGGAAGTGACAAGGACTTAAGGATGATCAAGTACCGGTTTATAAGAATATTTAACCCAGAGCGCCACCTGTCAAATTTGTTCTTGTGTTTATGTTGCAGGATCAGTTTAACATGGATAAATCCAAATTAAACTGGGGGCTAATGTCGAGGATATACCCCGCGATATAAACCACCGGATGTATGACCCGGCTGGAGTTTGGTGATTCACATGCGACCCGCTTTGACCTGGCGGTTTACGATTCATTGCTAATCCGACAGGAGGGTCACAGGAGCGACAAGACCCAGTGGCCCAACGGGCGGTTCATGAAAGGCCGGCTCATGTTATGGTGGGCCGGTTTATGAAGAAAGCACAAGGAGTATTCTCCTACAAAGGAAGCAAGACTAGGACTCCTTGTAATAGAGTAATCCTAATCCTACTAGGACTAGTCATGTAACCCGCCCCTTCAACATATATAAGGAGGGGTAGGGCTCCCCAAAGAGGGACAAGCAAGAAGAAACAATCTCTAGGGCTAGACACAAAGAGCCGGTTTACCGGCGACTCTCTCGTGATCATAACGACACCTAGCCACAAACAGCATGTAGGGCTATTACCGGATGATGTTTCCTGGGGCCCGAAGCTGTCTAAATCCTTGTCTTGTGTTGTGTCTCTCAATTCCGCTCAACCCCTCTCAAGCTACCGCATAGATGCGTTGGCCTCACGACTAAGTCCTCACACTAGGACATCTGCCGTGACAAAACCACGACAGGTGACGAACAGGACAAACATCTAAAACTGACTCTATCGGAGTTCGGATCCGTGCACTCACCTAAGGGGCTACATCCATCAAGGATTCCCCTCGCCGAGGACAGGCGGTGCAGACGTGCGACAGGAGGTCCAAATTAACTTTTGTAGACCGCACTCTTTATTTCGAGCTTGTACTAAGCCTCTTCCTCCTCCTACGACCCCAAGCATGTCAAATAGCCGGGATTGTTGTCCTTATATATATAAAGTAATCATTGGCATATCGCTCAGGTCCCAATAAAAAGTATCTGAATTAATCATCCGTGTTGTTTCGCCAATGAATATAGCTCCTAATGTTGTTTCAGGGATATACCTTGGCATAACTTGCCAGGGGCTCGGTATGGGAACAAGTGAGCCGCCAGCAAAAGTCCGAACAGCTCCATAGCGTACATCGGCGTCGCAAGTTTGGCCTTATATGCATCAGCTCTGAATCATTGTCTTGGGTTAATAGTTGGGTTGCCCGGCTCCTGTGCTTGCTACCCTACGTTCCGCTCCATCGGCTAGGGTAGTAAAGGGAGAACTACTGCGATTGTGCTTCCGGTTCATCTGGTCAAGCACCTCAGTAGAGAAAGCCGAAAAGTGACTATCATGATGCGGCGAGAGCTGGTCTACCACTTAAAGACTTATTGGAATCTTTTGCGATTCTTCGTGTCACACGAGGGATCTTTTTTAGATCAAACATGTAAGGCACCGTATTCTAATACGTCGTATACATACAAGGGGCTATGTCGTAGCCCCACCATAAAACTCCTATGGCTAAGTGAAAGTGTTAACGCCCTATAGTCCGATTGCCTGGTTCGCCGCATTATCACCTCCTTCATGGACCAAGACGTTGGATAAAGAGTGATTAAATGCTTTTCCGAACACACTCGTACTTCCTACGAAGGGGCTGAAGCAGACGACTGAAAAACTTTCAGATTATAATAAAAAATGGCTACACAGGAGGAATTCAAGCTTTCGAGCAAAAACATAAAAATAGATGAACTATGAAATTGTCTTTACAATTCTCATACACCTCACTTGAACATTACGTATTTCGAGCACTAACCCTCTATTAAGCGGGCAGCCTCTAGGACGTCTTCAAAATAACGGTCCGGCTCAGGACGGTCCTTTCCCTTGGGTGGACTCTTCGCCGCAACATCGATGGCCTTCATCTTCCCCCAGAATGTTTTGACTCGGGCAAAATCCATCCGTGCACCCTCAATGCACGTCGACCTCTTTACAGCGTCAATATGCGGCACCGCGTCAACAAGCCTTTGCACCAAATCGAAGTAGCTATTCAGAACAGGCTCGGTTAGCCACAACCGGATTATGACATTATTCATGGCAGCGCCGGATATCCTATGAAGTTCGGCCCATTGGGACATATGTTCATTCAGCAACAGAGGGCGCTTTGATGCGCCAAACTGTGACCAGAAAAGCTTCTCCATTGCGTACCCTCCTCACGCTTGATAATACTGCACTGCATCGGAAGAACTCTTCGACAAGTCTAAAAACTCCTCCGGAGAACTTCACACTCGGTCAAGCTGAGCATAGCTCGGATCGCCGAACTCGGTCTGCAGCAGAAAGGGCTTACCAGCCGCAATCTGCCTAGCTTGACAGATTTCCTCACGGGCCACTCTGGATTCCGTTCGCGCTTCTCTCGCCTCTTGTAGGGCCTTGACAAGTTGAGCCATTTTGGCTTCACTCTCCTTCTCTAGAAATTCGCAGCGGCCAGTAGCACTTTTCAGTTTGAGCGCCATCGCGGATATCTTCTCGTCTTGGCGTCGTGCAGCTTGTTCGGCTTTTAACTCAGCCGATGCCTTTTCGGCAGCCGCACTACTACATCGGGCCTGGTCCTTGGCCCGAGCCAGCTCCGCTCGAAGAGCTTCAACGACAGCAGCATGATACGTCCATTTTGCATCATGCTTATAAGTTGATATTTATTGCATTATGGGCTGTTCATACATGTTTTGTCACAATACTTATGCCTTTTCTCTCTTATTTTACAAGGTTTACATGAAGAGGGAGAATGTCGGCAGTTGGAGTTCTGGGCTGGAAAAGGAGCAAACTCCGGAAACCTATTATGCACAACTCTGAAAGCCCCAAAACTCCACAGAACATTTTTTTGGAAAATATAAAAAATATCTGGCGGAAGAAATCCACGAGAGGGGCCACTGGCTGGCCTCGAGGGTGGGGGCGCGCCCCCCTTCCCAGGGCGCGCCCCCTGCCTCGAGGGCCAGTCGGTGGGCCCCAGGTGCCCATCTTTTCCTATATGAAGCCTTTTGACCTGGAAAAAATCATAAGAAGGCTTTCGAGACCAGACACCGCCGTCTTGAGGCGGAACCGAGGCGGAAACCAATCTAGGGCTCCGTCAGAGTTGTCCTACCGGGGATACTTCACTCCGGGAGGGGGAAATTGTCACCGTCGTCATCACCAACAACTCTCCCATCTTGGGGAGGGCTATCTTCATCAACATCTTCACCAGCACCATCTCCTCTCAAACCCTAGTTCATCTCTTGTATCCAATCTTTGTACCCAAACCTCAGATTGGTACCTGTGGGTTGCTAGTAGTGTTGATTACTCCTGTAGTTGATGCTAGTTGGTTTATTTGGTGGAAGATCATATGTTCAGATCGATTATGCACATTTATACCCCTCTGATCATGAACAATATTATGTCTTGTGAGTAGTTACTTTTGTTCCTGAGGACATGGGAGAAATCTTGCTATTAGTAGTCATGTGAATTTGGTCTTCGTTCGCTATTTTGATGAGATGTATGATGTCTTTCCTCTAGTGGTGTCATGTGAACATCGACTACATGACACTTCACCGTTATTTGGGCCTAGAGGAAGGCATTGGGAAGTAATAAGTAGATGATGGGTTGCTAGAGTGACAGAAGCTTAAACCCTAGTTTATGCGTTGCTTCGTAAGGGGCTGATTTGGATCCATATGTTTCAGGCTATGGTTAGGTTTACCTTAATATGTCTTTTGTAGTTGCGGATGCTTGCATTAGAGGTTAATCATAAGTGGGAGGCTTGTCCAAGTAAGGGCAGCACCCAATCACCGGTCCACCCACATACCAAATTATCAACGTACCGAACGCGAATCAGATGATCGTGATGAAAACTAGCCTGACGATAATTGCCATATGTCCTCGGGAACGCTTTACCTTGCATAAGAGTTTGTCCAGGCTTGTCCTTTGCTACACAAAGGATTGGGCCACATTGCTGCACCTTATTTACTTTTACCGTTTGTCACTTGCTACCAATTATCTTATCACAAAACTATCTGTTACCTATAATTTCAGTGCTTACAGAAAATACCTTCTTGAAAATTGCCTATCATTTCCTTCTGCTCCTCATTGGGTTCGACACTCTTACTTATCAAAAGGACTACGATAGATCCCCTACACTTGTGGGTCATCAAGACTCTTTTCTGGCGCCATTGCCGGGGAGTGAAGCGCCTTTGGTAAGTGGAATTTGGTAAGGAAAAAATTATATAGTGTGCTGAAATTTATTGTCACTTGTTACTATGGTTCAAAATCCTTTGAAGGGCTTGTTCTGGGTATCTTCACCCCGAGCAGAAGAGCAAAGAGTTGCTCCTCAACCTACTGCACCTAATGAAAATGTTTGCTTTGAGATTCCTTCGGGTATGATTGAGAAATTGCTTGAAAATCCTTATACAGGAGACGGAACACTTCACCCCAATTTACATCTAATCTATGTGGATGAAGTTTGTGGATTGTTTAAGCTTGCAGGTATGCACGAGGATGTTATCAAGAAGAAGTTCTTCCCTTTATCTTTGAAGGGAGATGCATTGACATGGTTTAGGCTATGCGATGATATGGGATCTTGGAACTATAATCGTCTGAAGTTGGAATTTCATCAGAAGTTCTACCCTATGCACCGGGTTCATCGTGATCGTAATTATATTTATAATTTCTGGCCTCGCGAAGGAGAAAGCATCGCTCAAGCTTGGGGGAGGCTTAAGTCAATGTTATATTCATGCCCAAATCATGAGCTCTCAAGAGAAATGATCATTCAAAAATTTTATGCTCGGCTTTCTCATGATAATTGCTCCATGCTCGATACTTCTTGTTCTGGCTCTTATATGATGAAGACTATTGACTTCAAATGGGATTTATTGGAAAGAATTAAACGCAACTCCGAAGATGGGACCTCGATGAAGGTAAGGAGTCAGGTATGACCCCCAAGTTTGATTGTGTTAATGCTTTAATGGATACCGATGTTTTCCATGAGTTTAGCACTAAATATGGACTTGACTCTGAGATAGTGGCTGCTTTCTGTGAATCCTTTGCTACTCATGTTGATCTCCCCAAGGAGAAGTGGTGTAAATACCATCCCCTATTGAAGTTAAAGTAGTTGAACCTATTAAAGTTGAAGAAAAGACTATCATTTGTAATGTTGATCCTGTCATTCCTACCGCTTATATTGAGAAACCACCTTTCCCTGTTAGGATAAAGGATCATGCTCAAGCTTCAACTGTAGTTCGTAAGAGTAATACTAGAACACCTACACCCTCTGAGAAAATTAAAGTTGAACCTAGTGTTGCTATGGTTAAAGATCTCTTGGTAGAAGATTTAGATGGACATGTTATTTATCTCCAAGAAGAGTCTACTAGGACAGCCAAACCCAATGCTAGGAATAAACATAAACCTGTCGTAGGCTTGCCCGTTATCTCTGTTAAGATAGGAGATCATTGCTATCATGGTTTATGTGACGTGGGTGCTAGTGCGAGTATTATCCCTCTTGACTTGTATAACGAAATTATGCATGATATTGCACCTGTTGAGTTAGAAGGGATTGATGTTACTATTAATCTTGCTAATAGAGATACTATTTCACCAGTTGGGATTGTTAGAGATATTGAAGTCTTGTGTGGGAAGGTTAAATACCCTGCTGATTTTCTCGTTCTTAGTTCCCCACAAGATGCTTTCTGTCCCATTATATTTGGTAGACCCTTCTTGAATACCGTTAATGCCAAGATAGACTGTGTGAAAGACATTGTCACTGTCGGATTAGGGGACATATCTCATGATTTTAACTTTGCTAAATTTCGTAGAAAACCCATTGAAAAGGCACCACCCTGTAAGGATGAACTTATTGGTCTTGCTTCTATTGTCGTGCCACCTAATGATCCTTTAGAACAATACTTGCTAGACCATGAAAATGATATGCAAATGAATGAAAGAAGGGAGATAGATGAAATATTCCTTACACAGGGACCCGTATTGAAAAACAACTTGCCTGTTGAAATCCTAGGGGATCCTCCTCCACCCAAGGGTGATCCCGTGTTTGAACTTAAACCTTTGCCTGATAATCTTAAGTATGTTTATCTTGATGAAAAGAAGATATATCATGTTATTATTAGTGCTAACCTTTCAGAGCATGAAGAAGAAAGATTATTGAAAACTCTGAAGAAGCACCGAGATGCTATTGGATATACTCTGGATGATCTTAAGGGCATTAGTCCCACTATATGTCAACACAAGATAAAATTGGAGAAAATGCTAAACCATTTATTGATCATCAGTGACGGTTAAATCCTAAGATGAAAGAAGTGGTAAGGAAGGAAATTCTAAAGCTTCTAGAGGCAGGTATTATCTATCCCATTGCTAATAGCCAGTGGGTAAGTCATGTCCATTGTGTTCCCAAGAAAGGAGGTATGACTGTCGTCCCTAATGATAAAGATGAATTGATCCCGCAAAGAATAGTTACAGGTTATAGAATGGTAATTGATTTCCGTAAGTTAAATAAAGCTACTAAGAAAGATCATTACCCCTTGCCATTTATTGATCAAATGCTAGAAAGATTATCCAAACATACTCATTTCTGCTTTATAGATGGTTATTCTGGTTTCTCTCAAATACCTGTGTCAAAGGGGTATCAAGAAAAGATCACCTTTACTTGTCCTTTCGGTACATTTGCTTATAGACGTATGCCTTTTGGTTTATGTAATGCACCTGCTACCTTTCAAAGATGTATGATGGCTATATTCTCTGACTTTTGTGAAAAGATTGTTGAGGTGTTCATGGATGATTTATCCGTTTACGGAACTTCTTTTGATGACTGCTTAAGCAACCTTGATCGAGTTTTGCAGAGATGTGAAGACACTAATCTGGTCTTGAATTGGGAGAAGTGCCACTTTATGGTCAATGAAGGCATTGTCTTGGGACATAAAATTTCTGAAAGAGGTATTGAAGTTGACAAAGCTAAAGTGGATGCTATTGAAAAGATGCCATGCCCTAAGGATATCAAAGGTATACGAAGTTTCCTTGGTCATGCCGGGTTTTATAGGAGGTTCATTAAGGACTTCTCCAAAATCTCCAAGCCTCTGACTAATCTTCTACAGAAAGATATTCCTTTTGTCTTTGATGATGATTGTCTAGAAGCATTTGAAATACATAAGAAAGCATTGATCTCTGCACCTATTGACCAGCCACCTGACTGGAATTTACCCTTTGAGATTATGTGCGATGCTAGTGATTATGCTGTAGGAGCTGTTCTAGGTAAAAGAGTTGATAAGAAATTGAATGTTATCCAGTATGCTAGTAAAACTCTAGATAGTGCCCAAAGAAATTATGCTACCACTGAGAAAGAATTTTTAGCAGTTGTGTTTGCTTGTGATGAGTTTAGACCCTATATCGTTGATTCTAAAGTAACTATTCACACTGATCATGCTGCTATCAAATACCTTATGGAAAAGAAAGATGCTAAACCTAGACTCATTAGATGGGTTCTCTTGCTGCAAGAATTTGACTTGCATATTATTGATAGAAAGGGGGCTGAGAACCCCGTAGCAGATAACTTGTCTAGGTTAGAGAATATACTTGATGACCCACAACCTATTGATGATAGCTTTCTTGATGAACAACTAGCTGTCATAAGTACTTCTCGTACTGCTCCGTGGTATGCTGATTATGCTAATTATATTGTTGCTAAGTTTATACCTCCTAGATTCACTTATCAGCAAAAGAAAAAGTTCTTCTATGATTTGAGACATTACTTTTGGGATGACCCACATATTTACAAAAAAGGAGTAGATGGTATTATTAGACGTTGTGTACCTGAGCATGAACAGGAACAAATCCTACGCAAGTGCCACTCCGAAGCTTACGGAGGACACCATGCGGGAGACAGAACTGCACACAAGGTATTGCTATCCGGGTTTTATTGGCCTACTCTCTTCAAGGATGCCCGTAAGTTTGTCTTGTCATGTGATGAATGTCAAAGAATCAGTAATATTAGTAGACGTCAAGAAATGCCTATGAATTATTCACTTGTTATTGAACCATTTGATGTTTGGGGATTTGATTATATGGGACCTTTTCCTTCCTCTAATGGGTACACACATATCCTAGTTGCTGTTGATTACGTTACTAACTGGGTAGAAGCTATTACAAGTAGTAGTGCTGATCATAACACCTCTATTAAGATGCTTAAAGAAGTTATATTTTCGAGGTTTGGAGTCCCTAGATATCTAATGACTGATGGTGGTTCACACTTTATTCATGGTGCTTTCCGTAAGATGCTTGCTAAGTACGATGTCAACCATAGAATTACATCACCTTATCACCCACAGACTAGTGGTCAAGTAGAACTAAGTAATAGGGAGTTGAAATTAATCTTGCAAAAGATAGTTAATAGGTCTAGAAAGAATTGGTCCAAGAAACTAGATGATGCATTATGGGCCTATAGAACTGCATACAAAAATCCTATGGGTATGTCTCCATATAAGATGGTATATGGAAAAGCTTGTCACTTACCTCTTGAGCTCGAACATAAGGCATATTAGGCTATCAAAGAGCTCAATTATGATTTCAAACTTGCCGGTGAAAAGAGGCTATTTGATATTAGCTGTCTCGATGAATGGAGGACCCAGGCCTACGAGAATGCCAAGTTATTTAAGGAAAAAGTTAAAAGATGGCATGACAAAAGGATACAAAAGTGTGAGTTGAATGCAGGTGATTATGTTTTGCTATACAACTCTCGTTTAAGATTTTTTGCAGGAAAAATTCTCTCCAAGTGGGAAGGACCTTACATTATCGAGGAGGTCTATCGTTCCGGTGCCATAAAGATCAACAACTTTGAGGGCACAAATCCGAAGGTGGTGAATGGACAAAGGATCAAACATTATATCTCAGGTAATCCTATAAATGTTGAAACTAATCTTATCGAAACCATAACCCCGGAGGAATACATAAGGGACACTTTCCAGAACAATTCAGCCTTCGAAAAGGAAGAGTTGCGTGATACGGTAAGTAAACCGACTCCAAAACAGCTCTAAAGGTAATTTTCTCCGTTTTGGAATATTTAGAAAAATAGAAAAATAAACCACAGTCCAGAGGAGACACGGGGCCTCCTCGAGGTTAGGGGCGCGCCCCCCTTCCCAGGGCGCGTCCCCCTGCCTCGAGGGCACCCCGTGTGTCCCCTGGACTCCGTTTTCTTGTGGGTTACTCCTTTTGTTCGGGAAAAATCATTATATATACTCCCGAAGGTTTTGACCTCTGTATCATGCAGAATTCCTTTGTTTTCGTTTCGAGCTGCTGTTTTTGACAGATCTAGATCATCATGGCGTCCTCCAACACCCCCAAGGACAAGTTCTTCGAGAAGGTTATCAACCCCTACCTTGCGGAGGTGCTGCACCATCCCAAAACCATGGAGATGCATGAGGGGGTGCTGCACATCCGTGATGTGGAGGGGCCGAGGAGGACCGGAAGCGTGGAGACAAGACTCGAAGCAATGGAGCAACAAGTTTTCAAGTGCCAAGGTATGGTGGAACGAGGTCTCGACGCCAACCACATGATGATCTCGGAGCTTGCCAACAACCTCAAGATGGACTCAAGGATCTTCGGAGAATCCATCTCCAATCTTCAAGAGAAGATCTATCACCTCCAAGCCCAGATCTATGACCTGCAAAACCAAAACTGTGAGTATGAATATAGATTCAAAAACATGAGTTTGGCTGCAGATTTGAGTATCCCAGAGACTCGATCATCCTTCTATGATGGTGAGCCCATGCCTTGGAAGAACAACAGGCCTACATCAGCAATAACTCCATCATCACCAACCCGGAAGAAGGAGACATAATCATATGGGTATGGGCACTCCCCTTGGCAACTGCCAAGCTTGGGGGAGTGACCCCGGTATCGTATCACCATCACTCATATCTTTACTGTTTTACTTAGTTCGATCCTTTTGGTAGTATCTTGATCTATTAGAATAAAGTTAGCATGATCTAGCTGTGAGCTTTATCCTTTGTAATCGAGTCCGTGAGCTATATAATAAAGTTTAGTGTTGAGTCAAGGGCTTGATTTCCTCACTTGGGTCATGACAAAAAAAAGAAAACAAAAAAAGAATCAAAGAGATCATATCGATCTTATGGGAAGTAATGACTTCACATACAAGAGTATGATAAATAAAAGTTGTTGGGAGGTGACAAACATAGTTTTGGTCATCGTTGCAATTAGTAGGAAGTGATAAAAGAAGAGAGGATTAAAATACAAATATACTATCTTGGACATCTTTTATGATTGTGAGCACTCATTAAAATATGACATGCTAAAGAGTTGATGTTGGACAAGGAAGACAACATAATGGGTTATGTCTTCTTACATCCGAAATAAAGTATATTGTCATGGATCTTCCAACATGTTGAGCTTGCCTTTCTCCCTCATGCTAGCCAAAACTCCTCGCACTAAGTAGAGATACTACTTGTGCTTCCATATATCCTTAAACCCAGTTTTGCCATGAGAGTCCACCATAACTACCTATGGATTGAGAAAGATCCTTCCAAGTAAGTTGTCATGTTGTAAACCCGCTAAAATATGTATTATTTATTAGTGTGGGAGAAATTAGCTTTATACGAGCTTGTGATATGGTAGTAATAAAAGCGACGGACTGCATAATAAATGTCCTTATCACAAGTGGCAATATAAAGCAAAGTTCTTCTTTGCTAAGACTTTGTGCATCCAACCATAAAAACACATGACAACATCTACTTCCCTCTGCGAAGGGCCTATCATTCATTCTTGTCTTATAAGTGTCAAGGTGAAATCCACCTTTCCTTTTTCAATTTATCCTTTGGCAAGCACATTGTGTTGGAAAGATCCTGACATATATACCCACTTGGATGTAAGTTTTCATGTTCTATTACTGTTGACATTACCCTTGAGGTAAAAGGTTGGGAGGCAACACCATAAGCCCCTATCTTTCTCTGTGTCCGATTAAAACTCCATGAACGTAAGTATTGCGTGAGTGTGAGCAATTGTGAAAGACTATATGATAGTTGAGTATGTAGGCTTGCTGAAAAGCTCTTATATTGACTCTTTCCGATGTTACGATAAATTGCAATTGCTTCAATGACCGAGACCAAAGTTTGTTAGTTTCCAATGAAGTTTATGATGCATACTTGACATTGTGGATGAATTGTTACTTTAGCATAATGATCATACGAATATATTTATATAAGTTGTTGTTATGAGAATGATCATGATGCCTTCATGTCCGTATTCTGTTTTTATCGACACCTCTATCTCTAAACTTGTGGACATATTTTTCGATATCGGCTTTCGCTTGAGGACAAGCGAGGTCTAAGCTTGGGGGAGTTGATACGTCCATTTTGCATCATGCTTATAAGTTGATATTTATTACATTATGGGTTGTTCATACATGTTTTGTCACAATACTTATGCCTTTTCTCTCTTATTTTACAAGGTTTACATGAAGAGGGAGAATGCCGGCAGCTGGAATTCTGGGCTGGAAAAGGAGCAAACTCTGGAAACCTATTCTGCACAACTCCAAAAGCCCCGAAACTCCACAGAAGTTGTTCATACATGTTTTGTCACAATACTTATGCCTTTTCTCTCTTATTTTACAAGGTTTACATGAAGAGGGAGAATGCCGGCAGCTGGAATTCTGGGATGGAAAAGGAGCAAACTCTGGAAACCTATTCTGCACAACTCCAAAAGCCCCGAAACTCCACAGAACATTTCTTTGGAAAATATAAAAAGTATGTGGTGGAAGAAATCCACGATAGGGGCCACTGGCTGGCCTCGAGGGTGGGGGCGTGCCCCCCTTCCCAGGGCGCGCCCCCCTGCCTCGAGGGCCGGCCGGTGGGCCACAGGTGCCCATCTTCTCCTATATGAAGCGTTTTGACCTGGAAAAAATCATAAGAAGGCTTTCGGGACCAGACGCCGCCGTCTCGAGGCAGAAACCAATCTAGGGCTCCGGTAGAGCTGTTCTGCCAGGGATACTTCCCTCCGGGAGGGGGAAATTGTCACCGCCGTCATCACCAACAATTCTCCCATCTTGGAGAGGGCTATCTTTATCAACATCTTCACCAGCACCATCTCCTCTCAAACCCTAGTTCATCTCTTGTATCCAATCTTTGTACCCAAACCTCATATTGGTACCTGTGGGTTGCTAGTAGTGTTGATTACTCCTTGTAGTTGATGCTAGTTGGTTTATTTGGTGGAAGATCATATGTTCAGATCGATTATGCACATTAATACCCCTCTGATCATGAACAATATTATGTCTTTTGAGTAGTTACTTTTGTTCCTGAGGACATGGGAGAAGTCTTGCTATTAGTAGTTGTGAATTTGGTCTTCGTTCGATATTTTGATGAGATGTATGTTGTCTTTCCTCTAGTGGTGTCATGTGAACATCGACTACATGACACTTCACCATTATTTGGGCCTAGAGGAAGGCATTGGGAAGTAATAAGTAGATGATGGGTTGCTAGAGTGACAGAAGCTTAAACCCTAGTTTATGCGTTGCTTCGTAAGGGGCTGATTTGGATCCATATGTTTCAGGCTATGGTTAGGTTTACCTTAATACTTCTTTTGTAGTTGCAGATGCTTGCATTGGAGGTTAATCATAAGTTTGAGGCTTGTCCAAGTAAAGGCAGCACCCAAGCACCGGTCCACCCACATACCAAATTATCAAAGTACCGAACGTGAATCAGATGATCGTGATGAAAACTAGCTTGACGATAATTCCCATATGTCCTCGGGAGCGCTTTACCTTGCATAAGAGTTTGTCCAGGCTTGTCCTTTGCTACACAAAGGACTGGGCCACATTGCTGCACCTTATTTACTTTTACCGTTTGTCACTTGCTACCAATTATCTTATCACAAAACTATCTGTTACCTATAATTTCAGTGCTTGCAGAAAATACCTTACTGAAAATTGCCTATCATTTCTTTCTGCTCCTCGTTGGGTCCGACACTCTTACTTATCGAAAGGACTACGATAGATCCCCTGCACTTGTGGGTCATCACAGCACCATCTACAGCCATGCATATTCCAGCATATAACTTTTCAACATCATGCTCATACCACAAAAATGTATGGGGATTGCCCCGAATACATACCTTGTGACTCGTCAAGACGCATATTGGTTAACGAAAGATCGTCCCCCGCTATATCCAGCTGCTGCAGCTTGGAAATATCCAAAGTCTGGGAACTGGCCGAGGGGGAAGCAGCCTATGTTCAAGTTCATCAGGTCAGTCCTTGTATGATTCTTTTCGATCCTCCGTTTGCCTCCCATTGGAAGCCAAACGGAGTCTCAGGGGCTACTACCTATACACAGGTGCGTCTTTGCAAATAAAACATAACTGAAAACATTATATCACAAACCTCGAATCCTTTTAGCAGGCTCATGAAGGCTTGATTCAATCCACTCTTCGCGGACAAAATCTTCTCAACCACTGTACCCATCAAGGTACGCTGTTCCCCCGAGACAGATGCTTTTCGCAACATGTCTCGCAATATATCCGGAGCCTCCGGGTCCCCGGAGGCCGCTCTAGGAGCACAACCATCCTTTGAAAGAATCAGTCCACCCGTCTCCAGAATCACCGTCGGCTGCGAGCCAGATAGTCTGGGGTCTTTATTATCAGTCCCGGAATCCCGGATGGTCGGAGACCCACCTTCGGGTACTGCCTCTGAGAAACCCTCTGCGATGACACTTCATAGTCGTCCGCCCTATTAGGCGAGGAGGTCGGGGGAGGCGTCTCGCTCTCCATCATCTCTGGGAGGAGACCTCCCGAAGAAGAGGATTGCCCAGAAAAACTCTGTGCCAACCTGTAAAAATGCATGGACACATTATGTATATCTTCGGTAACGACAAAGGAGCGGGACACTATCAAAGTACCCCTAATTCACTTACGGTTTGGTCGAGGGCTTGTCCCCATGTTGGAGCTGTTCAACGGCGTCGCTTTCCAAACCCAAGCCGCTCGATGGTGGCATCTTGCCTCTCTTAGACCGCCTTTCCCAACCTTCGGAGGCGGCTCTTTTCTTCCTTCTCGGAGAAGGGATACTTGGTCCTCTTTCGCCTCTGTCTTCAGGCGAGGAAAGGTCGATTTCTCCGGACTCAGTATCCGACTTACCTCCGGAACAAAGGTCATCTCGGGTCTTCTCACTCTGCTCTTTACCCTCCCCTGCCGGCACCAAGTATGGCGCCGAGGCCAGCATCCTTGTTAACATAGGACTAGCTGAGTCTTCGGGGAGGGGAGCCGGACACCTAATCCGTTCCACTTTCTTTATCCAGCCCTGAAAAAGAATGATTCAGTCAATGCCTTATCGCTGGGTGTCTGATTATGAGGTGTTCATCGAGCGAGTACTTACCGGGGTGTACGGATGGTTACAGTCTAGGCCGACATCTTCGGTGGTGTTCGGCCATTGCTTTCGTTTCCCGAAAAATAATCCCCAAATTCCTTCGTGTGTAGTGCCGAAGAAGTGCTGAAGAGTCTGCGACCCTTCTGGATTGAACTCCCACATGCGGAGAGGCCATCGCTGGCATGGCAGGATCCGGCGGACTAACATTACTTGAACAACGTTGACGATATTGATGTCCCTCTCAATGAGGTTCCACATGCGGCTTTGCAAAACCCGCACCTCGTCCGTTGATTCCCAGTCCAACCCCTTATTAACCCACGATGCGAGCTGAATTGGGGGGTTGAATCGAAATGCAGGTGCAGGAGCCCACTTGGAGCCATGGGGCTCGGTGATGTAGAACCACCCCTGCTGCCATAAATCGTAAGACTTGGCAAAGGATCCTTTCAGCCAAACAGCACTGGCGAGCTTGCTCACTATGGTGCCACCGCACTCTGCCTGCTCCTCCTTTATCACTTGCGGCTTCACACCAAAGGTCTTGAGCCACAAGCCGAAGTGCGGAGGAGTTCGGAGGAAGGCTTCGCATGCGACGATAAACGTCGAGATAAGAAGAATAGAGTCCGGTGCCAGATCGTGAAAATCTAGCCCATAATAGAACATAAGCCCTCGGACGAAGGGATTAAGTGCAAACACTAACCCACGGAGGAAGTGGGACACAAACACGACCCTCTCATCGGATCTGGGGGTGGGGATAACCTGCCCCTTGGCCGGAAGCCGATGGAGGATTTCTACGGTCAGATACCTCGCCGCCCGAAGCATTGCAATATCTCCCTCCGTGACAGAAGAAGCCACCCACCGGCCTTGACGTCTGGATAGGGACATGATTGGAGCTTGTGGCGATTGAAACCTGGGTATTGAAACTCGGGGTAGCAGGGGTTGAGAAAGAAGAAAGCGTGAAAGAAAAAGACGGGTCTCTACCCCTATATAAAGGCCGCGAATATCGAACGTCTCCTACTGGGCCTTGAGACTTGCCCGTTCCCAAGGAGTTGTACTCGAGCGACGGTTGGGTTACCCATGTCCGGGTTGATAAAGAATCCCTTAACAAGGAGAGACATGATCTCCGCCTGGATAAGACATACCAACAAAACCACGCCTCGAGACGTGGGACGGCGGGCCAACTAATGGCTCGAAAATAATGGCCGGGCAGGCGTGATGTCATATTACCAAAAAGTCGTCAGCGGATCGGACTCGTGAAATATTATATCCTCTGCAGTTGTGTATACAGGTGCGGATACAATCATCGCGTCCGAAGACTATCTTGGAGTTCGGGAAGAAGGGAACCCTCCTTGCAATACCAAAGACAATCTACGCGCCGGACTCCTCGTCATTGAAGCTAGATTCAGGGCCTACTGAGGGAGTCCTGGACTAAGGGGTCTTCGGGCGTCCGGCCTGTTATCCATGGGCCGGACTGATGGGCTGTGAAGACATGAAGGCCGAAGACCATACCCGTGTCCGGATGGGACCCTCCTTGGCGTGGAAGGCAAGCTTGGCGACCGACTATGAAGATTCCTTCTTATGTAACCGACTCCATGTAACCATAGATCCGCCCCGGTGTCTATATAAAGCGGAGGGTGTAGTCTGGAGAGGATATACTCGTTACCATACTCATACAGACTAGGCTTCTAGGGTTTAGCCATTACGATCTCGTGGTAGATCAACTCTTGTAATACTCATATTCATCAAGATCAATCAAGCAGGAAGTAGGGTATTACCTCCATAGAGAGGGCCCGAACCTGGGTAACATCGTGTTCCCAGTCTCCTGTAACCATCGACCTTAGACGCACAGTCCGGGACCCCCTAGCCGAGGTCCGCCGATTTTGACACCGACAGCGGGGACGCTAGTTGAAAAGCTTCTTCGGAGGAGCATTGGAGTATTCGGGGAGGCCCTGCCAAACTGGATCCGGCAAGGCAACGTCCTCGATGTAAAACCACTCTGAAGGCCACTCTTCAGATGCCTTCTTTGGAGTGCCGGACAGATAACCTTCCCCTGCTATACGCCATACTTCAGCACCGCCAACCTCAAATATGGATCCCTCCTCGGAGCGAGGGACAAGGCAGAAGAATTTCCGCCACAGCTCGAAATGAGGCTCGCAGCCCAGAAATAATTCGCATAAAGCGACAAATCCCGCAATGTGCAGGATAGACCCCGACGTGAAATCATGCAGTTGAAGACCATAGAACTCTAGGGGGCCCCTAAGGAAGGGGTGGACTGGGAATCCTACGCCTCTTAGAAGGAAGGAGATGAAACATACCCGCTCTTCACAGGAGGGATTGGGAAAATTTTCTGCCAGGGCTTGATGGTCGACGGAAGTTAATCCGGCCCGGACGGGGACTAGATCCTCGGGAGGGAGATATCCGTGCACGTGAAGTTGTCTCAGATGCGCATGGGATACGGAGCAACTTTCTCAATCACCCGCTCGAGGGCCCTGAGGGCGCGAGGAAGAGCTGGGAACGCCGGCCATATTTGAAGATTTTTTGCAGGCACTAGGGATTTTTCCGCGTGGAATGGAATGGAATGGCATCTGAGATCTAGTCTCTTTATATAGGCGCCTTCCCTACACAGTCAAGGGGGTAATCACAAAAATACCCAGACGGTTCGCATTCGTTGGACACGTGGAGGCAAAGGCGGCGGCGGCGAGGAATCGACGGGATATAATATTAAATGAAGCCGAACTATCATCCAGAAGGACTCACCTTGCAAGGCTGAAGACATGAAGCCGGACACAATCTCGTCCTTGAAGGCAAGTCCGAGGGCTACTGAGGGAGTCCTGGATTCAGGGGTCCTCAGGCATCCGGAACACTGAAATTGGGCCATGTTGATGGGCCACGGAGATGGAAGCAGAAGACTCTCCCCCGTATTCGGTCAGGACTCCTATGTACGTAGAAAGGCTGGCATGATGTCCGGATGTGGCTATTACTTCCTTCCCAAGTCACCTTTGTAACCCTAGGCCCCCTCCGGTGTGTATATAAGCCGGAGGGTTTAGTCTGTAGGGGCTAACGTCAGAATCATAATATCCTCATAGGCTAGGCTTTAGGGTTTAGCCATTACGATCTCGAGGTAGATCAACTCTTGCAATCATATTCATCAAGATCAATCTAGCAGGAAGTAGGGTATTACCTCGATCGAGAGGGCCTGAACCTGGGTAAACATCGTGTCTCCAGTCTCATGTTCCCATCGGTCCTTAGACGCATAGCTTGGGCCCTCCTACCCGAGATCTGTCGGTTTTGACACCGACAACCGCCGCCCTGCCATCGCCAGAGCCTGCACAGCACGCGCCCGACCCATTCTGGGAGCCGTCACCCTACCTCTGGACGCCCCCGCCCTACATCGACCTGACGAGCGACGACGAGGATGGTGGCGCCTGAAGACGGAGGCTGCGACGGCATCGGCATCGACGGCGGCGGCTTATGCGGCGCGTGGGGCGGCCACATTATGTTGTTTTAATGTCAACTATGCACGGGGCGTGGTCGCGGGGGCGTGGTCGCGGTGGACTGTTTAATTAAGTTATTTATGTTTTAGCTATTCTACAATGTCTTTTTTTTAAGTTCTTTGCCTTTTCATGTCTTTTTGATGTTTTTTAATTCAAATCCATCACTGATAAGTTGGAGACGTGGCCACGCGTTGGGTGCCTCGACACTAGACCGATCCAAACCAGGCATGGGTGTCTGTTTTGCCACCTCAAACAGACCAAATTCGAACCAAACAGACGTCCGTTTAAGGTCGTGCGTTGGAGTTGGCGTAACACAACCTAAGTCGCCAACCACGATGACATGTACTGAAGTACGAGCATCGCAGGGACGCGTCTATCATCAACGTCGAGACTCGAGACAGCACCACACACACAAGCCTAGGTGCAACATTGCTAGGAAAGATGCCACCACCAGTCCATCCCTATCGGAGTGGCCATCTCCCAGGTCCCAGACCATGGAAGGGGGACCAGGAGGGGACGAGCACCGGTCGGAGGGGAGCAAGGAACGCACTCCGCCCTAGGGACGAAGCCCACCGCGACCGGTGACCTAGAGAGAGGCATTGCGCGATCTTCACAGCTTGCTTTCGTTCCCGTTGCATTGGACTGTGCATCTGCTCGATTCCCGACCCTTCTTTCTGCCGATATTTTTCAGAAAACTCTCGTACCTGCCGAATTCTGATCCATGCTTCTATGATGCGTGCCATACTGCCTCCGCGATCGAGGTTGGCGATTGGCTATTTTGCAGCTAATATAAGGTGCATGCCTAGCTCTGCTCCGTGGCCGTTCTCGTAATCTCGTAGATGCCCGGCATGTGCATCTTTATCTCTCAAGTCGCCGAACATTTCTGACTGTCTGACTGACTGACTGACTGACTGTAGCTTGCGTGATGTGTGGTAGATAGGTTACCTGATGATACAGCTGGTTGCTACCTGTGTGTGGAGAGGAGTCCGGAACAGCTGAAAAGCAAGTCCAGAAACAGCTACCGCCAGCATGGGGAGTTCCTCTGAATCTCACGAATGCATATCCTGTGTGCTGCATTCGAACCACGCGCGGGCGGGCGCAAGGTTTGCACAGACGGCAGGTCGGCACCTCCATCATTTTTTTAAAAACGAACACCTCCACAGTTCATATATACTGTATTTCCCAAGTTGGACCGTAACATAACGAATGGTATTTGTATGTAAATCGCAGAGTAAATTTATTCTGGTTGTTGATGAAATTAGTTTCAGTTGGTGGCCAGGCCGGACACTTACTTGCTCGGTCGATTCTTGGCCGTAGGTTGAATTGCACACATGGAGAACGAGTGGGGGAACGAGGCCCCAAAAGGCGTTTTGGCTTCCTCCCGACCAGATATCCGGATGAGTACGTACTAGTAGTATTTGCCATGTTTATCATCACGCCGCGCCGCGCACACACACGGTCGGTCGGTCAGGCTGCTCTGCTGCCGGAGAAGTCGCGGATGAACCCGACGTCACAACAAGCTTGGTTCGACAACGACGATGGCTGGCTGCTACCACGACCAGCTAGCTACCAAAAGCCAGAACAGCGGGCGCAGGCCGTCCACACAATCGGGACCGAAGCGGTGCTGCTAGTGTTGCCGCTGCATGCGACCAAGCTACGATCGACCTGCGTGCCCAGATGTGATCAGGGCAACTCCAACGCGTCCATTCAAATGATCACGTTTGGTTGAAACAGACGAAAACACCGGTCCAACGTGTCAGACGCAAATCCAATATCCGTCGTCTGAACGCATCTCTGCCCACAAAACGGGACACCACCCAACCTCGCCCATGCAAAAAACACCTTTCCCCGCTACTATTTATGTTCCTGGCGTCGAAGCAGCAGACGCATGCAAAACCTTGTGCCGTAGCGGTGATGGCACGCTGTACCGACTATCTTTTTTTCTTCTTCTTCTTCTTCTTCTTCTTCTTCTTTCGGATTCCATTTGCGTATGTGTCACGCTCTTCTCTCTCCACTAAACAAGTAGGGAACTTATGTGTGATATGGTTCCATGATCGGCATTCGCCCGACTGTCTGCGTACATCTGAGAGTGTTCATTTAAGGCGAAAGTTCTCTTTTGATCCCGAGCTCATATGCTCCGCATGAACAGTAAAATAGAAAAAAAAATAGATAACAAATTCAAAAAAATCTGAATTTTTTTTATGATGAACATTGATGACATTTGTTAAGGTCTGGGCAAAAATAACAAAATCGATGCTCCAAAATGCTTACAACAATAATATTTTTGGAGCATCAATTTTATTCTTTTTGCCCAGACCCCAAGAATGTCATTTCAGCCTGAAATTTTGCACGCAGTTAGATATTTTGTTAATGTTCATCACAAAAACAAAAATCAGATTAAAAATTTTACTATTTTTTTCCATCTTACTGTTCATGCGGGAGCATATGAGTTCGGGATCAAATACTCCATGTCCCATTTAAGGCTTGTCCTTTGGAGATACCCTCGAGACCTCAAACATAAGCCCTCTAGCGTGTCATCCCGTCATACGCCGGCCATACAATTCTAGTATATATATATATCTCAGACATAATATTTTATGTATTTAAATAATATGTTCACTATACATTTGGCATAGAAATTTAAAACTAATGTAATCTCTACAAAATAAAGCACTGATTGATTCTGCCTTAAAATCAACCCGCAGTCTCCACTTAAGTCACAGCAACCGTTATTTTACATGTTTAAAAAAAACTGGTCTTTTAAATAATTCATCCGCGGATCATATTTGAGTCAAACAAATGCTTTCCTAAATTATCCATATCTTTAAACCGTAACTCTGATTTTAACATGTGTATATGAAATTTGATTAGAAAAATATGTAGAATATGAATATGATGTTATTTTTATCCGTTAAATATATTTTTGGAAGATAGTTAGGTCAAAAAAATGTTTTTCTAAATTATCCGTATCTTTTAAACCGTAACTCCAATTTTAACATGTTATATATGAAATTTGGTGGAAAAATATGCAGAATCTGAATATGATGTTATTTTTACCTGTTAAATATTTTTTAAATATCATTTTGGAAGCAAGCTTATGTAATCCATAGCGCACGATCTATTTTTTTGTTCGTACCGGTGGCGATCCGGATTGCATATAAACACTCACTAACATCATATATGGAGAAAAATACATCGATAACTACACTTGCATACCTCCGAAAAACCTCGCAGGAAAAAACAACAGATTTCTCATCGCGAGAGTGAGAGAAAGCGAAAGAGAGGGGGGGAGAGAGCTGCCTTAGGATTTATCACATTTAAACACGTTTTGGTTTGTGTGAACACTAAAGCCACCGCCGGCGAGAGTGAGACGTAGGATAAGCGGCAACACAAATGTGATTCCTCGTTAAAATAAAGGAGATGGACCTACTGTGGTCTTGAGTGATGGTTGTTAGGTTAAGAGCGTGTGTTATTATTTTTTTTCTGTTGCAACGCACAAGCTCTTTTGCTAGTATTACCTATGTAAATTATATAAGATGTTTGAGAGACTTAACGTACGCGATTTCGAAATTTTCGGTTTCAGAAAAATCTGAATTTTTTTTTACAAGTAAACAAGCATGTGAGGCGTATGTGTGTAAAATTTCAGGACGAAATACGTTGAAATTCGACATATACAAAAAAGAAAAATTCATGGTCTAGGAGTATAAATAGATGTGTTAAAAAGCCTCATATTTGTTTTTTTTTTTTTTGCACAACTCTCATTATAGCGAATTTTGTTTTGAAAATTTACACATTTGTGCACTATGCCTTCATCTATCCCTTTATTTTTGTCAGAATTTTTTGAAATGTTAAAAATATGAATTTTGCATTTGGATGTCTCCATGGAGCTCGGCCTCCAAAAGCAATTTCCGAGACTTAACATTTTATATTTGTTTACAGAAGGAGTAGATAATACCTTGCCTCTTTTTTTCGGGGCGGGTGAATTTTAGTCCATAGTGATATGGTTTTAATCCAAAGGCAAAAACTCCTCAATACATGGTTGTCTCTAGCTATAGCCGTACCAGACTGCTATCCTATACTATCTACGTTTAAGCTTCATTAGAATGATCATTATGTAATTGTAAATAAATAATAAGTATAAAGAAGCTAATAGAATGAAAATTCGCTTGCATGTCTGGATGTTGAGGTGAGCCATATTCACATGCATGTTACTTCCTCTGTTTTTAAATATAAGTCATTTTTAGATATTCCACTATAGACTACATTTAGATGTATATAGACGTATTTTAAAGTATAGGTTTACCCATTTTGCTCTCTATGTTGTCTATATTTGAATATCTAAAATGACTTATATTTATGAACTGAGGGAGTACATATTAAGATAGCATGTTTACATGTCGAGAGATTAATGAGGCTAATTATTTAGATATAAAACATATGCATGGTTCGAGACTTTTTGTGAAGATGCTATATAGGACAGAGAAACAGCTCCATGCATGTATTGTTCTACTCTTGTTTTAATCTTTTCAGAAAGAGAGATACGTAGAAGTTAGGGATTTCGTACATTTTTTGCAAAAACAAAATATAGATTTCATACATGTGTACTGTATTACTCCATCCATTCATTTATCTAAGGCGTATTATTTTCAGCACGGTAACCAAGGCACATAATTATGAACTATTTAGGACGAAATTACCCCTATCTAATTCATAGATTAGCGGCAAATAAATTATTTAGGCTAGGAAAGGAAGAGATACACGTAATTGGGAGAGAGTTAGTTTCCTCTCCTTTCTTTACAAGGAGAGATACATGCAATCAAGGGAGAGATATTTACCTTTTTTTTGGAGGGCCAAGATCGAAATTACGAGGAATTAAAACAACAGGTTTGCTATTTCACATCTAGATGTGAGATATTATCTCACATCTAACTCTCTCACACTTGATTTTTTTTTAAAGTCTCTCATAGATTTTAAGCATGAGAGAGTTATATGTGAAATAATATCTCACATCTAGATGTGATATAGACAGACCCTTAAAATAAATGCATCTTACATTTTGGAATTTTATAAAAAACAAATACACATATATAAAGGAACAGAGGGGATATGTCTCAGCACACCTAGAACTATTTCTCCAAAAAAAAGGCAGACCTGGAACAAATGTCTCCCTTTGCTTCTTCTTTTTTTAGTCTAAAATTTCGCCCTTTGCTGTTTGGGCTGTTTCGGCTGTACGCTTCATGGGCTGAGAGCTCTTAACATTCTTTCTTTTGCTTAGCTACTAGTAAGCTTGCACGTGCAAATGCACGTCTCGACTAATATTACAAATATATGTGAGTATTAGAGCATCTCCAACACAGACCCTCAAACCGCTCGTAACCGTCCCGACTGTGTGGTCCGGATGTGTTTTCCCAGCCAAAAAGGTCTTGTATTCGTTAGTTTGCGAGGAGACAGCGGGGGCGAGATCCAGCCCGAACGCCATGGGAGAGGGAGGGGCTCGCGAAAGGAGACCGGGGGGGGAGGGGAGAGGATGTGGAGGAGGCGCCCCACCGCCGCCGCGGGCCGGCCGAAGGCCGCGGCGAGGGGAAGGAGCGCTGGGGAAGGGGCTTGGCGGCGGTAATCGCCCCGTGAGTGCAGGAGCGACCCACGAGACGTGTGGAGTTTTCTTGAAATATCTTACTAACGGTGGGGGCGCGCCCGTGGCGCACCGCCTGAAGAAGTACTTCTGCGCACATGTCGAAGCGACTCTGGCCGCCACTCAGGGCTTGTGCACCGGCACTGCTATGATGACAGGAGAGAGCTGGGGTGGATCGGGTCGGGGACGGAGTGCATCAGCGGCGCGGTTCAGCGAACAAGACAAGGGCAGAGACAGCATGCATGGTCGTCTTCTCCGTCAATGCTGTTTTCTCCATCTTGGCCGGTAGGTTGATTCACGTCTCGTGGGTCGGCCGGTAGGTTGGGGTAGGTTGATTCACGTCAATGCTGTTTTCTCCATCTTGGCCCGCTTTTCCTGTTAGAGAATTGATATTTTGCCCCACATCCCGTTGCACTTGGATCATTTGTCGCCTCCAAAAAGGGGAACTTGGTTCATTTGCAAATTTTCATTTCTTGCCATGTCAATATAATTTGGCATGACACGAACACCAACTTACCCTTATTTCCCTCGTTTACCTCGGACACCCTCAAGAATGACATTGATGGCATTGCTCGCATGGGACGCGACAGTGGTAACAGAGCCGTTTCCCCGGTGCAGGGTATTTTCGTCGTTGTGTGCAGGCTCATTCAGTCATATGGAAAAACATATACCAGCAAGAAAAGATAGGGGGAAAACCTGTTACAAGGAAATGAGGATTAAATTATAGAAGTCCTGTAAAAAAAGGCAAACTAATACTCCCTTCGTCCCAAAATTCTTGTCTTAGATTCATCTAGATAGGGAGGTATCTAACACTAAAACGTGACTAGATACATCCGCATTTAGACAAATCGAAGACAAGAATTTTGGGACGGAGGAATAATTAACACAGATCAGAAGGCAAGACTCTCAAGGTAAAAACACTGAAAAAGTAAGGATGAATGATACTCGAGGCAAATGTGTAAACCCGTGTAGTTAGGAGTGTTGAACATGAATTTTCACGTAAACCAACTTACATTGCAACTCGTAGCTACATTACCAAGGCCTTCTACAATGTATACCCGCACTGTTGCCAAATGCTCTTCCTAACCATTTGGTATTGGTGCCCTACATTGCCCTCCACCGTGAAGCTGATGGCATAAGTTTTTCTTTGGTCGTCGGTGGTGATGTGGCACCTTTTTGACCAATTTGGCACTGGTATCATTGTTGAAGGCCTAACAACTTCTTTCATACGGAACCTGGCTCCTGTCATCTTGGACGACGACACACTTTACTATTGCAACTCTATCAGAGTCACCATATCGGCCTGATTGGCATAACAACCTTTCGTATGGAACTCGGCTATACCATCTTGGACGATGACGCGCTCTGGTGAGTCACACACACTCGCACACGCGTGTCCACCATGACAGAAATAGCCTTCCTCAACGGACGGTGGTGGCTTGACTTGTCTTTGAGGGTGATGTTTCCCGAGGCTCATTTGGTTGTTGGGGATAAAAAAATCCTGGTTAGAAAACCCCCGAAGTGGGATTTCCCTGTCCATACAGGATCCCCTCCCACTATGTGAAAATGCACGTTGCCATTTGGACATCAAGGGGTGAGGGAAGAGAAATCCCTGGGAGGCAATACCAGAAGGGGACATGCCCATCCAATACGGCAGAATGTGTAAAAGAAAAATATCATTATACAATAAAAAATCACACAAATAAGTTCGTTTTTTTCTCACAATATTATCATATAAATAGTTAAATACCAGAATAATGTTTGTCCCTCTTTTCTAAAAAAAGTTCAAGAAATTTGGGACTAATATTTAATACAGAAATTTGAATAAAAAAAATCTAAATACACAGTTCCCAAAAGAACAGATATTCAACTTGCATCCACACAGGCATATAACCTTACATGTCAAAGTCGGACAAATAGTGGAACACCAAGGATAAATATAGTTTGCTAACTATGTCTCAAAAGAGAAAATGGTAATTATGGTTAGCGGTTCAACAAGAAACAATACTTTGTTCCACTAAAAACATCACAATCATGTGAACCATATCCATACTGAACTAGGAATAACTTCCACGGTCAACTTTTTGAACATTTTCATCGAGCTGTCGTAAGGAACCTGCATCACAAATAAGTATTGAATTTTCAAGCATCAGTATAAGCATGAACTTTTCTGTCCTAGTGGTTACACAAATCTGACATCTTATTCCTTCTCTACTGAATAGAAAGAAAGCCACACATACCAACCCAGGAGGGTTATTCAAGCATGGAAAAATGCCGCTGATCCACCTGCCAGTTCGCTATCTTTTTCAGATAAGAACTGTGAATAAGCTCATGTAACTTGGCAAATAAAGCATCTTTCGACAGACATTTTCACACTATAGGCAAGGTATTGCAGAATGTAAAAGATATATACCTTATAAAAGTAAAAAGTATATCAGCCAGCAATAAGAAAAACACAAAGCTTCAAATAAGTTTCAACCGAGAACCTACCTCGGATCATTATCCAGCAATGTTGTTTATAATCTGGACAAGCATTCCATATTGTGTGCCGATTGAAGGTGCAGATGGCACTTTGACCTTAGTGACACAAAATGTGAGCTGACGCCAACCGTTGCTACCTCGTCTCGGAAATTCTACAGTAAAGTATTAACCTACATATAGCATTTTGAGTAGATTGTACAAGACTTTAACGAGAGGCAATTTGAGCTATCAAGTATCAACCCAGAAACGTGATCACACAAGTGAAATCAGCAAGATATACATGCTAGATTAATGGACTTAATTTTAACTATGGCGATTGTCAAGTTAAATTGAACAGTTAACATTACACTAGTGCTACTTTCATCGGTGGGATTAATTTTGAAATATCATCTAACAAAATTTTCTTTTAGAATGAAATTAGCTGCTACTAATAGCAAAGTTGGTGCCATAGAATGGCATGGACCACTTCGCATCAGTGGTGACATCAATTGATCACTAAGGTCTAGATCGATAGTGAGTAGTAGTTCTCATATCAAGTATTAGAGACCAGTTTGCATCAGTTGTGCAAGTAACAAGCAATGGTAAGCTACTGAGCTGGGCAGGGCATGCAGTGCCATAATCTACCAGGATACTGCCAATCTGCCATGTACCTTTCACCATATAAGAATCTATCTACCTAATTATATATGTTGCACATTATATCCGAGAAAAGAACACAGTAGACAAGAAAGTATATATGGGTTGATATTGTACAGAAATGGGTAATAGGATTCAGACATAGTGTGAATGTGATACAGTATGGAGCGGGTGAAGAAAACAGAACCATCTTGTACATTTTATTTTGTCTAGTGATTTATCTTGAACGAGAAAGTATAAATCCTAGAAGAAAATATATAAATATTAGCAATGAGAAATTGAGCCACTGTAAAGAATATGCTTATTCTAGTTTCAGTTACACTGTAAAGAATGCACTGTTGCATCATCACCAGTCTAATGTAGGAGGGTCCAGTGCGTCTGCCTGCTTCTAGCATTACAAGTTTACACGATGATGAGCACCTGCTAGATGTATTTCAGAACGAGAGGTCAAAAATAGGTAAACATACTGATGCAAGCTATGCTCTATAACAAGTGCAGAGCAACTACACAAGAAAAATACAAGCTCCTATGGAATTGGTGGTTCAAAATCAGGGTTCCTAGCTAGCACCCAATGGCCTCCAAACTCCCCAAACTGACTTGAGTGGGCAACAGGCCTGTGAGTTGTCAAAGTCCTGGTGGTGCATCTTCTGTTCTGTTCTGAAAGTTCATCTCCAGCCGAGAGATACGTCCATCTGGACCCAAGACCCATGCTAAAAATCTCGCTGAAGCTAATCCAAATCCCTCCCAAAGTTGTACTAAACCAGAGACAGTTATTTTGGGACGGAGGGAGTAGCATTACTTACACACATGATGTGATAGTATGTATAAACCACTCTACATTCATCTCACACAACATCAAAAACAGGGCAAGAGACGTTTGTAACTACAGGACTCTCCACATGTCACAATCAGCAACCATATTCATACAACAGGAATACCTGGCCCTGCTGAGATAGTAACAGCTGCATTGTCTGTTAGCATGAAGGTTAGGTATCAGCAACACTCAAAGCAGCAGAATAAGCGACGCGGCGCCAGCGATGGATGAAGAAGAAACATCAGTTACAAGGTACAAATAGCGGTTACATTCGACGGCCTGAACAGGCGCGCTCCTTCAAACCCGTTCAGGATGCCACCGCCACAATGCGGTTTCCGAAAATCGCAATTAACATGCATGGAGAGAGTATTTGATTGACTAAGAGAGAGGGCTAACAAGTTCAATGGCGGAAAAGGAAAAAGGAAAGAAGAAAAACTTGGGGAGGAGGCTCCAGAAAAGAGCATACAATCTACAACAAATGAGAGTACCTTCCCGGGCCAAGAGGGGGGAGCTCTACATCTTTCTCTTTCTGTGGCGCCTCAGCTCAAATGCGCTGCTGTTCTGGAGGATCCATAATGCACCACCAAAGAGAGGCTAGAAGAACTCAAACTCTAGGTAGTTGTCCGAGCCCTTCTGGTTGGAGGCTGGCGCGACCTTCCCATTTGCCGATGGGGCCTGCTTCGGGCGGCAGTCCAGCTCCACGGGCTTGGGTATGTCCGGAGGGCTAGCGCATCTTATCAGGGCCCAGTTCACACCCTCAAAGAAGGGGTGCTGCTTTATCTCCGTGGCTCCGCGCTTGTGGCCAAGCCGGTGCTGCGGGTCCTTGACCAACAGTCCCCTTATCATGTCCCTTGCCGAGAAGCTCACTAGCGGGGACTCTGGGAACCGGAGGGACTGACCGACGACGTTGAAAAGCGTCGCCCGGTTGCCTGAACCCTTGAAAGGGGTCTTGCCGAACAGTAGCTCGTACAAGAATATGCCGAAGGTCCACCAATCCACCGCGCTGCCGTGGCCTTCCCCTTTCACTATTTCTGGGGCCAGGTACTCATGGGTGCCCACAAAGGACATGGACCGAGCATCAGTTGGCTCGGCGATCATCTCAGGGAATAGGTTAACCTGGTTTGCGATGTCAGTCTTTGGCTTCTCCTTCTTGGACTTTGACTTGGACTTGGATTTCGAGAAGAATCGAGGGCCAAAGCATGTGGTTGGAACAACACAGGTTGGCTGAATGCAAGCAGGCTGGACGCAGTACGCTGCATTATTCCTCTGCAGCGCGTCTAAGCCAGGATTTGCACCCCTGATAACGGTTGGGCTTACTGAACACCGAAGAGAGAGGTCAAAGTCAGTCAACATGATGTGCCCATCCTCTCGAACTAAAACATTTTCTGGCTTGAGATCACGGTATATAATCCCGAGCATATGCAGGTACTCCAATGCAAGGAGCACCTCTGCTACATAAAACCTGAAACATCAAGAAAGAAAGCAAAAAAAATAATAAGTTCAATCCTTTGTCAGCATTTGGCACAGCTTTGATAGGCATATCAAAATCTCCCCAAAAAAACATATGCCAATCACAATGCTTGAAATCCAACGATGGTCCACTTGTTTTAATCATAGCAATGCATAATTGTACAGTATCAGCATGGGAAACATCAGTTTTCTACGACATACTGCACCTTCCTGATTCTATGTAAAAAGTATGTCATATGCAACCTGACTATGGCAATATGAAGTTATCAGCCCCAAAAACAATGAACTGATGCTGAAGCAGACAAGACACGTGATAAAATACCTAACAGAAGATGTTATAAACAAATCATTCATGTCAATGCATAATTAGCAAGAGAGAATGCATACTTTGCTGCTTGCTCTGAAAAATGTTTTCCAGGCTGCCTTTGTCGAAGGGTGTGCAAGTCCCCTCCAGGGCAGAACTCCATAACCAGACACGAAAACTTGTCCGTCTCAAAATGAGTATATAGGGTTGGTAGAAATGGATGATCCAGTGACTGCAGTATCTCCCGCTCAGTCTGTGCCCGGAGCAGCTTCTTCCGACTCGCCAGAGATGTTTTATCCATCACCTTCATTGCAAAGTGACTCTTGGTACCACTCAATTCAGAGAGATACACACTTCCAATATCACCAGAACCCAGCTTCTTGAGCAGCCTGAATTGATTCAGACCAAGGACGCCCTCCCTGGATTTGACCACTTGGATGGCTTCCCACCTCGAATCATTCCCTTTGTGCGGCTTTGTGGTGGCACTGCTCATGCTGCTGCAGGAGCTCTCATCGCTCAAGTCACTGCTTGCACTCACACGGCACATGCTGCTCTTGCCACTCTCGGTGAAATCTCTGCCACTCGTCTTAGCACTACCGCTGGTCTTACCCAGACTATTTGTCCCATCACTCACTTTAGCTGAAATAAAGCTATCACTCATACTACTCTTTTGCGACGACTTCTTTTCTTGATTTTCGTTGGAATCGGAGTTCTTGGTCTCTTTTGACTCATCAGATTCTCCCTCAGGAGGTAGTGGCACATCCAGGACCCCGGAGTCTTGAGAGAGGTCCGGAGTATCCTCCTTCTCCAGCACAGGAGCTGGAGATTCTTTCTGCTGGTCCGGCTCCCCTGAAATCTCCTCAGCAGCAGACCGTTGCCTGTCATCTTCGCCCATTTCCTTTGGCTTTGCCGCTTGCTCCGGCATAATTTGGGAGGCAGGTTTGGAAGACATGAACTGGGCGAGCGGTTGACCAGAATCACACCAAACACCCAGTCAGTGCTCACTGCTCAGTACAAGGCTGACTGAGCAATTCCCAACCTCCTAACCTGCAAATCAATTCACCCAGACAGCGTATCAGCATATATACCAATAAAATAACTAGGGTTTGTTCGTCACCATCAGTTCGTATCAATTCACGGGAACAGAAAGGGGATCAGAAATATTCCAGGAAATCCAAACCACCAGGTAAAATCGACAGAAACAACAACCTAGACCGGACAAGCCGAGCAGAAAAGAAAGAACTCCCTACACACCACACCAAGAGAAAGGGGGGGAATCTTTCTGGGAATCCTCCATGAGACCAAGAAGTCACCTGCAGACTCACACAGAAGCTACTACAACTAAGCGTTGGGCAGATCCATCCACCTGGCCGCCCCTGCAACTCCGCCGCATCCCATCCCAAAAGGCGATGCGCCGGAGAAGAGAAGGGAAAGGAAGAGAGGAGAGAGGGCCTGCCTAGACAGAAATCACAAGCACCCCACCCCACCCCCAACCCTGAGCCAGCATCTCCCACAAAAATAGGGCGGAGTGGGCCAGAACCGCGGAGATTAATAACAAAAGGGAATCTTTAAGATATCCCCAAAGAGGCGAGGGAAGGGAAGGGAAAGGGAAAGGGGGAGGAAGGAGGGAGCATTGCAACCTGGCACAGCTGCGAGCTCGTCACAAGGCGCACACATCCCTCTGCCCCCCACCTTTCCCTCGCCCCAAAGGGAGAAGCAGGCGGGCGGGCATGATGGAGCGCGCCATGGATCATATGAGCCACAGCGCGGCAAGCACACATGCGGTGTCGCGCATACGTACATACAGACTAGCATGACATCCACATCAGGGCATGGCATGGGGGGCACTAACTCCAGCGCCCCCATTGAATGCAAGCGAGCAACGGAAAGAAAGGAGAGAAGAGAAAAATGTTTTTTTAATGAATAAAAGGGGCGGGATTGGATCTGGAGAGTGATGGGCGGCGGCGGTAAAGCCAGCCGCGGAGGCAGCAGATCAAGAACGAGCACCCCCGCATCCCCCACCTCCACCTGAGGAAAATGACGCCGCCCCTGAATCCCTAACAGGCCGTCCAATCAACCAAGCAACCAAGCAGGTCACGGCCGGACATGGGAGGCGGCATACCTTAGGAGGAGCGCGGGGCGGCCGTGGCGGCGGGTCGAGGGAGCGGAGACGCGGCGGCGGCGGGATATTCCTCCTCTCCGCGCAGAAGCCGGGCCATGTGCGGGCAATGGCGGAACTGGATGGAGGTGGGGGCGTGTGGGGTGGGGTGGAGTGGCGAGAGTACTAATTGGTGTGGGGATTCATCCGGGCAAGGGGAGGGAGAGCTGCTGGCGCCTGGTCAGTGGCCCAGCCTGTGGAGGGACGGGTCAAAGATGATGGTGGTGGTGGTGAAAAGCTGGGCTTTTGGGGCGCATAAACTAGTCTAGAGAGCGGTTGATGATGATGATGGTGATGAGTAATTAAACCCGGGTTAGGGTGGGTAGCCAGCCAGCCGAGGGTACGGCGTGCAGGGCGTGGTCTCCCTCTCTTTTTCCCACGGACCGAGACTCCCGTGCCCAACGTCCACTTTCCTTCTTCCTTCTTCCCCTGCTGTGGGCTGTGGCGCTTCCTGTTGCAGAGATCTGGATTGTGATGGTGGTGGAGGCCCATCCTGGCCGTCCGTTCTTGTGATCTAGGGTTTCATGTGGGGAATGTGTGCACTTGTTCTTGTGACCAATGCGGTATGAGCTATCCATTCCGGGAGAGGATTTAGGGCATGTACGTGCGGGGGCACGCATATTCTATGTCGTTGATCTGCACCAGGGATTCGCATTTGTGGATGTATAGGCACATTTCTATTTTCACTTTTATCTGTTATGTGTTTATACATCATGCTGATATACCTGTTTCTTGTGGAGTCGTATACCTGTTCCGTGGGGTGCCTTAACAATGAAAACCGGAAATAACAAACAATTATAGATAAGGAAAAATGATTCACCAGGCTCTAGTCATGGTACTCTAGCTGCTTCCTCTTTGTTCTTCTCTCATGTTCATCAAAACAAAATATCCACCTTCAATCGTCATTTGAGTACGCGAAAGGAAAGAGATCATCTTGTGTCCTCGGAGATTTAAGCCATCAAGATAAGAAGCCCCGCAGCAGTATATTTGGCGCAAACAAGTACATATTCGGATGCAAACTTGATTTTCTTGTTTAGTCCTTGGAACAATCTTGTTTGTTCACGAACAAGCGTTTAATGTGTGCTATAGTTGGTCATTCTGATGTTTGATATATGTCTTTATTGCGTCATTGTTCGCGTTGGTCATTTGTTATCTTCGAACAACTTATCTGTCTTACATATTGAGTATTTTTAATTTGAAATTGTATGAACTAGAATCGTATGACGCGTCTGTAAACAGTGGGAGCACATGTACGTGTATAAAATCTATTTTCACAAGTTACAGACGCTGAAACTGAATTTTATGAGCTTTAAAATCCATGTTTCTTCCTGTGAAACTTAAACATTACGTAAATTTAATTGAGTCGTAGATCATCATAACATTTTTTTACGAGAAGACCGTAGAACAGGATGTTCTCCAAAACTCCTCCCCGCACTTGATTGAGCAAAAGATGCAGCTTCACTAATTGAGTTAGGCACCTGCACTTCCACTGCAGCTCTGAGTTCATTCTTCAGACCCAAAAGAAATTGTGTCACCAGCAGCAGTCCTCCTACATTCAGATCATACAATTTAACCGCGGTAATTTTCTTATTAATAATAAATTACAATTCAAAAAAAATTCTATGCCAAAAAAAGGCAGCTAAATCATCCAATTCCTTCTTTGGGTAACATGATAAAAAATTACAGTACATGTTGTTCAGACCATTCTTTAATCTGTTGGGCAATGTCTGGTCTTGCTCTCATCTCAGTTGCTTGCAAACCTTCTAGTAGGTAGTATTTCCATCCCCCTATATGAGCTGGTGCTTGGCGGAAGATCTTATCATTTCGAACGAGCCAGATGCTCCAGCAGGCTGTCACAATGATATCAAAGGCAAAATCGATCGGAAGGCGTTCAGCCAGAATACAACATTCATCAAAGCTCGAGATGCCTCTGTTCTTTTGCGGGAATAGGTGGTTCCAGCAGTGCATCGCAAAATTGCAGTCCCAGAATAGGTGAGACAGGGTTTCCTCCGTATTGTCAGAACAAAGAACACAATTATAGGACTGAAGAGGCATCTTTTTCCTCTTAAGGAGGTTTCTGGTATTTACTCTATCATGTAGTAGCAACCAGAAGAAAATTTTGTGTGTAAGCCTGTTTGAACTCTTCCATAATAGCTTGAAAAGATGATGGGTCCTAGATGGGCCCATGATGGATTTGTAAGTTTGAATGGCTGAGAACTTGGGTGTGTTTTCTTTCAATGACCACTTATCAGGTTGATCTTGCATTTGATGCTCCCCAAGAATATTTTGCAGTTGAATAAACTAATTGAATGCCTGGCTAGACAGTGGTCTATAGAACAGCTCTTCCAGTGAGTGTTGAGCAGTCACCTGTTGAAGGGAGATATTTCCTTGTGTGGTGAAAGAAAATAACTTTGGGAATTTTTCCTTAAGTCCAGTTTGCATCCATCGATCATGCCAGAATTGGACTGTATCTCCCAAGCCAGCTTTGCAATGATATAATTGCTTGAATTTTGGAAACAATTTGAGAATATCCTTCCACCAGAAAGAGCCTAGCAGTCTCTCACCCGGCTGACTATTGCTGTAGTATGCCTCCCAGACAATCTTGACCCATGGTGTATTCTCCTTATTGAGGAATTTATGAATGAATTTCATCAGAAGAGCCTGGTTATGTGCTTGAATCTCCAAAACTCCTAACCCTCCATGAGTTTTTGCTGACACACCTTATCCCATGAAATTAATGCAGGCCCCTGTTTTGTGCTGCCAAATTTCTTCCATAGACAGTGTCCGAGAAGTTTGTTGATGTGGGTGAGGACTGTTTTTGGAATTGACAGAGAACTCATGAAGTAGATGGGCATACTTGTAAAAACCGATTTTACCAAAACCAGTTTATCTCCAAAAGATAGTAGTGTGGAGCATCCCAGCAGCCTCTTTTCAATTCTATAGAGCATGGGGGTGAAATCTTCTACCTTAGGTTTAGAAGTACCTAAAGGCAGACCAAGATATGTGAGAGGCAAAGTACCAACGTGGCATCCCATCAAATTTGATAACATGTTGATAGTCTCCTCACGTGTGTTGATAGCAATCATAGTAGATTTGGCATAGTTCACTCTAAGTCCGGTGAAACCTGCAAAGTGCAGCAGCAGATTCTTAATGTACATAATTTGTCTTTCTTCTGCAGGAATGACCAGGATGGTGTCATCGGCATATTGGATAACAGGGAAGTCAGTGCAGGAGTGATGTACAATGGGAGCCTCAATCATGCCAGTTTGCATAGCTTCATTCAACATAGATTGCAAGATATTTGCAGCAAGTACAAATATCAGAGGGGAGAGGGGATCCCCTTGTCTAACTCCTTTTTTGCACAAAAAATGTTTGCCAGGAACTCCATTGAGGATCACAGAAGAATAACCAGTGCTATAAATCATTTTTATCCAGTTAATCCACTTTTGTCCAAAGCCTTTTGCTTGCAGTATCTTGAAAATGGTATCATGACTTAACATATCAAAAGCTTTTTCAAAATCCAATTTAAGAAGGATAATATCCTTTCTAGAGTGGTGGCACTGATGGAGATATTCAAATGCCCATGCTAGACAGTCATGAATGCTTCTGTCATTAAGGAAACCATATTGATTATCATGCACCATAGATAGGATGACTTTCTGAAGTCTATTTGCAAGCAGTTTTGTGATGATTTTGAGTGTACAATTTAGAAGTGAGATGGGTCTATAATCACTTGGAACAGCAGCATAGTCTTTTTTAGGGATGAGGGTGATGTATGAGTAGTTGATGCTTTGCATATTGATTTTTCCCTCATGGAAGTCAGCAATCAGCTTGTAGAAGTCAGGTGCAATAAAATCCCAACAAGTTTTCAGAAATGTAGCATTGAAACCATCTGGCCCTGGAGATTTGTCACTAGGCATCTGTGAGATCACTTTATCAATTTCTTCTTTAGAGAAAGGGGCTTCTAAAGACTGCAAATCCACATTAGCATGGATCAAAGATTCCAGAATAAGTGGATTATCAGTGAATTATGTAGTCCCTAGCCTTTCTTTAAAAGCTCTGAAGAGGATGGCTTCTTTAGTGTGATGATCTTGATGTTCAATACCATTCTCATCCTTTAGCATGGCAATGTGATTGGTTCTGTGCCTAAATGTGGCCTTGGCCTGGAAGAAATTGGTATTAGCTTCACCATACTTAATATTCCTGATGGTAGCTCTTTGTTTCCAGTAGATCTTTTGCATATGAAGAAGAGAATCAAGATGTTTCATTAGAATAAATCTACCATTATGTTCCTCAACTGTTAGTTGTTTGAATTCTTCAAGATGATCATACATAAGAATGACTTCATTACAGTTGGAAATGGAGAGTTTCAGGTTTGAGCAGCTTTTAGACCAAATTTTCAGTCCCTTTCTCAGCCTCTTAAATTTAGCATAAATGGTCTTGGCACTATCAGTTTCAGAGACCTATTGCTCCCAGATGTTTTTAACTACCTCTTTGAACTGTGGATGCTGAAGCCAGAAGTTCTCAAATCTGAAGATCTTTGATTCGGGAATGGTAGTACCAATTTTAATGACAATAGGAACATGATCAGATGTTGTCCTAGCAAGGGGAATAGCCAAGGTATTGGGATAGGCTAAAGTCCATGATTCAGAGGTAAAACACCAATCTATTCTCTCAAGGAGAGGTGCATCTTGCATGTTTCTCCACGTGAAACTTCTGCCTTTGAGGGGTCAATCAGGGCTAATTTGTTAATGGCTTCATTGAAAGAATACATATCTTGTATATTACCCCCAGTTCTATTTCTGTTATGTGGGAATCTGACATAGTTAAAGTCACCCATAACAAGCCAATTAACTTCATCTTCGATTTGCAAATCTTGGAACCATGTGAGAAACTCAGTTCGAGCTGGATTTTGGCAGGGCCCATAGACATTAGTGAGTAGGATATGTTCTCCTGACTGTTTGGAGGTGAAATCAATTGAGATGGAAAAATCATTTTTGTGAATAGTGAGGCCCTCAAACACTTGCTCATTCCACACCACCAATAGACCACCTGAGGCTCCTATGGAAGGAATGAAATCAAACTTGTTCAGCTTCTTGGGGCAAAAATTCTTGAGGAAAAGACTGTCAAAATGATCTTTATTGGTCTCTTGAAGGCATAGTATGTCACATGCAGATTCTGCAATTTTGTTAGACAGAGCTAACCATTTCTTACTGTCATTAATACCTCTGATATTCCAATTTAAAACATTCCAGGATTTATCCATAGCATAGATAGACTCTTGACTACATAACACATTCCCAGTCTGTTACAAATAAGACTAGAAGAAACTGAGTCCACAACTTTAATCAACTGCTTACAGAGCAAACTTAAGATCATTTTTTACAAAAGGTTGTCTGATCATCATAAGAACTTAAAGAGATTATGGCTAAGCTGTCTCCTTGGATTGGCTGTCCTTGGATCCAGCCTTCCTTGCAGTGGTCTTGAGCTTCTTGCCCCCATTTCTGATTTTCTCTTCAACAGTGTCTTGCATATTCACCTTACAAAAATAGGAGTTGAGGTTTTTAACAACTTTAGTTGGAATAGGTGGAGACAATGAGGTACAGGGCAGACAATTCTTATCCTTGCAAACTGATTTTTTACAGCCCTTGTTTAGTGCATGTAATCTAAAACTCCTCCTTACCTCAGTTTCCACCAGAGGCAGCTTTTCTTTCCTCTTTCTATTCTTGTTAATGGCAGAAGTAGAAGAGGCAGTGGTTCCATTATTGTCCTTGACAATGTGAGATGGGGTGCTCACATTATCCTGGTCAACTTCCTGGGAGTCATCACATGAAGCAGCACAGAGATCAAAGGAAGTTGAAAAATATTTCTCAGGTATAGCAAAAGGTTTGCAGAGTTGTGGTACAGTTCCTTTAATGATAATATTCCAGAATTGAGATGTAATGAATTTTTTTGCCCAGTCAAACTTATCTCTAGATAATAGTGCCACCGAAAGAAAATTAACCCACTCAATGGGTACTTGAATTACATGTTTGCCATCAGCAGTGGGAGCAAAGTGGGTTTTCCAAATGTGGGCCCCTTCCTTTACTAGGATTGCTTCATCTGAGATAGCCTCTTTCTGAATAGTACTAGGTACTTCTCCCTTCTCCATGACAACTGGGTCTGTATCAAAAGGTAAGTGGACAAAACCCACAAGCATATTCTGTTCATGCTCTTTGTAGAGAGGAACTGGGAAACCTGGTGGAGCAGACAAACTGGAGAGAGAAGACTCACCAATTTCCTTAGCTTGGAATACTGTAGTGTCATCTGTTGGCAGTTGCACTGGAGCAGAGGAGTCATTGGCAGTGTCACTGTTACCCCGAATGTCCACATAATTTATAGTTCCAGGAGCAGGGCATATCCTAAGCTGAGAAGGCTGCTGGAGTTGAGCATTGCTGGGTTCTTGAGGTGGTTGAGGAGGGAGAGGCCTTGCAGAAACCATGAATTCCTGATACATAGGATCCTCATAATGATGGTTGTAATAATTTCTATGTTGCATCAGAATAGCAACCAAATTGTTGTCAGAGAAATTTTCATAGGGCAGTACATTCAGAGGGTCAACTGGTTGTTGGACTGGTAAGTTCTGCACGACAGGTGGTACTGATGGAGGCAACTGTTGCATAGGTTGGGCCATATTCAGATCAGGTAAGTGAGGAGCAATAGGGGCAGCAGCAGGCCCATTAGCTGACTCAGCAGAAGGAGCGGAGTTATGTGAACCAACAAGTGACAGAGTAAGATCACTGTTGTTAACCATATCAGGCAATGGCACCTGTTCTATCTCTTGCATAGGCTCCATCAAATCTTGTAGCTCTAAAAATTCTCCCTGATGCAGTTCTTGATCAATTAAAGGATTAGGCTGTGGCAGAGCCCAGTGGCCCCATACGGGCAAATCCATGTCTTCTTCATCTTGTTCCCAATCTACATTATCAGGTTGCTGTAAAGCTAAATGCAAGTTGGGCAGCTCAGCATCGAGATTCAGGTCTGACAGATGAACATCATAATGTTCATGGTGTTGCAAAGGTCCCAGAAAATGATTGTGTTGGTTAGCATGAAAATGTGCCTGCCGGGGGACTGGGTGAGGATTACCATTAGGAGGGATCGGATCCTCATCAGGTGGTTCAGCACCTAAAATCCTTTGCTGCAGAATAATCACAGGTACAATATGAGAACCAGATTGAAAATCTTCTCCTTCCCCAATCACAATACTGGCAGGGATGTGCCTCAATTCATGTACTCTCACTTTAACCATCAGATTCGCCCTAGTACTCTTGTTTCTATCCCACTCTATCAGTCTGCCAAAACCTCTGACCGCATTGGCCACCTCATGCATGCATTTTATGTCAAAAGGAAAACCACATAACAGGAGCCAAACTTCTTTGTTCATCACCAATCTCCTCCGGTTCAATCCCTCATTGTGCTTTTGGAATATGACATGAACATTGATACGTCCAAAACGTATCTATAATTTCTGCTTGCTCCATGCCACTTTTGGGTGATATTGCTATGATATTCATACACTTCCATACACTTTTGATCATATTTGGACTAACCTACTAATCCAGTGCACCCCGGTGCTAGTTTCTGTTTTCGGCTGATTTTGTATTTCAGGTTTTCACGTTACGAGAACTGCCAGGAAAAATCCAGAAAAATTATATAAAAAATCAGCGTTTCGGAACCGACCTCGCGCCCGAAGTACAGCCGGGGGGGCCACCAGGTCTCGGGGCGCCCTGGCGGCGCGCCCCCCCCCCCTGGGCCGCGCCGGGGGGGGCGCCTGGGCCCCCCGAAGCCCGTCCGGTGCCCCCCTTTGGCATATATTTAGAGCGTCCCTCGAAACCCTCGGGAGGGGAACTCTTTTTCGCGATCTCATCTCTGTTCCGCCGCCGCCGCCGCTTCCAAGATCGGGAGCACCAGGAGAACTCTTCCCGGCACCCTGCCGGAGGGGAGGATCACCACCGGGAGCTTATCCACCATCATGGACGCCTCCCGGATGACTTGTGAGTAGTCTCCCTTGGACCATGGGTCCATGACCAGTAGCTATGTGATGTTCTCCTCCCGTTCTTGTGCTTCACTAATTAGTCCTCGTGAGCTGCCCTACATGATCGAGGCACATATGTAATCCTTATGCTGTTGCTATGATGAGTTTGCTGGGATCCGATGGATTATGAGATTATGTTCAGATTGATCTTGAGTAATATATTTGATCTACCTCTTTTATATTTATGTTCATAAGTAATTCTTGCATGTTCTCCGTTGTTATTTATTGCTTTGGCCAAGTAATACGTAGTGACTCCAAGAGGGAACGTTATGCTCGATTGTGGGTTCATGCCCCTCGATGACTAGCTTGAGTGACAGAAACATGAGTCTAGGGGATGTGCTGTTGCCACAAGGGGGAAAACAACGGTGCTTGCGCCCGCGGGTGCAAGGATTGTTTACTTTACGCAAAGTTCTTTTAATGCAGTTGTCTGTTGCTTTGAGTTTACACTATGGGTGGGGCTCGCAACTTAATACCAGCGAGATGTTCTGGATAGATATCTCAAGGTGGATGATTAGTAGTAGATATTGATGGATTTCGGTCTACTTACTTTGGCGTACCGCCCATGCTTTGAACCTCAACCTTTCTTGCAATGTAGTCAGCATTGGTTTGCGTTCGTGGTCCTGTCAATTGCCCAGCTGTAATTCGTTTACCTCACATAGCTGTTTTATCGTCTTTTGGGAGAGAGACATCACTAGTGAACATCATGAGACTCCGGTCCATATTACCATCATTGATCACATCCGCTATTTACTTTTCGCTTTTACTTACTATTGCAAAACACTATCTATCACTACTATCATTTGCGTTTAATCCTTTGTGAACTACAAGGCCGGAGGGATTAACAACCTCTCTGTACTCGTTGGGAGCAAAGTTATTTGTATCTGTGTGCAGGTCCACGTTGATTGCTAATCTGCGCCGTTAGCAGTTGACACCTACTTGTTGAACCTAGGAGTCTCTGGGGATTCGATCCTTGGCATCTTTGCTAAGGGAAAACACTTCCACAACACTGCATCTTTCACCTTCCACTTGGGGTAACCAACGAGGGGTTAGAGGCCCATCAAGGAGTATTTTCTGGCGCCGTTGCCGGGGACTCCACTCTTCAGGATAGGGGAGTTGCATGCTATCTTTTACCTTTGCTTTTTAGTCTTGTTAGTTTACCTTTCAGTTTTTGCTTTAGTACCTTTTATCGAAAATCACAAAAATAGTTATCTTGCTTGCTTGCTTCTATGGGTTCTACCAAAAACACTAAATGGGAGGAGTACACCCCTTCTTCCATTACCCCAATTACCACTGTCGGGATCTACAAAAGTAATAAACCTTGTGATTATATTAGTCTTGACGGAGGATTATGCCCATGGCATGGTCTTCCAGGAAAAGAGTATGAGCCTCAGTTTAAAATTGCTCCTAAGCTTCCCCAAACTTGGGAAGATGTTCAAACTCTTATAACAGAGAGCGATTCAAACAAAGAGGATGACACTACAATTCTGCCCAATAATGATAAAATTGATTTTGATAATTGTAGTATTTCAGAAGTTGTCACCTTTCTACAAGGAATGTCTAGAGATCCCCGCACTAGCACGCTTAACCTTGCCTTCACAGAGCATATCACTAATGCTCTCATCAAAGCTAGAGAGGAGAAACTTAGAGTAGAAGCCTCCATACCTAGGAAGCTAGAGGATGGTTGGGATCCAATGATTAAAATTAAGATAAACAACTTCTCATGCTATGCTTTATGTGATATTGTAGTTAGTACCTCTGTTATGCCCAAAAGACTATATGATATGCTTAAATTGAAACCTTTTGATTCTTGTTCTTTTGGTGTTCGTCTCGTTGATTCTTCCATAAAGAAACCTTTGGGGAGGATCGACGATGTTCTTATCGTTGTTAATGATAATTATGTTCCCGTTGATTTCACTATTATGGATATTGAATGTGATCCTTCATGTCCAATTATTTTGGGACGTCCCTTTTTACGCACCGTTGGTGCTATCATTGACATGAAAGAGGGCAATATAAAATTTCAGTTTCCTCTCAAGAAAGGGATGGAACACTTCCCTCGAAAGAAGATCAAGTTACCTTATGAGTCCGTTGTACGGACTAGCTATTCTTTTACTCTTGATAAAACTTGATCTATATGCATTATGCCTAGCTTAAAGGCATAAAAGAAAGCGCTTTTGGGAGGCAGCCCAATGAATAAATTTATTTTGCTTTTGTTGTGTCTTGATGTTGTTTACTACTGTAGCATCATCATTGTATCTTTGCTTTTCATATTTGTGCCAAGTATGGCCTCTGATTGCTAGAAAGTTCAAAAGTTGTGAGGTGCTGTCCAGGAAACAGATTCTGTCCTTGGATAGAAAAATTCGTATAAAATCACCAGATCATCTTTTTGGTCTGAATTTTTTCGACAGCGTTATCTATATAATTGTCTTTCGTGCGTCTGTTCTGAGTTTTTTGATTTGAGTTGCAGAAGTATCCCGAACAAATCAATTACTACCTGTTGTTCTGTTTTTCACAGATTCTGTCCTGTTTTGCCTTTCCTTCAGTTTGCAAACCAAGAGCTTGCTTTTTCTTTGCAAAAACCTTTTGGCAATCTTGAGAAACAGTAGAACTTCAAGAATATCTTTATTTCCAGCAAGGTATAATTATTTTATTAAGGGTACTAACCTCGCTAATCAGATTATGATGAGTTGTGTATGAAGGGAGTTTTCAAGTGTGCGAGGGAAGATGATAAAAAGATTCAGGAGTGTCAAGCGCTCAAGCTTGGGGATGCCCCCGTGCACCCCCAAGAAATATTCAAGGAGACTCAAGCGTCTAAGCTTGGGGATGCCCCCGTGCATCCCCTTCTCCATCAACATTATCAGTTCGTCTTTCGTTCCGCTATATTTTTATCACTTCATGTGTTATGTGCTATGCTTGGAGCGTCTTGCTTTTAGTTTTCTTTTTAGTTTTTCATAACGAACCGGAACTCAGCATTCCTTTATGTGGGAGAGAAACACGCTCCACTTCTACCTAGAACATAACATAGAATTTTCATGTCTATCTTTGCTGTGTGTGTTCTTTGTCTTTTAATAGCTACTATCATACTCTGCTCTTAGTATTCATGCTTATCTTTTCAAAGAGCTTTTGTTTAGTTGGTTGCTTGAAATCTCTTTAATTACCATGCTCACCTTATTAAGAGAGTTTGCTTCCGTTGCATTGGTTAATATGTCTATGATAAAGATTCTACGTGCATGATGGCGCTTAGTAGTTCAGGTTTTCTTATGGTTAGTCTCAAATAGCTGGGGGATTACCAATATGTTATTGGAGTACCAACATGATTTGTTTGCCTATGATGTGGTATGGTTTAGTAATATCTTCCTTCGAGAATTTATTTTGATTGACTTGGCGTATGCTCACGCATATTTAAGACTGTAAAGAAAGTCCGTCAAGCCTTGATGATCTTTTATTTCTGAGTAGCGATATAACTACCATGCCTGATTGAATGTTGCTTTGTTGCTCTGCATGATTATGACCGTCATTGCTCTCTTAGTTGGTCGCTCCCAGTCTTTTGCTAACCTCCACCTGTACTAAGCGGACTGACTGCTTGTGCATCCACATCCTTTTAAACCAGTTATGCCATATGAGTCCACCATATCTACCTATACGTGGTATTTCACCGCCACTCCAAGTAATTTACATGTGCTACCTTTAAAACCTTCAATCTTTGCAATACATAGCTCATGGGAAAGTAGCTTAAAAACTATTGTGGTAAAGAATATGTTGCCTATGTATCTTATTTCTTATAAGTTGCTTGCTGAGCGGTAACCATGTTTCTGGGGACGCCATCAACTGTCACACTTTTGTTGAATATCATGTGAGTTGCTATGCATGTTCGTCTTGTCTGAAGTAAGGGTGATTTGCCGTGGGTTGAATGAATATGCATATTGTTAGAGAAGAACATTGGGCCGCCAACCAAAGCCATGTATCATGGTGGAAGTTTTAGCTTGGACATTAATCCTCAATCTCTTATGAGAATATGCTTATGCATTAAAGAGGAGTCCATCATCTATTTTCTATGTTGTCCCGGTATGGATGTCCTCAAGTTGAGATCTATCAAAAACGAGAAATCAAATGCGATTTATCTCCTTGGACCTTTGTACAGGTGGCATAGAGGTACCCCTTTGTGACACTTGGTTGAAACATATGTAATGCAATGATAACCCATGGAAATCCGAGCTAATTAGGACAAGGTGCGAGCACTATTGGTATTCGATGCATGAGGCTTGCAACTTATAGGATGTCTTATGCATGACACATATGAAGTACTACTACCGTTGACAAAATTGCTTCTATGTTTTTAAAATAAAAAGCTCTAGCACATAACCATTCTTTTACTTTTATGTTGAGTCTCCACCTTCTTTTAAAAGCACCAACTACTGAGAGCATGATTGTCATTCTGAGTGTAATGTGCATTGTCCCAAAGTGGCATTGTCTTTTGCATGATTGTGATATCGTTTATTTTGAAATCATTGTATCTAGTCATCACTTAAACCTTGAAGGTGCCCTTGCATTTATGTTTTGCATCACTAAAGGGGGCAAGCTAGATATCACTTTATCATATTTGCACATCATGTTCATTGCAAATCTTTTTGATGTTTCAGTTTCATATTGTAAAACTTTCAGTCATTTGTGATTTTCTCGTGAGGCAACTTAATTACTATAGAATCATTGTCTCAGTAAGCTTTTGTCATATGACTATGAAAAGTCATATATGGTTAATAGCATGTCACCACATAAATTATTCTTGTTATCATTTACCTACTCGAGGACGAGCAGGAATTAAGCTTGGGGATGTTGATACGTCCAAAACGTATCTATAATTTCTGCTTGCTCCATGCCACTTTTGGGTGATATTGCTATGATATTCATACACTTCCATACACTTTTGATCATATTTGGACTAACCTACTAATCCAGTGCACCCCGGTGACAGTTTCTGTTTTCGGCTGATTTTGTATTTCAGGTTTTCACGTTGCGAGAACTGCCAGGAAAAATCCAGAAAAATTATATAAAAAATCAGCGTTTCGGAACCGACCTCGCGCCCGAAGTACAGCCAGGGGGGGGGGGGCACCAGGGCTCAGGGCGCCCTGGCGGCGCGCCCCCCCTGGGCCGCGCCGGGGGGGCGCCTGGGCCCCCCGAAGCCCGTCCGGTGCCCCCCTTTGGCATATATTTAGAGCGTCCCTCGAAACCCTCGGGAGGGGAACTCTTTTTCGCGATCTCATCTCTGTTCCGCCGCCGCCGCTTCCAAGATCGGGAGCACCAGGAGAACTCTTCCCCGCACCCTGCCGGAGGGGAGGATCACCACCGGGAGCTTCTCCACCACCATGGACGCCTCCCGGATGACTTGTGAGTAGTCTCCCTTGGACCATGGGTCCATGACCAGTAGCTATGTGATGTTCTCCTCCCGTTCTTGTGCTTCACTAATTAGTCCTCGTGAGCTGCCCTACATGATCGAGGCACATATGTAATCCTTATGTTGTTGCTATGATGAGTTTGCTGGGATCCGATGGATTATGAGATTATGTTCAGATTGATCTTGAGTAATATATTTGATCTACCTCTTTTATATTTATGTTCATAAGTAATTCTTGCATGTTCTCCGTTGTTATTTATTGCTTTGGCCAAGTAATACGTAGTGACTCCAAGAGGGAACGTTATGCTCGATTGTGGGTTCATGCCCCTCGATGACTAGCTTGAGTGACAGAAACATGAGTCTAGGGGATGTGCTGTTGCCACAAGGGGGAAAACAACGGTGCTTGTGCCCGCGGGTGCAAGGATTGTTTACTTTACGCAAAGTTCTTTTAATGCAGTTGTCTGTTGCTTTGAGTTTACACTATGGGTGGGGCTCGCAACTTAATACCAGCGAGATGTCCTGGATAGATATCTCAAGGTGGATGATTAGTAGTAGATATTGATAGATTGCGGTCTACTTACTTTGGCGTACCGCCCATGCTTTGAACCTCAACCTTTCTTGCAATGTAGTCAGCATTGGTTTGCGTTCGTGGTCCTGTCAATTGCCCAGCTGTAATTCGTTTACCTCACATAGTTGTTTTATCGTCTTTTGGGAGAGAGACATCACTAGTGAACATCATGAGACTCCGGTCCATATTACCATCATTGATCACATCCGCTATTTACTTTTCGCTTTTACTTACTATTGCAAAACACTATCTATCACTACTATCATTTGCGTTTAATCCTTTGTGAACTACAAGGCCGGAGGGATTGACAACCTCTCTGTACTCGTTGGGAGCAAAGTTATTTGTATCTGTGTGCAGGTCCACGTTGATTGCTAATCTGCGCCGTTAGCAATTGAACCTAGGAGTCTCTGGGGATTCGATCATTGGCATCTTTGCTAAGGGAAAACACTTCCACAACACTGCATCTTTCACCTTCCACTTGGGGTAACCAACGAGGGGTTAGAGGCCCATCAAACATCCGTGAATGTACGTGGACTGTTGAGCACTAGGGAATCACGATCAAAGGTACTATCCAATCTAACATATGCTTGACCAAAAGGACATGAACTGATTTCCGAGAAGCCCATATGTATAATCTTAGTGAGAAAATCAACAAGAACTTCACGGATATTGTTGAAAGGCACTGAAGATTCGGCATCGGGACGATGGTTGCAATCGCCCAGTTCTCATGGGTAGGAGCAGCTGCGCCTGCCACCACTTGAACCCTAGCAGGTCTTCCCTCCACATCAATGCGTTGGTGATTAGGTGGGATGAACGGGGTAGGATTGAAAGGGAAGGTTGCCATCGTCGGAGGAGTGGGCGTGGTCATCGACGAGGTCAGGGTAGATGGAGCTCGGTGAGTAGGAGTGGGAAGCAGAGGAGGGTGGCATAGGAAGACGGAGCGGCAGCGTTATGGCAGGTACCAACCCGGGCTGAGGCGATATTGGGAAGGGGCGCGTGATTTGACTGCAATTGTGCACTGATATTCTGCTGCCTAATAGGACTGGGAGGAAACGAAAGTGTTGTCGTGGGCTGAGCAGCGGTAAGACTAGGCTGCCCCATATTCCCAGGGTTCAGCGGATTAGGAAGATGGGCCGACTGATTATTAGTGGCCTGCTGGACCGAGGAGAAACAATCTTTCGCAATGTGGCCCGGGCGTTTGCATTTGTGGCATTTGATTTTGTTAGAGCAAGCAGGGCGTAAATGTCCCGTGTCAAGGCATCGGACACAAAAAGGAGTGGCCGAGCCATTAAAGGTGGGCCTTGATTGATTCTGTCTAGCTGCCGGAGACGAGGACAAATGCACCTCTTTATTACCAGCTAGAGCATTAATCGACGTATCATGACTGAGGCGATTATGCACTGAAATGAATGCCCCATTCGAAACACGATTTTGAAAATCAGATGAACGAGCTTCAGATCTAATCGGATCATGGAAAGATGCAGGCGTGGAAAGAGCTTGAGCATATGATTTACGTGGATGTCTACGGAAAATATGGGTCCATTCATCCTCCTTCTCTTGAAGATATTGATCAAGTTCGTAACAAGAATTTGGTCCACCACTACCCCAGAGTAGGATATTAAGATTAAACTCAGGCATAGAGATGTTACCTCCTTTGATAATGGAGTAGCCGACCTCTTGGGACGAAACCGAAAACTTGAACGACCAATTTTGAAGTTGATGCACTTGAAATGATGATGCTCTGCCCCCAAAACAAGCAAGAAGAATGGTACCCACAGATTGAGGAGTGAGTTTGATCTTGGATCTAGTGAATTCAACCACCAAATGAAATCCCGCGACGTCGGAGCCCTCACCATTGGTGCGAACACCCCACTTGTTCCAAACTTCTTCAAACTTGCGTCCTACCTCGAAGTTGAGATCGGAGAGAGACATGGTGAAGGAAACGGTGAGATTGCGAGGATGGTTGAGCTCACCGTAGATGGAGCGGCAGAACGAAGATGGGCGCAAGGCGATGCTACGGTGGCCGCCGTGGCCGGAGTGGCACACGGCGGGGCGCTAGGGGCGGGGCGCAAGATTTATTTTCGCCTTCGCCTCTTGTTTGTGTCGATCATCATCATAACATCAGTGTCAGTAAAAATAGTTGTGTTCAATGACCGAGAATAATTTTATATTTGAAGGTCAAAACTTTTAAAAGGACAATCTTTGCAAGCCGTTAATAAAACTAACCTTAAAACCCTAAACCCTAGTAATCTACAAGGTACCAATAGTAATGGCATCGCAACTGATCGCAATTAGTAAAAGAAAACCTAAACCCAAAACACTAACCCCAAAACTTAATAGTAAACAATAAACCTAATAATATACAATGTATACTTAGTAATGTCATTGAAATTATTACAAAATTAAAAATGAAAACCCTAAAGCTTAGGTTGTAAATTGTAAAGTAAAATCGCTAAATGTAATACATGATACCCTAAATCCTTAGATGTAATCCAAGACCACTACACTGACTGCATTAGTAACGTATACTATATAGCACTAAACCCTAAACTCTAAGCCTAAATCCTTAACCATAAACCCTAAGCTAAGTATATTGAAAAATATGGAAAAGTGAAAAATGCAAGTAAATAAAGAACATTTGTTAAAAACCATTATGAAGTTAATATTCTTAAGAAAAGAAGAATGCATGTTGTTGATATTATTTTCTTTAAAGACTATACTTCGGAGAACGATGGGTGGGCTTAAAATTAAAATGCAACATGTCAAAATTGTTACCCAAACAAAAGTTATGTATGCATAAGTTATGGTCCAGCAGTAGGTAAATATTGGTATGAGTGTCTAGGTTTGAATTTGTATGAAATATGCGTACATTTAAACAACATTTCAGGTAACTGAAATTTTGGAAAGATGATGAAATAAACATAGGCTTGCAGCTCAGTCTACATTTTGGTCAGTCAACAAGTGAACTTATAATGAACTAACAATTAAATCAAACATTTTGTTGACACTTATTGCTCTTTCTTTGTAGGCATATTGCAAAAAGATAGAGAAACACTTGTTCTTCAGAATCGTGTCCTCGTGGCAGAAGCCTTTGCCATCGTTGAAACAAGGCACTACAAAAATAGAAATAGGTGATTTAGAGATAAATAAGTAGCCGGAGGTGCTTTGGAGGAGGTTAAGAAGTATCCATGGTGATTTACCTTCACGTCAACTACATTGAGATCGACTGCGGGTTTTTCTGTGGCTCTTCTTGCTGTGGCAGCATCGACCACAACCACGTCACGATGGTGTAGTCCTCGTCCATTGGTTTCACTTTCACATCTAGCAAGCCTTCGCAACAACATCCGATGAAACTATGAACATAGCAGATCTGGATGATGTGACTAGAAAGGAAGAATACAATGGAGAAAGAGGAGCGAGAAAGAAGATTAGACATGTGCGGTCTGTGCACCCAGAAATATTAATGTTAAATGAGTTGGCTTCTCGACTTGTTGCATGTGTGCAACAATAAATTACTTGAAAATGATCCAGCATAATAGGCACAAGTTCCATGAGCAAAAACTGAATGCGCACGACAAGTTTCATGATGAAAGGGAAATGAAAACGAAATCAAATAATACAAAAGGCAGTGCACTTTGAAGAACATATCCGAAGTCATATCTACTTGGGAAAAAATCGTAACTACTGTATCGAAGTATTTTCACAAATCAATATGTGACAGTAGAAGGATGAATATTTGAGGCAAGAGAACAAAAGAAGTTAGGAAGGCATAAAACAAATAAAACATAGAACAACACGAACAGATGAACGGAGATCACGTAAACGAAAGCATTGCACGGAAGGGAGAGGAAGATAAAAGAAGAGGAGAAAACAGAACTGAAATAACATAAGAACAAGGCGAGGATGAAGGAAGAAGAAGATGAACAGTGGTCAGAACTCATGGAACATGCTTCGTAACAGAACCAGGTGTGTGTGTGTGTGTAGGATATAGACAGGTAGACACTCTCGTATAGTTTGGAATAAACACATATATTGTTTCATATTCGGTGAATTAACAATTGCCATCCATTTTAAACCATTTTATGTCTAAACATGTGCACGGATCATGGCACAGATGGATGGCAGCGGGTAATTTCACAGGTGTGTGTCCCTGCTAATTTCCGTATCCATTCCGATGGTATAACTCCTCGATAGTTCTATTTTGTGCCGGTCCGTCCCATGTGGTGACGGTTGGCGTGTCTTGTCCGGTGATTGCGGGGGCGACCACGATCGCGATCATGCACGACGCAACCTAGGGTTCATCGATCCCTCGCTCTGTTCTGATCTCGATCTCGTGCGAGTCCTGTCCCACCTATCCACTAGAGGCCTTCTGCGTGTTCCCCTAAGGCGCGTGGTCGTAATACACTCAAACCCTAGGAGGTGCAGGGGGCGGTGGGGGTGGAGTTGGGGAAAGTGGCGACATGGAGGGGGTTGTTGGGTTGATGAAGGGATTGAAGCTCTCGGATGAGGAGAAGAAGGGAGTCAGGATCAGGATCTCAGCCAAGGAGAAGGGAAAGGATACGGCTGCCCAAGCGGTCGGCAAGGTGATGTCGGAGAAGCCGGCGCATCCGGACGCGATTTGTCTCTCGCTGGGGAAAATCTGGTGCCCAATTAAGGGGATCGATTGTAAGGAGATCGGGGTAAACCAATTCTTGTTCACGTTCCATCAAGAAACGGGGAAGAGGAAAGCGTTGGACAATGGTCCTTGGATGTTCGACAAAGATCTGGTGGTGATGGAAGATTATGATCCCAGTAAAAGGCCAGAGGACTATCGGTTCAATAATATCCCGATCTGGGTGAGGGTTTTTGACCTGCCCTTGGGTATGATGAATGAGGAAGTGGCGGAAGATATCGGAAGCTTGGTGGGGCGCTTTGTCGAGGCAGATACTGTGGCGGATGGTACCGCCATAGGCAAGTTCCTGAGGATCAAAGTGCGTATGCGCATCGATAAACCCATTATGAGGGGGTTCACCTTGAATGAGGAGTCGGAGGGGGAGGAGACACATGATAAGCAGATGGTAGTAGCAGGGAAGGAGGAAGAGGATGAAGAGGGAGGATGGTGTAGATTTGAATATGAATACCTTCCAGACTTTTGTTACACTTGCGGTGTGATTGGACATGGAGAGAGAGATTGTTCGGTCAAGCTCGGGAGAGGGGACAAACAGCAGTTTGGGAGGTGGCTCAAGGCCGACATGGGACAGAGAAGGGGTCATGCGGAGGAGGGATTGTGGAGGAGTGGAGGCCGGAGCTCGAGAAGAGGGAGGACCTTTGGCTTCAGTAGGTCAGGAGAGCGGTCGGGGAGCGTTAGTGACAGCTTATCGTGGCGCAAGAGTGACTCGAGGTCCGGAGAGGGAGGACGAGAAGCAAAGGATAGAGGGGAAGAGGTGACTACTCCACAAAAGATTGCCCCTGCCCTCAAGAAAGGAGGAGTTCCGAAGAAGCTGGATCTTCAGGATGGGGATATAGCTAAGAAGATTGGTGGGGTGGGAAAGAGCAGTGGGGCAGACGGGTCATAGACCGGCGTTTTCAGAGATAATACAAATGTTCCAGGTTGGAAGGAGGAAGATGCCCACGTTAAGGAGGGAGATGGGGGTAAGATTGTTCAGTCTGATGGTGTGAGTGGCAGGATCCCGGAGGGCAAGAGGTATAAGAAGAAGGGGAGAGACAAGGTACGGATGGTGGGAGATGTTGCGACGGAGGTGCCCCTGGGTCAGAAAAGAAGGGGAGTAGATGAAGAGCAGGAGCATGGGGAGAAGAAGAAGAGAGTGGATGGAGGGGAAGGTATGTTGGATGGGAGTCAAGTTGTTCATGGGGAGGACACAATCGCTTTTACATCGGCCGGGCTGCAAGAGCAGCCCTGCCAGGAGCAATGAAAATTGTAGGATGGAACTGCCGGGGACTCGGGAATGGCCCGGCAGTTCGTAGTCTCCTCAATTTGGGGAGGGTGGAGGATCCTGATATTGTGTTATTGGCTGAAACAAAACTAACGAAAAAGGAACTAGAGAGGTTCAGGTGGACTCTTGGTCTTGCCCATTTGGTCGCCTGGAACCCGAAGGGGAGAAGTAGGGGGTGGCACTCTTTTGGAGGAGGAGTGTTGATGTGAGACTGCGATCGTTTGGAAGACGGCATGTTGATGTCGATGTGGTGGAGGAAGATGGTAGGGTGTGGCGTTTAACAGGTGTTTATGGGGAAGCAGAGGCGGAAAGGAAAGTGGAGACGTGGAGGGTGATAAAACTGCTGGCACAACAACAATAAGCTGGGAGACCATGGCTCTGTTTGGGAGACTTTAACGAAATCTTAACTTCGGATGAAAAAATCGGGGGTGTCATCAGACCACAGCGTTACATGGACCGATTCAGAGAAGCACTGGAGGCCTGCGAGCTTTGTGATATCGGTTATGAAGGCGATAAGTACACTTGGAGAAACCACAACAAGGAGATTACCTCGTACATTTGTGAGCGGCTGGATAGGGCAACGACAAACTCTGCATGGTGTGAATGGTTCCCTGAGTTCACAGTGCTCAACGGAGCTCCTCGGCACTCGGATCATAGACCTATTATTGTTAGCACACAAGGCGAGAGCAGAAGGGCGGCGAGCGGTGACCGGGGCTTTCGTTTTGAGGCCTGGTGGCTGAAGGAGGAGTGCTGCAGTGCGGAGGTGCAAGGGGCGTGGGAACAGGGCTGTCTGGAGGGGAGAGGAGACATAGCATCTGCATTGTGATGTGTGGCTGGGAGAATGAAAAAGTGGGATAAGGAAGTGGCGGGGGAGTTGGAGAGCCGTCTGAAGAAAGCGCGTCGGAGCCTGGAGAGTTGCTTGAGCGCACCGGTGTCCGAGGAGAAAATCAGAGAGGAGGCGAGACTGAGATGCGTGCTGGAAGACCTAGAAGAAAAGAAGAACACTAAAGCTAAACAACTATCACATGTCTCTTGGCTGAAAGATGGGAACAGGTGCACGCGCTATTTAATGGCTGTGGCGTCGGCGAAGAAAAAAGCGAACATGATCAAGATGTTGCAGAGGGATGACGGGACGGAGGTGAAGGAAGGAGGAGGGCTTAATAACTATGTGTACTCTTTTTTTCAGGACCTTTTTACATCCACTGGAGGACACCGTATGGAAGAGCTCCTCACCAAAGTGCAACCACGAGTAACTGAGGCCATGAGAGAGATGCTGGAAGCGGAAGTAACCAGGGAGGAGGTTAAAGCAACGCTTGACCATATAGGTGATCTCAAAGCCCCGGGGCCTGACGGGATGCCCTCAATTGTATACAAAAAGCACTGGCATTTCATGGGCGATAAGGTGGTAGATGAAGTGATATCGGTCCTAAAAGGAGGCCAAATGCCGGAAGGGTGGAATGATACTGTCGTTGTCCTCATCCCAAAAGTGAAAAATCTGAGTAGGATCAAGGATCTAAGACCCATCAGTCTTTGCAACGTCATATACAAGTTATGCTCCAAGGTAATCGCGAACAGGCTGAAACTCGTGCTCCCGGCAATTATATCGGACAACCAAAGCGCCTTTGTTCCTGGCCGCCTCATTACTGACAATGTGCTCATTGCCTATGAGTTATCACATGTCTTACTGAATAAGAGGAGAGGAGGTGATGGAATTGCGGCGGTTAAGGCGGATATGAGCAAGGCCTATGATAGAGTTGAGTGGGACTTCTTGCGGGCTATGCTTCTTAAGCTGGGATTCGGGACTCGGTGGGTTGATCTAGTGATGAATTGTGTTACAACAGTGCGCTATCAAATCAAGATCAATGGAGAGCTAACATAACAGTTTACTCCCTCCCGGGGGTTAAGGCAGGGTGACCCGTCCTCGCCATACCTCTTTGTCATATGCGCCGAAGGGCTGTCGGCACTGCTTCATCATGCGGAAGCTACTGGCTGAATAGGGGGTGTAAAGATCTATCCGACTGCGCCGGTAGTCTCGCATCTCCTATTTGCTGACGACTCTATGCTATTGCTAAAGGCGAAGAGGGAAGAGGCTGAGGCTTTGAGGGATATTCTGGACCTCTATGAAAGTTGCTCCGGATAATGCATAAATCTGGAAAAGTCAGGGATCATGTTCAGCCCCAACACGGGCGCTACAGCAAGGACTGTCGTGAAGAACGCCTTGCAGATTCAGAGTGAAACTTAGAACGAGAAATACCTGGGTCTGCCCGTTCACGTTGGTAAATCGCGGAAGAAGGCTTTTGCTTTTGTCAAGAACGCGATCTCAGGGAAGGTTTATGGTTGGAAGGAGAGACTAATCGCGAAAACAGGGAAGGAAACGCTAGTCACGTCGGTGGCACATGCTATACCCACTTTCTCTATGTCATGTTTCTACTTGACTAAAACCTTCTGTGAGGAGCTCAGTTCACTGATTGGGAACTATTGGTGGAGTCAGCAAGACAAAGAACACACGACCCACTGGATAGGATGGAACAAACTGACGTTGCCAAGGGCACAAGGAGGACTCGGGTACCGGGATATGCACGCGTTCAACGTCGCTATGCTGTCCCGTCAGGCGTGGAGGCTAATCCAACACCCAGACTCTCTCTGTGCTCAGATTTTGAAAGCCTGGTACTATCTGAATGGCCAGCTCCTTGAGGCTCAACCAGCTGCGGGCATCTCTTATGCTTGGCGGAGTCTGCTTCATGGTGTCCAACTTGTCCGGGAGGGCTTCATTTGGAGGATTAGAGATGGCACAAGTGTTAACATTTGGTCCGACCCTTGGATCCCTAGGCCCTGGTCGAGAACTGTGATCACTCCTCGAGGCCAGTGTCTTCTGCAGCAAGTAAGCGAACTTATTGATCCATACACAGGCTCTTGGGATGAGCAGCTTGTGAGGGAAACTTTCTGGCATGATGATGTGACACATATCCTCCGGATCCCACTCCGGGAGGGAACCCAAGATTTCATGGCGTGGCAGTACGACTACAAAGGGGTCCATTCTGTTAAGAGTGCCTACAAATTATATGTTCAGTTGGAGAGGAATAGGAGGGATGGAGGAGCTGGTGCGAGCTCTATGGCACCGGGAAATCTGAATAGTATAAGTGATGACTCTTGGAAAAGAATCTGGAAGCTACCTTGTCCCAGAAATATTAAAATGTTTGCCTGGAGGGTTAAACACGAATCCCTGGTGCTACGTACCACGGTCGCTAGAAGAGGCATTCCGATCGAAGACACCAAGTGCCTGTTCTGTAGCAGGGCAGAAGAGGATGGGGCGCATCTTTTTGTCAAGTGCAAGGTTGTCAAGGAGGTATGGCGGGACTTGGTACTAGAGAAGGAGAGATATGATATGGAGAAGATCGAGGGCGTGCATGCAATGCTTGATTATATCTGGGGGTTAGATGAGAAGAAGAGGCTGCTCATCCTTACCTTTTGGTGGAGGTGGTGGGCCAATAGAAACAAGGCAAGGGCAGGCGAATTGCCGCTCACACCAGTGGAAGTGGCACGTACGACGAGGAGCGGCATACTGGAGTTTGGGGAAATCTTCGGCAAAAAGGTAGACAAGCCGTCCCCGGACAAGTGGCGCCCCCCGATTGCTGATGTTTACAAAATCAATGTTGATGGCTCGGTTGCGCGGGGCCAGCAGCATGCGGGATGGGGTGTCGCTCTGAGGATGGCGGATGGTACATTGGTGCATGCACGAGCCGGAAGGCAGGAGCACACGACGGATGCGTTCGCTGCTGAAGTGATCGCTATGTCAAATGCCATCACTACGGCGGCAGATCTTGGGATGGTCAGAGTGGAGTTTGAGACGGATTCACAACTCCTGTCGGAAGCTTTGAACATGCGCAGGGTGGACTCATCGGAGTATGCGGCAGTTACTGAGGACATGAAATATCAACTTAAGTTGTGGTTCTCTTTTTTTTTCATTTCTGTTTATAGACGCAGTGCGAACACTGTGGCCCATGAACTTGCCAATATTGGCCGCCTTTGTGAACCGAACCACTCTTTGGAGTGGGAGTCTGATGTACCTGCCCGAGTGGGCGAATGTGTTGTGGGCGATATGCCTCACCACAGTTAAGTAATGAAGCTTTGCTTTCCTAAAAAAAACTCCTCGATAGTTCAACACTTTCTTTCTCGACGAAATGTAGCAGCACTACTTTTCATCCATTAAGAAGAGGAGCCGGGAAATTACAGAGGAGAACATGAATGAGAAGAATTAGGTCACACCGGTGGTCACAACAAAAGGGAAGGACGGAGAGAAAAACTGGGTCGAGGCGACAACATGGCAAGCGTCGAAAAGAAAAAGGAAGTGTAGTGCCATCATTTCCCATTGTCCTCACGAACAAGAGGTTGTATGAGGAACACCGTCACCGTAGACGAGGAGCCCCAATCAACCGAGACCATCCATGATGCCTCAAGGCTATTAGCACAGATGAAGGGAAATAAGCAATCGAGTCCACACCCAGAAGAAGAGCCAGATGCAACCGAGGCTACAACACAACAACAACACTGCTGTGAAGTCGAAGAGTATCAAGGAGCTAAGTCCACACTCAGATCGATTCACTGTGCACACCCACCACCAAGATCGCAAAATGGTAAACTCCGACACCGCCGACATGAACAAAGACGAAGAGCATTCAGAACCGCAAACTAGCCACTTTCAGTCGAGAAAGAGGGGGGCTCCAGATAGATGCCTCTAATGAAGGGGACGACGCTCGAAGCACCACCATCAATGGGTCCAAAAGGATCCGAGTTTTTCCCCGAAGACTACAAACAAGGAGGACGTATCGCAGCTCCATCGAACAATGCCTCCATGGAGGTGAGCGACACCCGAAGGCACCACCATCATCGAATCCAGCACGGAATGGACTATTTATGCACCACTGGTAAGTGGATTCGAAGAGCGAGGGAGACAATCGTGTAAACCCTAAACCCACAAAAACATAAGAATGTATTTCACGTTTATCCTTCTCCCGCGGCATGTGAAATTATGACCAAAGGCATATTACTCCATAGACATTGTTTACAGCTAGCCATTACTAACAGACCAATTGAACTCCAAGCCTATTTTTGTTGGTTTGTAAGATAGCTAACCATTCATGCCGAGTGGTATTCCAAGTATATTTTGTCGAGAAATTATACTATCTCCGTTCGGAATTAGTTGACGCTGAAATAGATGTATCTAGGTGTATTTTTTCTTCTTCTTTGCTGCGAATGAGTGTATTTCAATGCTAGATACATCCGTTTGAGCGACAAGCAATTCCGGACGAAGGTTTGTAATATATATTAAGCGTGCTTGTTCCATTCCAAGCATATTCCTAATGACAAACTTATCAACAAACTATTTGATCAACGTCGGTTCGTTTCTCTGGCAGTCCATCAAATCGCAGGCCATATACTTTTGTTGACAACAACAAAAAAAGTTACACATCTTGGATACGAACCAAACATTCTTCCTTTGGCAACGCCAGTACCCTCCACGCGATCGTTGTCCCAAAGAAAATAAACTCACACGTCATTAGCACCGATGCTGACACTTGGTCCACAGTCCCTGGCACGGCCGGCAGTTTGGGTACTGGCGCATAAACTATGCAACGGTGCCACTACCACACCAGCATTCCCTAATTAATCTCCATCACCCAAAGCAGACCTGGGGTGACGCATCTCAAATCTTGACGCACAGTGACCCAACTGATCACATGTGATGGTGGCCGATCTTGATTTGGGCGCACCAATCTTGAGCGCCCGCAGCAAAGCAAGTTGAGATCTTTTTAATCAGCGGCCGCCACGATGAAATTGTCAATTGGACACAAATACAGGTTACTGGTTAGTAAATCATTGCTGCTGTCTTGAGCGTCGCTGCCAATGGGTAATTGAGCGGGGTTTGGCACCTTTGGGGCGGCAGACAGCAACCTGAAAACTGCCGATGGATGGACGAGCACTAACGCGACATGACAAGTTATCGTCGTTATAAACATATGCGTAATGCCCATCCCTTTTCGCCCTCTTTCCCCTGTCACCCAACGCCGGCGTCCCTTTCCGGCTTGTGGATCGGCTCCGTGGATCTACCACGCGGGCGCAATTTCATTTGTTTTTTGGATGATGTGTTAATGGATCTGTACACACGCACCACACCGTATCGTGGAATCCTTCAAGGGTTGGGTTATCTGAAAAAAAGAGCACGGTGTTAGGTCAGTGATTCGGTGTTAAGTGAGTATCAAACCCGAGCCGTGGTCTTTTCTCTCTCTTTGATTGATGAAACAAGGCAAATGACTCGTTATCATTTTCATTACTAAGGAGAGAAGATTTTAGACATTATCGTGCAAAGCATGGGGGAAACAAATTACGTTACTAAAATGCCTTCGCACACGCAATGATCCGAAGTCAGTTTTCGTCGATGATCTTGGCAACAATCATCATAGTGGGAGTAGTAATGTCTCGGAATACCCTTGTGTTGTACCCCCTTCCAAATCTCACACTAAACCAACATCACCAGGGAGGCATGGACCCTTATAACCACTTCTCTTGCTCATAGTGTCAGTCCACTACGATCTTAGACAAGCGCATTTGTTTTAGATGATGGATTAATGGATCCACACGCACGCACGACACCGTATAATGCTTTCTTTGAAGGGTTAGGTTTTCTGAAAGAGAGCACAAATGTTAGGCCAGTGACTCGGTGTTAAGAGAACAATTACACGTACCATGTTATGCGTCGATCAAAACCGGAAAGAGAGAAGGGTTTAGATATAATCCCACAAAGCAGGGAGACAAGCAACATACTCTGACGACATTATATTACTCAAACATCTTGCGCTTGCAATGATCAAAAGCCATGCCTCGTCTTTCATCTAACCAACAATCACCGTAGTGAGGTGACAATGTTTTGGAATACCTTTGCGCCACACTCCTTCCAAATCTCCCACTAAACCACTATTATTAGCAAGCAAGAGCCCTTATGACCACTTATATTGCTCATAATATCATCCATCAAGCTTTTCACCGAGGTAGTGTGTCTCCATTGCATAGACAAAAAATCATGAAGGCCAAGCCAATTGAAGATCTCCACCCAAACTCGGGGAAAGTAGGCCGGCGACGGACTTATGGACTTGCTTGCAAGGGGGACAAATATCAAGTTTGGCCATACCTGCCAATATAATTCTATCAGTCGCACAAACCCTGTTTTGGATGACGAGCCAAGCGAATAACGGGGGGGG